>CAWUFW010010657.1:0-676490 GCA_963921515.1 Calotriton arnoldi
TCCTTCGACTCGTACAAGGACCGATCGGTGTGTTCGCCTCAAACACGCAAGGGACCTTTAACATTGATATCTCAATCACGTCTGAGTGCATAGACTCGTACAGGATTCGCATCGGTGCCAGGTCACCGCGTCCGTCCCCTGTGGGTCTCCTACAACTACCTGGGGTGGTTCTTGGGGTCCCTCGATTCTAGATGCCCTAGACCTAGGTCTAGCAAACTAAGATTGTAATATTCAATTGTGCTAAACTTATCCTGATAATATTTGACTTGTACATATGTTCCTATCCTCTAATCTCATAAAGAGATTAGTAGAGAGTGTTTATTAATAAATACATATATATTTGATATATATACCTGTGTGGTGTCTTTTCATTTGGTGATTCAAGAGATTGTGTGGTAAAACAAGCTGCTTTACATTCCTTCAAGACTTAGCCTGAAGGCTGCTCTCCACAGCTACCACTAGGATAGCTTTCTATAAAGGTTGTCTTAAACCTATCTACCATAAGAGTCGAATTGTTCTGGTGCAAGGTGTCCACTTTAATTAGTGAACAGCATATACCAGGCCAACTTCTCACATTGCAGGTATAATTAAATACTTTATTTGAAGCACCAGAGATAACGTTGGTGATCCGTCTCCAGCCAGCAGACAACTGACTCGAGAGGAACGCACCGATGTCATATGGAATATCAACACTGGAACTTACACTTATAGAACGCAATGCTTAAAGGACAAGATACACCACAATAGAAATACATTTGAGAATACAACAGGCTCCCTTTCTTCGGACATTCACAGAGAAGTCAGGAATAACCGCTGTTTCCAAAACTCCCTCCTTGTGCGTAATGCCGTTACTGGTGGTGCCCAGAAAGAGGTAAGAGAGCAACTTCCGCACCAATGCAGATGCTGCGCTGATAATGTCTATATTTATTTAATAACTTGGTGAAAACTTGCTGTGCAGGTCCTAGCCTCTATCACGCTAGACTTGTGTGTAAGGTGCATTGAGTGGAATTCAGTAATAATTATATCTAATATTGTTGAAATGTAAGTGGCCAGCCTTCCGCTTGGACAGCGGCGACGACTGCTCACCAGCGATGCATGAGCTCGCGAGAACCCATTGATGAGCTCCGCGTCTATGCACCAGTTTTCCTGACAGCAAATGATATGATATGACTTAATTACATTTATTAAGTTGTTGTCATTTTTCAATCTGTGAAGCCCTGCTACATTCTAGAAAACAATATGTTTTCTGTTTATTTAGATGATCTGCACAAAGGTGCTTTTCTTCTTATTTTCTAGGAAGAGAACTCTAATTGCCGATGTGTCCTGGAATTAGTATCAGAGATTAACACATGTGAGAGCCAGTTTCCCTGGTCTGGGGTTCCTCTTCCCAAGGGCCTCTTAAGATGGCGTATCCTCTGCTCATCATTATTCCAGGTGGTGTTCATTTCATTTCCTGTCTCTATTACCTTATTTGATGGGCCCTTTGCTGCCCTTAATAGGGGTCCTATATTATCATCTTTTTCTTTTACCTTTAAGTCGTTTTGTGGGATTAATGTTTGTTTGTTGTTTGTTAACATTGGAGAAGGATTTGAACTGCAGAACTTGACCGTAGAGGAATTAAAGCAAATGTGTGCTGACAGAGGGTGGAAGGTCCCAAGGTCTAAGGACAATGAAAACTCGATTAGCCATGTGACAAAATGCTTTGAGGAAGAGGTCACTGTAGTGCATGAGGTGGAGAGCACTGTTGTCACAAGCCTGCCAAGTCCGTCAGTGCAAGCTTCCCCTTCACCTGTTCCTAGGCTTTCCCCAGGTTTTCCCCTAGACCTGCCCCTAGACTTTCACCTCCCCCTATCTCTAGAGCTAACATTTCCCCTGCCCCGGGATTCACCTCCTTATGAGGGACTGATCTAGCCAAGACCCTGAAACTCCAGCTGAAACTCCAGGAAGCTAAGGATTTAGTTGAGGAGAAAGCAAAGGAATTTGAAAGGGAGAAGCTAAGGATGGCTCGCCAGGCAGAAGAGGAGCAGCGAAGGGCCAGAGAGGAAGAGTGTGCTTGGAAGGAGAAGGAGAGGGAGAGGCAGGAGAAAGAGAGGGAGAGGAAAGGGGAGAGGCTGGAGAAAGAGAGGGAGAGGCAGGAGAAAGAGAGGGAGAGGCAGGAGAAAGAGAAGGATAGGAAATTGGAGAAAGAGGGGATAGCCCCGGAGAAAGAGAAGCTCAAGTTAGTAGCGGAATGAGGGCTTAGTTCTGAGTCCTCTTCAAAGTCCCAGAGCAAGGTAAACACCACCAAGGTACGAAAGGAATCGATACACGTGTATTTCCCAGGCACTGATATTCTCAGCTGGATGCATGCTTTTGATCTTGCATGTAAGGCTCAAAGTCTGAATGGTCAGTCCAGAGCAGCGACTCTACTTAGTTGCCTCCCTCGGGAAGGGACTGAAGTCATTGAAAGGTTGCCTGAGAACGACAGTCTGACATATGAGTTCATGAAGGATGCTTTGATTAGGCAGTTTGGGTTGAAACCAGCTCAGCACTTGCAGCGGTTCCATGAGAACAAGAAGGCAGAGAGGGTTCCTTTTGAGAATTGGGTCCATGACATAGTGAGAGACAGGAAGGAGTGGGTGAGAGGGATGGAAGCAAAAGATTACCAGTCCCTAAATCAGGAATGATAGCAGAGCGTCTACCGGAGGAGTGCTCTATTCCACTCAGATAGTATTTGTCTGACCTTGCTGAGAGGGATCCCAAGAAACTTGCAGTGTTGGCTGATAAGTGGCTTGCCAATAGAGTTAATAAGGGGCAGGAGCACCATAGTTCCAAGCCCAAGGGGGGGAAAAACTCCCAGCAGCCTGGCCCTAAACTAGAGGGTAAGGCCCAGAACAGTTCCCAAGGCTCTCAGCCAGGATAGAATTCTAAGGGAACAGGGCCTCTAGTCAGCACCAGAAGGGGAACGGATGGAAGGGTCCTTTCACTCCTGAAGTGATTAGATTCTATAATTGTCACCAAGAGGGACCCTTAAAGCTGGACTGCCCAGTGAAGGGCGCGGTGCAAGAGGCACCCGTGATAGCAAGTGTGCTTTCAGTGGAGGCAGACATGCAGGGAGGCTCAACTGAGTTTAACTTAGTCACCAGGGACATCTGGGAACTCGACCCAGCAGCCCTTAAGCATATTAACACTAACTCAAGGGGGTCTATGAGTATGCCAAGTATCAATGGAAGGAAGGTTCCTGCCATGAGGGATATTGGTGTCATCAGTACGTAAATATCTCAAACCTGAGGAGATCATCCCTGGTTCCAAGGATTATTGACTCATAGCTAGCAGTGATGAGACGGAGTTCCCTCTTGCCAGAGTGGAGCTATAGGTGAATGGCAAGAGGGCCATGGTCAATGTGGGTGTGTGAGAGAAGCAGGGCTCTGGGTGCTTTCTGGGGAATGATCTGGTTGAACCCCGTGAGTACCAGGCCCTGAGGCCTATATGGCCTGGATTTTATCAGCTGTGCTCACTACGGCACAGACTGTAAAGCGCTACCTAGTGAGGTCAGGACCCCTCTAGCGATAGAGAGACTAGAGGGGAATAGGCCAGAACTAGAACCAAGGGCAGATTCTGAGAAGGCACCTGTCCTGGTGTCTGTATCTCCTGCTCCAGTTGGAGAGGAGGGTGAGCATCCAGAGGTGGATGAGGTGTTGGAGTCTGGGTCCCTGCCAGAGCTGCAGGAGCTGCTTGTGGTAGGAGGACCATCCCGTGTGTAGTTTTGTAAGGCAAATTCTGAGTATCCTACACTTGTTGGCCTGCGGAAGACTGTTCAGGAACAGGTTTGTACAGGAGTAGTCGCAAAGCACGAGGTGGCTTGGGAAGATGAACTCCTTTACAGTGAGTCCTCTGACCCAGAGCCAGAAGTCAGCAAAAGGTTGGTGGTTCCTCAGGTGCACAGGAATTTCCTGTTGCAGCTAGCCCAGGTAGTACCCTCAGCTGGTGACTTAGGCATCAAAAAGATAAAGGACAGGTAAGCACCTCTATTTTAATGGCGAGGAGTTGGTCAGGATGCGGAGAGGTTCTGCCATACTTGTCTGGTCTGTCAGGCCAGCGGCAAGTCTGGTGGGCAGACAAAGACACCCTTATGCCCCTACCTGTCATGGGGGTACCCTTTGAAAGGGTGGGGATTGATATAGTTGGTCCATTTGACCCTCCATCATCCTCAGGCAACAAATATATTCTTGTGGTGGTGGATCATGCCACCAAGTAACCCGAGGCAGTGGCTTTGAGGAGCACTACTGCTAATGTAGTAGCTCGTGCTTTTCTAGGGATATTTTCCAGGGTTGGATTTCCACAAATGGTGGTTACTGATAGGGGAACAAACTTCATCTCATCTTAAATGAAGGCCATGTGAGAAGAGGTAGGTGGGACTTACCACTTCTCCACCGCTTACCTCACCCAGACCAATGGATTAGTCAATCAATCAATCAATCAGGGCAAGCGCGCTACTCACTCGTGAGGCTCTCAAGGCGCTGGGGGCGGGGGGGGGTAATCAGCTCCGTCAGTCGAAGAGCCAGGTCTTGAGTGTCCTCCTGAAGATGTTCAGGGAGGGGGCTCATCTGATACTGATCGGGAGCTCGTTCCAGGTCTTGGCTGCGATGTAGGAGAAGGCTCTTCCAACTGTTCCGGCTTTGCGGATTCGTGGGGTTTCGGCGAGGTCGGCGGATCGGAAGTTTCTCTTGGGTACGTGGAAGGAGATTCTCTCATTGAGGTATTGGGGTCCGGTGTTGTGGAGGCATTTGTAGGCGTGGGTGAGTATCTTGAAAGTAACTCTCTTCTCAACGGGGAGCCAGTGGAGGTTATGCAGGTGTTGGGTGATGTGTTTGTGTCGAGGGATGCCGAGGACGAGTCTGGCTGCGGTGTTTTGTATGGTCTAGAGTTTGTGGAGCAGCGACTTGTTGATCCCGGCGTAGAGGGCTTTTCCGTAGTCTAGTCTGCTGGTTATGAGTGCCTGGGTGACGGTTTTTCTTGATTCGGGGGAAATCCATTTGAAGGTCTTTCGGAGGATGCGGAGGTTGTTGAAACAGCTGGAGGTGACGGCGTTGACCTGTTGGGTCATGGAGAGGGAGGAGTCGAGTATGATGCCGAGGTTTCGGGCGTGGCCCATGGGGGAGGGAGGGCTGCCGAGGGCAGTGGGCCACCAGGTGTTGTCCCATGCAGATGGGGAGGGTCCGAGGACGAGGACCTCTGTCTTCTCCGAGTTGAGCTTCAGGCAGCTGCTGCTCATCTAGTATGCAACGTCCTTCATTCCTTCCTTGAAGTTGAGTCTGGTGGTGACGGGGTCCTTGGTGAGGGAGAGGATGAGCTGGGTGTCGTCGGTGTAGGATACTATGCTGAGTCCGTGGTGTTTGACGATGGCGGCGAGGGGGACCATTTAGATGTTGAAGAGCGTGGGGCTGAGCGACGATCCTTGGGGTACTCCGCAGTTGATTTCCGTGGGTTTGAAGAGGAAGGGTGGTGGTCTGATTCTTTGAGTTCTGCTGGTGAGGAAGGAGCGGATCCAGTTGAGGGTGGTTCCCTGTATGCCGGCGTCGTGGAGTCTGGTGGTGAGTATGCGGTGGGAGACGGTGTTGAACGCTGCAGAGAGTTTGAGTAGGATCAGGGCCGCGGTGTGTCCTTGGTTGAGGAGGGTGCGGATGTCATCTGTGGCGGCGAGTAGAGCGGTCTCGGTGCTGTGGTTGCTGCGGAAGCCTGATTGGGAGGGGTCGAGGATGGAGTTTTCTTCGATGAATTTTGTTAGCTGGGCATTGACAATCTTCTCGATGACTTTGGCCGTGAGGGAGATGGGTCGGTAGTTCTTGAGGTCTGTGGGGTCTGCTGTGGTCTTCTTGAGCAGGGGTCTGACGTCTGCGCGTTTCCAGCCGTTGGGGAAGGTGCCGGTCATGAAGGTGGTGTTGATGGTGCGTCGTAGTTCTGGAGAGATGGCGGTGGTGGCTCTGTGGTATATGTGCGGTGGGCAGGGGTCCGTGGGGGCCCCCGAGTGGATGCCCTTCATGGTCGAAGTGGTGTCTTCGGTGGTGACTGGGGTCCGGGAGGAGACAAAAGGCTGGCTGTCGTTGCTGGGGAGGGAGGTGGTTTCGGCGTCAGGTGTCTGGTCATTGAAGTGGTCGTAGAGGCCCTTGATTTTCAGATGGAAGTAGGATCCGAGCTTGTCGCAGAGGTGATGTCCGTGGTTTCGCTGGGGGGCTTCGTGAATTCCTGGATGACGCTGAAGAGTTCTTTGGAGTTGGTAAGGATCCTGTTTTGGATGAAGGTCCTTTTGGTGGATCTGATGCGTTGGTGGTATTCCGTCATGGCGTTCTTGTAGGTGGTGCGGTCTTCTGGTGTTTTGCTGTTTCTCCAGTTCTTCTCGAGGTGTCTCCAGGTGCGTCTGGATTCTTGGAGGCCGGCGGTGAACCAAGTGGCTTTCCTGGGACGCTGTCTGTTGGAGTTGCGTAGGGGTGCGAGCTCGCCTGCGCAGTTGGAGATCCATCTGTGGAGTTCTTTGGCTGCGAGGTTGGCGTCAGTCGAGGTGGTGGGGGCGTCGCGGTTGAGGGTGGAGTTGAGCTGCTCCTCAGTGATTTTGCTCCAGTTCCTTCGTGGAGGGCGCGGTGCCGGTTTGGGGGCGGTGGGTTTGTCGGCGTTGAAGTGTACGCAGTGGTGATCTGTCCAGGGGGGGTTGCGTGGTGTGGCTGAAGTGGATGATGTTTCCTCCTGCGAAGTTGGGGTCAAGGGTGTGTCCTGTGGGTGGGTGTGGTGACGAACTGTTTCAGGCCAAGGTTGGCTAGGTTGTCCAGGAGGGTGGTGGAGTTGGGGTCGCTGGGGTTGTCGAGGTTGAAGTTCAGGTCTCCGATGAGTATGTAGTCCATGGAGGCGATGGCGTGTGGTGCGCTGAGGTTGGCGATGGTCGTGGCGAATGGGGCGCAGGGACCGGGGGTCTGTAAGGGAGGGTGCCGCGCAGAGTGGTTCCGGGGCTGGTCTGGATTTGGAAGTGAAGGTGTTTGGTGGTGGAGAGGGAGTCTGTGGTGGAGGTGGAGCGTCGGAGGGAGCTCTTGTGTGCGATGGCAAGTCCTCCTCCTGCGTGGTTGGGGTGGTCATTCCTCTGGATCTTGTATCCGTCGGGGATGGCGGTGGCGATGTCGGGGGTGGATGAGGCGTTGGTCCAGGTTTCTGTAAAGAAGGCGACGTCTGGTGAGAGGGTGTCGAGGAGGTCCCAGATCTCAACGGCGTGTCTGTGCAGGGAGCGCACATTCAGGAGGATGCACCTCAGGGTTTCGGGGGTGTTGACGTTTGGTGCAGGGGTGGTGGCCGTGGGGGTGCTGATGGTGTTGAAGGTCTGGCGGCAGTGACGGCAGGAGAACTGTCCGTGGGTGGTGCTCGGCGTGGACAGCTGGCAGTTGTTGTTCCTCCCGGGGCTGAATGCGAGGAGGGTAGCTGAGTCGTAGCGGTGGATGGCTGGAGATCCAGGGTCCCTGGCGTTGGTCGCGGTCAGGTCACGGACTGGTGCAGACGGGCTTGCCTTTGGCGCGCCAGTGGCACGCCCGCTGCGTGCGTCCGCTGTGCATCCGCCATTAAATAGGGGAGGGGGCAGGGAGCGCGCAGCTGGGAGGTGGGAGCGGGGAGTGGCAGGGGGGAGGGGCCGCAGCGGCGGGAAAAGGGCGGCAGAGTGGAGGAAAAACAGGGGCACAAGAGAGCAGGTACAAAATAAGGCACAATGCAGGGGCACAAAAGAAACAGGCACAGGCACAAAATAAGGCACAATACAGGGCTAACACAAATAATACCTAACAGGAACCGGCGGAGAGCGGACTCGAACCCTGCTGATCAGGGCAGCGTCCACGCGGCAGAAGCGGCACACCAGCGGAGCTGCGGGGGTGAGAGCAGGTCCCTGACCAGGAGGTCAGAGGTCTTGCTCCACTACCCTCGCAGCGGCCGCCATTAAATCGGGGACGGGGAGGGAAAGCGCAGCAGGGAGGCGGGAGCGGGGAGTGGCGGGGGGGAGGGGCTGCGGGGGCAGCAGCGGTGGGAAAAGGGCAGCGAAGTGGAGGAAAAAACAGGGGCACAAGAAAGCAGGCACAAAATAAGGCACAATGCAGGGGCACAAAAGCAACAGGCACAGGCACAAAATAAGGCACAATACATGGCTAACACAAACAATATCTAACAGGAGCCGGTGGAGAGCGGACTCGAACCCTGCTGATCAGGGCAGCATCCACGCGGCAGAAGTGGAACACCAGCGGAGCTGCAGGGGTGAGAGCAGGTCCCTGACATAGACACAGGGGACACCCTGCATGTTAAGAGCAAGATGTACAGGATGTCAGACCGGGTCCAAGAGTGCATCAAGACTAAAGTGGCCAAGATGCTGAACCTGGGTGTTGTTGACCCCTCCCGTAGTCCCTGGGCCCAGCCCAGTGATGTTAGTGCCTAAGCAAGGGAAATCTGACCGGCGTTTCTGTGTGGACTATCACGGTCTAAATACTGTGACAAAAACTGATGCCCATCCTATTCCCCGAACTGGTGGATAGGTTGGGTGCCACAAAGTACCTTAGTACTTTTGATCTAACCAGCAGTTACTGACAGATTGCAGTAACACCTGGTGCCTGGCAGAAAACAGCATTTTCAACCCTAGGGAGCTTCTACCATGTTATACCTTATGGTTTGAAGAATGCTCTTGCCACTTTCCAGCGCCTAGTCAACCATGTGTTGTCAGGCCAGGAGGAGTTCTGTGTGGCGTACCTGGATGACATTGCTGTGTTCAGCACCTCATGGGAGGACCACATGGAACACCTAGAGCAGGTGTTGGTGAGGATGCAGGGGGGCAAACTGACCATCAAGGCAACTAAGTGTCAAGTTGGGCAGTCCTCTGTTGTTGTTTATCTTGGGCATCAGGCGGGTATGTGAAGATTCGTCCCCTGGAGGCTAAAGTCCAGGCGGTGCTGGAATGGGAGATTCCCACAACCCAGACCCAGGTAAGAGCCTTTTTGGGCCTTACTGGTTACTATCGGGACTTTGTAGCAAACTATGGGACCATAGTTGCTCCTTTAACAGCCCTGAGCTCTAAGAAGCAGCTCAGGAAGGTGATCTCGACTGAAGAGTGTCAGAAGGCATTTGATGAATGAAAACCGCACTATGCAATGCACCTGTGTTGAAAGCCCCTGATAATAGTCATGCCTCATTGTGCAGATAGATGCTTCAGACAAGGGAGCTGGGACAGTTCTTGTCCAGCTCAATGAGATGGGAAGGGAGCATCCGGTGGCCTTTATCAGCCGCCGACTACTCCCCAGGGAGCAAAACTGGTCTACTATTGAAAAAGAATGCATTGCCATAGTGTGGGCCCTTCGAAGATTCAGGCTTTACTTGTTTGGCGTGAGGTTTGTGGTACAGACAGATCACAAACCCCTCAAGAGGTAGAACCCAAAGTTGCTCAGGTGGTCCATATCTCTACAGGAACTTGATTTCACTGAGGAACATAAAGCAGGCTTACGGCACAGTAATGCAGATGGCCTTTCCCGCCGGTTTACACAATCTGATGATCGGTCTTTTCCCACTGGGGAGTAGGAACCAGCCATTCTGATCTGGGGCAGCATAAGTTGGGACAGGAAGACTTCTGCATGTCTCTGGAGAGCGTGCTTCCCCTGCCTTATGCTGATCTCCAGGCAAGTCACTTAAAAGTTAGTGCACGTTTTCTAGATCCCTACCTCAGTGAACATGACAATAATGCATGGATTGAGACCATAGAGCTTGACTCTGAGGTCGAGGGGGCCGTGCTTAGTTCACCCCTATTTCACAGAGAGTGGCTACTGCTTTCTCTACCTAGTCTATGGTAGACTGACAGTGGTGGAAACAATAAATCTGCAGTCAGGGATACCTGTACCCCTGTATCCTTGGAGGGGTGAGCTACTAGCCACCCTCCTGATCAATTCTGTGCAGTCTATCTTGCCTGTGGTCCTGTTGCCTTTGTCTATCTGGGATGTGTGTTTGAGAGTTAGTTGGTTCCCTGGGGGAGGATGGTGAGTTGAGCCATTATGTGTAATGTGAACTGAGCTGTTCTGCTGGATATTCCAGCTCCCCCGTGGCCCTCCCTATTCCTTGGAGAAGACTGGTAAGCTGGGGTTAGACACTCGCTCTTATCTGTGTTTAGCGGCACTAACCCTGCTAGGAGGCACCCTCCCCCCCTTTCTGTTGGGTTATGGCCAGGGCCTCCTGGTCTGGAGTTAATTAAAATTCCTCTCTGGGGAATAGCCCGGGCTGGCACTAAGAGCCTGTCCAGGGAAGACAGTAAATCATCCTTTGCATGCTTTGGACACGCAGTGAACATGCCACAAATGTGCCTTGCGATTGGAGGGGCACCCAGGATTTAAAAGTAGCAGACCCTCTGATTGGATCTGCCTATCAATCAGAGGTGATAAAAGTCTGGCCTTAGTGGTCAGTTATTGTTCAAGACAGGTCTACGGTTCTATCAAGGCGGCCAACACCGGGTCTGTCCAAGGAAGTCAGCCATGGCCCGTGGTGTGAAGGCAAGACAAGAAGCTTGCTCACCGCGTCTCCAAATCTCTCGATAGGGGTTGAACTTGAGAAAGTTTCTCTGTGACAGATGGATTATGCTGCGAAGGAATTTGCCAGTTTGATGAGGAGCAAGGGCATAGGTCAGCGGCTTCGCAGCAAAGAATCAGCTGTCATGTGAGGCTTGTGAAGCTGCTGCTTGGAACATTGCAGACTGCTGCTCAAGATAAGGAAGCTTGCAGCACATCAACGGAGACAGAGGGAGACATGGAAGCTTAATCCCAGTCCTTGAAGGTGAGATCACTTTCCCAGACCCCTCTCCCTGTGCTGTGGGAGCCTCTGTGGTACTTCCAGTTACAATTTGTAGCTGGTGAAGTTTCCTATGGCACAGGGCCCCACCTTTCTTTTTGTGACATCTAGGGGTATCAAGGTGAACTGGCACTTGGGCCAGCCACTATCCCCTACAGCTAGCCAGTGGCTACTGGTCCAGTGGGACTCCAGTTAACTGTGCCAAGACATCCGGCACCTGTGATGAGATCCCTGACGCCGCTAGAGTGGTGTCCTCACTAAAGACGGAAGGGCACTTCTGTTGCTTTGGGTGGCGGGTTAGTGGGCTGATCAGGAACATTTGACTTCACACCACATGCTGAAACTACCTCATTTCAATACAAGGATTGAATCATGGCTCTAGCGAATGAGAGCAAGCCTGTGCACCATGGTCTGTAATATGCAATGCTAATTGTGTGTGTACATGTTAACTGTGTTTTTATAGTGCTTAGCATCTAGGCACTATAATACTGCTTGGGGTCATAACTCTGGTCCAAAGGGTTGTAGAGACCATTGGTTTTCAATGTTTATCCTAGTTTTATGTGTAGTATATTTCTCTTGAGTGTATTAAAGCACTCACATCCTTGAGTAAACCTTGGACTGCTCTGTCTCGCAACCCTGAGAGAGTCAAGTGCTGGAAAAGAGTACTTGGTTATCCAGTTTTGGATCCACTAGTACTCAGGCCCCAGGACACCAGCGGGGAACACTCCAGTTGATGTGATTGGAGGACCCTGGTGCCCAGGAAACTGGGCCTAACAGTGTGTTAATCCAGTGGCAGCTGGTACCCTAAACATTTGGTAGGGCAACCACCCAAATATTTAGGGTACCAACCGCATGTGGCTGTCCATCATGGCTCGTTATGAACAGAGTTTATAACGAACCACGACTGACAGCTCTGAAGTTAGAGGTGAGGCTGAAAATAAATTAAAATTACAAATAAATTTGCACTTACTGCCGCTGCCTTGCCTCCTCCGGTCCTCATGAGTCCCTCGGCGCTCTGACTGCAGCAGTGGATTCTCCACACAAATCCTTACGCTGCTTTCAGGCTGCAGATGAGCAGCATGAAAGCAGCGCAAGGTTTGGCTGAAGCAGGCTGCCTCGACACTCCTTGAGGCAATGGGGGCCTGTGTCTGCTCTCCACCTAGCTGTCTTAGACAGGTAGGTGGAGAGGTTTACACTGCCAAGTCAGACTGGCAGTCGCAAGACAGCCGGCCAAAATGACCTGCACAGTGTAAACAGGTGGAGTGAGCGCCACTTCCCTGCAGCCAGTCAGCAGCGGGGCCTCGCCCCCAAACAGTGCTCGGCTGGGGAAAGAGAAAAATAAAATGGTAATAAATGTATGTTATTACCATTTTATTTTTCTCCTTCGCTGCGGCACTGGCAGCAGGGGGCGACACTCCTCTGCCCTAATAGAGGGGCCGCCACTGTGTCAATCAAAAGGCTCACTTTCTTATCAACTTCTGTAACAGCTGATGCCATTGTCTGCAACAGGTTCACATGTACATCCATTTAATGTGAATGTTGAAAAAAGGGGAGCAATAATCAATTCTAATGATTTGTTTAAATCTTGCCTGGGAATAAATGGCTCCTAAATATCAAAAGCAGCTGGTATCAGGCTAATACTTTGTAAGTGACCTAGTGAGCAAGAGGAGCTTTGTGAGTTGGTTGCATGGGCCTCTAAATGGCCCCAGCTTAGATCTCCCAGTGAGCTTGAAGTGAGCTAGAAGGACCATTTAACAGTGAGCAAGGTAGGTCTTTTTTGGATAGCACACCATCTTGAGATAATTGCATTCAGAGGAAGCTCAGGTGCCACACTGGGCACTGCCAGCTTCTTTAAAATGCAGCTTTCATTGCTTCTATATTTCTTCTCCGAAACCTTGCATGTTGTGACATTGGGTTGATGAATCACAACTGAATCTGAGACTGAGCACTGCAGTTTAAATGTTGCCCATGCAAGAATCTTAGACAAGTGCATCCAACTGATAAATAAAGCGCCTTCTCTACTCACTTAAAATTTTTGCCCAAAGTGACCAATGTCCTCTCAGATGGAATTTTGCCCATAATTAATTTTGGCCAGCTCTGTTGATAGTGTTTGTGTAGTGACACACACTATCTGTACCAATACCTATATTAGAGCTGGCCCACCAATACTGTCTCACTTATGATTCTGTAGTAACTCTATAATGTAGGTAATAAAAAGTTCACTTAGCTCCTCCTTTGATCTTTGAGTGCTTTCCAGTCGCTGCCACCCACCCACAGAGAGAATACCTGAATTACTTGAAAAATTAGGTGAGCTAGTTATGCTGGTTACCAGTCAAGGGGATAAACTACAAACAACTCTCTGAGGAATTGCCCTGAGGGTCAGGGGTGTAACGCAGGTGCTTAAGCCCCTGTGGCGCGAGAGGGGTGAGGGCTACCCCCCTTCAGGGGGCCTCATTGAGCTCAATACCAATGAATATCTGTGAGATATGAGAGACTCAAGGGCCTCTCATCACATTCCGAAGGGGGCCCCATCATATTGTGTTACGCCACTGCTGATGGCTCAGGAACTTTACGGCTAAACGCAGTGCCCTAAACCCTGATAGCACAACAGTCAATGTAGGGGAAAGCAAGCAAGGTCTTGAATGGCTCGCGGTGTTCAGGCGCTTTGGGCCGTTCAGAGGCTTCCAATCTCTCTTGCCGCAAGCAATATCTGTTGCACTGAAGTTTGTTCCCTGGCAGCCCATTGCTAGATCATACAGATATAAGGAAAGGAGGGGGATGTGGCAAGACTGCAGCTGCAAGGCCGTGAACCTGTTTAACCTAGAAATGTGGGTCTGGAGGACCAGGGTCCAGAGGTCACTGCTGCAGATGTTGCTGCAAGACTCTGAACTTCCATAAGCCTCTGGATCTTGAGGTAAAATACTCTACTCCTGCCACTTATGACCACAAATTGCCTCAAAAAAGGCCCTGTTGCTAGAGGAAAGGAATAGCTCAAATAACAAAATTCAATTTTGCCCGGGGCTCCAAAAGGCTCCTCACAATGTAGCTAATGCAAAGAAAGTTTAAGACAATGCTACTAGCCTAGCTATAAAGTGACCAAAGGGAGCCGTGAAACCATATAGTGTTATAGACAGGCGTATGAACAATTCTGTTTTTGGTGCTTCGTAATTGAAATACTTGCAAAAACAGGAATGCCACTGTGACCAATATTGTTAACAACACAACTAGTCTTGATTGGCAACTCCCATGCTTCTGCTGTCAGCAATTGAATTTGGCCAGTTGGTTTGCAAGGATGAATCAATTTGTTGTAGTAAATTGATTTTTGGAGTCTTGTATTTTGAGCTTGACTCCATTTCACTTCCTTCCTTTAGGTCATGTAATCCTTCATGGAATAAAACTATTCACATTGGCTAGGTGGTAAATCTAGAGGTTGTGTAGAACTACTGAAGAATCCCCCAAAACATATCAGCAAGTATGTGTCCTTTTAATGCAACCGCACATGAGTTAGTAATCCAGTGGTCAATTTTCACATAAAACAAGGCAAAAAGGCTCAGGGAAACTCATTAGTTTCAGTATTTATTTACTGCCCATACCTCCCATAAAAATATACCTTTGTTTCCCTTTTGTGGCTAAACATCTCTACTGGAAGGCACAATGTTGAATGTAGGATCCATCAACCTGAAGTGTAAACGCCTAATGTGTACACCAAACCAGGGCAGCTCCTCGGGCTCTGCGTTGGCCATGGATCACATATAGAATATACTTCAACTCCGTCGGTCGGCTCTCTAAAGTACTCCATGACGTTGGGCTCTTACGAGAGTGTAACCGTCTACCAATGTCTCCTTGACATAGTCATGTGACCGCCAATCTCAAAGTCTTGGAAATGATCAGTTATTTGAATGCATGACCCTCTTTATTGCTTGTCCAAATTGTGGATCAGCAAATACAGAGAGCAGGAGACAATCTAAGGTTTAGTAGGGGATTGATAATCACTGTGTTAAAAAATGGACTTTACTGCCCAAGTCGCCGCTTTTAGACTTCATCGTCCCAGTTATTGACTTCAGAGGCTCAGAATGTTCTGTGAGTCAATATAGCACACATACTGAACTCAACAATGGTAGGTATTAGATACATTGGTTTCATTTGTATATACCTTCTGATGGTTATTTTATGACCACCAAAACCTGCATTCTGACTCCTTCAATAATAAGGTGGTGGCCAAATGACCGACATGGGGCCAGCATGCAGGGCAGGTGTTGTGGTTTTTACATTCCTTTCAACCAACTTTGTAGTTAAAGGTTTGTTTGTCGTGCCTTTTGCTGTCTTTGGTTCTCTTAATGCAATGTTATATCATGGTGCTGGGCTATGCACACATCTACCATTGGAATGTGGTGCTGTGCACAAGCGGGGGCCCAATACATCAATTTGAAATAGACAGAAAATTATTTTATGAAACCAAAAAGCTCTGTGGATTGGACGAAATGTCAGGTAAATCCCCTTAAGATGAAAGTTGAAGAAAAATAACCCCTTGTTCTCTGAACTGAACCTTCTTTACGTCTCGCCTTCAGACTACATCAGCTATCTGACGAGAGCTTATGTCATCGCCCAAGACACCCCACTTCAAACCCCACACATACACATACATACAGATACAGGAAGGGCTTTTGGATAGGCCTTTGTAGCCATTGGCTACTGAGGTTTAGCTGGCTTTAGGCACTGGCTGACAGGGTTGTAGCCTAGACGCCTTCGGGTATTAGTTGCGCTATATAAATATATAAATAAATAAAATAAATATCAGCCTACAGCATTTCCCACCTGTGATGTACTTATGAAAGTAGTCCACAATCACATTGTAACTAGTGCATTGCATTTCTATGTATTTGTGTGGGTGGGCCCCACTACTTGCACATTTTTAGTGTGCTTCAATTCTCCTACCCTCCATCCCACTCCCACTTGTTCATTTATTCCCAGTGCTCCCCCCCTCAGTTCCTGTCTTGCTCTGTGTTATTTGTTTAGTTTTCTACGTTTTAATGTTTTTTCTGAGGGTCCGGCAGCTGGAAATTGTTACCAGGCTGCTCACTTCACTACTAAGTGCTCCTTGCACTATATTTTTTATTTTTAGGTTGCCATGTCATTATGGCTGTAAGAATGCTTATGTGTAGCTTGCATACATGCACATGCATCGCAATACATGAAGCAGGTGTGCACATGATGACCATCTAAGATGTTAACTATTCCGAGTGAGCCACTGTGTGTGTTATGTGCAATAGCCATTTTGGATGTTTTTCAATTTTAATTTTAATGTACTGTTCCAGCATGGCCCATGACCATTTTGGAACCGAAAACAAAAAAAGCCAATAGATCAGTGCTCCACTTCTAAAGAAAGGACATTGGATTTACCAATGCTTGTTTTTAATAACTTTCCATTGTGGTTTTTTATTTTTTAATGGCTTTCTCAGTTCTGGATTCTTTTCCATGTAAACTCAGATTCTGACGTGGCTGTCATCCTTCTGCATATGAATAAAACTTTGGATAATGTATCCTGTGCATACCAAATTTTCAGTAGTGCCGTGTAATGAGAGAGGATCATAACTGAAACTGTGCAGAACATACAAACCTGCATGGTGAAAATCTGCAGGGTTTATAATTGTGCAAACCATAGGCCTACCATGTTATTTGAGCACAGTTTTCCACACTGCAACCAGCCACCTTTAGAGTTTTCATAATAAGCTTCTTTACCATAATGTTTTCATCTTTTACAATTCATTTTATATGCAATCATGGCCTTAAATATTTTCCTTTGGCTTTAAATGAAATCCTCACAAGACATTGCTCAGTTATTAGAAAAATAGTTGTGTGGATCTCTGATATTGACTGACCCTTCTTGTTTAAACCCCAGCTGTATCAATTATTGAAAAACTCAAGACTTGAAATAAAAGCCAAGACACACTTCCAAATCTGCCTCACCAAAAGGTCAGGCAGAGTGTTTTTGACAATGGAAAAGAGCCAAGACTGCTATAAAAAGATATTTTTATTGTATATGATGGGACACCTAGCATTTTTAGATTTAAATTTTAGAGTCTCTGATATTAGCTGCCTGGTTTGCTTCTTTAATCCCTAATCCAAACATTGATTTCATGAGGTTTCAATGCTAGTAAATTTACTGTGAAAATCCTTCTACTCATAGACTGCAGCAGGGCAATTACTCAGAGGAAGATCAGAATAAAGGATACTTTACTAAGTAACTTATTCTGTGGAAAAAATCATCAATTGGCACTTTCCAAAACAAGAGTAGTTTGTTATCACTTTACTTTTTAATGGTGGAGGCCGTCTGTGTAATATAGACCTTGAATTCAATATTGAAACATACTATATTTGTTCGACCAACGCACCCCTGTATAAAAACCGGTCTCCAACACCTCGTATGTCCTGGAAGACATACTGTTCTATATCCAATTTATTCAACTAGAGGAATATTTGCTTGATTAGGGAGGCACAAACAGGTAAAGGGGGAGCCCCCTCTCATGCTATTTATGAGCAAACTGGAGTATCTATTGATGCATTTTTGATCTGCATTAAAAAGGAAAATGTTTTTCTGCCCTGTTTAATGGTATCTTGTAATAAGAAGGTAGGCAAAAAGTGCCTATGCTAACAGGCAATGAAATTGTGTTATTGTAAACTAGGACTAGTCTTGACACTGAATAGGATCATTTAGATGGGATGTCACAATCATTAATACATAGGCACATATTATAGTTCATTATGTGTAAATTTTCATCATGGTTCATCATTGTAGATATTCAGAAGACCTGATGGAAATTCAGTGTTTAGCAGGTTACCGTACAGACCCATCCATCTTAAAGCAAATCTTTATTACTGCTGTGTTATTAAGAGCATTACATAAAATTGGGCTTGATCAAATACTTGTATAGCCTTGTCCTACCTTTTGATATTTTGTTTGTTTATGGATTTTTTTTTAATAACACATTTTATTGGCATTTCACAAACTGAATCACAGAGATATAATTGAGCTTAGGCTAGACAAAAAGACAGTTCATGAAAATATGTCAACTTATGGGCAAAATCTTTGAATACGTACAAGTATTTAATATAGGAGACATCTTCTTCATTTTTCGAAGTCTTCTTTTAAAATCTCCCATTGTTGAGCCCACCTTGATGAACAATGATTGCACATCAGAGGGAGGGGCGGTCCCATTTATGAAGAATGCCACCTTGGTGGATAAGGGTTAAATGTCATTTTAGCCAAGATAACCAAAAAAGAATGCATCCAGGCTCTGGCTTGCACTAGGACAGACAATATGCTTTCCCCTTCTGTGGGATAGCAAGTCCCTCCTATTAAATTGGTGTTTGCATCAATGTTGCTGGGGGAACCGATTATGCATGCTTGGAAGAGTGGAAGTGATAACCAATTCCCTTTTCACCAGTACAATCTTCTCATGAGGCTGTTTGTAGTCTCTGATCCAGCACGGCAGCTGTACTATGGTACCCTGCTACTACCAGGGGGAGCTCATCTCCAGTCACTCACTCAACCATTCATCCTACCTTCTATCAGTGACCAGCCAACAACTGGGACTTCTTGACACAGAAATGCTTCTTAGGATCCTGATAGCATACCTAGAACCCGATTATGAGTTTGGAGGTAAAAAACACAAAACTTGCACATAGGGTAAATTCCGCTTACACAGGCTTCGCTAAATAACATGCGTTAAATAACACTCAATCATGAGTTATCACCGTGTACCACAAATTGTTATCTAGCACATGTGTTAAATACCAAATGTCCTTAGTTACGAGTTTGGTGGTAAAAACCACAAATCCTGCACATAGGGTAAATACTGATTCCACAGGGTTCACTAAATAACACTTATTAAATACCACTGATTATAAGTTTTTACCATGTACAGCAGAGTCATTATTTAGGGCATGTGTTAAATAACAAATTTAGTTGTTAAAAAGTTGCCTTGCCTGAGACTAATCATGATTGTGAAAAGTGACTGTCTGATATCATTTGTTTAAAAAAAAACCTCAAACTCAAATTTGTTGCACATATTCACATTCATCCATGCATGTGATGGCATAAGGGCCAATAACTCTAATGGCACTGCCGATATGTATTGAGATTGGACTACAACAATCATAATGTGTTGTAATCTTGATGATGAAGGGTTAATGTGACTGCCCACTATATTAAAGGTGATGTATCCCCACAGTTTCACCACAGTAGGATTATTGGTGGTTCTCGTCAAGGTCATGACATTGTGATTTCGCCCAGAGCACCTAACAGAGCGGTACATTTTACACAGATACACATCACACAGTTTGTGCACATAAATAGTGTGCCTAATTGTACGGTTTCTGCAAAAAGAACAATTGATGGACGGTGTGGTGAGCAAAAAAACAATGGATTTAGGGCCAGATCTCTGTACTGGGGGTGAGTGCTTGACATTGTTCAGCATTCTGTCCATCAAGTGTTCTTTTTGTAATTTTACGGTTTCAGCACACTAGGTCCTGTCTACGTGTGGCCACGATGTGTACATGACTACAATCAATTGAACGTAAGATGTCAGGAAATCCTTCTGTATTCACTTTGCTGGCATTAGCTAAGTGGTTGTCCAAGGGACACTCTCTGCGAGATACCCATCACTTAGTAGAGTATTTTGTTAAGGATTGACTGAGAAATGCCACACACCAGGCCTGCTGTCTGTTTTGTGGTGCCTGTTGCAAAGAAGTATAACACTGAAAACATTTTCAGGAAGGGGGGGATGCAGTGATCCCTATGTTGGGCTCCATGGTATCCGTAATGATCAAAATCTGTTTTATATGGTGCCCATATTAAGCCTGTGTATCCTCTGGATCTCAAGCTGACCCATGTTTATGGGTTCCAGCCTTACTCTATCAATCTTGGCTCATATCCTGCATTGCTGCCCTTCGAAGTCATTGATTTCCATCCATCGTCCATGTTTCCATCCTCATGCTACATGGTTTTTGTAGCAGAGCATGAATCTGGCAAAGTATGAGATAGAGGACTACCAGTGCTGTAGTCATGGTGGTGTACTGCAGAATGGAAGGGTGAGCTGCTGCAATCAAGCTGTGAGAGCTTCACCTGTCCATGGCCATTTACGTAGGACTGTTCCTGTGTGCAGGTGTGTGCAAGACTGTATTTTTACCAGCTCAAACAGTGCATCTACTGTGTTTGTTTGCATTACTGTGTTACTTTTGGCTATTTTTGTATTGTTTTACAGCTTTTCTTTTATTCCCTACATTTCCAGTGATTTTTACCACCTGCTTTTGACTAGAGGTATTTTAAGGGGGGTATTTTACACTGGATTTTAATGACTTCTTATATTTGTAATTGAGTGTTATTTACCACATGCATTATTTTTCACGTGTGACAAATATCACATGCCATAAATAGCACAAGCGTTAAATAGCCCACGTGGACCACATACATGCAGCATTTAGCATGTGTGCTAAATAAAGCATGCATGTTTTTACTCGTGAACATTAAAGTCATGCCCTATTTGCCCTGGCATGAGGTAATTACCACTATGCCTAACTCATAATTTTGGCCCTAGAAACCTAAACTCTGAGGGATTTTCTCTCATCATGAAATGATTCACTATTCCATGCCAGGCTCTACCAGTTCAGACATGATTATCAGGAGCTAGAACCTGGAGCCCTTCATAAGCTAAGCAAGGGGCCAGCTATCAGTAGTGTTCATGCTGCAGTAGCACTGTGGCCCTCATTTGTAGCTGTTCTACTATCAAACCAACAAATGGGGGCCCAGTTTCTTCGCGTGCTTTAGGGTCCATTTTGCTCCTCACTGGCTGAGAGGAACCCCTTGTAGTACATTGAAGCAACCCTAAACTTTGTTTCTGAAGGAAGGCCTTTTCAGAAAATGCTGTCTGGGCAGCAAGCACTTGTAGCCCTGCTTGGACCTACAAAGTGAACTTTTTTGTTTTCGGAGATAAATCAGTTCCAGTTCCCTAGTCTATTGTGAAATCACAAGCATTGGCACTTGTGACGCGTCACGTGATCAATTAACTGATACAGAAGATTTTGCACATTCATACATAGTCATAGTGCCCTGAGTGAAAGGAAGGCCTTTTAAATACAACCAACTTGCACCTACCCACTTAATGCTCAATTGAAAACAGTACATGGTTACAGAGGTGCGAAATGTAGGCTTGATCTGGCCATAGCTACCCCTATTATCTTAGGTGACCCACCAATAATCTCTTTTGTCCATATTTTGTGAGCAGGGGCTTTAGTTTAGTTAAATTAATCAATTGATCCAAAAAAGAACATAAATGTAAAATTCATGGTCGTCAGGATCAAGATGTTTTTACTTGCAATCACAACATTTTATGTGGAATTACTTGTCTAACCCACTTGTTACCCCTGTTGCAGGAAAAAAACCTGCTATGGTTGACTTGTTAGATGTTTAGTGGACTAATGCATAGTGTTAACGTAAGGCATATGCACAAACTGCATGAAATTGTAGCTTTAGTTGCCTAATCTTAGTAGTCACAAATATATCCCCCTTCACTACTAGCGTCCTTGCAGCAACAGTGAAAATCATAGTGCTGCACTGTCCTATTTGGTTAGAATCTAACAACTTACTCTTCCCCAGATTGTCCCTCTTTTTCTCTTCATATGCGTGCAATTTTCTGACTAGTCAGTCACCTGTGACCCTACTGACTAGGAGAAATTGGACAGGGTAGTGTGGCGATTGGGTGTATTGTATGGTGTGGTTGTGCGAGCTCACCGTGTAATACACTAACAAAAACGTCTTCGGTCCAGTCAGACTCATTTTTAAAAGCTCTAGCTCAAACCTGGCTAGCTGTGGCTTTGAGCAGTAAGGCTTAAGCAAAGGAACTAGCATTCAGACGCACCAAACAACAGAATAAGAAAGTTACACAACACGCAAGAAATCCAACACCAAGTTATAAAACAAGAATATATTTGTATTCATTTTTAAACACCAAGATGAGTAAAATCGAGTTCGGGAGATATAGATTTTTAAGCAAAACGTAAATCTCAGCTTTTTAGTCCAAAGAGCAAACAAACATTGGTAACCGTAAAGTTTGGAAACTTTTGAAATTTTTTAAAGAGAGTTGTGTTTGAGTGCCCGAGCCTGGACTGGGTGGTCAATTCCGTCAGGGGAAAGGACAGGGGGGCAATAAGGAGTATTTGGACAGTTACCTGGTCACCAAAGCAATCTCAAGTCCAGTTCCACAGTTTATGCAAGGACCACCATAGACTTCAATGGAGTGGTCCTGATTCTGGGGATACAGGATGCTGAAAGATGCACTGGGTGCTTTGCAGGCAAGGAGTGTCTTCCTGGGGCTATTCCTTGGTCCACATGTAAAGTTGCGCGACTTTGGCCACATGGGTCGATGTCCCTTGAAGACCTTTTTGGTCCAGCAGAAGTCCAGTGACGACTATCCTCGGTCCGACAGATTCAGGTGTAACTTTTGAGTGCCGAGGAGTTGCCCCTGGCACATCCTTGAAACTTTGAGTCTCCCTACTCGTTCCTTTTGCAACTATATGTGCATTTTTTTTAACAGCCTATTAAATAACACCTGTCATCTCAACTGGGTTGACGGGTGTACTCCTGTTGTTTGTTGTTATACTTTGAGCAACCGCTGGGTTGCGAGAGTGGGTCTTTTTTTGCCCCTTACATCTTTTGTCATTTTTTGACACATAATGTCTAATTTGTTGTAGACACTAAGGGGGATATTCTCAAGAACGTGTGTTAACTATCGCCACATTCGCATAACGCAACTTCTCACATCGCAGTCTATTGCGGGAAAATAACACTGTGTTAACGCAGTATTCTCAACCCGGCGGCACCATGCGATAGTCTCACGATAACACGACAAATGCCCGCGTTAAAATTAACGCGACACCGAAAAAATGCGAAACACAAATGCCCAAAAAGTTGCGATGTTCCAAATCGCGAAACAAAAATCAGCGATAACCAGCAACACGCCTGCGATTCCCACGCGACATGCGGGAAAATGCACTATAAAAGCAGAGAAAATAATTTTTTTTTACTGCGTAGCACCATGGATGCACCCGGACCGAGTGCAGAGGACAATGCGAACCCCACAAGCCCCACAGACGACCAGCCAGGAACCCCGGGGCCGGGGAAGGGCAAGGAGAAGAGGAAGAGGAAGACGGGGTTCAGTCCGCAGGAAAACCGGATCATCGTCACGGAGGTGACCGAACACTACCAACAACTGTTCGTCACCTCCACTGTGTCATCGGCAACACAACCGGAAATATGGCAGCACATCGTGAACAACGTGAATGCAGTCAGGGTGTCGAGGAGGACAATGGAAAAGGTCAAGAGGCGCTGGAATGATGTGAAGGGCAAAACCAAGAAGAAACTCGATGCCAACATGAAAGCAGCAACGCAGATTGGAGGTGGGGGACCAGCGGCACACCAGGAGCTGGAGGACATTGAGAAAATGGTGGCCACAGTCATCAGTCGGGATACGGTGCCAGGAGTCGGGGATCGGGACACTGCTCAACATGACCTGACACAACATCAACAGGGTGAGTACCGACCAGGGACTGGGGGGACGGGGGGAGATGGGCACAATGGCACATATGCACAATTAAGTAGAGCACACTGCACACCCACAATGACTCTGGAACATGTCCCTGATCCCCATGCCACACTGCAGCACATATACAGAAACTCAGGGAATGTGTGTTGAAATGAATTTATTTGCACATGCTGTGTCTGTGGTCATTTTGTACTGTCTCATGATTGCTAAGGACTGTCACAATGTGACGTCCTCATGTGAAGAAATTGTCAATGATGTTGTTCCTACGGGCTATTCCTGCTGCAGCTGCAGTGGGGTGTGGTCCACCTGCCTCATCTTCCTCATCATCGTCCGGTGCATCTGGCACTTGTAACCATGGGGCATTGGTGCGTACACATATGTTGTGCAACACACAGCAAGCAACGATCATCTTGCACACGATGTCTGGGCTGTACAGGAGCCTCCCACCTGTGATGTCCAGGCACCTGAAACGTGACTTCAACACGCCAAATGTGCGTTCCACGATGCCCCTGGTGCGTTTGTGGGCCGCATTGTACTGCCTCTGGGCCTGTGTGTTCGTGGCTCGGAGGGGTGTCATCATCCAAGGGCAGAGTGCATATCCTTCATCACCTGTGACAGTGCAGAGAGACATGAGTCAATAGTTGGTTCTGCATGATGTGTTGGCAGGCTCACTAGTTGATTGGCGTGTGATATGTGTGTCATAGTGATTCCTGTGTGACATGTACTGCTTGTAGCAAATGAGCGCCATCAATGTGTATTACGTAGCCTCACTGCTGCTCCTCCCTCCCCTGAGCCTAATTACTTGTGTGCGCTGCGCGGTTGCATCACTTGCACTCCTACGGCACACCATTGTCATGCCTGTCTGCGCATGTCCACAAGCCTGACAACGACACTGTGATGTTGTGCGTTGAAGGTGGGCGGCCACGTTTGTGTAGGCCTATGGTAAGGATAGGGCGGACACAGATGTAGAGTTCATGGCTGGCTGAACTCGCGATGCGGTCAAGGCAAGACCTTTGGCTTATGCTGCGGCAATAGCGATACACACACAACAGTTGGCATGTATGATCCCGGACCCCGAGCGGGCTTGCGCTCATTCATTTATCCCTTCGGCCGAGCCCGCACTCCGGGGGCATGTTACATTGCAACTTTGTCCATTGCGGGACGGGTGGCGCCGACACTACAACAGAGACACACGCATTAGGTACTTCATTGGCAAGCCCAACACTTAACCACGCCCAGAGCCCCGGGGTGATCATCCACACCCCTACGCTGGACTGTCGTACGCCAGCCCACTCCGGCAATGCCTACAGGGGGGTACGACACAGCTACATGTCCCAGGTCTCACCCACTGCCTGAGGTGACATGGTTGCGAACGCTGTACACAGCACAATGCAATGTGGTAGGGCCCGGGGCCCTCATGCATACACAATGACCACATGGACACACTTAGATAGTTTGTGAAACTGGCTACTGGCTACGGGCACGTGCGCCCAGGCCCTTTTATTGCCAGGGTCACATGTCCAGTGACGCCTGTGCTGGATGGGTGTGGGGTGAGTGTGAGCCAGCCCTCAAGGAGTGGTTGGTGCTGGCAACAACTACAACAGTGATCAGACAATCAGAAGTTCACAGTTCAAACAGCAAGGGTCCATGACTTGAGCTGCACGGAGTTAGTGGCCCCGTATGCACAGCGGCCGGCACATGGAACACCGCCACGGGACAGTGACTACCGGTGCACTGAGGTAGGGACACGAGAGCTGAGTGGGTCCTCGTCGATGTCCAAGGTGAATGTCGCGGAAGGTTTTGGGGGACAGTGGAAGGTGATCTTCCAGGGCATGGTACAGAGGGCAGTACCAAGCAGACACAGGCAATATGGAGGAGTTGATTGCTACAGACTCATTTTTGACACCAAGTCAGTATCAGCTACATGATGAGGAAGACAACCCCCAGGCCTTAGACTCAGACGCCACCAAAGTTCAACCAGAGAGCGTCCATGAATTTCGGGGCACGGAGTCAGTGGCACCAGAGCTGAAAGGGGATGCAGTCTGCGATGAGGCCTGTACAATGGTATAAACCCTGCCATAAATAAATCAAGACTCAGTTCCAAATGTGTGACCTACTTGACCGTAGTGTAGGCCGGAGTCAGCGGTCAGCAGGGGCCCCCAGCCACGTGTCCTTGGCTTGCGATGCACAGAGTTAGTGGCACCAGAGCAGTTGTTGGTAGTGTTCACCTCCGTAACGAGGATCCTTTTTTCATCCGGACTGAACCGCGTCTTCCTCTTACTCCTCTCCTTGCGTACAATGATACGGACTCTTCCATTGCACAATCAAGACTCAGTTCCAAATGTGTGACCTACTTGACCGCAGTGTAGGCCGGAGGCAGCGGTCAGCGCGGGCCAACCGCTGTTCAGGCAGCTCCACCTGGTACTCTCACACACGACTTTGGAATGCCATGTGGCGATGATTTGTGGTTGATGGAGGTAGAAGCACCAGAGCTGAGCGTGTGTGCAGCCTGCGACGATGCCGTGCCCTGCCTGGTCCGGACTGGATTGGTGTGAGGCCTGCTGGACCGCAGTGTAGGCAGTACACAGATGACCCCGCGGTGCTGGACCGCACTGTAGGCCGAAGGCAGTAGTCAGCAAGGGCCCACAGACACGTGTCATTGGAATGCTATGCACAGAGTTGGTGGCACCACATCAAAGGGAGTACGGTGATATAAAATCTGCCATATACGTATGTACTCTGCCACTGTATAATCAAGACTCAGTTCCAAATGTGTGACCTACTGGACTGCAGTGTAGGCCGGAGGCAGCGGTGGAGTACATCAATGAGAAAGGAGTACTGGGGGCCTGTGTCGCGGAGGCCGTGATGGTCTGAGGAGGCTGCCATGGTCGCGGGCCTCGGGCTTGGAGCTTGCACCGGCATGTGGTGGGCCCTCTTTCACACACGCCAGTGTCTGCAGGTGAGCAGTGAGGCCTGGGTGCGCTGGGGCGGGCAAGACGGGTCTTGGGACCAGCGGCCTGGGGTGCAGCAGGCGCACAGGATCGCAGGCACCGCCGCTCACTGCGTTGGCCTCGTGGCGGGGTGAGAGGCGCCGCCCTGGCAGACACGTTGGCCATTCCGGAAGAGAACCGCACCCATAGTAACAGGCTTTTTATTCACACCCCTACGCTGGCCTGGCGTACGCCGGGCCAGCCCACTCCGCTCACACTTACAGGGGGGGACGTAACAAGCTACATTTCCGCATTCTTCCCCACTGGCTGTGGTAACAGGGTTGCGTCCACTGTCCAGTATACTGCAGACACCAGCAGTGTATGTCGACATGGAAATGTCTGTGGTCTGCATACTCAAGTCTGTCCAGCACATCCACGCCACACTTGGCGTTGTGTACATTCACATTCATGGGTCACTTGCCTCCTTCGCACATGCCTGGTTCCAACCTCTCCCCACATTCTACTATTGTGTGGCTGAGGTGCCATGCCATTGATGGCTTGTGTACATGGCTAGCCCAGGTTGCCACAGTAAGTTGTGTTGTCGTGTCTGGAATGTGGGGATGTTGGTTGTCATGTTGTATGTGATTTTGTGACGTGTGCATTCCCAGAGTTGTGAGTTGTATGTTGGTGGAGTTGAGGTGTGTGGTGTGTTCAGTTGTTACTTACCGACGAGCAGTGCATTTCCATAGGTGCCATCCTGAAAGCGCTGGTTGATGATGGACTGTTGGAAGATGAAGGAATCATGCACACTGCCTGGGTAGATGGCGAAGACATTGGTGAAGAGTCCCCAGTGGTCCACTATTGCCTGCATATTGATGGAATGCGTGTGTTTCCTGTTGCGGTAATTGTGTGCAGTGGCGGCAGGGGGCACGAGGAGTACATGTGTGCAGTCGATTGCCCCCAACACGTGCAGGAAGCCAGCTCTGGCGTAGAAGCCTTGCTTGATCTCCAGCTGTTCCTGCGCAGTGTGTGGGAAGTAAAGTTGCTGGGGTACCAAGCTGATGATGGCATCCAGGACAGGTGTGAGGAACTTTGACAGGGCTGGCTGTGAGACTCCTCCGACTATGGCAGTTGTTGGTTGGAAGGTCCCAGAGGCCAACAGGTGCAGCACGGCCAGCAGCTTTGTCTGCGGAGGGATGTTGGTTCTCCGCTGTGTTGGTACCGTCAGCCTGTGGGCAATGAGGGTCAGGATGCGGAGGATGGTTGTCCTTTTGAGCCTGTAGTGGGCAATGACTTCCTCTGGCGTTAAGTCTCCGAGGCTGGTGCGTTTTCAGAAGGTCCGGTGTCTTTGTCTGCGCTGCCTCTGTGGTAGTCCTGGGGGGGATCCTGGGGGGGGTGGGGGTCCTGGCGGTGGTGGGTGTTGTGGCCCTCTTGGGGCTCCGAGCTGCATGATCAGTAGCTCCATGGCATCTGTTGTTCTTCTGGTGTGGCTGTGGGCTGGGCTCCCTTTTATGGTGCAGGTTGTCGTCCGACTTAGCACCAGGTAGGAGCAGGTGTTAAATCCATGCTGCTAACGCGCCTTATCGCATGTTTTTGAATCTTATCGCCGATCTGGCTGGTCGTTGAGAATGTTGCGGAGTGGTGTTTTCGCGGGTTTTTGCACGGGAACGCATACTCTGCATCTCATTAGCGTTAGTTGCCGGTGTCATCCATGGCGATGTTTTTTGCGGCTGCTATCGCGGGTAAACTGGTGATATCGGCTGTTAGCACCTGCTTGTGAATGGTGCGATGAATTTATCGCCACTTTGGCTGCCGCTAACTCGGCGATGAGTCCTTGAGAATATGCCCCTATGTCCTCTAGGGAGACTCCCAATTACTCGGATGACTATATCCTAATAATACTAAGTGGCCCCTCCCTCCTTTCTACTTCTTCCACCTCCACACACATCACTCCGCAGCTAACACATCTCGAGTTCTTCTGGACAGATTGAGAAACTCAAGAAACAGCAAATCAGAACTAACTTACACGCACGTATGCTAACGGAATATTTGAAGTCTAATCTAATTCCATTTGTCTTACAGATTCGTAATACCCCTGCCATTTTCACCCAAGATCCCAAATTCTGTACTGGATTCAGCCACCTGGCAACAACATGTTCACGCCATTGGATGGTTTTGGGTATTGACACAACCAAACTATTACCTTCTCAGACTCTTCCAATACCTCAGTAGAGGACTCGGACCCTAGTGTGGGAAGCAGTACAACTAGGAACACAAATAGACCCCCACCACCACTTCTACCTCCCCATTTTTTAGACGGGAGCCACGGACATGGAAGAAGCAGAACAAGGACCAACTACCAATATCCCGGGGAGCGCCAGCCCCGCAGGAAGTTCTACCAATGGGGCACGCCGCAATAACCAATACTGACAATCCCCCTGAACCAAACCAGCAACTGATCCCCATATTCAATCTCTTTCAACACATTTTGTCCATACAAGAAACCTCTCTTCTGAGCAAAGGTCTGTGATTTGTCCCCACAGAGCGAAGCAATTTCTTTGACCTCCAAGAAAATCTCCTCCAATTTTTTAGACAAATTCGGCTTAGACAATTTTTCACTGATAGACCACCCACTGATCACCTAACCTTATTTAGTTATTTATTTGAAAAGTTTTATAGAGTGCGAACAAGACCCAAATGGGTATCAGAGCGCTGTACAACAGAACGAACATTGGCATGAGGTAACCGCATAAGTACAGTACAATAAGGAACATAAGAAGTACCTGAAACATAAAAGGTTCATGGGGGAGCAAGGGGAAGACGAAATAAAAAGTGATCCACAGGTATCAGCCCTACAAGTAGGCGCTGTATAGTTCCAGCAGAGCAGTATGTCAAAAAGACAACAAAACACAATTTTAAACACAATGTAAAAAGACTGTCAAACAGGAGAAGGAAGTAAATTGCAAATGGCATCGGGCTACTGCTGATGAAGGTCATTCAGGAGTAGCCATTTGACATGTTTTTTTAATGAAGCAGTTGATGGGTTGGATCTGATCTCAGGAAGAAGGGCATTCCAAATTCTTGGAGCAAGCCCTGAGAAGGCAAGGTTGTAAGTTCTTTTCTTGTTGAATTTATGAGGTTTCAGTAGAAGAGTATTAGAGCTTCTAACTTCCGACTAGAGCTGGAGAGCTCAAGTTTTTTTGCTAGGTAAAAGGGGTGTTGTAGTGAATAGCTTTGTGCGTCAGGCAGGCTATCTTGAAACGGATCCTTGCTTCAATGGAAAGCCAGTTAAGTTGAATTAAGTCAGGTGTGATATGGTCATGTTTTCTGGAGCCCGTGATGAGTCTGGCAGAGGCATTCAGAGTGGCTCTTTGCAAGCTAAACTAGCTTTAGGAAGCCCAGCTAGGGTCACCAAACCATATTCCAATCGTGAGATAACTAGGGATTGGACGGCTGACTGGATGTCCTCAGGAGGTAAGAAAGGCTTGATTTTCCTAAGAGTGTAGAGCTGATGATTGGCACGCCTAATAGTGGCACTGATGTGCGCTTGCATATTTAGGTATTTGTCCAGGGTGACGCCTAAAGATCTAGCAGAGTCAACAGTTGAGTGCGGAAAGTTGTTTGATCCAGTCTTGCGTAGGTGCTGAGTGGTTACGGGGGGCAATCGGGCGAAATTCTGTTTTGAGGGTATTTAATAACAGATGATTATGCGTAACCTGTTCCCCCTTTCATCCCCCGTCCACCCCCCGGCTACACTAATGCCACCCGAAATACTTTCGTTCAAACGAATAGTCCTCCAGGAAGTTGCAGTCCTCAAAAATGAGTTTGAATACATTCCATACAATTTTACCTTTGCAGAAAAACAGGCACTCCTCAACCTTAAAAACAACACGAACGTGGTAATCAAACCAGCGGATAAAGGTGGAGGAATTGTTGTTATGAATATAGACAAATACGACATGGAAATAGCAAGACAGCTATCCAATTGCTGCCATTATCGCCCACTGTCCTAGGACTCCCTACCAGACATCAAATCTAAAATCCAAACTTTGACAAATCAAGCAAGGTTACAGAACATAATATCTCAAAAAGAGTTCTCCTTCTTGAATAACCAACATCCCCATACACCTGTCATCTATGTACTCCCAAAAATACACAAGGATGCCATCAAGCCGCCCGGACGCCCCATTGTCTCTGGCTGTGGTTCAATTTTGGAACCATTGGGCAGATATATAGATGCAGTAATCAAAGAATTTGTCCCACACACCAACACCTATGTACGTGACAGTATGGACCTCATGAATGTCATTGAGGACAAACCATTTGACACTAACACCGAACTGATGGTTGGACTTGACATTGAGTCCCTATACACACAAACATCACGCACGATGAAGGCTTACTCGTTATCCAAAACCTCCTGGATACTAGACCCAAACCCACACGAATACTAACTGAATTCATCATGGATCTACTCAGAATTGCACTCAGTGACAACTACTTCTTGTACAGGGATACCTTTTACCTACAAGTCAAGGGTGTCTCCATGGGAGCTTGTCTTGCCCCCTACTTCGCAATTCTGTTTGTACATAATCTTGAAAAAACCCACATACTGATACCTAACATCCCTTTCTTTGACCATATATGTTTCTGGCGAAGGTACATAGATGATATTCTCCTACTATGGAAAGGCATCAAAGAAACCCTTGATTCCTTCTTGGAATGGCTCAAGCGTTCCCAACCGCACCTGAGGTTTACCTCAGATTCCAGGTCTAATGAGCCCCCCTTTCTTGATCTTACTCTCCATGTGGCAGATGGAAAAATTGGCAGCATGCTATTTAGGAAACCTACAGAACGAAACACCCTTCTTATCTATTCCAGCTACCACCCGCGCGGACTTCGCGATGGCCTCCCTTACGGTCAGTTCCTTCGCATCAGAAGGAACTGCAAATGGAAGAAAGATTATTTTCAGGAAGCCGCCATTCTTACCACTAAACTCATTCAACTGGGTCTTTTATTGTTAGGACATATTAAAGTGCATGTCCTACTTAATAATATACAGCTTCTTGCCTTAGGGCTTGATAGGCCTTCATTAAGGAAGACTTATATTTATTAGTAGGGGGAGTGTGGGCTTTGCCAGTGGTTTCCAGGCTGCCGTGGCAGGTGGGAGACATGTTGTATTTTGTCACACTCAGGATGTCGCAATCAGTGCTACATCTCTCGGTGGACACTTTAACTTACAGGCCCTGGGTACCCTTGGTACCATATACAAGGGATTTATAAGTACGTTAACTTATGCCAATTGTGGTAGAGGCAACAATGGTGTAGATAAATATTTGAGGTAGGGAGAGAAGTAAATACTGAGATAGAAAGAGGAAGATGTAGGTAGAGAAAAGGAGGCAGAGAAGTAGGTATGGTTTTAGAGAGTGGTAGAGGGTTGAGAGAGAGTTTGGGAGAGAGAGAGGAGTAGAGTACTTCAAGAGAGAGGTAATACAGAAAAAGAGGTGAATTGGAGAGTAGAGGGAAGGACAGATATATGTACTTTGAGAGACTTGAGGGAGAAAAGAGATTCGGGTAGAGAGAGATATAAATTACAAGAGGTGTAGAAAAACGGGTCAGGTTAAGAGTAGTGGTGAAGAGAGAAAGGTAGAGAGACGGTTGATGGATAGACATAGAAATGTGGTATAGAACGAAGTGAGGAATTTGATTTGAGAACAAGAGATGTGAGGTTAATACAGAGGTAGAGAGTTGCGAGGTTGAGATCTATAAAGAAAGGTTGAGAGAGATAGTTGAGGTGGAGTGGTGAGGTGAAATGAAGGAGGTGCAGAGAGCCATCCAGAAATTGTCCCTTCTTCAACAGAAGTCAATGGCGGAAATATACTCTCCTAATTTTGTTTTTTAATCTCCCACTTTCTTCTTAAATGTTTGCATGCATGCATTAAATATCTGATGTGTAGTGCAGCACATACGTGATGTAGTGCAGCACACATGCAATGTGTGGAACGTTTGCAGGAATGAAAACATTTCTCCATATTAGCGCCTGCTTCATGGATGCGTTGTTTTCTGATGCAAAGCCTGGTCTGGCAGCTTAGCAGAGGCGGCTTTGCATCGAAAACTATGGGTTCTTGTACTAATCAATGCAAGCAATGCTCCATTGAAACCAAGTGGTGCAAAGCGTTATTTTGCTCTGAGAAAAGGACATCTTTGAAGCAAAAAATGTATGTAAATGCCCTTGCAAGTGTTTGGCATGCTTTATGTCACTTTGTCTCATTACAAATCCTTAGTAGATCGATATGGCACTTTGTCTCTGTTAGACATGATGGAATGTCAAATTAGAAATAGAGGGGCATATGTACAAGCCCCTATCGCCACCACAACGTCACTTTTATTGACGTTGTGGTGGCGATAGGGATTTAGCCTTATGTACAAGGTAGCATTAAGCCACTTAACGTGTCTTAACGTTGCCTTGTAAATAAGGCCCCCTTTCACGCTATGGTTAGCATGAAAGGGGTGAGCAGTGGGTGGTGCGGTGGCCGTTCCACCGTAATACCCATTGATTTTGACGCTGCCCCCTATGTACAAGGGCAGCATACGTAGGAGGCAGCGCCAAAATTAAGACCCGGAAAAACCTGGTCTTAAGTTGGCGAAACGAGGAGAAATGCATTATTTCTCCTCGTTTTTGCTTTTTCCATGTGTGCTGCATTGTGCAGCACACATGGAAAAAGCAAAATGCCATGGATTGTTGATGTACAGGAAGGTCCCCTTCCTGTACATAAACAATATAAAAATAATGCCATTTTGTGACTTTCATGTGTGCTGCATTAAGCAGCACACATAAAAGTGACAAAATGGCATTTCAGGATTGTTTATGTGCAGGAAGGGACACCTTCCTACACATAAACAATCCTCCCCTGCACGCAGACACCCTTGCACTATGGTGCAAGGGTGCCTGCGTTGGCGCTACACTGCCAAGTGTAGCGTCAGCGCAGGGGGAAACGCAAGGCTGCACCAGATCGTTGTAAATATGGTGCAGCCTTGCGTTTCAGAAGTGGCGGAGTGAGGTGTTAAGCCATGACGGCTAACGTCTCACTCCGCCACTTCATTGTACATATCCCCCAGAAACTGTTGTTTATGAGCAGGGATTTCGATTGTTCCGCCAGTTGAAAGGTAGGCACTTGCCTTAAAACGCCTCTGAACGTCATACCTAAAATAAATCAAAAGGACGTTCCTAAAGCAGATCTAAAAAAAATCCGCCCTCCTCCCTCAGCATGTATTGGAATGGGAAGTGACGTCTGGACGCTCTGCGGTGCGCCCTCGCGCAGGCAGGAAGGAGGTGGGAGGGGAGGATATTGCTATTATTCCCTCTGCATCGCTCACGCTTGTGTTCAGCGGAGGATTAGAAAAAGATTACCCAGCCCTTGATTGCTTTCGCTCACAAAGCTGCCCTAATTTCTCTCCTGTGTGCGGCTTAATGAGCTCTAAGGGGAGGAAGGAGCCCTTGTCCGTGAACTCAGTGGATCAGGACAACAAGCCATTTAATTGGAAGCCATGGACATGCTGAGCACCGGGGGAGACTAATCTGTCATCGCAAATCAGAGTGGACATTCTGCAGCCACAGAAAATGGAAGCAGGGAAGAGAACCAGAGAGAAAGGCTGAGCTGGGAGCGAGGGAGGGAAATGGTGGAGGGGGAGGGGCAGGCCCATTAGAGCTATGAACCCACCAGGGAGCACTGATTTACAATATTACCTTTCTTGAGGATGCAGAGACCGTGCTTAATTTGAGCCGGTGTTTGCGGGTGGGGTCCTCGGCATTCATTGTTGCAGACTGGCTTTTCTTATTCCACAACAAACTTTGATGCAGAGCGAGACAGAGACAAACACAAAAGGGGAAAAGACGGAGGAAGACGGAAAAACGGAGACTGAGTGTGGTGTCGGGCCTCAGGCCCGCATGATGACAATGACCGACACAGACACCAGGCGATAAGGTACAGTAACTGGCCTCGAGCACGTGCACCCGGGCCCTTTTATTGACGGGGCCACGTCACCCGTGGCACCCGTGATGGATGGGTGTGGGGGTGCAGTGTGTCCAGCCCTCAAGGGAGTGGCTGGGGTTACCACATCCTGCGGAACACTAGAACGTGTCCCGCAGGACATTACATTCCTCCTCAACTTTATTGAAAAACAAACAAAACATTAGTCCAACCTGTGGGGACAAAACAAACAGTTATTGGAATACCACAGGGTCCATCAGTCTTCTGAGTCCGGTGGCAGGACGACGTCAGACAGGAGCTGGTGACTTTGCTTGCAGCAGGACCTTCTCGGCGGGCACCCGTAGTTTAACCTGAGGGGTTCAGGACACGGCCACGGGCTTGGAGACGTCCGCTGCATATCGTCAGTTCACTGATGTTGACACGTCATGCGGTCTTGCATGGCTCCCACCTTGCTGACATCCGTGACGGTCTGTGGTAAGTTCTAACAGTTCTTCCCAGTGGGTTGCGTCGTGAGCATAGATGGAGTTCACGGTGAGAATTCACAGAGGTGTTGCTGGACCGACTGTCCCTGTAGAACTGCTTGGCTGTGACCGGCAACCTGTCGGTGGGGGCAATGTCTCTTCACCCTCTCCCGCCTGGGGAGTCCCGTCGTCGGGGTTGCTGCGGGACTGTAGGAGGGCTGCGCTGGGGGCCGCTTGTGTGCCGTCTGGGGGCAGCTGCAGGACCGCCGAGGAGCCGTTACTTAGTCGCACGCACAACCTTCACAGGTGGATGAGTCTTGGCTAGGACTTGCACTCGCTGCTGCGGTTCCGGTGTAGGCCAGGTTCAGAGGTGGCGTCTAATTTCTTTAGTCGGCTGGCGTGGCAACGGTGTAGGATTCCAGTCCACTTGTGCTCTGGTAGTGGTGTTTGACGCATGTGCTGAGGGCTGGCGTGATGGTGGTCGCCAGCCATGTGGTGAAGTTGGAATGACGGATGGGGGTGGCTTGCTGGGAGAGTTTGGATGTCAGGAGGGACTTAGCAGCCAGGTGTCTCCGCCTTGTTGAGGTTGGTCTTCGGTGGCGGCTTGACACAGCGAGTGTGCAGATCTTCTCTTGCCTGACTTGGGGGCCTCTGCCGGCTCCATCTTGAGGCGGTGTGAAGAGGGACACTCGGTGCTGATCTCCACCCACGGCATTTGTGGCCTGGAGCAGGGATGCCGTTGACTTGGACTGCCGACACTCTGGGATGGACGGTCGCCTGGGGAAGCGTTGGGGAGAGACGCGGATTGCGCTGGCTGCGGCTTGTGCTTGGTTCTCCCGTGAGGCTGTGTCCAGGGACGTCGGTCCGCCTTGGTGGCTGTCTGGTGTGTCTGGGTGTGCTCTTGGCTTGCTGTGTGAGTCCTCGGTCTTCTCCTCCTGTTGGTCTTTTCACCACACCTGTGTTTGTCCAGTTTTCGGTGTGACCGGGCTGTCACTCTTCTTCCCTTTTGTGTGACATGGCTGTCACTCTTCTTTTCTCGAGGGTGTTGCGCTGGTACCTCGAGGCGGCGCGGTTGTGGCGCCTGCTTCTGCCTTCGTTCTGGCGTGCTTGTCGGGACTGGTCACTTCGTGTGACGTGCTCCTTGCTTGCTGGGCGACATGACGTCGGGTCACGTGTCGCTGGTTGTGGGACGCTTGTTGCTGTGGCGGCCTGCCACGTGGAGTGTGCGACACCTCTCTTGCCTGTCGTGGATCACTGCCGACTCCATCTGGAGGCAGTGCAAGGGAAGACACTCTGTGTTGTCTTCGGCCCACTGCGGGGCTTTGCTGGTGCAGTAGAGATGCAGGCGTTCTCGATGCTGCGTTCAGCAGTGCTTCTTGTGGAGATGACTCCATCTCCTGGGCGCCTGCCCGTGCTGGCAGGTTCACTGGCACTGCCTTCTGCACGCATCTGACATATCGCGCTCCGTCTTCATCTGGGACGCTTTCTTCTGGCACGTGGTGTGCCTGGGGTGTAGTTCGCGGTGGTGTCTGTACACCGGGAGGAGCAAATGACGCGATCTCTGCTCAGGCGGTGGCGTTGGGCAGCCACGGGTGGTGCGTGCTCTGCACCAGTCTTTTCTTGTGCGGTCGATGGGGACCGCTCCCTTGAGACGTTGCCGTCTGGCTGGTAGTCCACTCTTGCTGGTGGGGGCCGTCTTTAGTGTTTGTTCGGCACCTGTCTGGGCTGGAGAAGCTTTGGGTTCCGTGGGGGCCCTTGATGACGTGCAACAGTCTTTCTCCTTTGAAAGTCTAGGCAGCCCATTGGGGCATGTGGTGCACTCATCATCTGTCCTGGCTGTGTCTCTGACAGCCTTCTGCTCCATTTCGTGGGCTTGCTGCTTTGGGGCCTTGCAGACGGACTGGCACATCTGGTCAGTGTTCAGGGGCTCCTAAGTTTCGCTGGTGGCGAATGAAACGATGCCCTGCTGGGGGTGTCCAGTTTCCCTTCTCTTGGTCCTGGCTGCTGTGTCCGTCCTGCTGCCAGTGCGGGTAGCCGCAGTGCTGTGCTCGCAGCAGGGCTACTGCTCTCTTCATCCAGCGCTGGCTGTCAGTTTCCCACATAGGTAGTTCCCGCCATGACTGCAGCATGGGAGCTGGAAAACATTTCAAACCACACCTCTCCTGTTTGCGAGTCCGTGCTGGGAGTGTGGCTACTGTTTTCTTGTGGAGGACTTTGCACATTGTGCTCCTTCCTTGGCAGGGTGCGATGCAATCAACCGCTATAAGGTGGCACTGTCCCAGTTCTTTTCACCAGTCCCAGCTGATTCCTGAGACTCCGTCCGGGAAGCTCTCATTCGCAGAGAGGGGAGGCTGCTATGGCTGCTGCAGGCATTTCGAGGTAAGCAGGGGCACTGCTGGCTATTCTGTTTTGTGATTTCCTGTGCTCCTAATGGATTGTGTTGACAGCCCTGTGTTCTCCTCTCTGGGGGCCTCCAGTTGAGCTGAACTGTGGGGCGGTTTGTCTTTGACACTACGGAGGGCGCGCTGCGGGCCTCACAGTGTGCTGAGGATGCTGGCAGTGTGGGGGACCCCAATGCTGGTGCGCTGTTCATAAGCGGCGGTGCAGGCATGCGGCCACTAGGGGCGCTGCGCTCAGGCCTCTGCAACGCTTCTCCTCCTGCGCCCCATCCATGCGGGTGCAGGACAGCCACTGCGTTTCTGCAGGCTGGGGGTTTCAGCAGACGGCTGACGTTACCGCCCCGCGCACTGTTCAGCAGGCTGTTGCGGCGGGGTTACCGGCGGACAGTGCCAGAATTCAGATGCCAGGCGGGTCAGATAGCAGGTACTTCCGTAGCGCAGCGCTTTCAGAGTTCTATCGGCTGCCCAAATGCGCTCCGCTGCCGGCTTTTCCTTTTCTTTATCTTTCCTTTCCCAGTGTTGCACTTTGTGCACGGTTTGCATGTCTCATCTGTTGTACTCAGGAGCAGGGAGCCTGTGGCTTTACTGGACTTGTAGCCGCATCCTTAGGGCTTTTGCCAGGCATTGGGAGATGTACTTGCAAGGTAGGAATCATGTCCGAGCAACTTATGTATGGGATAAGTCTGTGCCTACTTGGGAGCCGTTTTTATTCAAGTGCAGTACCACCAATGATTGCTAGGTGGCACTGCAGTCTCTGCAATGCTCCGCTCTTGTCAGGCTCCGATCTTTACTTTACCAAGACGCTGGTCTGGCGCTTCTTGGAGAAGCCGGTGCATACCTTGCCGGCTGGGCAGACTGATGGAGGCAGAGCTCGCTTCACAGGCCTGAACACGGCCGTTCTAGTATCAGGCGAGTTTCCATTCTGCACTCAGCCGGTGAGTGGAACTGTGTCCTGGAACATTTGCAGCCTTTCCTTCAGGGCGGCAGAGCTGGCTTACACTTCCTTGTCTGTTCATGTATGCTACGGCGGCTTGCTTGATTAATTGACGCTGGGGCCTTGGGGGCACTATAATTACTGGGGCGGGACAAACACTCCACGGACACTGTGGTTCACTTTGCAGAGGCGCGTGATTCTTTCACTGCTGGGGGCATGCTGCATGAACATGCTGCGCAGGGAGCTGTTCCCTCGCGCGCTTTGCTGTGACTGCAACTCCGTTGCCCCCCCCCCACAGGCATTTTACATCAGTCTCTGGCCGGTGTGGGAGCGGGAGACACACGCAATGGGGTGGCTGCTGCGCGGCTGCCGGCTGCACCGGCGAGAAGAAGTGAGGCGGGGGTTGCACTAGTGGGTCACTGGGCTCTGCAAGCATACCAGTGAGCGTGGCAGCGGGCACCTTGCTGGCGTAGCGGGGCTCTCGCACTCACCGGGAACACATGGCCTCGCCTCCTACTTCCGGAACCAGTGGGGATGAGGCACGGCCAGTCTCCGGTCGTTGCCCTTCGAATGCTGAGGGCGGTGTCGCGCCCGATCCCATGTTCAGTCACGGGTGGCCGTAGACAGCTCGGTGGGGGAGCCGCCTACCAGGCTCATTTTCTCCCCCTCCAGGGGACGACGAAGCGCCGAGCAGCAGGCATGCGGGGTTAGCGACCCGCCTCGTCGCCAATGTGGTGTCGGGCCTCAGGCCCGCATGATGACAATGACCGACAGAGACACCAGGCGATAAGGTACAGTAACTGGCCTCGAGCACGTGCACCCGGGCCCTTTTATTGACGGGGCCACGTCACCCGTGGCACCCGTGATGGATGGGTGTGGGGGTGCAGTGTGTCCAGCCCTCAAGGGAGTGGCTGGGGTTACCACATCCTGCGGAACACTAGAACGTGTCCCGCAGGACATTACACTGAGGTAGAAAGCAGGGATGAAAAAGAACCTGCAAAAGTGAGGCAAAGAGAGATGCGTGTCTGGTGCTGGATTCAGGCATGAGGTGGAATCAATTCTTCGCAGCCTTCGATGGCACAGGTTGTTGGCTTCGGAGCTAAGCTTTAGTGGCCATGGAGAGACAAGCAGTGATGCCCTTTCGTTTTCAATAAATAATACTTAATGGAACAAGATTAGTTGAACTTCAGTTGTTGTAATTCATAGTTCCAGGTTGCATCACACATTCATTACTGAAAAAAAAGTGGAGAAAAAAATATTTTTGCATAGTTTTTTTTACAATCCTCTAAACCGATCACAAAGGGGAGCTCTCCTACAACCCTCTGAATATTTGAAAAGTGTTTGAGCTAAAACGTTTAGCTTGAGAGCTATGCTTCCATATGTTATCAAGTCAACATTTATTTGAGGTGGCTCACCCATGGAAATTACCAAGCTTTTTAATGTTATCAGCATCAGGAGGCAAAGAACATGGAACAATGGAAGGTGGAGGGAAAGAAAAAGTTACTTGAGAAACAACAGCCCAGTAGCGGGTAGAAGGACATGTAGGCTACTCCAGTGCTGGCTGTGGCTGCAGTTAATCTAAGGGGGCCGGTTCAGCATCATATCGAGTTTAACTTATCTTTACACAGTGCGACCTAGCACTTACAATAGTGGGGCGTATATGAATAAAGACTATAGGGCGTGATGTACTGTTCCCATTCCCAAAATAGGGATTTGCAAGTTGCACTGCGACTGGTCGGATTTCAAAGGCGGCATTGCCTTTGAAGCTTCCCATCCAGGAAGGCCATCCTGTCCTGGAGGAGGTGTGAAGCACCTCCGCCCAGAGCAAGCTTTGTCTCTGTCCTCTGAGAGCGCTGACTCTCACCCCATGAGGTCAGAAACATGTCTGGTGGTGGCAGACTGGTGAAAACAAGTCAGGGCCTACACCAGTGCTTGGTAGGTTTTCAGGGACCCTCTAAAAGAGTCTCCTGTGTGAATTTATTAATAAATCCAACACTGGCTTCAGTGAGGATTTATTAAGACAAGATGTTTGGTACCAACATCTTACAAATCAGTGAAGCCATCATGGAGCTAGGAAACTTGTGTTGACAAGTATCCAGCCCATGTACTCCTTATGGCTTCCTTGTGCGCTTACAACAAGAGACTGGACATTGTAGGGGCACATCTGCTCATGACTGCAGTAGGGTGACTTACCTATATGTTATGCCGTGTATGGATGGCATGGCACACAGGGCTATGTGCCATGTCGACTCTTCGGATTTCTCTGCACCAAGACACTCAGCCTGCAATGGCAAAGTGCATAGCCTTAGTGAGGGGTCCCTGTGGTGGCACAACCGGTGCTGCAGCCCCAGAGGACCCTCTTCAGTACCCATGCTCTAGGTAGCAAGGGTACCATTTACTAGGGGCTTACAGGGGGAGCTGAAGTGGTGCCAATCATGGTACAGTGTTTGGGGAAGAGATATGGCACTGGGAATCTGGTTAGCAAGGACCCAGAGCACTTACAGTTTGAAATCACAACAATAAAAGGACTGCATCATACAGTCCTTATATTCTAAATCTAAGAAGAAATTGGAATTTCTGACATAAGTTTAGGAATGTCTGACATAGATTACATCAAGGTATGCTTCCCAGACGTATCCCTATGAACATATAGGCAAAAGGACGTTAATATGAGATCCCAAGTCCAGGCCCTGGTGGGTATTTGTTTTGGCATACTTCGCATGCTTAAAAAATTCCTTCCACTCCTTCCACCGGACTCCAGGAAGATAGTGGTTCAGGCTCTAGTGACATCTAGATTAGACTATGCCAATATCCTATACTAGGGCCTGCCGGGTTACCTCCTCTAGCGCCTCCAGGTGGTGCAAAACTCAGCGGCCAGGGGGATTTTTAGGCTGAAACCCAGGTCTCATATGGCCAGATAGGATAAAGTTCAAGGCCGGATACGATAAAGTTCAAGGCCATGGTAATATTCTTTAAAGTCCTCCACGGTAAGGGCGCTGGATACCTCAGAAGGCGTGCCTGTCGCTATGCACCCATCAGATTGCTAAGATCATCCTCCTCTGACTTCGCCTGCATCCCCAAGGTACGCTTGGTGTGCAGGGGTGGTAAACCTTTCGGTTTCCTGGGTGCTCAAGCATGGAACCAACTACCTGCCGCATTGAGAGCAACTACTGATTTGACATCCTTTAAGAAACATCTGAAAACCTGGCTCCTTTAGAGCTAAGTCGGCCTCTCTGTGCAGTCATGCGTGAACCTCTAGCGCCGGGACACTCCTGATGGAGTAGCTGTGCGCTTTATAAGCTCCGCTCATTCATTCATTCATTCAATTCTACATACTACATTATTTTGGGTATATGTCTGTATGTGTTCCTTTTTGACCATGACATGGTGAGGAATAGACATTTGACCCAGACAAATGTCTCATTAGATGTTGTATCTATGCCACTAATCGAAGAATGTGACACTATCACAGTCGCTAGAAATATAACATCTGGCAACATCTGCGTTTAAAGGCAGACATGACAATGATTCTGGACAAATCAGGGAACATTACGGCTTCCGTTGTCTAAGTTAAGGAAGATGGCGGTCTCCATGAACTAAGATTGAATCAGGGCCTGCATAAGATGGAGTCGGACCTTAGGGACTTTACGTCAGCCCTGCTGCCAGAGGACTGCACTGCTGCTTGAAGGACTGCCTTGCTGCCTGAGATGGAAAACTGGACCTGCTTGCCTTCATCCCAGGCTAACCAGAGTGACTCCAAGGGTCAGTTGGCTGACCTGTGTGAACTACAGGGACACAAGCTTCCCTGCAACTGCCCAGCTGGCCTATTGCAACTGGTCCTGCCTGGACATGATGGGGTCTGTCTGAGCCCTGCTGGCCTCTGTTGGAGTGAGTCCTGATCCCCAAGAGGTGCCTCCCCAGGTCCTGGAACCCTTGGCTGGCATCAGAGTGTACTCCTCCTGAAGTAAAAGTGAAAACCCTGAAGTTGAGATGGCTTGTGACTGCGAACGGACCCGTTAGTGCTCTGCTGCCCACGATGACCGTCATTGTGAAGTACCAGTAAGAACCACTGTTCATTCCGACAACAACTGTCTGTGGCGATCAGCAATGCAAGACCAGCACTTCAGGCTACAGCAACAACAGCCCGCGTTGACCTCCAGCGCAAAGCTACAGCAACGACAGTTCGCAACGCTTGACCGTCTCTTCACACTACAGTGACAACCGTCTATAACTCAAACTGTTCTTCACGCTACAGCAACAACTGTCCATGACGCTGATCCTCCTCGCGGCCTCCTCCAACACAAATGGAACTCTTCGCGCCGGACTCACAAGGTAAGTTTTCAGCGGGACGAACCTTGTCCCTGTATCCGACCCGAGCTCTATCACGGTTGGCCTGAACTTGTGACTTTCCCCTGGTCTAGGATGAGCATATCACCGCAAGTGGCATTTTGTGCATGTAGGAGATATTTTTACCCCCAAAAATGAAATTGCTTATCCCCGATTCTACTGAGTGGATTTCTATCTTACTGCTATCATTTTTTAAATTAAAATGTACTCTCTTTTTCTATATTGAGGTGTGATTTTTCTTGTGTTATGTTTTCAAGTTATAACCGGTTGTGTGCTGCATAGATACTTTACTCGTTGCCTCTAAGTTAAGCCTTACTGTTTTGGTGCCAAGCTACCAGAGAGTTATGCACAGGTTAATTTCATGACTTTTATTGTTCACCCTGACAAAGATTGTAGTTGCAGCCTGAGTGGGGCAACAACCTCAACCAATAAGCCAATTTCATGCACTTATTATATATCACTAGTGATATTATGAAGAGATATGTAAGAGGATATACACATGCCCCAATACTCAAGAAACGTTTAAAGTTAAGTGAGCAATTATGATGGAAAAAGCCTCTAGAATAATACAACAGCTTCATATATCACTAACAATTGTTAAACTCTTCAACTATGTGTGCTAAATTTCCTCATTTTCACAGCACCAAAATGGCTGCTACGCATCACTGTCAATTGGGAAGGTGTAGGAAAGTGCTCTTTCTGCATGGTTAGCCCCCCACGTTTTGCCTGATGTGATTTCAAACTGTGAGTGCACTGGGTCCCTGCTAACCAGGTTCCCAGTGCCACTTGTCAGGAAAGGTCCTTTGCCCAGATTATCGTCCGAGATTCTGCCAGAGACGGTCTCACCTGCTGCCAGCACACTTCACACTTCGCAGATGCTACATATCGGCTGAAGACTGAAGTTGAGAAAGCCAAGTCCCGGAGGAAGACCGACTGACTGCTACCGCACTTTGTGTTTGCCCTTCACGGGGAACACTTTCTTCACGCCTCCGCTGATAAATACAGCTTTTGCTGTCAACAAGGTATGCAGCGAGTCTCTTCTCCATAAGATCCTCCAGACTGCAAGTTGTTCTGCCTTTCATGCTTTCATAGTATAGCGCACAGAAGTACGTGTTAAGTTTCAGACAACAACTTAAATGACATTATAACAATGTTGGAACTGTTCATTTTATTCTCGTTATTTATAATGTGTCTTGTTGCTGTTTTTATAATATTCTGTGTAGTTGTTTTAGATGTACTGATAAACAGATCGTTCCTATAGCTCTGGGTACATGTAGTAGCATTTACTAGGGACTTACAAGCAAATTAAATGTGCCAGTTCATTGTAGTCCAATTTTACCATGGTTGAAAGAGTGAGCACAAGCACTTTAGCACTGGTTAGCAGTGGTAAAGTGTAGCTAAATCAACTTCAAGATGTGGGGCAACCTCTTACCCCAACCAGACGCACAGCTGCATGCCGCCATGTTGGCGATCAAATGTACCTTCAATGTAATCCATGTATTCATTTTTATATGTATCCATTTACGCTTCTTTAATCATCTTTTCCTTATTTCTTTTATCCGAATCCACACTCGGGGTGTTATGCCTTTTTTCCAGGTTTCTAGTATTTAAATTGTGCCCATCCGGACCTCTGGTAAAAATACGATAAATGCAAAATTCATCACAAGCAGTGTTTTATTCAATAAAATCCCAATGCATTTCGGGCTGCGAAGCGCCCTTCGTCAGGGGCCACTGTAAATGATAATAACAACAACAATTACCAAATAATGTTCTCATCAAGAGTATACTTTTTACAGTACGAATTCATATTCAGATCCAACAAAGCGTCACATTTACATTGCTACGCGATTATTCTTGTAGGCCTTTATCAACAATATGCCCGTCTCATACAATTAGCATAGCACGCCAATCCCTCCACCCAATCGTAACATTAACTTTTTTCTTTGTCACCCTCCATTCATATGTAACTGTTATTTAGCTCACAATGTGCTTGTTCCAACAATCCCCTTTAACATAATGAATACCTCTCTCTGTTTCCCCAACCCAATCCTTAGGAAACATTTCGATCTGTAACAGTTTGCGAAAAACATTCTAAACCCTTTACGTTGCTTTCACTCTAAACTTTCCCCTTTCCCCCATTCCATAATGACTCACGTGCTAACCAATGTGCCCCCCCCGAACGTTTCACTATAACCAACAAATCAATCCTTCCCATACCTGCTGTGAGAATTAAAAATCTCCCGTCCTCACCATTGTTCCCAAACGTAATAATTACCTCTTTCTCCCTGCCAATTATCAGCAATTTATACCTGCCAATTATCAGCAATCTGACCCTGCCTACTTATTCCCGATTGGCCCAACTTTTCCGTCATTGCATATCCATGCTAATTATTTGGACTCCATTTCCCAAAATACAGTACGCCAGTAAAATTGCAACTTCACTGTTCCGATTCCATTCTACATAATTTAACAGTGCATTCCAGCTTGTTTTTTGAAAAGATGTAGTGCTTTAACACCAATATACCCATCTCGTGCTGTTTACATAGCACACCTGTCTTTCCACCCAATCATAACATGACCTTTTTACTTCACCCTCCATTCGTATATAACTACTCCTTTGCTTCCGATACATTTATCCCATCATTCCCCTTTAACGTCCTCAGTACCTCTCTGTTAACCCACACCACTCCTTCAGAGACATTTTGGTCGCCAGCTATTAACATAAAGCAACCTGAGCCCTTCACATTACTTCCACTCGATACTTAACCCTTCCGCTCGTTTCCCTCATTCCATCATAGCTCAAACGTTAATCACTGTTCCCCCGATCTTTCCACTACAACAAACACACCGATGCTTCCCATACCTGCTGTGAAAGTTAAAAACTTCACGTCCTTGCCATCCTGTCGGTACGTGATAGTTACCTCTCTTTACCTGCCGCTTATCAACAGTCTAACCCTCCCTACTAATTCCCGATTGGCCCCATGCTCAATTGTTTCCACCTTTGCACCTTCATGCTTGTTTTGACCTCATGTCCCAGAATGCAGTTCGTCAATGAAATTGCAACTCAACTATTGTCAACGTATGTTAATAGTCAATAGTCCACCATCTGAATACGATTAATGCTAAAAAGGACCATTTCCTCTGCGCTTCAACTCCAATGCTTGTGATGAACCACGTAGTTTCGCCGATTTTGTAGATTCGTAAACTGCTCTCATATTCTCATTTGATGTCCATTTTAACCAGCGGGTGCTATCCCGGAGTAGGGCAATATTTATATGTCTAATTGTGGGGGTGGGATGCACACCATGTAATCCATATTTTTCTTTAATGATCTTAGTATTCCAAGAATGCGTGCAGACTGGTTAAGTGGCATGCCCAAATGCCACGTGAGTAACTACTTCAAGATGTGGGGCAACCTCTTACCCCAACCAGACGCACAGCTGCATGCCGCCATGTTGGCGATCAAATGTACCTTCAATGTAATCCATGTATTCATTTTTATATGTATCCATTTACGCTTCTTTAATCATCTTTTCCTTATTTCTTTTATCCGAATCCACACTCGGGTGTTATGCCTTTTTTCCAGGTTTCTAGTATTTAAATTGTGCCCATCCGGACCTCTGGTAAAAATACGATAAATGCAAAATTCATCACAAGCAGTGTTTTATTCAATAAAATCCCAATGCATTTCGGGCTGCGAAGCGCCCTTCGTCAGGGGCCACTGTAAATGATAATAACAACAACAATTACCAAATAATGTTCTCATCAAGAGTATATTTTTTACAGTACGAATTCATATTCAGATCCAACAAAGCGTCACATTTACATTGCTATGCGATTATTCTTGTAGGCCTTTATCAACAATATGCCCGTCTCATACAATTAGCATAGCACGCCAATCCCTCCACCCAATCGTAACATTAACTTTTTCTTTGTCACCCTCCATTCATATGTAACTGTTATTTAGCTCACAATGTGCTTGTTCCAACAATCCCCTTTAACATAATGAATACCTCTCTCTGTTTCCCCAACCCAATCCTTAGGAAACATTTCGATCTGTAACAGTTTGCGAAAAACATTCTAAACCCTTTACGTTGCTTTCACTCTAAACTTTCCCCTTTCCCCCATTCCATAATGACTCACGTGCTAACCAATGTGCTCCCCGAACGTTTCACTATAACCAACAAATCAATCCTTCCCATACCTGCTGTGAGAATTAAAAATCTCCCGTCCTCACCATCGTTCCCAAACGTAATAATTACCTCTTTCTCCCTGCCAATTATCAGCAATTTATCCCTGCCAATTGCTATATAGACTTAGTTTTAATACTTTTCACAATCATTTTGTTAACTGCATGGATCCCAACACATTTATATTTGTTATGTTCTCCTCTCCCGTTGCTCCATCCCAGGCATTGGTCTACACAGAGATGTTGTAGCAGCCCTATGATTAAGCATGCCACTATCTGGTGGATGAGGGCAGTCTTTTAAAACCTCATGATTTCCCAAGATTTATTTATTTATTTTTACCGAAGTTTTATATAGCGCGAACTTGACCCAAATTCAGGAATCAGAGCGCTTTACATGAGCACCAGCTGCGTTACATAAGGACACATTCATTTTTGTCAGGCACGGGGAGATGAAGTGATTTGCCCAGAATCACAGGATGTTGAGTGCCGTTGCCGAGACTCAAACCCGGCTCCCCAGATCTGAGGCCGACCGCCCTGGCTGTTAGGCTACATCCTCTCCCCGATCACAAAAAAGACAGGTGATACCTTTTGACCACCTATCTTTTCCTCCTTTTCCTAATTTTGTGGTTACAGTATGAAGATTATAGGGAAGTGTAAAAGGAGTACTACCTCTTACCCCTCCTTTTTGTGTGTTGATTGAACTTTCTAAAATTGGCATTTTCAGAACTGCGACTTAAAATCTACTTTACCATTAAAGGGGATTTTAAATTAAAATTCCTAAGCTACCAAACATGACATTTCTACCTGTTCCCAACCAAAAGTTATCACTTATTAAATGTAATAAGGTACCCAATGTTATCCTACGGGAGAGGTAGGATTCACAGTAGCGAAAAACAAATGTGAGTTTTTCACTACCAGGACATGTAAAAGTACATGTCCAAGTTTTTAAATATACTGCACCCTGCCCTATGGGCAGTTTAGGGCCTACTTTAGGGGAGACTTATATGTATTATAATAGGAGTTTTAGGCTTGGCAAAAGGGTTATTTTCCAATTCCAATTGGCAGTTTAAGGCTCCATACAGGCTGCAATGGTAGGCTTCGGACATGTTTTAAGGAGCTACTTGAGTGGGTGGCACAATAAGTGCTATAGGCCCCCTAGCAGAATGTAATTTAGCAGCCTTGGGTATATAGTATACCACTTTAGTAGGAACTTATAAGTAAACTGAATATGACAATCAGGTGCAAGGCAATTTTAGCATACTGAAGGGAGTGAGTACAAGCAGTTTAGCACTGGTTAGCAGTGATAAAGTAAAGTGCACAGAGTCCTAAGGCCAACAAAAATGAATTCAGAAAAACAGGAGGGAAGAAGGCAAAATGTTTGGGGGTGACTCTGTAGAGAGGGCCAAGTCTGGGTAAAACAATGAGATTCCAAATCAGAGATTTATACCCTGCAGGAAAGAATTGGATTACTTCACTCACCTCATATGCGAGTACAAAACATTGTTCTGGCACAAAGTTAAAAATGTATGAAAACATATAGATAGCAGTATACATGCCTTTCTAAACCACAATCACCGGAATTTGTTTGATGGGCAGAGTATGAAAGAGGAGGAGTAAAAATTGATAAACCCTGACGACATTTCAAAACAGACACACCATCCCAGTATCAACCGGGTTATCAAAATGGCCTATTGCAGGTTATGAGGCCATCAGGAGGTCCATTTGAGTTAGGTCTTGTGCCCAAATGTGCGCTTGAATCTAGCTACTAAGGGGCTGATTCGCAAAATCTTTTATGAGTATGGGGATTTGTACTTCAGGAGTATGCTTTTGTGTACTCTTACATGCCTTTGTGAATCCGCCGCTAACATTCAACTCCTTATTAGTAGAAGTGCCAAGAGGGCACTGAACTTTCTATTTGTACTAATTTCATGTGAACATTCCCTTAATTTCCTTTTTATATGTTTTGGATCTAATTCATAAAGGCTCGTAAGACTATGAAAAAGAGTTCTACAGGAGCAATACTTTACATAATCCAAAAATACCTGCATGTTTAAGCCCCTTAGTCATATTTTAACATCAAATATGGCTACAAAAAGATTTGTTATCTTGGTGACAAACCTCAAAAGCTGAAAGCTGGCTTGTCTTCTATCAACCTCCAAAGTGACCTGGGTATGATGACAAATGACACTGCAGGAACAACTCAGTAGCCATGTGATTTGGTAAAAAGTGCATAGTAAATAAATTATACCTATATGTGTTCTTTTGATAACTTTTTTTAATTGTTTTTCAGAAAAGAGTACGATCCAATACATACATAATCACTGGCATAGATTGCATACAACAATTATAACCCTTAACCCATTTTACATATCTGACTTTTGGAATCATGGTAAGCACAATACGCATGACCCCTTCACCCCATCCTCCCATATTAGGTAAACCCACACTCTTCCACACCACTCTCCTCCCAGTCCATTTGCTTCCCTCCCCTACCTTCTCCATTCAGCGTGTGAAAAGCGTCCCCAGATCTCGTCAAATTTCAGATAATTGTCATTGAATTTATAAGGTTGTATGACGGAACAATGAAATCCCTAACCCCGCATGCCTAAACAACGCGGTGTGAATAACGACCGCGTCTTAACCACGCATTGCTTTACCACAACTTTTCGTGTTAAAGGCATGCATGGTAAAGGGGTATGCGTGGCTAAGGTTGCCATCCCCCTCCCCACTGCCCTAAGGTACAAACTCCCCCGCCCCCCCTGCCGCCCTGAGGTGCAAATACAGCTACCCCCTCCCAAACCCACACTGTGCCCTTCCCCAGCCCTAATGCCTAAAACCCTGTCCCTTAACCCTGTCCCTTAATCTGACCCTGGCCAGCCCTGACCCAGCCCTAAGAACTGCCCCGCCCTCCCCTAAGCCCTAAAAACTACCCCGACTACCCATTCCCTCCCCCAAGGCCTAATCGCCTAACCCCTAATTAAAAAAACTACCCCAACACTCCCCCAGCCCTAAAAACTACTCCGACCCCCCAGCCCTGAAAACTACCCCTGATGCCCCAGCCCTGAAAACTTGCCCAATCCCCCAGCCCTGAAAACTAGCCCCACCCCCCAGCCCAATCCCCCCCAGCCCTGAAAACTACCTCCAACCCCCAGCCCTGAAGACTAGCCCCGAAACCCCCAGCCCAGAAAACTACCCCGACCCATCTCCAGCCCACAAAACTACCCCTGACCAACCCCCCAGCCCCCCAAACTAGCCCCAAACCACCCCCAGCCCACAAAAGTACCCCAACCCTACCCCCAGCCCCACTTAAAACAACCCCGGCCCACAAAACAACCCCTAGCCCATGAAAGTAATCTGACCCACCCCCAGCCCCACTTACCGCACCGCGGATATCTCCCTGCTTCCGTTCGTCCGAAGCTAGACTACCTCCGACTCACCCCCAGCCCACAAAACATTCCCGACCCACCCAACAAAACAACCCCGACCCCCCCAGCCCACAAAAGGACCCCGACCCACCCCCCAGCCCCAATTAAAACAACCCCGACCCACCCCAGCACACAAAACAACCCCGACACACCCCCAGCCCACAAAACAATCCCGACCCCCCATCCCACAAAAGTACCCCACCCAGCCCCACTTACCTCACCGCGGATCTCTCCCTGCTTCCGTCCGCAAGCCCTACCTCGCATTGCCTTAACCACGCACATGTCTGGTTAAGGCATATGCGTGGTTAAGACATGCGTGGTAGGGCTTGCGGAGTCGGAATACTCGTGGTTTAGACCGCGGTGTTGCAACTGTTCCCCAATTTATAAATAACCCTTTCAAAGTGCGGAGCCTCAACATCTCCTCAAACCACTGCCTGTGGGGTGGGACTTTGGTGGACTTCCAAAACTCAATAGTCCCACTTTCGCCGTCGCCAATGCTTTTGACAGCCATTGTTTAACGTGAAATGACAGTGTGGTAAGCGTGGAGAAATCATGCAAAAGTACTGTCTGTGCTTGAAATGCCAAGGGCACTCCCATTTCCACGTTAAGAGTGTCCAATATTTGCTTCCAGTCCCCAGACAAATTCTTGCAGTCCCACAGTATGTGTAGGATGTCCCCTACCTCCTGCCACACATCCATCATCATGATTGCAGGCTCAATTTGGCCTTCCAGAGTTTCACCTGAGTCCAGTGCCATCGGGGCAACATTTTGAAGTAGCTATATTTCAACCGTGCCTCCCTCAAGCCTCGGTCATGATCAGCCAACAGTTCCTCCCAGTCTTCTTCGTTAAATGCAATAGCAAGTAAGTTTTCACACCTCGTTCGCAACCCGTGCTACGTCTCTTAGGAGAACGCATGGTCACTAAGGAGGGTATAAAACCCAGAGATGGTACCCCCAAAATCTTTCTTCAAGATGTGGGGCAACCTCTTACCCCAACCAGACGCACAGCTGCATGCCGCCATGTTGGCGATCAAATGTACCTTCAATGTAATCCATGTATTCATTTTTATATGTATCCATTTACGCTTCTTTAATCATCTTTTCCTTATTTCTTTTATCCGAATCCACACTCGGGTGTTATGCCTTTTTCCAGGTTTCTAGTATTTAAATTGTGCCCATCCGGACCTCTGGTAAAAATACGATAAATGCAAAATTCATCACAAGCAGTGTTTTATTCAATAAAATCCCAATGCATTTCGGGCTGCGAAGCGCCCTTCGTCAGGGGCCACTGTAAATGATAATAACAACAACAATTACCAAATAATGTTCTCATCAAGAGTATACTTTTACAGTACGAATTCATATTCAGATCCAACAAAGCGTCACATTTACATTGCTACGCGATTATTCTTGTAGGCCTTTATCAACAATATGCCCGTCTCATACAATTAGCATAGCACGCCAATCCCTCCACCCAATCGTAACATTAACTTTTTCTTTGTCACCCTCCATTCATATGTAACTGTTATTTAGCTCACAATGTGCTTGTTCCAACAATCCCCTTTAACATAATGAATACCTCTCTCTGTTTCCCCAACCCAATCCTTAGGAAACATTTCGATCTGTAACAGTTTGCGAAAAACATTCTAAACCCTTTACGTTGCTTTCACTCTAAACTTTCCCCTTTCCCCCATTCCATAATGACTCACGTGCTAACCAATGTGCCTCCCGAACGTTTCACTATAACCAACAAATCAATCCTTCCCATACCTGCTGTGAGAATTAAAAATCTCCCGTCCTCACCATCGTTCCCAAACGTAATAATTACCTCTTTCTCCCTGCCAATTATCAGCAATTTATCCCTGCCAATTATATGAATTCGTACTGTAAAAAGTATACTCTTGATGAGAACATTATTTGATAATTGTTGTTGTTATTATCATTTACAGTGGCCCCTGACGAAGGGCGCTTCGCAGCCCGAAATGCATTGGGATTTTATTGAATAAAACACTGCTTGTGATGAATTTTGCATTTATCGTATTTTTACCAGAGGTCCGGATGGGCACAATTTAAATACTAGAAACCTGGAAAAAAGGCATAACACCCCGAGTGTGGATTCGGATAAAAGAAATAAGGAAAAGATGATTAAAGAAGCATAAATGGATACATATAAAAATGAATACATGGATTACATTGAAGGTACATTTGATCGCCAACATGGCGGCATGCAGCTGTGCGTCTGGTTGGGGTAAGAGGTTACCCCACATCTTGAAGTAGTTACTCACGTGGCATTTGGGCATGCCACTTAACCAGTCTGCACGCATTCTTGGAATACTAAGATCATTAAAGAAAAATATGGATTACATGGTGTGCATCCCACCCCCACAATTAGACATATAAATATTGCCCTACTCCGGGATAGCACCCGCTGGTTAAAATGGACATCAAATGAGAATATGAGAGCAGTTTACGAATCTACAAAATCGGCGAAACTACGTGGTTCATCACAAGCATTGGAGTTGAAGCGCAGAGGAAATGGTCCTTTTTAGCATTAATCGTATTCAGATGGTGGACTATTGACTATTAACATACGTTGACAATAGTTGAGTTGCAATTTCATTGACGAACTGCATTCTGGGACTTGAGGTCAAAACAAGCATGAAGGTGCAAAGGTGGAAACAATTGAGCATGGGGCCAATCGGGAATTAGTAGGGAGGGTCAGACTGTTGATAAGCGGCAGGTAAAGAGAGGTAACTATCACGTACCGACAGGATGGCAAGGACGTGAAGTTTTTAACTTTCACAGCAGGTATGGGAAGCATCGGTGTGTTTGTTGTAGTGGAAAGATCGGGGGAACAGTGATTAACGTTTGAGCTATGATGGAATGAGGGAAACGAGCGGAAGGGTTAAGTATCGAGTGGAAGTAATGTGAAGGGCTCAGGTTGCTTTATGTTAATAGCTGGCGACCAAAATGTCTCTGAAGCAGTGGTGTGGGTTAACAGAGAGGTACTGAGGACGTTAAAGGGGAATGATGGGATAAATGTATCGGAAGCAAAGGAGTAGTTATATACGAATGGAGGGTGAAGTAAAAAGGTCATGTTATGATTGGGTGGAAAGACAGGTGTGCTATGTAAACAGCACGAGATGGGTATATTGGTGTTAAAGCACTACATCTTTTCAAAAAACAAGCTGGAATGCACTGTTAAATTATGTAGAATGGAATCGGAACAGTGAAGTTGCAGTTTTACTGGCGTACTGTATTTTGGGAAATGGAGTCCAAATAATTAGCATGGATATGCAATGACGGAAAAGTTGGGCCAATCGGGAATAAGTAGGCAGGGTCAGATTGCTGATAATTGGCAGGGATAAATTGCTGATAATTGGCAGGGAGAAAGAGGTAATTATTACGTTTGGGAACGATGGTGAGGACGGGAGATTTTTAATTCTCACAGCAGGTATGGGAAGGATTGATTTGTTGGTTATAGTGAAACGTTCGGGGGGGCACATTGGTTAGCACGTGAGTCATTATGGAATGGGGGAAAGGGGAAAGTTTAGAGTGAAAGCAACGTAAAGGGTTTAGAATGTTTTTCGCAAACTGTTACAGATCGAAATGTTTCCTAAGGATTGGGTTGGGGAAACAGAGAGAGGTATTCATTATGTTAAAGGGGATTGTTGGAACAAGCACATTGTGAGCTAAATAACAGTTACATAGGAATGGAGGGTGACAAAGAAAAAAGTTAATGTTACGATTGGGTGGAGGGATTGGCGTGCTATGCTAATTGTATGAGACGGGCATATTGTTGATAAAGGCCTACAAGAATAATCGCATAGCAATGTAAATGTGACGCTTTGTTGGATCTGAATATGAATTCGTACTGTAAAAAGTATACTCTTGATGAGAACATTATTTGGTAATTGTTGTTGTTATTATCATTTACAGTGGCCCCTGACGAAGGGCGCTCGCAGCCCGAAATGCATTGGGATTTTATTGAATAAAACACTGCTTGTGATGAATTTTGCATTTATCGTATTTTTACCAGAGGTCCGGATGGGCACAATTTAAATACTAGAAACCTGGAAAAAAGGCATAACACCCCGAGTGTGGATTCGGATAAAAGAAATAAGGAAAAGATGATTAAAGAAGCGTAAATGGATACATATAAAAATGAATACATGGATTACATTGAAGGTACATTTGATCGCCAACATGGCGGCATGCAGCTGTGCGTCTGGTTGGGGTAAGAGGTTGCCCCACATCTTGAAGTAGTTACTCACGTGGCATTTGGGCATGCCACTTAACCAGTCTGCACGCATTCTTGGAATACTAAGATCATTAAAGAAAAATATGGATTACATGGTGTGCATCCCACCCCCACAATTAGACAAAGTGTAGCTAAAGCCAACAAAAAGGAATTCACCAAAACAGGAGGGGTGAAGGCAAAAAATTGGGGGGAATACTACGACAAGGATGTCAGGTCTTAATAAGCCATTGAACAAGAATTCTCTGAGGTACTGTTCTGGATTATGTGCATCACCAGCAATTTCCTGCGCTTTGGGTGTCAGTAAGTCCACTTGTCAGGAACTCGCCAGAGATCAGGATGAAACAAACAAGCAAGGATAGTCTACCTGAGCAAGCATAGGGTAGTTCTGGAGCAGGGGTTTATGTTTATGTCTATGTATATAATTTGTAAAGCGCAGCTGTTACTCCGAGGAGTGTCCTGGCTCTACTGCAGAAGGGCAATCAGCGGGAAAATAGGATGGCTGAGCCTAGGGACATGTAAAGAGCCAGCTCTTAAGTTTTTTTGAAACACAGGTGTCGCCTTGATGCATCTGAGTGTCAATGGAAGTTTGTTCGAGAGAAAAGGGCCCAGGAAGGAGAGAGATCTGCCCCCTGACCTTGCCTTCCTGATCCGCGGAACTTTGGCAAGACAAACATTTTCAGAACGGAGATTTCTCTGGGGGGTATAGAACTTAAGTCTATCTTGTAGATAGCCTGGGCCAGTTCCATGGAGAACTTTCTGGATAACGAGCAATGTCTTAAAAGTGATCCTCTTCCTCACCGGGAGCCAGTGAAGACTCTGAAGAAGAAAAGTAGCATGGGAATTACAGGGGAGCCCAAACATAGTATGTGCTGCTGCCTTCTGGACCAACTTCAGCCTATTAATCAGATATTTGGGCAGGCCTGTGTAGAGTCCGTTCCCATAGTCAAGCTGTGGTGTTATCAGGGCTTGAATCACTTGTTGTCTAGTTGAAAAGGACAGGAAATACAGGAACTTCCTAAGTTCGCGAAGTAGGGAAAAGCAAGTACCCACCGCCAAATTAACTTCGGTGCGAAATAGCAGTTGTGTGAAGCCCAGGTTTTTCACCACCAGATTTTAAGATAGAGGGGGAAGGGGGGGCATCCAATGGCCAAAAGGACTGCCACGATATCTCTCCTCTACACCGAAGAAGAGGAGCTCGGTCTTCCCAGCATTACATTTAAGTTGGTTCATGGACAGCCACCTGAGCATCGCTGTGAGACAGTTCCGGATTCTGTCGCCTGGGAAAGCCTTGCTATTCTTCCAGGAGAAAAGCATTTGGGTGTCATCCGCATATGACACGATTTTTGCCCCAAAGGATTCTGCCAGGGTAGCCAAGGGAGTGAGATAAACATTAAATAGAGTCGGACTCGGGGCTGAGCCTTGTGGCACTCCTACCCTTAGTTTACGAGAGTTGGCAGTAAAACCACACCTTTTGTCCTCTCTCCTCCAGAAAAGATGCGAGCCACTGCCACGCCTGCCCACTGATTCCCACAGAATGGAGACGGGCTAAGAGGATATGGTGACAGATCGTATCGAACGCTGCCAATAGATCTAATAAAACCAGCAGTGCCCTATCACCCACTTTCAAACTGAGTCGGATGGAATCGACTACCTCCAGCAGAGCTGTCTCAGTACTGTAGTTGGGCAAAAACCGGATTGGCTAGCATTTAGCAAGTTATTGCTTTCTAAGTAAGAAGATATCTGTTGGTTGACATGTTTCTCCAGCACTTTTGAAAAGGCTGGGAGGAGAGAGATTGGTCTGTAATTGGTCGGATCAGTGGGGTCCGCCTGAATTTTTTTAGGAGCGATACGATTTTTACCTGTTTCCTCACCATAGCTGAGGAGAAGGAGGTACTAAGTAATTGATTCACCAGCGGGTTAATAACCTCTGCCCCGCGGGATAAAATAAAGGAGGGACCCGGATCCAAAGAGGAGCCTGAGTTGAGGCGACTTGGCGCTAGAAGAGAGACTTCCATGGGGATGGAAGAAAAGGAATCCAAGAAGCAAGCTTTACCTTTAGTGATAGAGACTGGTGGAATAAGAGCTGGACAACTCTCTCCCACATTCACCTTCTCGTTGCGGTCTACTACCTCTGTGCTATATCCTAAAAAGCAACTTTCAGCTCCAGGAGGCTAACTTGGATAGTAGCTGTTTTTTCATGAAAAAAAGAGCGAGTTCACACCATTCCTGGGAAGAGGGTTTATGATTAGTACCTGATACCGGTGGGGTAAAGGACTTAACAATTTTAAAAATTTCCCTTTGGGTGGTTTCTCGCGTTTAAGATTTTGGCCTCGAAGTAAAGTTTTTTTGCTAATTTGATTTCTTTATGGTACTTCCCTATGCTTCTCTGTATTCTGCTTTTGTTTTTTGGCAGTAAGTTGCCCTCCATTGCCTTTCTTTACATTTACATTCTAGCTTTATTATTTTGAGCGAATGAATATACCAAGGGCTGGACGGTTTATTGCGGCGTTACTGTGCCCTTCTTTCTGGAGCTAAAGCTTGGATAGCGGACTTAATCCAACTATCTATCCGGCTAACATCCTTGTCAATATTTCGGAAAGAGAGGGTTTACCTTCTTCTAGTATACTTCAGAGAGCTTCCGGTTGAATTTTATGAAAGGCTCTTACCGTACGGGATAAGTTGCCTTTTTTAACAGGGAGGCCTCTGAGCTTTGCCTATTTGAACCTGAGCATGTACTGGTCAGACCAGGGGGATAGGAGTATCAACTTCAAGAGGTCGAGAAGTGAAAATTTGGTCCAAAGTGAGACCGGCGAGATGCGTGGGGGCAAAGATTGATTGGGCAAGGCCCATAGCAGCCAAATTCTCCAGAAGCATTGAACTTTCTCTCGCGTTTGCACATTCCATGTGTAAGTTGAAATCTCCCAGAATGCAATGTGCATATCTGAGAGCTAGAGGGTCAGAGCATCACATAGAGAGGCTATGAACCCTCCGGTAGGACCAGGAGGCCTGTACTTAAGTGCCCCAGATATAGATTGCTTGGATGAGGGGGAGAGAATGAAGCCTAAAATCTCTGCACCTTGTAATTCCATTGGGGGAAAGGGACCAAAGTGTAACATTCCTTATAGATAATTGCAAGTCCTCCCCCTCTACCCTTATCTCGATCTTTCCTCAGAATTTTAAAGCCTTTAGGGACTGCTGACCAGATGTCAGGGCCAGAGGAATCTGTAAGCCAAGTTTCTGTTATAAACAAAGCATCAAGATATTCATCACACAGTAGGTCTTGTACATTGTCTGCATGTTTTGGAAGAGAGCGGGAGTTGATCAAGGCTGCTACAAAAGAGGGACTCGGCCCTAGTTGATCCATCGTGGATTGTTCCCCAGGATTAGTGCAAAAATCACAAGATGCACACTTATTCTGTAAAAGACCATGGGTGTAGGGGTTAAAAGGTGTAAAAGTGGAGGTTAAGGCCAAATCCCGAAGTTGTGAAGGGCTGAAAAAGAGACGAGGAATACCTATTTTTGATGGCACTGGCATAGAGGCTGGCACTGGGCGCTTTCGTGGTGCTGACGGGCGCAGATGGGCTTGCCGTTGCCGCGCTTTGGGCACGTCAGATGCGCGGCCGCGCTGCGTCCCTGATTAAATACATTAGGGATGCAAGGTAAGCTAGAAATGGCCGCTGTAGCAGTCCCCAAGGAGGAAAAATGGCCTCTGTGCACAGGCGCCTCAAGCAAGCAGCCTTGCGAAAAATACCAGCTGTTCCCTCTGCCCGCAATCACAAGAAATGGCACGGATCCCCAACAACCAAGGTCAGTTCCTAGTCAAATTCACACAATGTAAAAAAAAAAAACAGTGTTTGCTACGGATGACTAAAGTGCTAAGTAAAGTTAAAATTCCAGACGCATTAAAAACACATAAGAAACGTACTAAAAGTGAGTCAAGACCCACCGAAGTCCTTACTGCAGCCGCGTCCGCGCTGCGTCCCTGATTAAATACATTAGGGATGCAAGGTAAGCTAAAGGGCGCACTCATAGAAATGGCCGCTCTAGCAGTCCCCAAGGAGGAAAAATGGCCGCTGTGCACAGGCGCCTCAAGCAAGCAGCCCAGCGAGAAATACCAGCTGTTCCCTCCACCCGCAATCACAAGAAATGGCACGGATCCCCAACAACCAAGGTCAGTTTCTAGTCAAAATCAAATTCACACAATGTAAAAAAACAGTGTTTGCTATGGATGACCAAAGTGCTAAGTAAAGTTAAAATGGAGGTTTAGCATACAGAAAACAGAAACCGGAACTTTGGGAAGAAAAAGAAGATAGAATCTGTTAACTGGAACATGTTGGAATTTGAACCCTGGAAATAAATAAGGTAATGTCTGCAAAGACAAAACTATAACGGCAATATGTAAATTGAACAATAAACAATGAGACGTCAAGGTGACTGTACAAACTGAAGCACGATAAACAGACTATCTTAAATAATAGTTGTTTGCTCCTTGGGAAGTGAGCTTTCTGTGAGAGGAAAAGATTTTCTCAGCTACATGTTGATTTTTTGTGTTCTTTTATGTTTCTGTTGTTCCCTTTCATCTCACATGAAGTAAATTAACCTGTACCCTTTGCTGAGCTCAGTAAGAAGGAATCTTTGGGTGGGTAGAGAATTAACCTCATATTTACCTAATAATCGATCTGAGCTCTAATAATTAAAGGAAGCAACGTGGTTTATACTGAAATTATTAAAATAATGTTTAACCATTAGTGAGCAGTTAGTGACATATCTGTCCAGTTTACCTGCAAGGTTGCAACTAACAGTTTTCAAATTAAACCTAAGACTTTTTTTGCCTCGAGGCGGAGTTGTCAATTAACCTCACCTACAAATTCTAACTAAAGATTGTTAGTTACCACATAACAATAGAACTTTTTTCTGCTCCACAATTGGACCTTTGTTTCCATTCCCAGGACTTTTACTTTTGATGCTTTTGTTTGAAAACTATTATAGTTGTTGTCATGACTTTTCCTTATCTAATTGTTTTTTGCTTCTAAAGTACAAATTAAGAGTGTTTTGCTTTTTGTTTCATTATGATTACAATTGATTCTCCAAGTGAAGGTCCTCTTATTTTCAGGTCAGTGCCGAAACGTTACTTTCACTGACTGCAGATGTATTTGGCGTCTAAACAAGCAATGCATACAGTTAGTCTATGACTTGTTTCACAATGTCTTAAACCACTGGGCCATGTTTTCTAAATTTTGTACTTTATCTGTTAGTCCACCTATATAGTTCAGTTCCCCAGCTAATATACTTGTCACTTTGCACTGCACCAAATTTGCAAACTAGTTAATGACCACAAGTTTTTGATCCCTTTTTTATTCTCCTCTGAATTGTCTAATAGTTGTATATTTAAAGACCACACAAACTAAATAAGACAATCAAACAGTTTTAATCACTTACCATATGTCTCTCTAGTATACTATGAATTCTAACCTGAAAGGTAATTTAAGCAAATATGTTGTATGCTGTACCATTATATCTAGGGTTTCTGTTTTTCAGTTAAAATTGATTATAGTCAATACAACACCATGGCTGAGCTCTTTCTTAAATAATAGAACACAGAGCGTACAAATGGGGGAATTTTCATCTAAACCAAAACCCATCGGCTATGGTGTTTCACAGGGGGCATCCCTGAGCCCCACACTCTTTAATGTCTATGTGTCATCTCTGGCAAAAATCAGTGAGAAGTGGGGCTTTGGTATTTGCTCCTACGCAGACGTCACCCAACTGCTGATAACCATTGAAGAATGGCACGAGAACACTAGATTAAAACTGAATAATTGCCTCTCGGAGATGGCAACCTGGATGGCAGAACACTATCTTAAATTAAATGCAGGAAAATCCGAAATTTTACTTTTTGGAGGAGATAAACTTGTCTGGAATACCACTTGGTGGCCCCAGACGTTGGGTGACGCCCCGGCTCCAAAGCAATGCGCAAAGAATCTGGGGATCCTCATGGACAATACCCTATCCATGCAGGACCATGTGCGGGTTCTATGTGGAAGAAGCTTCGCGATGCTGAAGCTCCTAAAAAGGCTATTTCCTTGGATCCCGCTAGATTGTAGGAGAACCATCACGCAAGCATTACTTACTAGTAGGTTGGACTATGGTAATGCATTGTTCGTGGGCATGGCAGACTACCTCTTCACACGCCTACAAGTGGTGCAAAATGCCGCCGCCAAACTGGTATGTAACAAAGACAGACTCAGCTCAGCGTCTGAGTGCCTGAAACTACTTCATTGGCTGCTCAGTCACGCACACAAGGCTCTGCACCAACGAGGGCCTCTTATCCTACAGAATAAAGTTGAATTTTATGTACCTACCAGGTGCCTAAGATCACGGTCTCTTGCTCAAGCCAGAACAAAACGCATTAAGAAAGTAAGGGCAGGGGGTCGTAGTTTCTCATACTTGGCAGCAAAGCATTGGAATGAACTACCATAAGACCTCCGCCTTACTGAGGACTACCTTGTCTTCAGAAAAAAACTTAAGACCCACCTGTTCGCTAAAACCTAATACCGGCCAAACTCATCAACCGCTCAGCCATCTACCGGAGTCCTAGCACAGCGCCGTGATATCCTTCTGTATGAATGTTGCGCTTTATAAATAAAATAAATAAATAAATAAATAAATGTTTGTTTTTCAGCAGAACCCAGAAAACAGCAGCTTTTGCTACATTTTTACTGCTTTGGTGTTCTCTGGCATCAAAGCTGTAGACGTGCAGGCTCTACCTCTAGGCACGTTTCTGTGATGGATGCTCCTCCCATGACCCACTGGGCCATGGTAAACCATCATCATCATCATCAATATACTTTATTCGGTTTTTTACAATTAAAACCATAAAAGTTACAATATCAAAACAGACATCAATAAAAAACTCCAACAAATACAAAAAGCAGTGCAGTAGGAGCATTAAAGGCCCATCATTAGAAGGTTAAAAGGGAAGGACCCGCCATCAGGGTTAGTCACAACTGGACCTAAGCTTGATAGCTCACCTTAGAAAACTGAGCGTATACAGTACTGAGTCACTTGAAAGAAGTTTAAAAAAAATAAAAGCAGGTCTAATCATCATAAAACATGCTTTCTTAGGAATAGGAACAATAAAAGACCTTCTAGGAACTTCATAAAAACTACAAAACATTAAAAAGTGCATCATATCCTGTGGAGACTGGCCGTTGCAGCCACAGGGTAAGAGACACTGGCCTCTATGGGTGCCGCGTGGTTGGGCCAAAAGATAATGAAAAAGATCGAGCCAGAATCTAATCAATAAAAAACGATCATAATTACTTTTGACCCATAAAAGATATGGTTCAATAGATGGCACTGTTTTCAATAGAATGTACCTGCGCACACTTGACTTTCTAAACTCTGCTTCCTCTCTTTCCCAACTGCGCCTTTTAAGCAAACACTCTTTCATCCAGTTTAGATCCCTCCTACAGATAGTTTGTTGGTTGTCAAATAGGTCTGCCCTTCCCAAGCTGCTGAGACACACTCTAACATACTTGGTCCAACCGATGCGGTTAACATGATCTAATGAGAGACAATCCCTTAGAATATCCTTACTAAGTGAGTTTTCTTTCCTAATCCATGTCTTCATCCACAACGCTAGGGGGCGGTAAGCCAGCTGATCTGAAAGGAAGGCCATTCTCAATTCTTCATGCACTACATACGACGGGATGCACTGCGGGACAGATAATAACTGTCTCAAGAAAGTATTTTCAGCAATTTGCAGTGCCTCCTGCCCAGTGTAACCCCATATCTCACTCCCATAAGTAACCTTCGAGAGACATTTGGCTCTATAGATCTGCAACAAAGCCCCCATCGGTTTCCCGTCCAATCTTGAAGCAAAATTAAATTCAGCAGCTTTTGCTACATTTTTACTGCTTTGGTGTCCTCTGGTATCAAAGCCGTAGAAGTGCAGGCTCTACCTCTAGGCACGTTTCTGTGATGGAAGCTCCTGCCATGACCCACTGGGCCATGGTAAACCAATTAATATGCCCTTCTGATCATCCACAAAATTCAACAACTCCCTTGACCTACTTCCACCCCCACGTTTGAAGCATGGCTCCCCTCATATGGATTCAACTCATTGTTGACTGCACATTGCTCTGCAGTGGCGGGCAGGCTCGCATTTGAATTATGTGCATTGGTTTCAGATCATGGGCAGAGCCACCACCACGATGTCATCCTCCTTCACTGAGAGCAGGACAGAGCTTTGTTTTCTGAAAGCTCGTGTATTAAGATTGTGGCATCAAAGATCACTGTGCATATGACTTATCTAGAGCGACTGTCCTCCCATGAATCTAACACCCTTGCTCTTAGATTTACATGGCGATGGCCTGAAAAGCCTTTCAATAAAAACTGCACCCCCTCTTACAAGGACAAGGACATTTCATGAACATTTTCAGTGACCAAAGCAAGCTCCGAAGAGGTCCATCAGCCAGTTTTGCTGAAACAGAAGTGTCTACAGTGCATAAAGTAACTCAGGAAATCTACAAGTTAGAGTATAACTTGCAGAAAGTGCAGGTTAAACGCATGAATAGGCAGCCACTGCTCTGTGTTTCCAAGTATATGCAGCAGACAGTGACATTTGAGTAAAAGTAGGTGCATGGACCCGCTCTGAGCCTGCATACTGAAATAGAACATGTTGATGGTACAGACCCAGGATCACCACATTCAATTTCCATTCCTATTGCAACATCTGGAAATGAAGCTTGGAACTTATGGTGCTGAAATAAGACCTAGCACGTGACAAAATCACCAGTACAAACTAAAGTGGTATATTTAATGGAAATATATTGACCTACGCTTTTTCCTTTTCCCAAGGCAGAAAATGCAATAGAACAGTGAATGCTGCATAGAACATAAAGGGAAAGTGCCTCGGGCATCTCTCATGAGATGCCTGGAAGGAGCACGGCCACCGCGCTGCTTTCAAATAAACAAAAGTCCCCAGGCTTGGTACAAATCAATTGTTAGCGGCCCATGTGCTGCCTTGCAAATAAACACAAAATCCCTTAGGCCTGGTCCAACAATGTAACGTAAACCTCATTTATGATGTGAACTGCACAGACAAACAGCTGAAGGCATCCTGCAGGTCATGAAGTTTCTTTGTTACCTGAACAGCACAGCAGCAGCGTTTGCTGTCACCAAAGAAAGTATAGCTAACAGTCTGCATACAAATACCTTTGCAGACATCTCCCCTATGACCACATAGAGCAGAAATATGCTCAGAGCTGACAATACAATCATGTTTATTAACCCAGTCCTTTCTTGAACTCCAACGACAACGAACAGGACAGTGTGACACTGGTTAGCAATTTCAGAGCACGAAGCTATCTCAAGTACAAAATCTTCATTCAGTCGATCTTCCATTTGTCTGGAGAATAGAAAGAGCAGAAAGGTGATTTAATTTCCCACCAATAACCTTTTATCTGCAGCAATCCAATGTTAATGAGTGCAAACATTCTCCATATATGCGCATCCTAGACTTAGGATAGGGCTGGGTGGCTGTAAATAAGATTTTAAGTGCTAAGAAATGAGACAAGCGGGGAGGTAAGGGAAATAATAAAATGTTACTTGACAGAGCAAATACAAGAAGGTACAGAGAATAGAATTAGGAGCAGAAAAGAAGGAAGAAAGATCTGACAATAGGAATGAGTGAGAGAAGGAAGGAAATAAAAGACAATTTTTTTCTAGGCACCAGAAAACACCATTCCCATGATTTTCTATGGTGCACAAATGAGAAAACACTAATAAGCAATGCTTATCGCAAATTCTTAAAACATTGGAAAACAATATAAAAAAACCTGCCAGAATAAATAGAAACTAAAAACAGAAAAGCCTTGTAACAGTTAAACATTGTTTAAATAATTTTGGAATACACAAACACACAGTTTCCCTATACATTTTTGTAGACTCACCTATAAATAAAGCAGATTTTGACAATTGAGACCATGAATGTTTGGCCTGCACATCAGAGACGTGCTTTCTCTAATTACAAAGGCCATCCATGGCAATGCAGCCTAAACTTACACAAGTCTGGTCCGCACAGAAACTCCTTCCCTCTGAGTCCAGTGCTTTAAAACATTTTGGACTTTCTTCCAAACTTTTAAGGTAGAAGTAATGGTCTCATTTCTATCAAATTGCCCGATCTGTATTGGTACTGTCTGATTTCTAAATGTTTAGCTCATAGGGCTTCCCTTCGGATGTGGACATGCAGCATCCCACCCCAGGTGCATTATTTGCATTCACAATGCCCACTATTACCAATAAGGACTGATAACCTACCATTGGTCTGCTTTAGCATAAAAATTATCAGATTAATTCGAGGCATTTTATAGGCCTAAAAAAGACAGGTTATAATCAAATTGATACCTGGTAAATCTCTCCAGAGATAGAGCTGGATAAATAATTTACAGACATCAGGGCACTTTGCATGTTCATGTAAGACAATTCTTCCCTTTATAGAAATGTTTACTTTTTTCCAGAATTGTATTTGATTTGGAATTTTGTAAATTGTAAATATTTAGATGTGCATCTCACATGTCTCTGATTTAGACACTCAGGTAATGATTGCCTAATGAAAGTTTAAGTCAACAACAACTTGTCAAGACACAGTTGTAAGGTGGAAACTTTCTGATTTGCCTCCAGTGAACAGGGTTGATTTTTTTTTAGCAAAGTCACGTTGAACTACATATAGGCAATTGTAGAATTGGCCTACCTGGATCGAACCGGTGAATCCCTAATAATTAGCTGCAGTATCATTGAATTCTATTTGTTATTTTCTTCTCCTGACCTCTAACATTAACAAAAATAGATATTGTATTGGTTCCAAATGGCTGTAATAAAAGCATTATATTGGACTGTAGCATTGTACAAGAAATGTTCTCGGTCTTGGGGAATTCCAACTGGACTTTAGTTAGATGTAGGATTAGCTTGGACTGAATGTCTTCATACAGCTCTTTTTCAAGGTGTTCTTATCTCTGTATTTAATGCTTCTATGACTGTTCGTGCCTCAAGGGTGGTAAATGCGCTTACATTTCAATAGATTGTGGGTTAATGCGGATGGGGAGCCCACACTGTAACCGTAATGTATCACTTTTGATGACGTTATTTATCCTGATCACTGTTAAGGTTGGGATAGAATGTGGATATAATATATTAATAGCTCCTGGAATTATAAACTGCCCAATTCCCCATTTGGATATCAGCACTTCACAATATTGTTTTGGTTTACTGCAACAATATTAGGATTTAAGAATCAAGAGCGGATTGAGATTTCTGTTAGTACTGTTCTCAATTGAGAAATGATTTTTGTGAAGAAGCAAATCCATTTTGGTGTTGCAAGCCTGCTTTTGAAGTCTAGCTAGATGACATACGAGTCATTGAAGGTCTAAAACCCTTCGTCCCGCCATATCCTTCAGATGCAGCGTCTAAATGCTTTCATTTTAACTGTCCTCTGTATTCCAAGTTAGGTTTCAGTGCCTTTAACTGTAGACCCTTTAAAAGTTACATCTTGAGATGGATCTCCACATTTACACAGTAAGATCTGGGCTGCCTTCACTGATTATATATATATATTCACTGAAAAAACCACAGGTTTCAGGGACGTTATAGTTAGTTGGACATTTCACTCGCACAAAACCAGAGAAATTCGCCCGTTATAGTTAGTTGAGCTAACTATAACTCACGCCCCCACAATGCACTGCTGATGACGTCACATATTACATCACTCATGACATGGTCAGTGACATGGTCAGTGACATCACTGATGACATCTCAAATGACTAGTTTCCATAGGAAAAGCGTTTATTGTTTTCCCAATAACTTTGGCGCCGTTTGACGAGTCTTCGCCAAATTTTCAAAACTAGTGGGGCGCTCCGGTCAGCTCCTGTTTGGAAAGTTTCAGAGTGATTCGTCAAGCGGGGGCCGAGAAAAAAGGGGGGTCCCAAAACACGTTTTCCCCATGTAATTTTCCATAGGAAACTTTAGACCAAGCTACAGCCCGAACTGCTGAACGGAATTACACCAAATTAGGCAGAAAGGTAGGTCTTGGTTCAGAAAGAGCCCTTTTTGTTAAATGGTGTAAATCCGTTCAGTAGTTGCTGAGAAATTAAAGAAAGAAAAAGTTTCGATATCTATGGCCGCGGTGGCTTCGCGAACCCTCCCGACCACGAGCTTCATTCTAATTGGCTGCCAACACTCCAAACCAGGAAGTGTTGGCAGCCATCTTGTGACTCGGTAACCGAGTCACAAGAAATCAGAAAAAAAAACGTGAAAAACAAAAAAAGGGGGCAGGGTAGAAACACCCTGACCCCCTAGGCCTGCTCAGGGGGTCCCACAGGGCCAAAAAAAGCATTTTAATTTTTTTTTAAACTGCAGAATTCGCGCTGGGTGCCCGAATACTGCCGATAAAAATTTTAAAAAACGAAGCGCGGGCTCCCGCGCTTCGTTGTATTTAAGCCCCCGGGTGGGCCAGGTCCCGGGGGCATGAGTAATTATGTTGCGGGGGGGCCCCCGCAGCCCCGGGGACCGCCACCTCCCCGGGGCTTTCTCTTTTTAAAAAAAAAACATGTGTGCCGGGGACCACCTCTCCGGGGCTTTGCACATTAAATGTGGGGGGGGCACGCAGCCCCCCGCAGCCCCGGGGACCGCCACCTCCCCGGGGCTTTCTCTTTTTAAAAAAAAAAAACATGTGTGGGGGGCTCGAGCCCCCCCACACGCCCCGGGGACCACCACCTCCCCGGGGCTTTGCACTCGTAGGGAGGGGGGCCACGCGGCCCCCCTCCTGGAGCCCTCCAGGGCCGGCTCCTGCAGTGTCCCGGGGTGCCCACCCCCGGGACACTGCTGTTTGCTATGACAGGGCGGGAGCCGTGCGGCTCCCGCCCTTTCATAGCAAACACTGGTTTGGATTTTGAAAGCGAGAGCAGGGAAACCTGCTCTCGCTTTCAAAATCCAAACCAGATTGCTTTTCCACACGGGGAGCTGCATGTCAGCAGCTCCCCGTGTGGAAAAGCAATGCCGGCTCCCGCAGGAGGCGGGGAGCCGGCGGGACCGTGGGGGCATTGGGGCTCCCCCCACGGTCCCCAACCGAGAGGGCCAGCCCCGGGGGATGGGGTCCCCGGGGCCAGAAGTGGCCCGGGAGGGGGGCCACGCAGCCCCCCTCCCCGTAATAAAAAAATGTTAAAAAAGGAAAGGCCGACCCCGGGGGATGGGGTCCCCGGGGCCAATAGAGGCCTCAGGAGGGGGGCCATGCAGCCCCCTCCTTAAAAAATACAAAATGTAAAAAAAAAATTGTGGCTATGCCCCGGGGGATGAGGTCCCCGGGGCCGAAATTGGCCTCTGGAGGGGGCCGCCCAGCCCCCTTCCTGTTTTTTTTTGTTTTTTTAAAGTTCAAAAACGGGATGGGGTCCCCAGGGCCCAAAATATTGTAAAAAAAGGGGGGCCACACAGCCCCCCTTCGACAAAAATAAAAAAAATTAAAAAGTCGGCATCGCGCCGGAGGCCCCGCCCCCTCCCTGCAGCACTCAGCAAACGCGCCCCCTGACGCGTTGTAAGTTGGGGAATTAATTCCCCTTGAATACTGCCCACCAGGTACCTCCAGTAAGCGCCACAGAGCTGTGTTGCAGAGAGGTGTAAAAAGGGGCGTGGCCTCAGACCACCTCTCTGCAACGCAGCCTTGTGGTGCTTACTGGAGGTACCTGGTGGGCTAGTTGGGCCCCAGGGACCCTCAGGACTCAAGGGGAATTAATCCCCCAATTTAGAACGCGCCAGGGGGCGCGTTTGCACAGTGGTGCAGGGAGGGAGCGGGGCCTAACAAAACAAGTGTGCAAATGTGCCCCCTGGTGCATTGTAAATTGGGGGATTAAGTCGCGTTCAATCCTGAGGGTCTCTAAGGGCCAACTAGCCCACCAGGTACCTCCAGTAAGTGCCACAGAGCTGCGTTGCAGAGAGGTGGTCCGAGGCCACGCCCCTTTTCACACCACTCTGCAACGCAGCTCTGTGGCGCTTACTGGAGGTACCTGGTGGGCTGGTTGGCCCCCAGGGACCCTCAGGATTCAAGGGGACTTAATAGGGACGTTATAGATAAAAAATTAGCATTTAAAAAACCTTTGAAATTTACTGAAAAAACCATAGGTTTCAGGCACGTTATAGTTAGAAATTAGCATTTAAAAAACCTTAGAAATTCACTGAAAAAACCATAGGTTTCAGGGACGTTATAGTTAGTTGGACATTTCACTCGTACAAAACCAGAGAAATTCCACCGTTATAGTTAGTTCAGCTAACTATAACTCGCGCCCCCTCAATGCACTGCTGATGACGTCACATATTACATCATTCATGACATGGTCAGTGACATCACTGATGACATCATCCACGTGATAATCTGATGCACCTCCTCACACCCTAATATAACCTTTGATACACCCACTCTAAAATACAGACTACCATTTTCGAAACCATAGACACACCAATACCAGTTACTACATACCCACTCACTGATTCCTAGGTCTACACACACGTCCACTCATTCACCCATACAGCCACTCATAGATGCAGTCACTCATTAATACAGCACTATCATATGCACTCATACACCTATACAGACACTCACACACCACCACTCATCCAGAGTTACTCACACACCTAGTCAGTCATGCAAAGAATCAATCACACTTCCATTTACTCACCTATACAGTTATACACACACCACATCACTTATTCATACAGATACTAAAGCATACTTACTCTCTTACACAATCACTGATACAAGTACACACTCATCCATACAGCCACTCTCACAATCACGGACTCTTACGTATAGTCATTTATATACTCCAACTCTCACATACACTGCCTTTTACATATGTAGTTACTTCGACATGTACCACTGAGACATCCATTCACTCACCAACACACCCATACACACACTCACCCACCCATACAGATGTTTCCACATGCACTCTTGAACCCATACACCCAGTGAATCAACCACTCACACATCTATGCACAGAGTCACACACCTCCCACCCACCCACACACACACTCAGGCACCCATACAAATACTCAGGCAACCAATCGATAACCCATATAGACACTCATGTAGTTACTGACCAACCCATGCAGCAGCTTACACAACAACAGACAGACTGATACAGACATTCACACAGTTTAGTCACTAACCCACGCATTCCGTAAGACACATTTAATCACTCACTTATACAGTCACTCACGCACCTACTAAATCCTCCATCCAGACACTTATACACCCACTCATTCTTCAATACACCTTGGCATATATATAAAACATATTTAAACTTTATAGAAACACACAGTCACTGGATGATGTCATCAGTGATGTCATTTGAGATGTCATCAGTGATGTCATCAGTGATGTCACTGACCATGTCATGAATGTTGTAATATGTGACATCATCAGCAGTGCATTACGGGGCGCGAGTTATAGTTAGCTGAACTAACTATAACAGTGGAATTTCTCTGGTTTTGTACGAGTGAAATGTCCAACTAACTATAACGTCCCTGAAACCTATGGTTTTTTCAGTGAATTTCTATATATATATATATATATATATATATATATATATATATATATATATATATATATATATTCAAAATGAGATATTTTTCTTCCAAAAATAATCGTCCAGCACTCCCAGGCGGGTTCAATTACTCAGTTCTTTATTAGAACGACAAAACAACATCTACGCGTTTCAGCAGTCTCAGCTGCCTTGCTCACAATGTCTGAGCGCCAACATTTTTTTCTTAAAATACTCACTTTCAAAGACAAAGAACATTGAAGAGGGACTACGAGAATTAAAAAAAAAAAACATTAGCCAGCACGCTTTCTCCTATTACAGCGGCGGCCATATTAGAACATGCAAGGTATATACAAAAACACAATACAAGGAAAGTTCCTTTTGTTAAAATTGTTTCTGCTATTAGTAGCATTTTAAAACACTATTAATATCCTAAAATATCTAAAACCGATATACATGAACTACCCCTTAATTGCTTCTTAGTCTGTATGAAATAACGGGAGAAGCTGTACATATAAAAAGTTACATCTTAAAAACAATTTTTCCTATGTACAGCAATCATCTAATCCTTTTACATCCCTCTTCCTCAAATTCTTACCATACCAATAAAAACAGAAAAAGTAAAAAAAAGTCTCATTTTGTGCAGTTTTACCCTTACATTCTCTTCCCTCAACATACTCAGTGTAGACATGTATAAAGGTCCTCATCTACGTTCAATCCATGAGGTTCCTTGCTATTAAACTCCAAAATATAATAGGTTTCCAATTTCCTGAGTTCCTTTTCCCTATCTCCTCCTCTCTTTTTACGGGGAATTTCTGCTATACAGCTATACTGTAGGCTGGAGGGATTACTTTGATGATACTTCTCAAAGTGTCTTGCAACCGGGTAAGTTCTATCTTTGTTTAAAATTGCTCTCCTGTGTTGTAAAATCCTTTTATACACTGGTAAAGTTGTACTACCTATATATACCTTCGGACAGTCACATTGCAATAAATAGACAACAAAATCTGATCTACAGGTTAAAAAACTTTTGATGAAAATAGTTTTATTAAAAAATGTTTTAAAATTCGTGCCATTCATTCCATGTTGGCACGCTTTACATTTAGAACATTTTTTAAAACCTGGTTTTTGTTGGAGCCAATTCAAGGCTCCACTCTTCCGTTCCTGAAATTCACTTCTCACAATTAAATCTTTCAATGACTTTGATTTCCTATAAGTGATATTAGGCTGTTTATTCACTTGTGGGCCTATCAGAGGGTCACCCTGTACCAGATACCAATGTTTTTTTAAATGGCTCTGATTTCTTTATGTTTGGTGTTAAAAGTCATAATAAATCTTGGATTCTCCACATTTTTCTGATCTTTCTGCTTAGTTTTCTCCTTCTTCTTCTGAGTTCGTGATGGTTCAAAGAGTACCTTCTGTCTCTCAAGATTCCTGGCTTTCTTAGCTGCACCTTCTATTATGTGTGGTGAGTACCCTCTCTCAATGAATCTACTCATCATTTCCTGTTCGATTCTCCGATACTCTTCCTGGCTGCTACATGCCCGCCTAGCCCTATAAAATTCCCCAAAGGGAATACTTCGTATCAATGGAGCTGGGTGGGCACTCCCCGCATGGAGAATAGTATTTCCCGCAGTGGGTTTTCGAAATATAGTGGTCTCAAGTTTTTCCCCTACTGGTTGAATTCTGATATCAAGAAAATCTATGCTGGTTTTACTGAACTGTCCCACAAATTTCAAATTCAACGAGTTCTGGTTCAGATCCACAATGAATTGTTCTATGTCCGTTTCCGTGCCCTGCCACAGCACGAAAACGTCATCTATGAATCTTACCCAAAGTAAAATGTTACCTGACCAATGTTCTAAGGGCGGCCCCCCGAGCACCTGCTCCTCCCACCAGCCTAAATGCAAATTAGCATAGCTGGGGGCGAAGCAGGTGCCCATCGCCGTCCCTTGTTCTTGCCGATAAAGATCATCCCCAAATAAAAATATATTATTCGTCAGACACCACTCCATTAACTCTAAAATCATTCGATTATGTTTCATGAATCTTATTGGTTTTCTATTCAAAAGTACTCTGCCGCTTTTAAACCATCTACATGACGTATACTCGTATACAGCGTGGAGATATCCAAAGTCATTAAAATCATGGTGGTAGCATCCCAATGAATATCAAAAATACACTTAAGAAAATCAGTAGAATCCTTGATATGTGAAGTCAATGTTCTAACAATAGGATTTAAAAAATAATCAATATATCTAGATGCATTTTCGAACAAGCTGCCACATGAGGAGATTATAGGTCTATATATATACATATTCACTGAAAAAAACCACAGGTTTCAGGAACGTTATAGTTAGTTGGACATTTCACTCGTACAAAACCAGAGAAATTCGGCCTTTATTCCAAGTTAGGTTTCAGTGCCTTTAACTGTAGACCCTTTAAAAGTTACATCTTGAGATGGATCTCCACATTTACACAGTAAGATCTGGGCTGCCTTCACTGATTTTATATATATATATATATATTCACTGAAAAACCCACAGGTTTCAGGGACGTTATAGTTAGTTGGACATTTCACTCGCACAAAACCAGAGAAATTCGGCCGTTATAGTTAGTTGAGCTAACTATAACTCGCGCCCCCGCAATGCACTGCTGATGATGTCACATATTACATCACTCATGACATGGTCAGTGACATGGTCAGTGACATCACTGATGACATCACTGATGACATCTCAAATGACATCACTGATGACATCACTGATGACATCATCCAGAGACTGGGTGATTTTTTTAAAGTTTAAGAATGTTAATTATAGATACGCAAAGGTGTATTGAAGAATGAGTGGGTGTATGAGTGTCTGAATGGATGATTTAGTGGGTGCGTGACTGACTGTTTAAGTGAGAGATTAAACGTGTCTTAGTGAATGCATGGGTGAATGACTAATCTGTGTGAATGTCTGTATCAGTCTGTCAGTTGGGTTGTAAGTGGCTGCATGGGTTGGTGAGTAGCTACAAGAGTGTCTATATGGGTGAATGATTGGTTGTCTGATTACCTGTATGGGTGCCTGAGTGTCTGTGTGGGTGGGGGGGTGTGACTCCCTCCATGGATGTGTGAGTGTGTGATTCAGTGGGTGTATGGGTTCATGAGTGCATCTGTGAGGGGCTGTATGGGTGAGTCAGTGTGCGTATGGCTGTGTTGGTGAGTGAATGGCAGTGTGATTGAGTCTTTGGGTGACTGACTAGGTGTGTGAGTATCTCTGTGGATGAGTGGCAATATGTGAGTGTCTGTATGGGTGTATGAGTGCATATATCAGAGGCTGTATTGGTGAGTGACTGCGTGTATGAGTGACTATCGGTGAGTGAGTGGATGTGTGTAGACCTATGAATCAGTGAGTGGGTATGTACTAACTGGTATTGGTGTGTCTATGGTTTCGAGAATGGTAGTCTGTATTTTAGAGTGGGTGTATGAAAGGTTATATTAGGGTGTGAGGAGGTACGTCAGATATTAAGTGGATGATGCCTTCCCATGCACCACCCAAGATTTCTCACTCTAAACCCAATTTACTAAATACAGTAGATTGGGTTTAGCGTGGGAAAACTGCGCCCTTTTAAACTAGGCGCAAGGAAGGAGAAATGCTTTCATTTCTCCTTCCTTTTCCGACTTTGCATGTGTGCTGCGCTGTGCAGCACGCATACAAAGTGGGAGAAGCTTTCCCTCGTGTCTAGGCATAGTATTTTGTACAGGAAGGCTACCCTTCCTGTACAAAACCTATGCTAGACTCACACACAAACCCTAGCACTATGGCGCTAAGGTGTGTGCGTGGCGCACAGCAGCTGTCATCAGCAGCGGCGCAAGGGAAAGGGAAGGAGAGAGCAATATCTTTGAAAATATGGTGCTCTCCTGCTCCTTCCCTGTTGCGCAACGCAGCACAGCCTCGCAGGAGGCTGCACTGCGTTGCGTGGAGATTTGGTAAATCTCCCCCTGTGTGTTCAGTTTACTGCCACATCGACTTGTCATATAAAATCACTTGCCAAGCCTTAAACTCATCTTTTATTATACATAAGTCACCCCTAAGGTAGGCCCTAGGTAGCCCTCAGGACAGGGTGCTGTGTAAATAAAAGGTAGGACATGTACTACTACGTTTTAAATGTCTTGGTAGTGACAAGGCCCTCTATGGTACTGGTCCTGTTTTTCTGCAGCATTCCTTCAAATGGTACAGACCAAGGAGAAATCTACGATCCGTGGGTGCCCAGAAAGTGGAGGTCAACAGATTCAGGCTTACAAATTGGGGGGAAGAAGCTTTGTGACCTCAACGGCAAAAGAGTGGAATCTACTTCCTCCCCATATCAGAGCCATATCAAATTTGCTGATATTCAGGAAGGCTTTAAAAACATGGCTTTTTCCAAATTGAGGAATCAACACGTACTTCAGCGGTTCTCACCTGAGCTAGTGCCTTGACACCTACCGGTATTTGTTGTGCTTTATAAGTTATTATAACATTAACAAACCGCTAAATTCGTTTATCACTACTCTCATAGGCTAGCATTGGGAATTCCTTAATACACTTTTAAGCTGTAATACCTCATTAGAAAGGAGTAGCTGCATCCTGTTTCATATTTTTGAAACGGTAATGATAAATCCTCTTTACTGGTAAAGTTGGATTTAACATTACGATTTTAGAAATGCCAATTTTAGAAAGTGGACATTTCTCTGCTCTTACTGCTCTGTGTGCCTTGCAGCCTATCTCCAATACACGTCTGGGGTGGGTGACACCTACACTTTGTGCATTCCCTCTAGACAGCAGTAAACATAGGAAGGGTGGGTGTGACAGAGAACTCATCTGCATTTATCTGCATTCTAATAGCTCTTCCTGGGCAGGAAGAGAGAGGGGGAACTGACACACCTGAATGGGCAGTGTCCTGTTTCCCGCACAAAGAGCTGATTACCCACCACTGATAGTCTGGAGCCAGGACTGGGAAGAAAGGACCTGTTTGCACTTCAAAGACCCTTCTTTGATGTCACTCCCACTTAAAAGGCACAACTGGGTATAAGTAGAGGGCCTCTGACCCTACCAAGACAGTACACTACTGGACCTGTGAAGAACTCTGCCAGCAGTAAAGACTGCTGTGCTACAAGGATTGGCACTGTGCTTGACTGCTGCTCTTGAAGAACTGCTTTTCTAGTTTGCTGTACTGCCCTGCTGCCTCCTGATCTGTACCCTGCTGAGGACCAGGGCTGCACCCATCTCACTTGAACCCAGAGTGACTCGAGGGCTTGCTGCCTTGCCCCCAATTCTGAAGTCTCAGGGCCATCATAGACTCCCTTCAACCCTGCAACATCACCTGGGTTCTGCCATCTATGAGTCCTGCCCTGCCAAGTGGAGCCGATCCAGTCCTTAGCCCTTGAAAGGTGACTTCTGCTGTCCAGAACCATCAAATTCGATGCAGTGACAACTTTGCGCCGATCGGAACCGATGCCCTTCAATGCCGACGCAGGACCTGATCGCTGGCATCTCTTAGATGGAATATGCAGCCTCAGGTGATGGACAGCGCAGCTTGACGATGACGCAGCACCTTTATCGTAAAGTAGTTCGCCGACAGCACCTTCATCTCCTGCGTGGATTGGGACCGACGTCTTGGACTGAAAATATTAGCCTCCTTCTGCCATGTTCTAAGGGAATCAAACATTGATTGCCTACTTCTTTTTGCAAACAATCTATCCTGCAGAAAATTATGTTTTTGTTCATCGAAAGTGCCCGTCAACGGCCACTGCAACCCGGCATTGTCCCTCGTATATTTGTGCCATAACGTACTAAACATAATAGGGCCAAGGCCATGTTTAAAATACATGTCGAAGTTTGGAGTACCTTCTGGAGGCGCCGGCTGACTTTCTTCCAATCGAGCATCAGTAGAACAACAACGACAGCCCAAACAAAACAACTTACTCAAACAAGGCATTTGTTTTAAAGAAAACAAGTTCACTACTACCAACAGATATTTGCAAATAACTTTACTAAAGTCGGTCCTCAGACCTCATCAAATACAAATCAAAGTGGTACAATGTTCATAAATGTTAGACCTGGCATCCTTGGCGTGGGTCTCTCTTCCATTTTTTCGTAATGCCTCCACTGTTGCCGATATGTTTTTGCTGGACTAGATGCTCATGGGCACTTTGCCACTGCTAATCAGTGTCAAAGTGCAAGTGCTCCCTATGATAAATTGAGGTATGTATTAGTGACTCCATGATTGGATGATTGGTTTACTTGTCAGTCCCTAGTACCATGCACTGAGTGTGCCCAGGGCTTGTAAATCCAATGCTGCTGGTGGGCTTGCAGCACGGGTTGTGCCACCCACAGAAGCAGCTTGTAAAGTGTGTCTCAGGCCTGCCATTGCAGAGCCTGTGTGCAGCCTAGGGCTGCCATGTCGACTTGGTGAGTGCACCCACTTACCAGTCCCTAAACCTTCCCTTTACTGCATGTTGGTCACCCCTAAAGTAGGCCCTAGGGCAGGGTGCATTGTAAGTATAAGGTAGGACATGCCCTGGTGTGTGTGGCATGTCCTAATAGTGAATTACAGCCATTTTCGTTTTTCACTATTGCAAGGCTACCTGCTCCCCATAGGCCAGAATGGGCAGACTGACTATTACACTTTATAGTCAGAACTGACCCAGGGAACATGGTAGAAAAACGAATTTAGTATGCCTGAACTCAGGATGATAAAATACATCTTTTAGTGAAGTTGGTTTTAACATTCTGTGTTTGAAAATACCACTTTTAGAAAGTGGGTATTTTCTTGCCTAACTATCCAAGCCTGCCTCTGCTAGGTTGTGTATTCCTTGTCTGGAGATTGAGTGACAGGGGCTGGGGGTGGCTACAGGAGACAGGGTGAGTCAGCACAGGGCTGAATAGAAAGATCTGTATCCAGAGTGGAGGGAGGAGTTGCACCTGGGTCTGAATAGGGCTGTGCCTGCCTTCCACAATGCTGGCTCCACCTCCTGCCGGGCGGCTGAGCACTCTGCCCCACATTCTGAAAGGAAAGAAGGAGTCAGAAAAACAAAGTGCTCCAGGACTGACCAGAACTGGTTTTGGGCTAGGCAGAGGCCTCTCTGCCTTCAGAGAACAAAGAGAAACTGTGTATAAAAAGGGGACCCAGACCCCTAGGAAATTAGATCACTTTTGGGAACAAGAAGAAACCTTTGCTGAGGAGCGGAACCAAGAAGAAACTGAGGAGAGACTATCCCTAAGCCTGAAGGGCTGCTTGGGGGATTGGCCTGCAGTGGTTTGCCTGACTGCCAAAGAAAGGAGAAAGGAACTTTTGCTTTGCTGTGACTTTCATCAACTTGTGAAGGATCTCCAAGGGCTTGGAAGAGAGCTTGCCCCCTGACCGAAGTCCCAGGACCATTGGACTTCACCCCCTTTGTGAATTGCTGCTGGAAATTCTGTTTCAGTGGCTACAGAGGTAGGGAGCTGTGACCGACTCTCACGACCGACTCGGTGTCCTGTAAGCACCGCATCGAAGCACCGTCTCGCCCTGCAACGCACGGCCCTGGTCTCACCGACTCCGTCAACGAGCCGCTGCCTGCACCGCATCGAGGGACAACGCGTCCTGCAACGCTTCGCTACGCCGAATCGAACTGGTCCGACCGACACGGTCACTGCTGCTGAGTTCGAGTCCTGTGACCGCACCGGAGTTGGGCACCGCTCGCACGCTTTGCGACGCACCGCCCGACTCGCACCGCTGTCCGGACTGATCGACGCCAGCTCCTGAATCCGGCTCCGTCGCCGCACCGCAACCTGACAGCACCGCATCAAAGCACCGTCTCGCCCTGCAACGCACGGCCCTGGTCTCACCGACTCCGTCTCGACGACGTCAACGAGCCGCTGCCTGCACCGCATCGAGGGACAACGCGTCCTGCAACGCTTCCATTTTTGCAGCGCGACCGCGACGAACAGCCATCTGGCTCGCACGCCCGTGCCGGCCGCTTCAAGTAAAAGGTACTGTGACCGAGTCTGTCTACGCTGTGTTGGCCTGTCTCGACGCGGTCAGCTGGATTTGTTAGACTCTGTTTGTTCTCGACATCGCCGTAGCCGGAGGAGGCTACAGACTCGCACAGAACCTTGAATTAAGCCTTTTTGATCAGAACTAAGCACTCTTGACAGTATTGTGGATTATTTTTGTCGTTTATGGTCTTGTGATAAATCTATATAAAGTATACCTATTTTTATAAATATATAACCTGTGTGGTGTCCATTTGTAGTGTTGTCACTTGATTACTCTATGTGTTCACAAATGCTTTACACACTGCCTCTGAACTAAGCCTGTCTGCTCGTGCCAAGCTACCAAGAGGGTGAGCAGGGGTTATTTCAGGAGTGTACCTACTTTCCCTGACTAGACTCAAGGGTCCCTATTTGGACAAAGGTACCTACCTCTGCCAACTAGAGACCCCCAAATCTAACATTGGTGGTCAGCGGTGAGGATTCTGGACTTGCATTTGTGACTCATGTACAGTGATTGGTGAACACTACTTAGTGAGTGCAGACCAAAACGCAACCACATACTTTTATAGCATTTTTTCTAGGATTTCCTATTTTTGCAACTGCCAAGTTTAATCACTATGGAGAAACCAGCATCAGTAGCCTCTGTTGAGTGTGATTGGGAAGAAGAGAGGCTAGAATGCTACACCCTCAAGCAGCTCAGGCAATTCTGCAAAAAGTTTAAAGTGTCCATGACCGGGCCCTCCAGGAAGGAGGACCTCCAAAAGGCGCTGAGGGCCTGGGTCGAATCAAGGAGTGCCCCTGTGGAGGGGGCTGAGAATGCAGAAGGGCAGCTGGAGGGGCTATTGGGTCTAGGGGCTGGAAGACCACCTTCCCCAGTAGGTAGCAGTGTTTCTGCCAGAGGACTGTCTCCAGAGGAGTTGGAGGACAGGAAAGAGAGTAGGATGCACGAAATGGAGCTGACCAAGCTCAAGCTGAATGGGCAGTTAGAATTCGAAATGCAAACTAGGAAATTAGCCCTAGAGGAAAAGAAAATGCAGTTTGAACATGAGAAAGTTTTGAGGGAGTTGGAATTGAAGGCCAAAAGCTTAGAGATTACTCCCTCTGGTGGCAGTGTACCGCCTGCGCCTGTTGAAGCTAGGGTGTATATTCCCAAAGATGTGGTGAAGGAGTTTTTTAAAAATGATGACATTGGGCAGTGGTTCAAAGCCTATGAGGTAGCCATGTCTTCCCACAGGGTCCCTGAGAAGGATTGGGGAGCGGGGTTGTGGGGACGGTTCCTCAGTGAAGGGCGGGATACCTTGTTGGATTTGCCCTCTGAAGTCTATAATTCGTACAGCCACATGAAGGATGCCTTAATGACTAGGTATGGTTTGACCCCTGAGCTTTATAGGCAAAGGTTCAGGAACTGTAGTAAGATTGAAAGCAGTACCTGGGTTGAATATGTGACCTTCTTTTGCAGAGCCTTGGATGGTTGGGTAAAGGGTAGCAAAGCGACTGATTTTCAGGCGCTCTTTGATTTGATTGCCTGGGAGCACTTGTCCGGTAATTGTTTTCCTGAGCTACGCCAGCACCTGATTGATAGTAAGCTGACTAACCCTAGGCAGCTTGCTGAGGAGGCGGACCGCTGGGTGAGTACCCGGGTCCACAAGGGTCACGTGGGAGACTCCGCCAAGGGTGGTCAGGGTCCCCAGCAGAAGAGTGGGGGGGGACAAGGGTAAACAGAGGGAGTTCCATAAAGGGCCCCAAAGTAAACCCCAAGGGAACCAAGGGAAAGGTTCCCAGCCTCCCCTGAGAAGAAGCCAGTGGCCCTGACAGGCCCCCCTGTTCACCAGGGACCACTGGTATGTTACAAGTGTGGCGCCCCTGGCCACAAGGCAAACGATCCTCGTTGCCCTTTGCATGGAAAACCAGCACCCACTGGTGCAGTCCCCGGCAGTTGGCTAGTGTAGCCCTGGGGGAGGAGTTGGGTGCCCAAGGTGGGGGGATCCCACAGTGTTTTCCCTTGTCTCATTAGGAGACTCTGAGATGGTCCCTAGGACCCAGCTGCTTGAGAACACTAAGAAATACAGGCAGTGGGTGACCATCAATGGCCATAGGGTGGAGGCTCTGAGAGACACAGGAGCCAGTGTGACAGCTGTCAAGTGTCACCTGGTGTCTAAGGAGCAGGTTATCCCTGATGCATTCTATCCGGTTGTTGCCGCTGACAACACAGAGAGTCACTGCAAGGTGGCTCAGGTTCCCTTTGAATGGGGGGGTCTCGGGTACTCTTCAAGTAGCTGTGAGGCCAGCCATGCCTGTTGACTGTTTGTTAGGGAACGATTTGGAGAGCTCACCTTGGGCTAAGGTGGAGCGGAGTGCGCATTTAGAAATGTTGGGCTTGCCTGATTGGGCATGTGTGACCACCCGGTCAATGGCAGCTAAAGGTGTTCAAGAGGACCTGGAGCCTGAGAGGGAGGCCCAGGTGCCTGCCGGAGAGAGAGGAGGCAGGGGCGCGGGAAACCGGCCCCCGAAGTTCCCACGGTCCAGGAGGAGGCAGACCCTGAGGGGGATGCCCTGGAGCCTACAGGGGAACAGGTAGCTGAACTAGGGGACCTACCTGAGCTGACCCATTGGCAGCAAGAAGGAGGACCCTCCAGGGAAGAGTTCTGCGAGGAGCAGAACGCATGCCCCTCTCTCGTGGGTCTGAGGCAACAGGCCACAGACCAGGCAGCAGGTGATCAGTCTGGATCACATTGGATTTACTGGGATAATGGTCTCCTGTATTCAGAGCCTAAGGTTGCTGAGCCTGGGTCAGCCCGTGTGCTGGTGGTACCCCAGCGCTTCAGAGCCTTCCTACTGGGGTTGGCTCATGATGTACCGTTAGCAGGACATCTGGGGCAGGACAAGACCTTTGACAGGCTTGTTACCCATTTCTATTGGCCCCAGATGCGCAGGAGTGCCGCCACTCACTGCAGGACATGTCAGACTTGCCAGGTAAGTGGAAAGAGTGGGAGGAAGGACAAGGCTCCTCTCCAGCCATTCCCTGTGGTCAGCACCCCCTTTGAACGGGTGGGTATTGACATTGTGGGGCCACTGGACCCCAAGACAGCCATGGGCAACAGGTTTATCCTGGTCTTGGTGGACCATGCCACCCGGTACCCTGAAGCCATCCCTCTGAGGACAGTGACGGCCCCCGTGGTGGGACGGGCTCTGATGGGAATTTTCTCACGTGTGGGATTCCCTCAAGAGGTGGTGTCTGACAGAGGTACCAACTTCGTGTCCAAGTACATGAAGTCCCTGTGGCAGGAGTGCGGTGTAACTTACAAGTTCACCACTCCTTACCACCCTCAAGGAAATGGGCTGGTTGAGAGATTCAACCGGACCCTCAAGGGCATGATTATGGGTCTGGAAGAACCCATGAGGCGTAAATGGGATGTCCTCTTACCATGCCTGTTGTTTGCATACCGGGAGGTGCCACAGAAGTCTCTAGGGTTCAGTCCCTTTGAGCTCCTCTATGGACACCCGGTGCGAGGACCTCTGAGTTTGGTCAAGGAAGGCTGGGAGCAATCTCCCAGGAAACCTCCCCAGGATGTATACAGTTACATGCTGGCCTTCAGGAACCAGACTAGGCGTTTCAGAGAGCTTGCTGAGGCAAATCTGGAAGCCAGCCAGGAGGAGATGAAGCGGTGGTACGACCAGAATGCCACTCTGGTAGAGCTTCAGCCTGGTCAGAAAGTGTGGGTCATGGCCCCTGTGGAGCCCTGTGCGCTCCAGGACAGGTGGACCGGCCCTTTTATGGTGGTGGAGCGCAAGAGTCCAGTTACCTATTTGGTGGACTTGCAGTCTCCCAGGACCCCTTGCGGGTCCTGCATGTGAACCGCCTGAAGCCCCACTTGGAGAGGTCCCAAGTGGGCATGCTCTTAGCTACAGATGATGGAATGGAGGAGGAGACCGAGCCTCTTCCTGACCTCCTGTCAGCCCGAGAGCAAGATGGATCAGTGGAGGGAGTAAACCTCTCTACCTCCCTGACACCTGAGCAGCAGGGTGACTGTCGCCAACTGTTGGGACAGTTCCCTGACCTGTTCTCCCTGGTTCCCAGTGTCACTCATTGGTGCGTCCATGATGTGGACACTGGGGACAGTCTTCCTGTGAAGCACAAGGCTTACAGGGTGACTGACAGGGTCAGAGCCTGCATCAAGGAGGAGGTCTCCAAGATGTTTGCGCTAGGGGTGATTGAGTCCTCTAACAGCCCTTGGGCCAGCCCAGTGGTCTTGGTTCCAAAGGCTGCCGCGCCTGGTGCCACACCAGAACTCCGGTTCTGTGTGGACTACAGGGGACTCAATTCCGTCACCAGGACTGACGCCCACCCCATCCCCAGAGCTGATGAGCTCATAGATCGGTTAGGGGCTGCGCGGTACCTCAGCGCGTTTGACTTAACGTCTGGGTACTGGCAGATCGCCTTGACTGATGGGGCAAAGAGAGGTCAGCATTCTCCACACCAGATGGGCACTACCAGTTCCGGGTGATGCCCTTTGGGATGAAGAATGCCCCTGCCACCTTTCAGAGGTTGGTCAACCAGGTGTTGGTTGGACTGGAGGATTTCAGTGCCGCCTACCTGGATGACATCGCAGTGTTCAGTGCCAGTTGGGAAGAACATCTGCGTCACCTCTGGGAAGTGTTGATGACGCTGCGGAGGGCAGGCCTCACAATCAAGGCGAGTAAGTGCCAGATTGGGCAGGGTTCTGTGGTGTACTTGGGACACCAGGTTGGGAGCGGCCAGGTGGCGCCCCTCCAACCGAAAATTGATACCATTCTGGCTTGGGAGCCCCCAAGACCCAGACAGAGGTGAGAGCCTTCCTAGGACTCACCGGGTATTACCGGAGATTCGTCAAGGGGTATGGCAGCATTGTTGCCCCCTTGACAGAGCTGACATCCAAGAAGCAGCCCAGGAAAGTGATTTGGACTGACACCTGTCAGAAAGCTTTTGACACCTTGAAGACTGCCATGTGCACGGCGCCTGTGCTCCAGGCACCCAACTTCTCCAATGAGTTCATTGTTCAGACGGACGCTTCAGAGCATGGTGTAGGGGCTGTTCTATCACAGATCAATGAGGAGGGCCTAGACCAACCTGTAGCCTTCCTCAGTAGGAGGTTATTTCCCCGGGAACAGAGATGGAGTGCTATTGAGCGTGAGGCATTTGCTGTGGTCTGGGCACTGAAGAAGCTGAGACCATACCTGTTTGGGACTCACTTCCGGGTTCAGACAGACCACAGGCCCCTCAGATGGTTGATGCAGATGAGGGGTGAGAATCCAAAGCTGTTGAGGTGGTCCATTTCCCTACAGGGGATGGACTTTACGGTGGAACACCGCCCTGGTACAGAACACGCCAATGCTGATGGACTGTCCAGATTTTTCCGCCTTAGCGATGAGAACTCCCTAGGGGTAGGATAGTTCTCCCCACATTTCAGCTGGAGGGGACACGTGTTAGACCTGGCATCCTTGGCGTGGGTCTCCCTTCCATTTTTTCGTAATGCCTCCACTGTTGCCGATATGTTTTTGCTGGACTAGATGCTCATGGGCACTTTGCCACTGCTAATCAGTGTCAAAGTGCAAGTGCTCCCTATGATAAATTGAGGTATGTATAAGTGACTCCATGATTGGATGATTGGTTTACTTGTCAGTCCCTAGTACCGTGCACTGAGTGTGCCCAGGGCTTGTAAATCCAATGCTGCTGGTGGGCTTGCAGCACGGGTTGTGCCACCCACAGAAGCAGCTTGTAAAGTGTGTCTCAGGCCTGCCATTGCAGAGCCTGTGTGCAGCCTAGGGCTGCCATGTCGACTTGGTGAGTGCACCCACTTACCAGTCCCTAAACCTTCCCTTTACTGCATGTTGGTCACCCCTAAAGTAGGCCCTAGGGCAGGGTGCATTGTAAGTATAAGGTAGGACATGCCCTGGTGTGTGTGGCATGTCCGAATAGTGAATTACAGCCATTTTCGTTTTTCACTATTGCAAGGCTACCTGCTCCCCATAGGCCAGAATGGGCAGACTGACTATTACACTTTATAGTCAGAACTGACCCAGGGAACATGGTAGAAAAACGAATTTAGTATGCCTGAACTCAGGATGATGCAATACATCTTTTAGTGAAGTTGGTTTTAACATTCTGTGTTTGAAAATACCACTTTTAGAAAGTGGGTATTTTCTTGCCTAACTATCCAAGCCTGCCTCTGCTAGGTTGTGTATTCCTTGTCTGGAGATTGAGTGACAGGGGCTGGGGGTGGCTACAGGAGACAGGGTGAGTCAGCACAGGGCTGAATAGAAAGATCTGCATCCAGAGTGGAGGGAGGAGTTGCACCTGGGTCTGAATAGGGCTGTGCCTGCCTTCCACAATGCTGGTTCCACCTCCTGCCGGGCGGCTGAGCACTCTGCCCCACATTCTGAAAGGAAAGAAGGAGTCAGAAAAACAAAGTGCTCCAGGACTGACCAGAACTGGTTTTGGGCTAGGCAGAGGCCTCTCTGCCTTCAGAGAACAAAGAGAAACTGTGTATAAAAAGGGGACCCAGACCCCTAGGAAATTAGATCACTTTTGGGAACAAGAAGAAACCTTTGCTGAGGAGCGGAACCAAGAAGAAACTGTGGAGAGACTATCCCTAAGCCTGAAGTGCTGCTTGGGGGATTGGCCTGCAGTGGTTTGCCTGACTGCCAAAGAAAGGAGAAAGGAACTTTTGCTTTGCTGTGACTTTCATCAACTATTGAAGGATCTCCAAGGGCTTGGAAGAGAGCTTGCCCCCTGACCGAAGTCCCAGGACCATTGGACTTCACCCCCTTTGTGAATTGCTGCTGGAAACTCTGTTTCAGTGGCTACAGAGGTAGGGAGCTGTGACCGACTCTCACGACCGACTCGGTGTCCTGTAAGCACCGCATCGAAGCACCGTCTCGCCCTGCAACGCACGGCCCTGGTCTCACCGACTCCGTCAACGAGCCGCTGCCTGCACCGCATCGAGGGACAACGCGTCCTGCAACGCTTCGCTACGCCGAAACGAACTGGTCCGACCGACACGGTCACTGCTGCTGAGTTCGAGTCCTGTGACCGCACCGCCCGACTCGCACCGCTGTCCGGACTGATCGACGCCAGCTCCTGAATCCGGCTTCGTCACCGCACCGCAACCTGACAGCACCGCATCGAAGCACCGTCTCGCCCTGCAACGCACGCCCCTGGTCTCACCGACTCCGTCTCGACGACGTCAACGAGCCGCTGCCTGCACCGCATCGAGGGACAACGCTTCCATTTTTGCATCGCGACCGCGACGAACAGCCATCCGGCTCGCACGCTTGTGCCGGCCGCTTCAAGTAAAAGGTACTGTGACCGAGTCTGTCTACGCTGTGTTGGCCCGTCTCGACGCGGTCAGCTGGATTTGTTAGACTCTGTTTGTTCTCGACATCGCCGTAGCCGGAGGAGGCTACCGACTCGCACAGAACCTTGAATTAAGCCTTTTTGATCAGAACTAAGTACTCTTGACAGTATTGTGGATTATTTATGTCGTTTATGGTCTTGTGATAAATCTATATAAAGTATACCTATTTTTATAAATATATAACCTGTGTGGTGTCCATTTGTAGTGTTGTCACTTGATTACTGTATGTGTTCACAAATGCTTTACACACTGCCTCTGAACTAAGCCTGTCTGCTCGTGCCAAGCTACCAAGAGGGTGAGCAGGGGTTATTTCAGGAGTGTACCTACTTTCCCTGACTAGACTCAAGGGTCCCTATTTGGACAAAGGTACCTACCTCTGCCAACTAGAGACCCCCAAATCTAACAATAAAGAACTCAAACAAATTCAAGCGCTTGTACAAAAACGGTCCTCAGACCGCACCAAACACAAACCAAAATGGCGCTGTAGCCACCACAAACCGAAGCAAACTCACTTGGTGCACACAGGACGAACCAATTTATTCTCCACTGCCGACTCTTCGGACCAAAAGGTCAGATCCAAGGGTTTCGCCATTCAGGACCCCAGCCGGGATGACCACTGGCCGAGGCACCGCCAGGTCAGACAGACGGGGCAGCTGCGAGTACCAGACTCTCGTGCAGGGATGCCCGGTCCGCCCGTCTGACCCGATGCGGCCCCGTCCTCCTCACCTGTCCGCGGGCAAGGAAGGGTCACTCGCCCGATGGGGTCCCTGTTCGGGCGCCAATGAAGGACGTGACCCGATTAGGGCCACCCGGGTCACTCGTGACCACCTCTCAGCCTTCCATACAAATGAAGAGTCGGTCAGACAGTAGAGAATACAAACCAAAGTTATTTATTAGTATACGCTCGAGCGGAGTCCAGTCTGACCAACCTCCTCAGATTGCTGCAGAGGGACTGCCTTTAGACAACATGGTAGAGCATAAAGTACATTTCCAATACCCCTGAAGACACGCCCAGACAGGAATTTTCCAGTCTGGAAGCTGATGAACAAAGGAGGTACAGAAGGATGAGCTACGATCCTGAGACCGGGCACACATTATCTGAAACTCAAGGTTACTCTGCCTGCCCACACCGCTCTGAGCTGTGGGAGCAGGCCTATCTAGACGGAAAGGTATATATGAGATAGACAGTTTATTCATTAGCACAGCAAACTCAGCCGGGTGTGGTCCGGTATGTACACACACCAACTGCTGCCAATGATGCGACAGGCCCCTCCCCGATGAGCAAGGACGACGTCTAACACCATCCTGTTCTGTAGAGCAACAAGCCTCGTAGGTTGGAGCTCAGCTGTAATATTGGTCAAAATCCCTGCTGTTGTATTAATAACCCCTTCTACAACTCTGGTGAGTCGACGAATGTTAAGACTATTAGACATAGGGCCCCAAAAGGGTAAAATACCCTTCATAGCATCCGTAAACTGCTGCAAAGTGGTGTCTGTCTGATCTATGTCTTCTGTGTTAATAACCCTTCTAATTCGGGACAGATGGGCACTCCTACGCTACAATCGATGGTCCTTATGATAATTGGGCGATGCCATATAAACTGGGGGAAGGAGGAAAGAGAGGTAACATACACCTGACCATCCCCTAGGAAGCCAAACATAAGCTTGAGATCCACAAACAAAGCAAATATTATGTGGTGGGAGCAAAGGTAGGCTATTACTCGTACTCAGTGTATAGGTATAGTTGCAATTACTCTCACCCACTGTTACCTTCCCAAACCCTTGAACACAAAATCCAGCTGTTCTGTTGACTACTGGCACCGGTATTGCCCCATCCTGAGTAATATTGCGCATCTGGAATGAGCGAAAGTATTCAGTGACATTAAATCCCTGGAAATCCGAATTTTCATTTTGAAGCCATGTGACATTTTTCTCTCATATACATTCATGCAAGCCATTGGGGATAATGTATCAGGGGTCCCTTGCTCTCCCGGGGTGAATCCTTGGTGGACACGTATATATTCTAACACTGTGTGATAATCAGCAGATGTCATATTCATAGTACTAGAATGATAATGAATGTATACCATAGGGAGCAATTCGAACCATCCTTCGCAACTGCCTAGGTAAGACATAGGCAGCGATAACAGGCTATCACTCTTATGTGTATCAGAAGGGAGCTGTCCACATATACAACAGTTTGTAACGTTAGATGTATCATGAGCTTGATGGAGTGTTTGCAAAAACACATTGTCTACATATGTTTTTCTGTGTTCACCTTTATGGGGGTCTAAAGTAACAAACATGTGTTCAGGGGGAACAGGCGTTGTACCAATCAAAGAGTGCACAGGATATTTCTCCTCAAGGAACTATACTATTCCAAGTATTACCATCAAGGAAATCAGAACAATTACCATGAAAACTATTTTTCTTTTTATAGACCAACTGGACCAACCAGACTCATTCCGCCCAAAACATGGGCTGCAAATGGCTGTTCCTCCTCCTTAATGTGTTGACCAAACGGATACATTATGGCCAGAGGAAAGGACATGCAATGGAGCCAATGACAAGGATAACAAGAAGGGGCAAATGTTCCCAGTGTCCTTCAGAGCCTCACTTGTAGACTCCTATTGTTCATCAACGTTGGCGCTGTTGAGCACCGGCGGTGGAGCTAGGCGATCCCAGCTCTTCTCTGAAGAAATCCCACGTTGCGCAGGATAAGGCACCCCCTTTTTTCAGGGGAGCACACTCTATTTATCCTGTCCAATGTCTGAACAATGCACCAATTTCGCCTCTCCCTATCCTACTGCAGCCTGACTTATCGAGTCCAACCTTGCTAATCTGACTTTTCCTTTGGTGCACTGCTCCTCAGTCGGGGGCACAGATTATACCGAGCTACTCCAGGCACAGAGGGGTCAGCAAAAAGGGGATCAGCCACAGAGGGGTCAATAGACTGGGGCTCAAGCACAGATGGGCCAGTCGACTGGGGCTCCTGGATGGCCCTGATCTCAGGAGGCACTGCCTCATTCAACACTGCGTCGTTTTCTTTCTCCGTTTGTGCCCGCGTCAGCCGAGCATCCGAGAAAGGAATGAAAAGAGGCACCTGCTCAGTTTCAGAGTCACCAATTCCGTCAAGCAGCCATTGGTAGTAGGGTAAAGGCTGGGGCACCTTGCGGCAGTGTTGGCAGTGTATCCATTTCTTCCGGCCGGCCACCTTCACGGCGGTGTGGGTGGTGAGGAGCACCTGGACAGACCCCTTCCACCGCGGCTCCAAACTTCCTTTCCTCTGGAAGTGCCTGGTTAATACGAAATCTCCAGGCCGAATATCATGTCCTGGCCCCTCAGGTGCTGATGGGAAGGCTTCGTGGATCTGTTGTGAATAGAACGCAAGCTTTTAGTTAACTCATACAGATAATACACAAGCAAAGGATATTCAATTTCCAAAAACCATCGAGGTCGCAGGACACTCCAGACATTCGCCGGGCGCCCAAACACGACCTCGTATGGTGACAATCCTGTCCTAGTGTGAGCCTTAGCTCTCGTAGACAAAAGAGCTAATGGTAAAGCATCTGGCCACTGCAATCCTGTGCTCTCCTGGATCTTTGCCAATTTCAGTTTGAGAGTACCATTGTACTTCTCAACCAGACCTGCTGACTGGGGGTGGTTTGCAGCATGAAAATCCATACAGTATTTAACTAGGTGAGCAGCGACCTTGGGAATGTTGTCATTCTGCCATACAGGATCTAGCACTACGGGTGTGGTTGAAGAGGATACGAAATCCTCGTATGCCGCCCAAAATGGCGGCATACGAGGATTTCGCAAGTGACCTGGGTGGCCCTAATCGGGTCACTTCCTTCAGACGCATCATGTCTTCGCAGTCAAAGCTTGCTTCATCTAAGGTACTTTTTGTGCGGGACCTGCGTGCTCTTCATCGCGGTTGGCCTGAACTTTGGATTAGATTTACCCTGGTCCAGTGCGACCTCAAGTAACCCCTAAGCACTTTTTGCTTCTAAGCACTACTTTTTGATTTAGTGTTTAAAAATTCATAACTCTGGTTCTACTTATTGGATTTTTGTTCTTTTGGTCTTGTTTTACTCATAAAAATATCTTTTTTCCTAACCATGTGTGGAGTATTTTTGTAGTGTTTTCATTGTGTTACTTTGTGTGTGTTTTGCACAAATACTTTACACATTGCCTCTTTAGATGAGCCTGGCTGCTCTATGCCAAGCTACTAGAGGGTGAGCAGAGGTTATCTTTTAGTGTGTATCTAGCTTATCCTGACTAGAGCTGCCCTTACTATAGTACTAACCATAGTCAACAGTTGCACTGAAAGCAAGCCACGACAATTGCCGGTTTCTGAGACATGCTTATGTCATTTTGAAAACAAATATTTTACACCCTTTGTCTTCCACATTTTTTCCCAGAAGGTAAATATAAAACAGTTTAGAAACTGTGATTTTACTATTAATTTAATTGTACAATCCCTTCCCAAGATCTCAACTAGGGAGACGATAATCCTCAGACGTCTTTTTTGTGTTTCTATTGTGTTGCACTTTTTTGTGAAAGACAAAGTCAACCAGCACCTCACACTTCACAAACACAGTGGTGTGTACTGGATATCTCCAGCCACATACAGAAATGCACCAGTTAAGTGGGCTTTAATTGAGGATCCTGTTATGAAAAATGATAATAATACTTCAGAGCTACAAGACAGTGACAGCAATGGCTCCATGAATGCAAGATACAGCATTGTTGGGGACATGGCCTCACCGGCTAAGACAGCAGCTGCAGTTTAGAAGAGCTCAGGATTGCTGCCTGTAATCCCGCATCATCTGGTGCCGGGCAGATCTTCCTTTCCTTGTGCAGATTATTTTAGCGAGTGTTCTGGACTGTGGATCAGCCTAGCCCAGCTGGAGGAGCTCCTGGCTGCTCTTACCCTCCCATGAAGCTTCGCCCGACAGAGGCAGCCCTGGAGTGTGGCGGGCTGGCAGCAGAGGGGCGCGTGCGCCAGCGTCCTCTGCGAATGTGGAGTTGAGCACTGAGCCAGGAGTGACAGACACAGGGCTCCCCTGGTCCCATGCCTGCTAGAGCCTGGGCTCTAGACCCAGGTTATAGGTGCAGCCAGGACTAAGCCTGCAGAATAATGGATGACTGACACCTCCTGGTATTAGTGTGCTTTATAAATCCCGCTAACATAACATTGCATGACATGCTATGCAGCCTGCAGCACCCGCCGCAATGTTAAAACGCCAGATGCGACCGCCGGGGTGGCGGTCGCATCGTGATTAGGGTGACGGGACCGCCGCATGTCTGGCGGCTGGTCCCGTTACCGCTAGGGTGGCGGGTGGACTAAAGTCCGTCTGCCATCCTAATAGGCCCCCAAGAGTGCTCTTCAATAAATGCATACAATCAGAATATGACAGAGGGCTCGGAGTGGCAGATGTTCAGCTGTGTTATTGGGCTGCCCACCTCATCAGCATTAACAACTGGCTCTTTGGTGATAGAGATAATCATCATTCCTCTCATCATTTACTGTGGCAACTAGGCCTGGGAGGAGTTCGCAGAGTTACACTACGCGGAACCTAGCGAAGTGATCCAAAAACTCTGGTGCACTATGCAGTGTTCCGCAAGTGACAAAGTGTGTTACGTTACGCCATTCACGCTGATTTTTAGCGCCGGGTGCTTGTCCAGCATTGAAAAATCAGCGCTGAGGGCACTACGTGCAGTGCAAGAGGGCACTGCTTCTTTCTGCCGCTCGAGTAGATGTTCTACTCAAGCGGCAGCTTCCTCAACGTGAACGGAAGGTTTCTCAACGCGAGCGATAGCGACCATCTGCGACCACCTGCATTGGGAAATCTCGCCGGGAGGTGGTCTGGAGTAGGATTTTCCTTGCTCGCACTCTTCAACTTAATGTTGGCGAGCGCAAGTAAGAAAAAAACTCCGCTCCTTTGATTGTTTCAGAAGTCTGCGCGCTACGCAGATCGTGGAGTGAGAAAACCTCAGAGTGGAGCAGAATTTCACGCCCAGGCCTAGTGGCAACCAGAGACACCACAAGGCCTTGTGGGCCACACATTGGGATGGTAAACCCATGAGGGAGACTCCACTATGGTAGGGCATGCGGCTGGCGCATCCTTTGTGGCTAGCAAGCTTCACATCATGGGAACTGACTGGAGAATCGAGACTAGGAGACATTTGGAAGGGTAGCCACATGAGATCCTTTGAGGAATTGAAGGGGAATTCTTTATTGACATTGTGCCTGGATCATAGACAAAGTATCAGATATTGTAATTGCCTTATATAGCGCTTACTACCCCATACGAAGCGTCAAGGCGCTTTTCAATGAGCAGCACGCTACTCTGGAACTCAAAAAGCTTTAGTGCTGAATTAGTATCCAATGCAGTGTGCGTCTTTGCTGATTGGGAATGTGAGGCTGCAACTGGGCACTTTAACTTGTGGCTGTACGTTCTGGTCTGACATTGTTGTTTTGCCTGGGCATTGGAGACTAGCCCTCAGTAGCTGAGACTGCAACTTGGCATATGATGTTTGTGTCTGGGCATCTGGCATTGTTATTGGGCATTGGGTGGGAGCTTATGACTCGGCATGGTTAGCTCTTTCTGAGCATTTGAGATCAATGTCTGGGCATTTGAAGCTGTGCGTGTGCATCTGAGATGGCACCTTTGCTTATGATGGTTGTGATTACTGGGTTGTGATGCTATAATTGTACACCTGCAGCTGTGATTGGAAATATGAGGTTGTACTTGGGCAAGTGATTGTTGTAATTGGGTATGTGTTTGCATTGTTCTGGCATATGATGTCAATACCAAAGGCAAGTCATATCTATGTCCCAGACATAGCACAACTGCTCTCTTGTTAATATAAAGGTGGTAAGTAAAGTAGACCTTTAAAATAGTTTATCGAGTTATTCATCTTGAATTTGCTTTTTTTCAGATTCAATAATGTCAATTTGTGTGATAAAATAACTGCACACAGGTTCAATAATAGAACATATTACATCAGCGCTATATGCTGCTTCGCATTACTTTTACGTTATTTCCAGCGCTAAACAAGTTTAACGCTGGAAAGTAAATTAGGAAAACAAGATTTTGCGCCATTTTGCATCACTTTTGTGATGCAAACACGGCGCAAAATCTTAGTAAATCTCCCCCACAGCCCTTGCAAGGTCAGGCCTGAGACAGGTTTGAAAGGCTACTCATGTGGGTGGGACACCAATGCTGCAGGCCCACTAGTAGGATTTAGATTACAGGCCCTGGGTATATGGTAAACCACTTTACAAGGGACTTATAAGTAAAGTAAATATGCCCATTGTATATACACCAATGTTACCATGTTTAGGGGAGAAGCACATGCACATTAGCACTGTTACCAGTTGTAAAGTGCTCGGAGTCCTAAGGCCAACAAAAAGATACAGCAAAAAGAGGAGGTCAGCAGGCAAAGGTTTGGGGGAAGACCACCCTAAGGGTGAGGTGTGTAACAGGTGTGTTATTACTTGACTGCCACATGATCACATGATTGAGAAGCCCAGGGGACTCCCTGATGGAAATGGCCGGGCGAGGGGAAAACCAGCTACCTGGTCATGTTTTATTAAATCAGACAGAAAGGGGTTATATATTGTAGCCCTCTCTGATCGAGAATTATCAGCTAATTTATGAACATATTACACATCATATATGTAATTCACAAACAGTGCAATATTTTTTTCACGCTGTGTCATAGAGCTAAAGCGACAATGACAACCAAAGATGCCTTTTTAGTCAGTTTTTATTTGTCAATATTTGTTATGGCCTGTGGTGTGTGACTTTATGGATTGTTTTTACGTGTTGTGTGGTCTGCCGTGTCCCTACGCTTCTGGGCTCTGATGAAGAACAAGCAGTAATAACATGGAATGAGGTGAAATGGACTGAAGGGATAATCTTGTTACTGACTCACCGGTGGGAGGGCCCTGCTTCTCCAGCACGGATTACCATAAAATACATTATGCATCAGGAGAGGGGAATAAATCACAGGCGCGGTGGGTTGGAAATGAGACGAGCTCTGTGCTGGGGGAGGACAGGGAACTCAGAGAGAAAAATATACATCCAGACAGATGTAATAATACTGAGCGTTTAATCGGCAAATACAAGGCATAATGAGAAAACTGACGCTCAAACTGCTGGTATGCAGGGCCAAGGGTAGTTTATGAATTCATTCAATTCAAGTTGTAACTCAAAAGGTAGAGGAGAACCAACATCTGAAGAAGCGAATGCAAATAAAATAACATAAATATTAACCAAGACCCTGCATATTGGGGTTCGGTATTTTAACACAGACGGCCGTGCCACATAGAGTAATCACTTGGCACCAGATCACGAAACATTTTGCATTCCGTAAGGCAGAACACCTTTTACCACTGTATTGTGAAAGCAGATTTGTGGTGGAAATATCTTATGTGACAAGAATGTGGGTGCATATTTTTGTCTTGCATTTTGTTATGGTGTTGATGTGTTGTTTTTTGATGTTGCGTTTGTGCTACGTTATTGCATTGTTTTGCGTTGTAATGTGGCTGTTGTTTTGCAATCAGTTTTGATTGTTGTGTTGTGCCAAATGATGCTCTCATTGTGTTGTTATTTTCCTTTGTGTAAGTTACTGCATTGTTTTCTCTTGCACTCTGTAATTACTTTAGAGATGTCAATAAATGTTGCTACATTTCCAGCCAAAAGCGGCACATTCCTTTAGAGTTCAATCAATCAATCTGTAGATTTGTATAGCGCTATGTGCCACCCGTGAGATTAACCAGGCACTGTATACTCTCACAGGGTATACAGACTTCCAGCAACAAACAGCCATTTACTACTGTCTACGATTGAAAAATATCACTGCTCTGCCTTTCAGCATTTTAAGACACTTAGGAGGCTAAAACTGAGGCAGCGACCTGTTTTAAGTTAGCACTTCCAGGGCTCCCTGTATGTGATACAGCCCTTTGTCATTAATTTAATTTTGGGTAGAAATCATCTGAGTACGAGACTATGGGAGGAAATTCTAGAGTAGGAAAGAGGGGGTAGAGAACTAGCATATTAAGATGTGAGTGATAATCTACAGATTTCTGGCGGGAACCCGGAAAGGACGCTGCCCAAGTCCCCAGTAGGTACTCTAGTGAATGGGTGCTGTTGAAAGAGGTGCACTGCAAACCTCAATGGATCATGACTTTATCTGATCCGACTGCAAAGAAGCCAGTGGACAAGCGTGCATGCACTTTCCAACTAGCCTACTAGATTGGGCTGGCAGGAAAATTAATCCGACCCCTTACTTCTCTTGTATCTGGAAACCTTTCCATCTTCTCTCCACCGGGATGAGCTGCCCCCGTAGGCGGCACATGACTCAAACCCCTGTTCCTGGTGAGACGGAGAGTACATTAAAGTGCAAACTGGAGAAGCCAAACAGAATAAGGTTCCACTCTCCCCACACTATGTACAACCTTTTTGGTAGAGGTGCTTACAGGTTTATAATGAACTGAGCTAAGTGCACTCAGGTTGACAAAACGGAGGCTTCCAGTGGAAGACAACTTTGATATCGAATCCTTAAACATCCTCAAAAGAAGCCTCAAGGACCCCAAAACAAAACTCTGCAAGTACAGTGGTGGGCTTTCCTGAAGCGGGAGGAGGAAACCTTGAAATGCTGGCAAGAAACTCAAGTTAGGGCTCAAGGACATTCAAGAGACACTGAGACACTAAATTAGTCACGTGGGGGGCAGCATCCAGGCTTGCACCCGGTCACACGCCTCCTCCTCAGGCCTTTTTGCCTAAACCACTGACGAGGTCCAGGAAGGTATCGAGGATAATGTCTTGGATATTATGAACTGCCCGGGGCTTTTACAATTTTGCGCCAGGAAGTGCTAACGGTCCACAGGTTAGGTGGTACCATACTTGCCTTGCCCCGGGTGCTGGCAACCCACGCTACGCTGCTGCCTGCTGCAGCATTGTTTTCTTATTATGGTACCAAATGCCTAAAGGATGTCCCTGTCCCTAATGTTTTAAGCCTTTATTTCACATATTGTCTCCTAAGACAAGACATTTTTGGTTAACTTGCTAAACTTAAAATGTTGCATACTTGTTACCAGTGCTTCATTTGTAAAAGAAAGAGTGGCGGTGCAAAGCTTTGCTCAGAAGCCCGTGCCTGTGCAATTAAAGGATGACATGCCCTATACCAAGGCTGCCCGTCTTAAATTCATCTCATGCCTCTTTAATCCACCACCAGCCACTGACTGCCTCTTTATCTCACTCTTACAGATTCCTCCATTTGTGGTGGGTTTTCCATTTTTCTCCTTCTCCTCCTTTGTGTCTTTCCCATCTGTAAATGTCTGATGAGGAAAAATAAGTACCGGTCCGCAAAAATGAGGGCCGGTAGGCTCCGCTGGCAACCGCCGACTCAAATTAAGCACTGCTTGTTGCAATCTAAAGGTCCTACTCTTCCCTCCTCGTGATCTGTCTTTGGCCACCAGCATGCTCCCTTTGTTTAAAAATATCTTCACATGGCCCATATTGTAAATCTTTGCATTCACTTCTTTAAATGCGTGCTTTGCCTGTGCTTTTCGAGCATGCTCCAAGACAGCTTGTCGAGGAACCTTCTGGCCAACTGAATCTGTCATTCATAGGCTATTCATTTTTATTTCCTTACTAAACTCTTTTGGACTTTGATTGACAAGTGAGCAAAGCTTCTTTAGCAGACCATTTCTGCTAAATCTTCTAATTAATAATTTACAGATTCAGTCTGTGCATGTGATTTTCTTTGACACATCAATGGGACGCCATTGTAGTTCCTGCAGAATGGCTGAAAAATGACGGCACACAACTCGCTGAGCTCAGCAGCAAGCGCGTAACTTACTGATAGGGCCGGACGGGGAACCCAAAGCAGCCCTGGAAAATCTGACGGACCAGCCCTCCTGCTGCTTTTGTTACTGCACCCGATATTGCACTGCTGCAAAAACCGGCCCCCAGTAACAACAAGCATTTGTAATGCAATAGGTCTCACGTTTGCGAGAGTTTAAGCTATTGGCATTGTAAATGACAATGCCTTTTATGTATATGTTTTGATAATTAACACATAAATAAAAGGCATTGTCATATACAATGCCAATAGCTCAAACTCTTGTAAATGCGAGACCTACGCAAAAATGCGGCCGCGAATGTCCCGGGCTGCTTAGAAAGTGTAAGCGCGCATGGCGCGCTGAATTTTGCAGGAAAGCATGTCATGCCTGCAGTAGGAGAAACTACTTAAAGAAAATAGTGCTTACAGACTAAATAAGACGTACCATGTAACAACCGAAGTAAAAGGGCCAGTCCTCATGGGAGGTTACGAATGAAGACAAGGCGGTACTAAGGAGGGACTAACAAGCCTATTAACGAATCAGAAGCCAGCATTTACGAAGGACAATGACACAAGCCAATGACAAATATGGGCGGAGAGTGGGCGGGGCTTCTATTCCATACTCCAATACAGCATGGCTTGCAGAGCAGCGCATGCGCTGCCCAGGCTCGACCTAACAACGGCCCCCTCCTCTGCAAAATCGCCCCCCCACCCTTCCAGCCTCCCGGGTAAGCGCCCGATGCCCGCACCAGCCAGCCCGGCCCGGCCCTGCTATTTTACAACCTCAAATTGCATTGCCTAGCACTGATTTCCAGTCTGCATTATGGGGCCAGATGAAGGAAGGCAGAGGAACCAGTAAATCCGATTGTATTTTCAGAATTCGTGCAGGGCTGAGTGTGCTTGATGCAAGCCTGGTACTCAAGGGACATCATCTGGCATTAGGAAGATTCATAAATGCCCAGCCTGCTGATCCCGCACAAGCGTTTTTTACAGATTAAGGAAGAGGGGAGGTAGAAATCAGAACTCTTGTTATTTGTGAGCGACATACTCCCGCAATCAAGAGGGGATTGCAATATTTACACCAGTGCTACTGTAGTAGATACTGCACCTTATGTTCACCATCTTGACAGTGCCATAGAAACTGAAACAAGCTTAGAATATTTATAGATAATAGCAATGACAGCATGAACAATGCATATTTAAGATGAGCCCATATTGCCTCAAATAAAAATAAAAAAATCTGTGACGAATCAATAAAACACAGTAATCATTCAATATCTCGAAAAGAGGCCGCAACGCAGAATCACTGACACAAAAACTAACAATCATGCATCTTGCTTTATGAGACTGCAAGCAGAGAAAAATAATGAAGAGGTCGGTGTTTTTAGCTTAAAACTTTTAAAAAGACCAAATAAAGTATTGTTACAGTCTGAAAATCTGCATCAATTCCACACAGTTAAGACAGCAGTTGTACTTGTGAGAATCTCTGGGACACAGGGAGCTGCATTTCTAGGTGTGTTGGTTTTGGAAAGCAATACAAACCCACATTGTGTTGCTTCCCCGAAGCAAAATGCTGCATTATATCTGGCAGGGTGTGCAGATTGTTCTACAGAATGTGACACTAAAATTATTGTGGTAGAAGAATATTGAGGACAGACTATGGAGGGCCTAAATATCAAAAGGGAGATGCATGATGGGAAGTATAGATTTGCTATTTCTAGCTTCACATCTACATACCTTGAAGATACAACTAAGATCTAGGTACATATATGTGGATTTAGATATACAAAATCTAGACTTACTTACCTGTCAGTATATTTTGTTCGATATTCTGTCCTCAATATTGTGTCTTGTTGATATTGTGGTTTTGATATTCACGGAGACCACCGGTGTGCACAGTTGAACTCTTCTCTTGTCTAAAACCTAAGTCTGCAATGTATCCGATTTTTTAATTCATCCAAAATGCCTAGGACCTGGCAACATACACAGCATGGCAATCCAGGTTGATTTAGTAATAGATATGCAGACAAGTCATAAAATCATATTTGAATTAGGTAGACGGATCTTCTACAGTGTTCTTCAATTGGACCCACATACTAGCTGAGGAGATTGGGACTATTGCCAAGTTTAAATGAATATAGAACATGTAAAAAGACTCAAGTCAGACATACAAAATTGACTCACAGAATTCCTTGTATTGGGTATGTGAGTGCAAAAACTTCTTCAATGAGTAGTCTGCGGGGTTTCAATTTGTGGTAAAAAAGAAGTTCGAGCCTGTTGAGGGTTCTTGGCTGAAATTTCTGCCGTAAACGATTGTACGGAAAATATGGCGAAGGCTGTGGTTGTCTCCTCTGTCATTAAATGTCGTTTACTATAATCTTTCCTATGAACAACTGTAGGCATTCTATCTGCTTTTTTGTCTGTTCATTAACTTGGATCTTGTAAACACAGGTCTCTTTGTGTTTTCATTTTTTCCAGTTTTTTGGAACATCATCTTGTACAGCACTTTTACTTGGCTACAGATATGTGAATGCACTTTCGCCATTGCCTCCAATCTCCTCAGAATACCTTCCTTTCTCCTTTTCTGCTCCTTGAGAAGAATTCAGTAGCTTTTACTTTAATCAATCAATCAATCACGGCATTTATAGAGCGCGCTACTCACCCGGGAGGGTCTCAAGGCGCTGGGGAGGGGTAAGTTACTGCTCGAACAGCCAGGTCTTGAGCTGCTTCCTGAAGGAGAGATGGTCCTGGGTTCGCCGAAGGTGAGTGGGGAGGGAGTTCCAGGTCTTGGCTGCCAGGTAGGAGAAGGATCTTCCTCCGGCGGTGGTTCTGCGGATGCGTGGTACGGTGGCGAGGGCGTGGCTGGTTGATCGTAGCTGGCGTGTGGGCGTGTAGAAGGTCATGCGGTCGTTGAGGTACTTTGGGCCCAGGTCGTGGAGGGCCTTGTGTGCGTGGGTGAGGAGTCTGAACGTGATTCTCTTGCTGACGGGGAGCCAGTGCAGGTCTTTCAGGTGCACGGTGATGTGGCTGTGTCGGGGGATGTCCAGGATGAGTCGTGCGGAGGCGTTCTGGATGCGCTGGAGTCTCTTTTGAAGTTTGGCTGTGGTTCCGGCGTAGAGGGTGTTCCCATAGTCCAGTCGGCTGGTGACGAGTGCCTGGGTGACGGTCTTCCTGGTTTCAGTGGGGATCCATCTGAAGATCTTGCGGAGCATGCGCAGGGTGTTGAAGCATGAAGATGAGACGGCGTTGACTTGTCTGGTCATCGACAGGGAGGAGTCCAGGATGAAGCCCAGGTTGCGTGCGTGGTCCGTTGGCTTGGGCGCGGTGCCCAGGGCCGGGGGCCACCAGGAGTCGTCCCAGGCGGAGGGTGATGAGCCCAGGATGAGGACTTCCGTCTTGTCTGAGTTCAGTTTAAGGCGGCTGTTCCTCATCCAGTCGGCGACGTCTCTCATCCCGTCGTGTAGGTTGGCTCTGGCGGTGGTGGGGTCGTTGGTGAGGGAGAGGATCAGCTGGGTGTCGTCGGCGTAGGAGATGATGTTGAGGTTGTGTCGGCGTGCGATGGCTGCGAGGGGGCTCATGTAGACGTTGAAGAGGGTTGGGCTGAGTGAGGATCCTTGTGGAACGCCGCAGATGACTTCGGTGGCTTCGGATCTGAACGGGGGAGGCGGACTCTCTGGGTTCTTCCGGCGAGGAACAAGATGATCCATTCCAGTGCTTTCTCTCGGATTCCGATGTTGCTGAGGCGCTTCACTAGGGTGCGGTGGCAGACGGTGTCGAACGCCGCAGAGAGGTCCAAGAGGATGAGGGCAGCTGTTTCCCCGTTGTCGGTTAGGGTTCTGATGTCGTCGGTGGCTGCGATAAGGGCGGTCTCGGTGCTGTGGTTGGCCCGAAACCCGGACTGCGAGGGGTCGAGGGATCCATTCGTCTCGAGGAAGGCGGCAAGCTGTCTGTTGACGGTCTTCTCGATGACTTTGGCCGGAAACGGAAGGAGCGAGATGGGACGGTAGTTCTTGAGGTCGGTGGGGTCCGCCGTTGGTTTCTTCAGGAGCGCGGTAAGCTCGGCGTGCTTCCAGCTCTCCGGGAAGGTGGCGGTGTGGAAGGAGGAGTTGATGATGTCCCGGAGATGGGGTGCGATGGTGGCGTCGGCTTTGTTGAAGACGTGGTGTGGGCAGGGGTCGGTTGGTGATCCGGAGTGGATGGAGTTCATCGTGCGGGTGGTGTCTTCGGTGCTGATCGGGGTCCAGTTGCAGAGGGTGGTGGTGGCGGGCGTTGGTTCGGCGGTAGGGTGCGTTGTTTGTGCGTCGAAGCTGTTGTGTATGTCGGTGATCTTGCGGTGGAAGAACGCGGAGAGTGAGTTGCAGAGGTCTTGCGAGGGGTGATGTCGTTGTTTCCGGCGCTGGGGTTGGAGAACTCTTTGACGATGCTGAAAAGTTCCTTGCTGTCATGGGCGTTGTTGTCCAGTCGTTCTTTGAGTGCCGACTTCTTGGTGGCACGGATCAGCTGGTGGTGTTTGCGGGTGGCGTGCTTGAGGGCGGTCCTGTTGTCTGTGGTCTGGTCGAGTCGCCAGGTTTTCTCGAGAGTGCGGCAGTTCTTCTTGGATTCCTTGAGTTCGTTGGTGAACCAAGGGGTTTTCTTGCTTCCGGGTCTGCTGGGAGGGTTTTTTAGTGGTGCGAGGTCGTCGGCGCAGGCGGTCAGGTTGCTGGCTGCTTCGTTTGGGTCCGTTGTGTTGGTGGGTGTGTTCTGGCTGAGGGAGGCGGTGAGCTGCTCGGCGGTGATCTTGCTCCAGCTCCGGCGGGGAGCCTGTTGCGGGTGGTGGTGGGTCGCAGTCTTTCTGAAGCTGAAGTGGACGCAGCTGTGGTCGGTCCAGTGGAGTCCGGTGGCGTGGCTGAAGGAGATGTGCTTGCTGGACGAGAAGACGGGGTCAAGCGTGTGGCCGGCGTAGTGGGTGGGCGTGTTCACCAGTTGCTTGAGTCCGAGGTTGGCGAGGTTGTCCAGCAGGGCGGTGGTGTTTCTGTCGTTGTTGTTCTCCAGGTGGAAGTTGAGGTCCCCTAGGAGGATGTAGTCGGCTGAGGGCATGGCGTGCGGGCTGATGAAGTCTGCGATGTCTTCGCTGAATAGTGTGCGTGGTCCCGGGGGTCTGTAGATGAGGGTGCCTCGGAGGGTGGTCTTGGGGTCAGTGTGTATCTGGAAGTGTAGGTGTTCGGCGGCGGAGAAGGTCTCGTCGGAGTTAGTCGAGATGCGGATGGTGTTCTTGTGTACGATGGCGATGCCTCCTCCCGTCTGGTTGACGCGGTCCTTCCGGGTGATCTTGTATCCATCCGGGATGGCTATGGCGATGTCGGGCGCTGAGGAGGCGTTCATCCAGGTTTCGGTGAGGAAGGCGATGTCCGGTGCTGTTGCGTCGAGCAGGTCCCAGAGTTCCACGGCGTGCCTGTGGACGGAGCGGGTGTTCAGCAGGATGCATTTCAGGTGGTTGCTGCTGTTGCTCGACTTGGCGGAGGTGGTGCACGTCCGGGGGCAGGTGAATCGGCAGGTTTGGCAGGTGAAGGGTCCGTGGGTGCGTCTCGGTGAGGCTCGGTAGCAGGCAGGGTTCCGGCCGGCATTGAGTGCGGTGAGTGTGGCGGCGTCGTAGGTCCGTCGAGTAGTGTTGCGTTGGTGGGTTCCAGGGGTTCTGGCGCTGGGCGCGGTCCAGTCGCGGACGGGCGCAGACGGGCTTACCTTAGGCGCGCCTTCGGCGCGCCAGCGGCGCGCCCGCTGCGCACGTCCGCTGCGCGGCCGTGCAGCGGCCGCCATTTATGGGGAGGTGGGAGGGAGGAGCAGCTGGGAGGCGGGAGGCAGGGGCAGCGAATGGGCAGTCAGGGGGCGGGGCCGCAGGAAACGCAGCGGCGGGAGTGGCGAGAGGCAGCGGGGGCACAGAAAGGAAAACAGGGGAGAGCAGACAAAATCACGGGCACAACAACAGTGGGGCAGCGAGGGGCACAGAAAGGAAAAACAGGGGGAGAGCAGACAAAATCACGGGCACAACAACAGTGGGGCAGCGAGGGGCACAGAAAGGAAAAACAGGGGGAGAGCAGACAAAATCACGGGCACAACAACAGTGGGGCAGCGAGGGGCACAGAAAGGAAAAACAGGGGGAGAGCAGACAAAATCACGGGCACAACAACAGTGGGGCAGCGAGGGGCACAGAAAGGAAAAACAAGGGGAGAGCAGACAAAATCACGGGCACAACAACAGTGGGGCAGCGAGGGGCACAGAAAGGAAAAACAGGGGAGAGAGCAGACAAAATCACGGGCACAACAACAGTGGGGCAGCGAGGGGCACAGAAAGAAAAAACAGGGGGAGAGCAGAGAAAATCACGGGCACAACAACAGTGGGGCAGCGAGGGGCACAGAAAGGAAAAACAGGGGAGAGCAGACAAAACGGGCACCGGGGCCACAAGCGGAGGGCGATCTTACCTGCAGGAGCAGCGGGCAGACAACACAGGCGGAGCTGTGTGGTGGGGGAGCGACCTACCTGGCAAGGTCAAGGGTCGCTCTCCTCACCGTGCAGCGGCCGCCATTTATGGGGAGGTGGGAGGGAGGAGCAGCTGGGAGGCGGGAGGCAGGGGCAGCGAATGGGCAGTCAGGGGGCGGGGCCGCAGGGAACGCAGCGGCGGGAGTGGCGAGAGGCAGTGGGGGCACAGAAAGGAAAAACAGGGGGAGAGCAGACAAAATCACGGGCACAACAACAGTGGGGCAGCGAGGGGCACAGAAAGGAAAAACAGGGGGAGAGCAGACAAAATCACGGGCACAACAACAGTGGGGCAGCGAGGGGCACAGAAAGGAAAAACAGGGGGAGAGCAGACAAAATCACGGGCACAACAACAGTGGGGCAGCGAGGGGCACAGAAAGGAAAAACAGGGGGAGAGCAGACAAAATCACGGGCACAACAACAGTGGGGCAGCGAGGGGCACAGAAAGGAAAAACAGGGGGAGAGCAGACAAAATCACGGGCACAACAACAGTGGGGCAGCGAGGGGCACAGAAAGGAAAAACAGGGGAGAGCAGACAAAATCACGGGCACAACAACAGTGGGGCAGCGAGGGGCACAGAAAGAAAAAACAGGGGGAGAGCAGACAAAATCACGGGCACAACAACAGTGGGGCAGCGAGGGGCACAGAAAGGAAAAACAGGGGGAGAGCAGACAAAACGGGCACCGGGGCCACAAGCGGAGGGCGATCTTACCTGCAGGAGCAGCGGGCAGACAACACAGGCGGAGCTGTGTGGTGGGGGAGCGACCTACCTGGCAAGGTCAAGGGTCGCTCCCCCACCACACAGGAGACTTTGCCTCTTCCCGTGGTCCTCACAGATATTTTACTTCTCTGGGGCTGAATTTCCTAACTTTGTTGGACTATGGACACCGCAATGCTGCTAAATGCCTCCCAGTGCATGTGCTCTGACCCTGAAACATTGTGAATTATTGCCTAACCCCAATCGCCATACCTGAAATCTTTTTGTAAGATCAAAGTAATATGGTGCAGACATTGATCCAGTAGCATACAAGTCAGTTATCCCATGTGGACTGCAGTGTGCAGTTACACCACCAACATGAGTGACTTTAAAAGCATGACTTTAGGACTGAGTTTCAGTCCTCAGCTGCTATTGCCAAAAGATCCAGTCAACCCATATCAAAAAGAGCATTTTTGACATTTTGTAAGGTCTATGTTAATCATTAGTTAAGACACATATAGGTTGTGCCCAGGAGCCCACAAAGCTTAGATGCACAATGTGTAATACTCACATGTGCCAAATATGAAGTTATAATGCTTCTAGAGTGACAACATGCTATGTCACTATATAAGCTGCATAGTTATTTCACGTTGTAAAAGCCTGTTTAGGAATAAACTTAATATTTTCCATAAGTTGGCTTTGGGAAGGAATAGAAAAGTCATCTGCGCACCACTGTAATATTTATCAAAATTGTAACACATTTGTAAACACAGAGTTTTGATATATATGTTCCAAAGATGGTGGTTCAGAATGCGGCGGCCAGAGCCATTCTCATGGTGGGACCCAGAACACATATGACGATCCACCTGAAGGCCTTGCACTGGTTACCGGTACGGAAGAGGATACAGTTTAAGGCTCTGGTTCTGGCTTTTCGGGCCTTTCATGGCACAGGTGCTGTATATCTCAGGAGAAGGGTCCAGCACTACGAGCCGAAACGTGCCTTGAGGTCCTCGGGACAGTCCCTAATGCGTATTCCGAAATTTGCCCGTTACCGGACTGGCGGCCGCTCTTTTCAAGTACTGGCTGCCCGCGCATGGAACCGTCTGCCTCTTCATCTTAGGCGGGTCCAGGACCTGCGCTCCTTTAGGAGACAGCTAAAAACCTGGTTGTTTCAGCAATAGTCCTCCTTGGGCGGGCTGGCCTTTGGGCTTGGGTTGCCTGTTACCTGGTGGTCCTTTAGCGCCGGGAAACTCTGAGGAGTAGCTGTGCGCTTTACAAGTACCTATTTTCATTTAATTTCATTTCATGATTTTGATAAGGTTGTACACCTCTGCTGAAGCCTGGGCAGACCGGTAAGCTGTGAGTCCCAGGCTCCCTCCCCCTGCACTGTTACCGTAAACAGATGTCCCCAGCATGGCATGAGTGGCTCCCATCAGAGAACAAAGGGGTCTGGGAGCAACTGACCTGCCAGTACATTTCTGGCAGGAAGGCAGGGGTGCATTAAGTACTGGACACACACCCAAAATGAAGTGTCATGGGAGCGGAATGGGCAGATCCACCATAAGGGCACCACCAAGGACAGGCCGGGACTCTCAGAATAGAGTGATACAGTTCCAGTGCGAAACTTGCCTTTGATGTAGCGCGCTTCCTGCCAAACCGATTCCCGTTTCATTACATGGTGATGTGGGTCCAGAACGAGCCTGTTTTACCCAAGTCAGGAGAAGGGTAGCATAATTCGGATATGCCAAGTATACAAACCTTTTAAGGATAAGCTGAGAGCCCTCCACTAACCAATGTTTCCTTGGACCTCTCACCACCAGCACGCCAGAACACAACTGGCATTGGAGAAGTTAGTTAGAGGTGGAACCTGCTGTCAGAATGTGAAGGAGACTGCTCCAGGCCTAATTTCCCTTAGTCCCAAAAACATGAAGTGCTTCTCAAGGGTCAGACTAGCTGTCCTCTTGTGGTCCCAGAGACATAAAGTACAAAAGGGCATCTTTCAGAATAACCAGCTAACTGGTGGAGTGGACTATGGCTGGGAACTGGTAGTACTGAGTGGTTGAGCTTTTCTCCTACTGTTATCTTTGTTCTGGTGTCCTAGAAGCGGGCTCTTGCTTTTTAGAAGCTTTACATCCAAGAAAAATTGAGACTTAAAAGGAATTAGACTATGGGATTACCAGCATTAGCAGCTGAGTTTTCCAAAGAAAATCCCTACCTTAGCTGTCACGGGCTGGTCTTGTAGGTAGGCCATGCCAACTTCTTTTGATATGTGGATAAAGCCTGCTGTTTTGTTCTGCCACCTTGACCACTTGAATGGACACAAGCTGAATCCATGATGAATGAGAGAAAACAGTATCAAAATCCTTGAGGAATAAAACCAGTGAAGAAAAATTGAACTTTCTATAAGCAACAGATTAAGCAACAAGGTGGGTACAGTGACATCACAACGTACTGAGTATTATGCAGGAGCACCTTTTATAGTCTTGAGCAAGGAGTTATCTGAAAGGAATTCAAAGGAAGAAAAAGACCCCATGTTGAAATGATTGATTTCCTGGGAGTTGCAGAAACATATTGTCAAGAGCAGGTCTTCTTAACCTGGGTATAGTATCTTCTTAGTCCGTAGGAACGGCCTTCTATCTTGGGAAACAAAGCCAGACACCAGAACATAGTTGGGAGTCTAAAGTTGCTCCACAAAATAACATCCAGCAGGAAGGAAAGAAATGAAATCAGAAAAGCCCCTTCAGCTGTTCAGGCTAAGCAGCAGGGCAAGAAGCAAGAAGAAACACAAGCAGGAACTGGAGAAGGCGGAGATTCCACAAAGGCCAATGAGCAAGCAATCAAGGAAGCGCAATCAGGGCCGGCTCTAGGGCTGTGCGATCGGTGCCACCGCACCGGGCGCTGACGTGGGGTGGGGGCGCCCTGTTTGCAAGTATATTTTCATTTTAAAAGCACCTGCTGCCGCATTCCTTGCTTCCAGCAATTTTCAGGGATCAATAAAAACGTCAAGATCACTCCAGTGATTAATGTTCCTGCTGAAGAGAGATCGTAGGTTTGTCTAGTGGAAGTTTTAACTCATCGTAAGGTAGTGCGGTGGGTTAATATACCTATTGCAAAGAAAGTGTACCATGCAGATCACAAAGTACATATAATGTAAACAGGTCAGTGGGTTACTGCTTGTGTCCCAGGGATCCTTTGTTACTTGCAGTTTATGAGTTAAAATCCTAATATAGCACAGTGAGCTACTAACTGTCATCAAAGAGCTGCATGCAAACTGCAAGATATGTATTAGCGCTATATGTCTTTTTGCTCTGTCTTTCATTATCCTAAACTTGCAAAAAGGGTTCATTTGAGTAGAAGAAATCAATTTTCATCATTAAAGAAAACCCCTAACGATGATGTTATGTTTTAAATTCTGAATTTGTGCTTTTCCAGACCAAGGACTCAAACTATACTACCTACCAGTATAGATGACATGTGACTCCTACACCTTGTAGTCCTCTGTCTTATGTAACATTTCCTATACACTGATTTACACACGTATGTCTCTGTGCCAATGTGTGTGTGATTTTTTTTTTTGATAATCAAATTTATTTGCATTTAAAAGAAACAAACATACGAAAGACAGCATATGATTGCACGGTAAATCAAAGTCCATCTCCGGCAGACAACAAAAGTCCCAGCCATGATTTAAAACTTTCAAGTTAGCCCCTCCATTTGAAAAGCAATATAACGATATAGGAGAGAGAACAAGCACATAACTCAAGACAATAAATTTAGCCATTTGCCCCATATCTTATGAAATTTCTCAAGAATCCCCGGGCCTCAAAGAGGGGCTCTTCTTGAGCCGCGCACCAATCCACCTCCCGTTGCCACTTCCGTACGGTAGGGGGTTTGGCCTGAGCCCAGGCCGCTGCGATGTCTCGCTTGACCACCGCCACCGCTGTGCCCAAAAAGCGTTTGTCGGCTCTAGAGCCGTCCAGACCATCGAAAACTCCCAGAAGGCGTATAGGATCGTGAGGGACCTGCCACCCCAGAGTTTGTGTAAGCTCAGACTCCACGCCCGACCAAAATGGAGCGAGAGCAGGGCATAACCAGACCATGTGGTAGAAATCGGCCGGAGCTTGGCCGCATCGTGTGCATTCTGGGGAGGAGCGCAGCCCTGCCCTATATAGGCGCGTGGGAGTGAGATAGGCCATGTGAAGGTAATAAAGTTGGATGAGACGCAGTTTAGAGGAAGTCATCAGAGTTTTGGGGGCCATAAGGGCATTGCGCCAGTCTGCCTCTTCCAGGGGACCCAACCATTCCTCCCAGCGGGTTCGTAGCGAGTCTAGGGTGGCAGGGCCATTATTCACAAGGGAACGGTATATCCAGGACACCCCCCCTCTGCCCAAGTTTCCCATCATAACCTGAGCCTCCAACGGGCTAAACTCAGGAAGCGAAGTGCCTGGTGGAATGTGTGTGTGATTTAAAGTGCTCTGACACCCTTCACTGGTATGAGTGGCGCTATAAAACTAAATCAGTCTGAGAGAGAGTGGTTATAAAGACTTGAGGAGCACTGCTAAATGGTGACAGAGAGGGAATCTGTGGTAGATGTGGTCATTGGGGGGCGCCAACAAACACTGTCGCACAGGGTGCCACCAGTGCTAAAGCCGGCCCTGAGCGCAATTGCCACACAACCGGACTTGAAATGGACTCCCTTGTACAGTGTTGTATAGTGCCAAACAGGATGTGACAAATTTCGGGAAGTGGTTCAGCCATTTTAAGATTGGAAAATAAATTAATATTAATCCTCAAATCCATATTAATAATAATGGTACATTGCAGGCAATCAATGAAGTGGTTCAGCCATTTTAAGATTGGGAAATAAATTAATAATAATCCTCAAATCCATAGTAAAAATAACGGTACATTGCAGGCAATCATTGAACAGTATCAACATAATTATGTAGCCAATATGTAATTAAGGTACTTAAAGGTGTTGTGGAATTATATTCCCCTTGTATGAGGTGTTCTAGGAAGCTGACATGCAGGGGAAAGCGCCCCTTAGTTCCGTGCAGGTGTTGATGGGCATCAGGGAAAAACAAGATGCCGCTGCCTTAGGACGCCGCAGTGCCATAGACTGAAAACTCACTGAGGAACTCAGTGATGGGAGGCAGCAGAGAATGAAAGCCATGGTGAAACCTGTAGACCCCACCTCGTACCGCGGCGCAGGAGAGGTAAGGGAAGAAACCTTACACATACAGGTAAGCATCCCAAAGAAAAGCCTGGCTTGGAGTATTTTACAGCTGGGTAGAAAAATAATGAAATTGAAAAAGACCAGCAGCAGACGCTCAGCTACTGTCTGTCTATGGAATCTTCCTTAGGATGAAACCACCATTCTGGAATTATGCAGAACAGGTACATTAAACAAATAAAAACTAGCAAGGGCAGTGCCAACATAGAGGAGTCTTCAAAAAGGGCTAGACTTCTCCCCGCCCATGGAGTGTAGAATTATGCAGATGTGACATCTGTGGTCATTTCAGAATGGCGAGAACTGGCAGCGTGTTACCCAGCAGGAGACACCCCTCTGAATGTGGGCGCCGCCCAGGAAAGGGATCTTACTACGCGCCCAACTCCACGAGGAAGCAGCTGCAACAGGTGTCTCACCACTGTAACCTTGGCTGGCAAGATTTCCTAGTTTGCCTCACTCTGCGCTTTTAGTATTGAAGTTTGAGGCTTCACTGAGACAGAGTAATCTAGGTATCTAACCTCGTGGGGCACAGCCAAGATACGGCTGTTAGCCTTGTCCTGCTTGACAATTCTGAGCAGCATAAAATAGACCCTGGCACCAAAAAGACTTTTGCAGATATAATTGCCTTGCTTAGAGCTTTTGGGCCAAAACTGAAGACGTCAGCAGGATACTGCCATCCTGCCTTGCAACGCTGGTGGATTTTCAGCGCCAGAAAGAGACTTTGTGCTAACATGAAAGAAACAAAAGGGAATACCTTCCTTTGTGATTCCAGCAGCGAGTCAATTTTGGAAGTGCCATATTCCATGTTGCCCCACCCAGAGCTTTTAGTGCCACAACTGAAGGCTTTGGTAGCACCTCAACTTCATAATTTTTAACCTTATGAAGTCCTTGCCAGCCATGGTATCCTGCCTTGCTGTGCTGGAGGATTTTATTTGCTATTTTTGTGAGTAATTGTGAAGGCAACTGTGTTGACCGAAGAAAATGCTAGCCAATGCCCCGTCACAATCCGCCTAAAAAGGCATCCAGGACCCGTTCGCCCCCACCCGAGACTTCAATTCTCACTTTAATGTTTCTTGGTATTTTTTTATTTTTAAACTTTAAAATCCTGTAACTATTGATTCCTTTATCTGATTTTGACCATTTCTTTTTGTCATTTTACTTATTAAATTCGACCTCCTTTTCCTACAATGGAATTTTATTGTTTGGTCTCCTTTACTTTAATTTAGGGCCTCATTTATATCTTGGTGGACGATCTGTCATTCCGCCATGGGGACGGAGCAAATTCCTCTGTCCTCGCGATGGAGGGACTGCCCGACAATTTATAAATGACAGGCAAGGAGATGGTCATTTATAAAGAATTAGCAGGAACTGCCGTCACCGCAGGTTCCAGCCAATGCAATCCACTGTTTGGTGCAAGGCAACTCTGCACCAAACAGTATTCTTTTTTTATTTTCAAAAAAGGAAATCCCAAAATGGAGTCATCTCTCAAGGAGGGTGAGTAATATGCTATTTTTACTGTCTCTCACCGGCAGGGTGACGGACAGTAAAAAAAATCGTACATGTTTGCTCATCCTGATGGGGCGGGTGGACATGTAGCCGTTTGTCTGACGGCCCTTATTCCGTTGGAGAGGTTTGGCTATGGCGACAACAGAATAGTCACCGCTATAGCCAAACCAAAGGTTTGCCCACATTTAAATCGGGCAGGTTGACCTTCACTTTGGCAGTGTGTGTACTCAATCACTGTTGCAACGAAGTATACACACTGCCAACATGTAAATTGTGCCCTTCGTTTTTTGGTTCTGCTGAGTACTTTACATACTTTCTCTGATGGACGCCTAATGCTTGAACCATAAACTAGCAGGGGTGAACTTAAGCTTCCTCATAGAACCCAGCTTTTACCTAAGAAAGAACTAGCAAATTGTGGTCTGTCTAATGAATATTAATTAGGAAGGTTGTTCTGTGACCTCTGCAACTCTTAGGGCCTCATTTATAAAAAGCGTTGCATCGCTGGGGAAAAACAGCGATGCAACACTTTTCCTTGCCAGGAATCCTGACGTATCTGGTGGCGCAACTCCAGCAATGGTGTCAATACACGTGGGCGATTCCCAAGTGAAAGTGCATGCGTCTCTCCTTACGCCTGCTTGAAGCAGGCGCAAGGATTTGACGCAGTCAAGTCATAGAAGTGGCGCAGTGAAATCTCATAGATTTCACTGCACCACTTCTATGAGCCTTTTTTGGGGGGGTACTCCCACGCTGCATACATTATAACTGACGCAGGTTTAATGTAGCACAGGCATTTACAAAGTGACGCATCTGCCTAGATGCGTCACTTTGTAAATAGGAAGCAGTATGGGGCATTGATTACGCTGAAAAGTGACTCAACGTAGGCGTAAGGCCTCCTAAATAAGGCCCTTAGTACATAGGTTGGTTCGCAAAATAAAATAGTGGCTGCAAAAAGTCAGTACGCAATTTGTGACTGTTTTTTGCAATCACTATTATAGCACATTTCCCTGCCAGTCTCTGGCATGTGGTCATCTGTCATGAGCTGTACTGTGGCATGGAGTCAGTGGATAGCACTGAATCAAGAACAAGGCCAGGTGGTTCTGAACACAAGCAGTGGGTGCTCCAGCTTGGATATTAAATTATGAGATGGTTTAATATCTCACAAAAACGACTGATCTCATATTTTTTTATTGACACTTTTCTTAGACAATCGATAATAAAAACAATTGCTGACGTTAAAACTTAACTGGGACCACAACATCGTCTTCATTTAGGGAGAAAAGTGATTATGGTCTCTGCCGGGGTTTGATGATAACTCTATAACCCCCTTTCTTCCTTAGAAATTTCAAATCGCAGCTGAGCTCAGAGTGCTTTGCACCTGTCAACTTGAATCCTTGTTCTCATTTATGCTCACTTGGCTTCAAATTTAAGAATAGGGGCATTTAAGTGGCGCTCTGTGTAGCATGAACCTTCGAATAAATACATGCATATTCACACAACTGTAGGTCTGTGCTCAATTAGGATAAGTTCATCAAATATTTTCTCAAATTTAGATGTTATTTAGAGATTTATTATGTTGCTCCTTTTTCTGCAAAACATTGTTAAAACCAGAGTCTAACATGTATTTCTTAGAAATGTACCCACTGCCCCCGTTTGTGCAAAACTTTGTGCTAGAAACAAAAACTCTTGCTAAAAGTGAACTCTAAAATGTAATTTATTTTTCGACACAATTCAGCCAAAGATGATCCAAAATTCTGTAATTGTTCTACTTTGTTTTAAAATACATTTTGCGAGACGATGCTCTGGTTCCACTTTGATAGTGCTCTAGGTTAAGAGCCTAGTGCACAGAGGGTAGTGTAGCCTACAGGTCACACGTTCGCATCTTAGCAGGCTGAACTCAGCCTTTCATCTTTCTGAGGTGCATAAAATGAATACTAATTATTTGTTCCATAATAAAACCTGTTACTGATGTGCCAAGTGTTTCCCAGTCTATCCCATAGCAAAGCAGCAGTGGGTGAAGTTAAATCGTAATTATCCATTTATAAAGTTTGCACTTGTGATCATGTCATCCCAGAGCTGGTGTGCTTTCATTGGTTGCTGGTCTCTGTTAATATTCGGTGTTTAATAAGCAGTATGGTGGAATGCCCTTATCCACTTCCAAACAACATTACAGAGGCACAGTACAGTGAGAATTAAGTGTAATATTGTGACTTCCCCCATGATCATGGAGGTCAAGTGATGGTGGTGGTTGTCGTCAAGGTTGGGTATGCAACCATAAAGGATCTCTGTGATAAGGCAAGAACTTTTAGGTCCAAAATAGCCTGCAGAACCTTCTAGGGTCTTTCAAGCAAAGATGCAGAGGACAAATCTAAGCTTCGGTTACTAGGTCAGCAATCCTCTCCCCCTGACATGACCTAGAGAAGCAAAAGTTTAACTTAAGCGTGTCAATGCATCAAAGTCAACAATCCGCTGGTCGTGAAAAGGCAAATGCTGGACCGGCCTCATATTACAATAGTACCTGGTAGAATCCAGAAAACTTTCAGGAGAGGAAGGTGCAAGGCTACCCCTGAGGAGGAACGCTGAGCAACAATCAACATTCAATAGATCACAAGATCCACTGAAATTTTCAAGAAAAAAGTCACTGCAAAAAGTAACCCTACAATAAACTGTGGAGCAGGAATATAGTTACCAAGGTTAAGCATGTTCACACGGTTCACAGTTAGGGAATCCTAGGGCACATGGATTCAGCTAAAGTTGTTAAGGAGGTGGTCCTGCTACACAGCCACCTGTCCTTCTTCATGAAGCTTCTTTCTTGGATAATGGTAATTTGGAGGTGGCGAACAGATACTTCTCTTGTTTTTTCAGCTCAGAAATCAAAATGTCAGCCCCTCCTCAGTGAAATTCGCCATTCTCTTCCTGCTACCCTCCTGGACAGCACCTCCTTCTTGGAAAATACCACTCTGGGTGGTAGCATCATCCTGCCTTGCCAGGGTGAAAGTGCAGAAATATGTGAGATTTGCATTGTTTTTTTTAAAGTGGGTCAAATGTCTCCTACATGATGCAACACTGCCTTGCAAGTCTGATGTGCGGCATGCAAAGATGACTTGCATTATGGTGTGTTGAACTACAATGCATAACTTTGCATTGTAATAACATAACATGTAAAGCGCATGTTCACCGCAAAGGGTATCTTGGCGCTGAATAACAGATGTTTATTGTTACCAAACTCAATGGTACTCATTTTATCGACCTCAAATGGATGAAAGGCTGAGTGGACCCGCCGGGATTTGAACGTGTGACCATGAGGTCAAACACAGGTCCCCGCAGTGGACGCCTTAGTCCACTGAGCCATCAGACCTGGCGCTTCTAAATGTGACACTTCCCTGGTGCAAAAAGTTGCACAACGCACCACAACTTTGTGCGTCACTTTTTGTAATTCTAGGCGTCAATCCTAGGGCACATAGATTCAGCTAAAGTTATTACAAATGTAAACCTACTACCCAATCACCTCCTTGAAAGACCCTAATGTGGGTTTAATCTTGAAGACCATCCCCGAGGATGACTAAACGTCAGAAATAGGAACGACGCAGGCCATGCATCCAAAGTCTGGTGTCAGAGTAGCAAGAGTTCCCTCAGTTGTGGACTGCCCCATAATGCTTAGAGAGACAATGTTTTAGTGCATTCCACCAAGTAAACCAATCTAGGGCACTTCACAATGTGACATGAGCTCGTCCTTTTAAGGTGTGTATCTTGCATCAGCACTGAATGGACGACTGGTGTGGCAAATCATCAGAAATCAAGGGGTGAAAGGAAGGGGTTGGGATGCAAAATAAATAATGAACACAGTGTAATCTAAAGCAGGCAGTGTGCAGAAAAAGTAATGACAGGCTGTATCGTGAAAGACTGCAGGGTTTGGGGCTGTTAACCAAGAAACAGAAGCCTGCTGCAGAAGCTCTTTAAAGAGAAACCTGAAGCAAGACAGAAAATGAAGCAGAACTTTGAGAGACAAGCAAAGATTCAGCACACAGACACGTCCAGTGTTGGGGAGATACAGGGCCCTCTGGGAGAGAGACATGAAGCAGGTTCTGGAGGAGGGACAGCTTGAAATACCCCAAAGTCAGCATCAATCAATCAGTCATTGCTCATGTCAATGGGAGATGCTCATTATGTTTTTCATCATGAAGAGCCAGAGCCTTCCTTGCCTTTCTTCTGGACACGGCCTCATCTTCCTGTAGTGAGTGAAGTCACGAGGAGAAGGGACAGGGTCTCCACTACAGGCCTCTCATCCCTCCACGCCATCAGGTCTTTTTGTGCAGAACCTATAACAGTACTAATGATAATCATGATAATAATCTATAATCTAATTCTGCCTCTGTGTGGCTGTATCTTCGCACAGCACAGAAGAGAGAGTCTTCTTTGTTTTCATTAGCTTTGATCATTTTGACCATGATCTGATAGGAAAGATTGGGGTCTCAGCATTGCAGCATTTACCGCATGAGGAAATTTGCAGAATTTCCAAGGCTAATCTGCTCTAGCCTTTCTGTATATTTTGTAAGTTGCTCCTATCACAGCCATGCTCGACAGCACCTCTCCTCACTGTCTGAATCTGTCAGACTAACGTCAATCACTGTCCTGCCCAGCAGACAGCTGAAAGAGAGAATCAAGTTTAATAGGACTCTGCCATTAAGGATGTAAAAGTATCACAGAAGGATACACAGACACACTTTGGGCCTCATTACGATGCCGGTCGGGGGAGCGTTCGAGCAAGCACCGCCTCCATTTTGGGTATTACGCTCAACCCGCCGCCCTGATGGGCTCCTTGAGCCTGGTGGAGGTGGAGTGGATTCCCCCCACAGGCATTGGTTGGACCGCCTGTATCATAATACGGCAGTCTGACTGATGCCTCGGATGTCAGGCGGACCGCCACCGACGAGCTGTCGGATGGCCTTCCGTCCAACATCGTGATAAGGTCTTTGTTTTTACTTTCCAGTGTAAGGATGTTGATTGTTGACCTACACATTAGCTAAATTATTAAATTGTGAAGACGTGGATGAAATGAAAATCTAATTTCCAGTAAATCTATGGGAATCCTGAAATCTAGCAGCAAGCAAATAAAAGAGAGCATAATTCATTTAATTGATTCACAAAGCTTATGTAGCATTATTATGGAGAAACAAAGGATCCAAGCCCACCGCAGTATGATCCTGCAGCAGCTCACCTCACACTTCTGATTTATATTATGTTTTATGAAGTCATGTAATAACAGAACTTCTTTCACGACCACCAATTTGGTGTCAGACCAGGAAGATGTACTAAATCTGCTCTAACTAACCTCTGAATTGTTCGCACCAATTGGGCTCAGTAGCTCTTCTGCTTATGATGGGGTTGAGCACCGGATTCTACTGAACCGTCTGAAGGACTAGACAGGCGTATCATACACAGCTTTGGACTGCATTGGCTCATTCCTTTCAGACTGAAGCCAACAGATCAGGATCAGTGCATTTGAATCAAACTAGCGACAGGCCAGATGTGGGGTCCCGGAGGACCCTTCACTATCCCTGCTGATGCTCAATGTTGACATGCGACCTCTCACCCAGGTCATGAACGTATACCGCATCCAGTTCCAGATCTATGCTGATGACACTCAGATGTTCCTACGACTTGAAACAAGTTCATGTTCACAAAACAATATGTCTAAATGCTTGGATTACATATGTTTTTGGATAAAGCAAAGCTTTTTCTGTCTGAATTGGGAAAAACTGAGATTCTGATCTTTGTGAGAGAGGCTGTCATCACACCACTCCTACACTTCACCTGTTAGACTCTAAGCTGTCATTTATTCCACAGATTTACAGTGTGATAAAAACACAAATCTTCAACTATCCATGCTAATAATATTTTGCCCATTTTTTTTAGACCAGCCACTCCACTGAACATACACAAGAGCCATTGTCCCATCAAGACTGCTGCAGTCTATGCTGGCCTAAAAAAACATAAATACCAGCACTTCAAATAATCCAGAATCAAGCAGGCATGCTGTACAGCAAAAGTGGCACAAGGAGATCAGCCTGCTCTGTTATCCTCCAATGACTCCCTGCACAGCAACAAATGCAGTCAATGGTTACTTCTATCTGCAAAATAATGCCTGGCACTATCAACCAGCGAGGACCTTAAGGTCTATGAATGCCTTCAAAGCAGTCTGAGATAGAGGAAGACCCTGGCTTTAGAATGATCTTGACCATACTAAGTACATCCAATTCGGGAAAGACCTAAAAACCTCCCTTCTCAGAAACGCCTAAAGTAATCCAGGATCAGATTGAGGCCATGACTCCTGGCCCCAATGACAGGGCCCGGCAAGCGAAAGCATCTGTATGAGGGATGATTTCTCTGCTAACAGCCAGGAGGGTGTTGTAACTACCCATCCCCTGTCAGCTCTTGATCTGAACTAGTCTGAAGTTACTCCACCTCCAAGCACTTTGAATGGCTGTAGAGTGACATGGTTCTGCACTTTCCAAAACTTCAAAATACACAATTAAAAAAAGACTTTCTTATTTAGAATTGTAAATTGTTTCCATTAAAACGACTGACTATTTTAAACATATACAGTGTTTAATGTGGACAGCTCTTTCCTTTTTCTCTCCACTCCTTCTACTGAGGCGCCTTCTCACAATCTGGCCTCTTTATAGCCCAAACCCATCTGCAGACAAAGAACCCTAGGAATGAAAGCATGAACTTTGTGAGAATTGTTTCCCACAGTATCCATCACAGCAGACATATTTACTCCACCTCCTTTCTATGTTTACATTTACTGCTTGAAGCATAAGTATGTTCGTTTATACAGATGCCATAATTCTATTAATGCATCATCGAGGGAATAAGAATCCTTTGCTCAGAGGGTCTCTGTGATTTATTAAAAAAAAAAGTGTGTGCAGATGTTGGGGCAGACCATTGAACATCCTTCTGTAGCTTCTGGACAAAACAAACTTTTCATTCTAAACTATTGCCAGCTCTGTTTGTTTCAGCTGGTCGTGTAAATGAGGCTAAACTGAGCTCCTTCTAGTGTTTAGTTGCATGTTTATTGTAGTGCATGGTAATGGATGTCGACAATAGGCCAGAAATGACCACCATTTTGCTAGCGTTAGTGTAAGAAATTGGATTACTGTTTGAGAGGGGGGTGAAACCATTCTCAGGCAGGAACCAAACTCCTTGTCAGTGTGAAACATAAGCAACCCCCAAATTAACCTGTGTTAAACCTCTGGTAGCTCGGCAGAAAGCAGTCAGGCTTAACTAAGAGGCAATGTGTAAAGTATTTATGCAGCACTCAAACAGTAATAAAGTGAAAACACAACACAAGAAAACTCCCTCACCAATTTAGAAACATAAGAGTAAATTTTAATCCATGAAACAAGCCTAAATCAACAAAATTCCAATCAATAGAACCAGAGATATGCAAGTTTAAAGATTTAAGTGAAAATAGTGCCAAAAAGCACAAAGCGACAACTGTGAATAAAGCTGCTTTTGGGGTGCAGGCAGAGCTGATAACATGGAGGAGTTTAGAGAGGAGGCACTGCCCTGGTGGCTGGGCTCCATCCTGGGCCTGGCGAAGGCCAAGCCTGAGCTTCTCATTGGTGGCGAGTCACGGTTCTGTGTGTGTGCGGCCTCAGTGTGGTTGCTCGTCCTAGGAATGTAGGCCCGCTGTACACGTCCATAGGTTTAAGAAATGTTAAGCTATCCTGGGATTTCGGATCTTTGATTAATGGAGAAGGGTCATGACTGTGGTGTTGATAAGATTTTGTTGGTGGACATGGTGTGTTGCACGGTCTGGTCCAGGGCTTCAGGGTCTCCCAAGACATAAAATTAATAAAGATGGTGACTGCTGTCTACTGATGAATGGACAACGACAGATGTAGCCAGAGGGTGCATATACTGCTCAGATGCGCTGAGCACGCGACCTGGTACCCTCAGAAGCAGGCACAGCGTGGACGCTCTGTCCGCCCAAGCCTGAGGCCAGTGCATTGGTCCTTCTTTCTAGGCCAACGACTCTTGACATTTGTTCCCAGTTTCTGTCTGAACTTCATTGATTCTCGACTTATCAAGAGCCAGCAAGGGCCATAGCACAAACACCGCGAGGGGCCACCCAACCCCCTCATTCTGCAACACCGAACATGTCTATCTCACACCGCTAGGACATGTGCAGTGAGAGGCCTTTGCGCTGAGGATGCTTGGCGTTTCTTTTGTGAGTGTGAAGGAGTTGTGACATGTGAGGGATGCCCCTGCGTGACTGAAACATATTCTTTCTACCACTTCCTAAGCCCATGAATGGGAACCAGAATACCAGGTCCCACCCAACCGAGACCTCCAGGCTCCGCCCACCCCAGTTGGCACTGCTGGTAGTACTGCACTCAGGCCAGCAGAGGGCAGTGCGCGACTGAGAATTCATGTTCATTGCTGTACAAAATTCAGACGTTGCAACGAGGATGGGCATCTTTTGACCATTGTTGAGTTTCCCCGCAGTTTGACGGTCGCTGACGTTCAGTCTCCCTCACGACAATCAGGGCCTGATTGGGAACACAAACCAGCCCTAGCAATCCAGTTGGACCAGCCCCGGGGAGGAGGGGGTATACTAGTGAGAAGCACTGCTGCTGCTTTTGTTACAGGGTGGCGATATTGCACACTGCTGCAAAACTGGCCCCCAGTAACAAAAACAGCCCCCACCACTCAGAAACCGGCCCCCACCCTTCCGGCCCACCGGGAAAACTCCAGTGCCCACTACGGCCAGTCCGGCCCTGACCACAATGTGCTTTTTTCCTGTGCTGCCAGCCTGTCCTCCATATACACAAAGCAGCACTGTGGACTCTTTCCCAGCGAGGACTCCTTTCCGCTGTGCAGCCAGCCCTCTGATGAGGCAGTTTAGCTGATTCTCAAAGCCTTTTTGAAACACTTTGTTACTCTTCGATATTTTAGGTGAGGGGCGGGGGGTTGTCGCCTGTGAAGTGAGTGAAAGAGGCATGAGGAGGAAATACGAATACACAGCCTTGGTATTCAACACCTCAACATTCATGAGTGCCGACTACGGACTCCTGAGAAATCTTTGGACACCGGCACTTCTTGTTTTACAAATGAAGCACTAGAGGTGAGCGAGCCAACAAATTAACAGGGAGAGCCAAGCCAGAGCCGTCCTAAGGGTCTGGCTCGGATCTTAGAGCCCGTGCACGAACAGAGCCTTGAAAATGTTTCCTATGTAAATCATACAGAAAACATCACGTAAAATATGATGAAGCCTCTTCAAGGCTTAAAAAGGTATGCTATAATGAAGAAAAAGAGTTTTGGTGAAAGAAAATATTTGCCTTAGATAACACAGTACAAGCGGGGAAAGCTGCTATTTATCCAGGTTTTTCTGGCTTCATTTTGTACAAATCAGTCACTAAATGGGTATCTATGTGCCTTTGCTCATGTAAAAGCTTTCTTTTTCATCTTTTGCGCATTTTTCTGCAGTTTTTATATAGTACCTACTTGACCCGAGGCACCATTTACTTACTTTATAAAAGAGCCCAGTTCATTAGGTCTCGCAGTCCTAGCGTTGCAGCGCGCATGCGCTGTCGCTCTGCGAGGCATATTGTAGTAGAGAGATTTTAGAAGTGGAGTGGAAGCCCAGCCCCTTGTTTTCATTGACTTGCGTCATCGTCCATGCTAAACGCTGGCTTTCGATTGTAAATGAGGCTTCTTAGTCCCTCCTTGTTACCACCCTGTCTCCTTTTGGGACGGCCCATCCGGACTGGATCTTTTGCTTGCGGCATTACACGGTGTCCTTTAACTAGTCAATAAGCACTTTTTTTTTCATTCGCGCAATGGCGACAGCTTCTGATTAAGTGATACAAGCCCAGGCCGGGGCTCGAACCTTGAAAACGGAAGATAACTTTGGTCGGTGGGGCCTGATCTCCCCCCGGCTCATGGCATGCCGAGTTATGCATCCTGGGGCCAGGCGCGGGAGGGCGACGTGTGCGACTGGTATTACTTGTTCCGAGTACCGCGGAGATTCCCTCGGGACTCACTGGTTGAATGTCATCCTCCGGCCACACCCTGCTGTCTCCGAAGCTTTAGGTGGGATGCCCCCCTCTTGCAGTCTGGCCACTTACTCCTCTCCCACAGATGACTTGAGCGGCCATTACAATGCTGCTTCCTTCTGGTTGAGCAGCGCCTCCTACACTCCTGTGGGTAAATCTGCAGTGGGAGCTTTTAATGTACCCTTCTTCAACTGCATGGTGCATGGAGTCGGAGGCTTGCGAGAGCTCCGTGCAGTGTATAATATCCAGTGTGCACGCGAGAAATGGAGCAGATGAGTGAGGCCCATAGACCGGCGGCCTGATGGAAAACACACAGCTCAGCGCCGAGCCGCCCTCGCCATCAGCAGTCTGTCTCTTATAGGCTGGCGGGCCCTCGCCGTCTGACAACTTATCTCGCCGTCCGTGAAGTGGCAGCAAACTTACACACGTCTACAACGGCCAACACTGTAAAGTAAACATCAATGGCTGGCCAAGGGGACTGAGCCTTCCGCCGCTGCCTTCCACGACTCTTCCTTTAAAATAACATGAGATAAGTGCAAGAGTCAGCAATGCTCTTATCTCCACCACTTGCAGAATATATATAGATATATTTGGGGAGTTTTATATAGCGCGAACTAGACCGGAAGGTATCAGAGCGCTTTACATGTGCACCAGTTGCTTTACAGAGGGACACATTCATTTTTTGTTAGGCACGGGGAGATTAGGTGCAATAGGTCTCGCATTTGCGAGAGTTTCAGCTATTGGCATTGTAAATGATAATGCCTTTTATTTATGTGTTTATAAACCTGCAAGCGGAGTTTACCCACCGCTTGCAGGTTTTGTAAACACATAAATAAAAGGCATTATCATTTACAAGGCCAATAGATCAAACTCTCGCAAATGCGAGACCTATTGCACTGCAAGTGCTTGTTGTTTCTAGGGATGGGGAGATGAAGTGATTTGTCCCGAACCACAGGATGTTGAGCCGCCAAGACTAGAACCTGGTTTCCTAGTCCCAGAGTCAACAGCTCCAGCTGCAAGGTCACTTCCAGGGGGCGGGCAGGCAGCTAGCTGGCTGGCAGGCAGGCAGTCGCGCGCGCCACATGAAAGCTCGACTTGTTATAGACTCGAGGTTCTAACTGAACCTCGTACTGAGCCGGAGCCAGGCTCGAGCCTGGCTGGAGCTTTCAGTGTCTCGCCCACCTCTGTCAAGCACTGTATAAATCCCTTTCTTAAACCTTAAATCTTTCAGACAGTTTCATGTTAGCATTGTTGGTTCAGGACATAGCTGTGTGTCCAGGGGCGTCAAGAACACCCCGCTTTAGCAGCTAGAGCGTGGGTTGAGTTTTTTATGGGCCCTTTCTGTCTGCAGCTCTGTAGACAAAAGCTCATAATTAAAGGGAAAGAAGGAAGGACCGGCAGAAAGCGGAAAGAAGGGTGGAATGTTAAAAGGAAGGATGGGTGAAAGGGTGATGAAAGGATGCACAGGTTTGTGAAAGGATGGATAAAAGGATGCATGGGTGGGTGAAAGGATGGATAAAAGGGTGCATGGGTGGGTGACAGAATGAATAGGTGGTTGAATGCAAGGATGGGTGAAAGGGTGGATGAATGGATGCATGGGTTTGTGAAAGGATGGATAAAATGATGCATGGGTGGGTGACAGAATGAATAGGTGGTTGAGTGCAAGGATGGGTGAAAGGGTGGATGGGTGACATGATACATGTGTGGGTAAAAGGATGGGTGAAAGGGTGGATGGATGAAAGGGTGTATGGGTGTGTGAAAGAATGGGAGAAAAGGTGGATGGGTGGGTGAAAGCATGGGTGGAAAGATGAAAGGATGGATGGGTGGACGGATGGTGAAAGGACGCGTGCGTGGGTGGAAAGATGAAGGAATGGGTGAAATGATGGATGGGTGGGTGAACATATATGTACATGGGTAAATGGGTTGAAGGGTGGAAGGGTGGGTGAAAGGATAAGTGACAGGGCTAATGGATGAATGGAAGATTGAATGATGGATGAAAGAATGAATGGATGACAGAAGATAAATGTGAAATATGGATATCAGCTTGTGAATGGAAGGGCGAAGGGATGAATAGATAGATGCTTGGATAGACGAAACGAGAGTTTTTCTAGGGATGGTCAGGCTCACTTGCTTCACATGCTTGGTGCCATCAGAACTTTGGTTCAAAATGGGGGGTATTTTATTTTTCTGGCTCCTCCCTTGTGTGTTTCTCTGAAAATGACTGAAGTTTTCTTCTGTGTCACACCACTTGCGTACCTGGAGTGGGCTTTAATCGTGGGTGCTTTCACATGGCTGAATCTCAGTAAAGTATACCCAGTAACTGTTCTCCTTTACGGCCATTTAGACGCTAGTTCACCATCTTTTTTTCGGTCCTGGGATGCATGCTGGAGCTGGCAGGGGCGATCAACATGGGAATTCTAGGATATCTAGAGATAAATTGTCAGACTCAGTCCTACATTGTCAGGACACTGCCAACCTTGCTGGTTCCGTGAGTGGAGGCAGCTTTCAGCGTCAGGCATGTTCTGTCACCCCACCATGGAGATCATGGCTGCTGACTCTTAGGTGGCAGGCTTGGCCAATCTTGGAAGGCAGGCCTTCTGGTGCCAGCAGAAGTTACAACAGGTGGGCACATCGAGGGTTATGGGAAGGTAGAGGGTTGAGAAGAGGCTGCTTGAGTCATAAAGTAAGCTCCACCTCTTGGAGGTCTTAGGGTGTTTTTAGGACAAAGGAAAGTATTCTGAAAACTAATCAACATTGTTGAAGCCCTTCAAACCTGTCCAAGATTTAAGGTCTGTGCGTGGTGTAGAAAATATCAATCAATCGAGCACATGCTATAGACATTACAGCCTTCAATCCCTTTAAGGGAGTGCAGGACTTTTAAAGCTTTCTGTAGTTATCTGCAAGGAACATGTAGATCACAAGTTCCAGTAAGATAGCTTAGTGCGTTACTGCACTTGATGTACCAGTGTTTCTATGTGTGTGCAAAGTTCTGGAACAGTCTTGCCTCTCCACCTTCGGACTTCACCCTCCCGTCAGGAATTCAGAATGTAACTCAAGACCTGGTTGTTCAACTGATTCCAACCGAGCAGCATGACTCTCAGCGCCTGGATACCCTCGCGTGTGATTAGCAGCGCTTTACAAATCCAGTTCAATTTATTGTGTGTGGGATTGTGTTTTATTGTGTGTTAGGTATTTAATATAGCATGAACCTAACTCTAAGGAGCACCAGAGCACATTTCAGGGAACATTCCTATATCAGCCGTGTGTGCATGCGGGATGTGGTTGAAACCAGGTTACAAATCACAGAATATGAGCCCCTAAGGAATAGCAACAGGGTGTTGGGCCTATAATAATTACCCTTGGCTGAGATTAATTGAAACATTCTACCCAATCAATCACTTTTTTGTTTATCTCACCCGGGGATTAATAGATATCTCACTGTTTAGTTAAACCTATTTACAAACTGAGAAAACGTCATTTCCCAAAATAACATGTTTTAGCCATAGATCAAAATCACTATTAGAGCCCAGGCCAGCAGGTTCCAATATCAACATAAGCCTATTTGAAAGTGTTAATTATAAAAGCTGATCCTCAAAATGGCATCATACTGGACTCATCGCTCACAATGAACTGCCAAATCAACGCAGTCTCCTCAGCCTACTTCCACACGCTCCGCCTGCTTCGAAAGACTTTCAGATGGATCCGCACAGAATCCAGAAAGATGGTCACCCACGCACTCATCACCAGCAGACTCGACTACGGCAGTGCACTGTATGCCGGCGTCACCCAGAAACAGTTCAAGAAACGCCGCAGCCAGACTGGTCCTCAACATCCCCCGCCACAGCCACATCATGCAACACCTCCGACAACTCCACTGGCTCCCAGTCAACAAAAGAATCACCTACAAGCTCCTCACACATGCCTACAAAGCTCTCCATGATGAAGGACTAGTATACCTGAACCACAGCCTCGCATCCCACGTGCACTTCAGACAACTCCGTTCCGCCCAGCTCGCCCTTGCTGCCGTCCCCAGGATCCACAAGACTAGAACCGGAGGAAGATCCTTCTCTTACCTCGCCGCCAAGACCTAGAACGTCCTGCCCCTCCACCTCAGGCAATCCTCGTCGCTGACCTGGCTTTTTGAATGATCCTACCCCTAGAGGGATCAGCAGCCCCCCCCTCACCCCAGGGCCTTGAGACCCTCACGGGTGAGTAGCCGCGCTTTATAAACCCCTGATTGATTGATTGATTGATGCAGGAAGCAACACATAATTAAACTCTGCCAGTTCCACTGCTTCACTCTTCAAGAGTAGGAAAGGTCTAGTGATGTCACTTCCGGTGATGTCACAGTGGTCAAAAGTTGTAGTTTACAGATCAGTAGCCAAGCCTACTTTCTCCGCCCTGTTAATCTGGAAGTCTGCTCTTCTGTTTAAGACAATGCGAATAAAAGGCATAGAGTTTAGTCAGGCTATAGGAACTCAGTGGTTTCACCCCAGAGACTAAATAGAATGTCCTGTTTCAAAAATGGCACATATGAATATTATTTATATCAAATAACAAACAGAATCTACTTAAACTATTTTTGAAATAGTATAATAAAACTATTTTCTGGTGTGATGTTAGTAACTGTCATGTAGCAAGGGGAAAATGACAGGCAGGCTAGAAGGAAAATATTTGTTGTACAGTGCTTTCTGATAACTTAAATTCCCATATTTCCCTTGAGGTGAGGGTGCCTTTGATAAATGACTGGCTGTGTTCCATGTAGCTCCATGCCGTGTGTGGTACTTTCAGCCGGCCTTGACGTTTAAGCCATCAGCACCTTGCATGCTGGGATTTCTCAATCCACACTTACAATGTTAAACATGAAGTTGAAATGCCCAGAACACAAGGTGCTGGTGTCTACACAACCTGGACTAACTCATGGTGTGGGGCATGATTGACGCCACTTAGTAGCTGAACCAGTGTTGAATCCACACTGTTATTTGGACACTTTTAAATAGGACCTCAGTTCAGTTACTGCTCCTCTGCTAGGTTGCAATTATCGGAACAAAATAGCAGTACATTTTTTCATTACTTACCAGTAATCCAATTACTCTGATTCTACTTCCTTGTCCCAGTCGTTAATTCATGAGATGTGCCCAGACACTGGAAACAAGCACCCGGCTGCCTGCCTAAAAGAAAATAGTGTAAACTTCTCCCTTTTCTAGATGTACCTGAAACTGTGACCTCTACCCAGGATCCTCCTGAGCCAAGAACCAGCAAAGCAGTCCAACAGCCAGGAGCACGGCACAAAGTATGGGAGGATGATGAGGTCAGGGATGAGGAGGAAGAATCAGAGTAATGAGCATGCTGGTAAGTAAATGATGCATTACTTCCTCATTCCCTCAATTGAGTCCTTACATCATGAGGGTATACCAAAGCAGGTAGGGCTGGCATTGATTGCCCACCAAGGTTGCCAGCCAGAAAAGGCAAAGTTCATATACAAAGGAGGAAAGACCAAACCCAGGAGGTTAACAAAGCCCCAAGTCAAGTGCCATAGCAAGGCATCAAGCACCGGAAGCCCAAAAGGCAAAGGGCACAACTTATGGACCCAAGAGGCAAACATAGAGCGAACAAAGCTAAAATAATCAGCACTAACCCACAGGCAGTGATGCATGGAAAGCGCCAGAAGGGGCATAAGGAAACCACAAAAAACCCTCCAGCAATGCATGCACTCTCTAGTTCAATCAAAAACATAAGCCCATGTAAGAGAATGTCACCAAACCCTACAATGGGGGTGGAGAGGAGAGACAAGAACTATAATACCGAAAGAGAAGGCCCAGATCTGAGATAGGATGCAGACTCTCAAAATAAACCAAATACCCAGAACCTTAGAATTCTTAGGGGAAGGGACACACACAGGAAATACACCACACCCAAAACAGGGCAAAAGAGCACATCAGCCCAAGCAGACAAACAAAGGCAAACCGAAGAGGAAGTCACAAACAGGGCCAACAGTCAACAACTAGGCAGAAGATCAATGCCCAACACATAGAAAAGGAAGGCCCAGACCACAGCACCTGCTATGTTAGATTAAAACACCCCAAAAGGGCCCCAGGGATTTGGGTTTGGTAAGCACCATTAACAAAGGGCAGGACCCAGCATGTCACTGAAGAAGATAAACCCAGAAGGCAAAATATATGAACCAGCATCATTCAAAAAGACAATTAACGGAATAACAAAACGATTGTCGCTGGTGAAAGATAGAGAATTGCTTACTAAAAGAGAACATGCATGGATGGTCAGAAATGAGTACAAGATGCTTAAACTGCAGCCTTATTTAGAGATACCTTGGTCTGCAAAATTAAAAAATGTATTTATTAAAGCAAGATTTGGCTATCTCCCAGGATCAAAGCATGCAATCCCATGGCTGCGACCATCTAAGCCGGCCCCTTGTAGACTGTGCAATCAATGGGACGAAAATATGATCCACCTAGTTAGCATATGTCCAGAAATGAAGGAAGAAAGAAGGGGATATTTAAAAAACTATTTTAATATACGAGGAGTACGAACTTGTAGACAAGCTCTGGTAATTTGTTTTAAGCCAACTGATATAATCATAAATGCAAATTTTACAAAAATTTCTGATCTTAACAAAAGAGAAACTAGAAGCCTGTGATCTGAGCATAGTAAATTTGGTAGTTCAAATCGGTTAATATAGAAATCTAATTTTGCACAGGACAATTTGCACATAATTTATGATTTTATGGGGTGTAACTTGATTTTTTCTTTTATATTAATAAAAGTAAAAGAATTGTAGATTTGCAATATAGAGAAATTAAATTTGCCCACAGTATTTTCTCTTAGATTTCAGAATTGAAAAACTGTTTTTATTATGGTTGTGTAATTGATGATTTTATATTCTATGATTTTAATTAATCAAGCAATAAAGTTTTTGAATTGAATTGAATACTCTAAGCCCAAAGGCCCAACAGGTAGGCAGGACTGTAAAGTCACTAGAGGTCCAAAAAGGAGTGTAGTAGAGTAGTATAGGAAGCCAGTCTTTGTGGCAAAGACCAAGCAACCATTGATGACCTGGAATGGCTGGACCATCAACGAATGCACCAACACCACAACCCAAGGATACTTCAGTGGCAGGGGTAGGTGCCAGCCACAAAGGGTGCAAGTCCAAGACAAGGGGCAAGCCAGAGCTGCAAAGACTTTTTAAGAACCCACAGCACACAAAATGTGTTGAAGGAGTAAGAAGAAGAAAAGGCAACCCATGTCATCCTACACATCCAGAGTAAAACAGCAACAGGAGAAGGAGGGGGCCAGCAAGAAGTGAGAACCAGCCAGTGCACCCATAGGGCCAAAGACCAAAACTCCAAGACCAGCTGGTAAGAACTCACTGCACAAGAGCAGCAAGCATCTAACAAACAAACGATGAAAGTGCCCAACCTCAAGATTGAGGACACCCATCCGAGAGCAAGGCGAGATAACAGGCACGAACCCCACAGCTGAGACCAGGACAGTGCTCTGTAAGACAGTTAATCAATCAATCGGGGAATTGTAAGCGTGCTACTCACCTGTGAGGGTCTCAAGGCGCTGAGGGGGGGGGGTCCCCAGATCTGTTTAGCCGAAGAGCCAGGTCTTGAGGGTCTTCCTGAAGGTGTTCAGGGAGGGGGCGCGTCTGATGTCTGCCGGTAGCTCGTTCCAGGTCTTGGCTGCAATGTGAGAGAAGGATCTTCCGCCTGCTCTGGCTCTGTGGATGCGCGGGGTTTCGGCCAGTGCGAGATTGGAAGATCGGAGGATTCTTTTGGGTACGTGGAAGTTGATTCTGTCGTCGAGGTATTTGGGTCCGTTGTTGTGTAGGCATTTGTAGGCGTGAGTGAGGATTTTGAAAGTGACTCTTTTCTCCACGGGGAGCCAGTGGAGAATTCGTAGGTGTTGTCTGATGTGTTCGTGTCGGGTGATGCCGAGGACGAGTCTGGCGGCGGTGTTCTGTATTGTCTGGAGTTTGCGGAGTAGGGACTTGTTGATGCCGGCGTAAAGTGCGTTTCCATAGGCCAGTCTGCTGGTGATGAGTGCGTGGGTGACTGTCTTCCTTGACTCAGGGGGGATCCACTTGAAGGTCTTGCGTAGGATGCGGTGGGTGTTGAAGCAGCTGGAGGTGACGGCGTTGACCTGTCGGTTCATGGTGAGTGATGAGTCGAGTACGATGCCAAGGTTCTTGGCGTGGTCTAAGGGGGTAGGTGGGCTTCCGAGGGCGGTCGGCCACCAGGTACTGTCCCATGCAGAAGATGTAGTACCGAGGACGAGGACTTCTGTCTTCTCGATGTTAGAAATGGGATTTTTTTGTAGGCTAGGGCGTGGGCCAAAGCCAGGCAAAAACCACCACTCTAGTCAGGATAAGGGAGTTACACGTCTAAAATAACCCCTGCTCACCCCCTTGGTAGCTTGGCACAAGCAGCCAGGCTTATCTTAGAGGCAGTGTGTAAAGCATTTGCACATAACCCACAGTAATACAGTGTACGCACTACAAAAGGACACCACACCAGTTTAGAAAAATATCCAATATTTTTATATAATTAAAACAAGACCAAAAACGATAAGAATCCACAAGACTATACTTAAAAGTTCACAGTTCCAAAAATACGCTGATTAAAAAGAGTTCCTTGTGTGGATAGCTCCGTCCGGGCTACCACGGCGTCGTGAACAACAAATCCAACAGTTCTGGCTGGTCGCGGGCCCACTACGGTGTCGGGAAGACCCGCAAACAGTACCTGTGAGAGATGCAGGGCGTTGAGGCCCTTGAAGTCACTCGCGTTGCAGGTCGAGCTCCTCTCTGATGGAATCAGGAGCGCTGGCGCCGGCAGACGTCTGGTGCTGCGGTGCAAAGCGCAGCGGTGCAGCGTGCGGTGCCCCCAGGTCACGGTGTGAGCAGCGGCTCGGTGACGGCGTCAGATGGCGTCGTCGGTGAGACCAGGGTCGCGGTGCGAGATGAAGGCGGTGCTCGCCACGGTGCTAGCAGGTCACGGTGCAAGCAGCGTCATCGTCGTTGCATAAGCGCTGTCGTCGGCTGACGAACTGGAGTCGATGGCGTCGGCAGGCCAAGGTTGCGGTGCAGGATGAGGGCGGTGCATCGTGTGACTTACGAGCGGTCCCCTCAAACCACGGTGCAAGCAGCGGCGTCGATTTCGGCGGGAAGTGGCGGCGTCATGAAGGCCAAGGCGTCCTCGTGAAGCAAGGCGGTGCGGAGTGCGGTGCCCACAGGTCGCGGTGCGAGCAGCAGCTCGGTGGCGGCATCAACAGGCGTCGTCGGTGAGACCAGGGTCGCGTTGCGGCGGTGCTCTCTGCGGTGCCAAAGCTTCGGCGTGAAGCGAGGCGGTGCGGAGTGCGGTGCCCACAGGTCGCGGTGCAAGCAGCGGCTCGGTGGCGGCATCAACAGGCGTCGTCGGTGAGACCAGGGTTGCGGTGCGGCATTGCGGCGGTGCTCTCTGCGGCGCCAAAGCTTCGGCGTGAAGCAAGGCGGTGCGGAGTGCGGTGCCCACAGGTCGCGGTGCAAGCAGCGGCTCGGTGTCGGCATCAACAGGCATCGTCGGTGAGACAAAGGTTGCGGTGCGGCGTTGCGGCGGTGCCTTCAGGACACGGAGTCGGCAGCGGCGTCATAGACGTCGTTGAGTTGGCGTTCTTCTTGCTGCAGCACAAAACACACAGTCCCCAGTGCTGCGGGTCGAAGAACTTGAAGTCTTTGCTGTTCCTGAGACTTCGTGAACAAGGGGCAAGCTCTACCTCAAGCCCTTGGAGAGACTCACAAATTAGGTTGCAGAAAGTCCAGTCCAGGCCTTTCACTGCCCAAGACAGAAGCAGCCACTGCAGGTCAGCCCAGCAAAGCACCCAGCAAAGCAGTCGTTCCTTTTCGCAGCTTCTCCGGCTCTTCTTCTTGGCAGTCTTCTTGTCCAGATGAGTTCTAAAGTTCAGGGGTCTTGGACCCAGCATTTATGTCCAAAAATCCTTTGATCTCTTAGGCAGAGAGGGCCTCTGCCCGGTCAGGACCAGTTCTGCCTTCTCTGGTGTGAATTCCTGGCAGGAGGTGGAGACGGCATTTGTCAGAGGCAGAGCAGGCCCTTTGAGGTGCAAGGAAATCTCCTCCCCCTTCCCCCATCGTAACCCAGGTCTCTTCAGCCCTTTCCTGACCTACCAAGACCATCTGGCGCCCCTCCTGCTCCCCCAGCCTTCTGTCATCCAAAACCCAGACAGACAATCCACATTCTAGCAGAGGCACACGGGATGACTGAGCAAGAAAATACCTACTTTCTAAAAGTGGTATTTTCAAACACAGAATGTAAACATCACCTTCACTAAAAGATGCATCTTTAGATTCTGAGTTCAGGCATACTAAATTCTATTTTCTTACCGAATTCCCTGGGCCAGTTATGTTTATAAGATGTTATAAACAAACCTCCCATTCTATCCTATGGGGAACTGGTAGCCTTGCAATAGTGAAAAACGAAATTGGCTGTAATTCACTATCAGGACATGCCACACACACCAGGGCATGTCCCACCTTTCACATACACTGCACCCTGCCCACAGGGGTACCTTGGGCCTACCTTAGGGGTGACTAACATGTAGAAAAGGGAAAGTTTAGGGACTGGCAAGTGTGTGCACTTGCCAAGTCGACATGGCAGCCCCAGGCTGCGCACAGGCTCTGCAATGGCAGGCCAGAGTTCCACTTTACGGGCTGTTTGCGTGGGTGGCACAATCCAGTGCTGCAGCCCACCAACAGCATTTGATTTATAGGCCCTGGCACTTGCAGTGCACTTTACTAGGGACTGACACATAAATCAAATAGGCCAATCATGGAAACACCAATCCATAACACAATTTACACGGAGAGCATATGCACTTTAGCACTGATTAGCAGTGGTAAAGTGCCCAGAGTCCTAAAACCAACACACACATGGTCAAAAACAGGAGGCCAAAAAGTCTGGGGGTAAACCCGCTGAAAAAGCCAAGTCTAACACAACCCCCTCCCAGCCTAAAGCCAGGGTAGACTAATCAATCCCTTGATGGACTTCCCTGCTTGGGGCGATAGAACATAGACCTGGCCCACAACAGCGGGGGCACGTTCTGGTTCTACGCCTTTCCAAACCCAGTTGGATCCCTCTATCCATACTCTCAGGGCCCACTAAGCTGACCCATGGGGTACCCTTCTCTTCACCTGTGAACCCCATCTGTGCAGCGCCTAAACTTACTTTGCTCACAGATGTGTCCCAACAGGCCGACAGTGCCCACATCGCCAACACAGTGGTGTGGCCCAGTCCACCCCCGGGGTGTGACTTCTGTCCCCCTCCCAGGGGCAACTCTGTCCACCAGGACAGTAAGCCACAGTGGCTACCGACAGTTGTCAGTGGGGAGATCCAGGCCTTATGCCTCTCAGGGCTCTCTAACCTCTGTGGCGTCAGAGAGTGGGGGGCAGTAGCCCCAGGTGCCTGGCACCCTTTGTCCACTCTCCCTCTTGTCAGGCCAGGGATGACATCCTGGCACTGACCCACCAGCCTAGGGTCTGTACCTGGCGGCTGGACAGGAGACTGGGGTAGGCTCTCCCACCCCTGGTCTTCCTCCCAGGGGCTCCGTACCCTCCCACCTGGAGCGGTACCCCCTTCCAGAATTGTCAGGGCACCTGTGGCAGGTGCCTTGCACAATTCGCCCACCAGTTCAGGGGTGCTATCCTGCAACTGGTACAACAGCCTAGGGTCTGTAGCCTGAGGCTGGACACAGGACTGGGGTGGCCTCTCCCACACCCTGTCCTCCTCCCTGGGGCACTGCATCCCCCCACCGGGAGCAGTCCCCCTCAACTCCAGAATTGTCAGGCCACCTGTGGCAGGCGTTCTGCACAATTCACCCACCAGTTCAGGGGTGCTATCCTGCAACTGGTACACCAGCCCAAGGTCTGTACCCTGAGGCTGAACAAGGGACTGGGGTAGGCTCTCCCGCACCCGGTCCTCCTCCCTGGGGCACTGTACCCTCCCACCTGGAGCGGCACCCCCAGAAGACAAACCGGTAGTGGCACTGTTAGCAGTTGCCCCTTCCCCCAGGTCAGGGGGGACACCCTGAACCTGGTCCTCCAACCCAGGGCCTGTACCCTTAGGCTGGACCTGTGCCTGGCAACCCAGGACTTCCGGGGGAGTACACCAACCCCCCCAAAGGGAAACACACCCCTCATGAGTTGTGCCAGAATCCGCCTGGTGCAGGTCTTCAGCCTCCTGTCCACCTGACAGAGCATGAAGACCCCCCAGGCCAGAAGTGGCCTCATCAGGGTCAGTCCTGGGGTGCTCTGACCTCAGAGCTGGCAACCCCTGACCTACTGGTCCTTCCAAAATTGTCAGGGCACCTGTGGCAGGTGTCCTGCCCAACTCGCCCACCAGTTCAGGACCTCCCTCCAGCAACTGGTCTCCCAACCTAGGGTCTAAACCCTCAAGTTGAACCGGGGTCAGAGGCGAGGACTCCCTCCCTCTGCCCCCCCTTCCAGAGTTCTGCACCCTCCCACCTGGAGTGGTACCCCTAGAAGACAAACCGGTCAGGACACTGCTTACAGTCGTCCTTCCCTCCAGGTCAGGCAGGACCGGAACCTGGCTTCCCAACCCAGGGACTAAACCCTGCAGCTGAGCACCTGCCCGGCACACCAGGACTTCCTTGGGAGCATGCCCCCCCTGAGGGTAACACATGACTCATGCGTTGTGTGACAGTCTGCCTGGTGCAGATCTCCTGACCTCTGTCCATCTGACAGTGTGCGAAGATCCCCCAGGTCAGAAGTGGTGTCACCATGGTCACTGCTAGGAGGCTCAGCCCTTCTGGCTGGCCCCTGACCCACTGGTTCTCCCACTGGGGAACGCATCCCCCTCTCACCCCTCCATCTGGACTTCTGCACCCTCCCAACTGGAGCAGTGTTGCGAGACACCAGAACCGGTGGGATGCTCGTTACAGCAGTCCCCCCCAGTTCCCCAGACACTAGGGGATCCCCCTCAATGGGTGGCCTTCCAGTACAGCCTAGGCTCCCCACCTGGTGTTCCCTCATGGAACCACCCAGGCTCTGGGACCGGGTTTCGGGCACCTTGGGCCTCAGCCCCTTCCCACTCCTTCTCCGCGGAGACAGGACGTGAGTCCCTACACCTTTCCCACGACACCGGGACCTATCTGGGCTACCACGAACCTTTCCCACCACCCTTGGTTGGGAAATACCTAAGCCACTTCCTTCCGGGTCACCCCCAGATGCTTCTCCAGACCCTCTGGAATCCACCAAAAGGTCTGCCTCCAGTGCAAGCTCCCTGGGGTCAGAAAACTCACACTCCACTGGGTGTTGGCATAGCTCTGGAAAACAGGGACTTAACATATGCTCTCCAATAATTGAATAACACAGCCCCACACAGGTGTTAACCAAACTACCCTTCACCCAACCATCCAGTGCCTCAGACAAGTACCCCACATCATTCTCACAAGACCGGTGAGACAGTGTCTGACTGTTGCTGTCTCTCAACCCATACTCTTCTGGCTGGTCTTCATACTCACTTACCAGGGCTTCTATCATGGGGGAACCCCTCTCTCTGCACCTCTCATCTAGAGTCAGTAGAGTGTCCCTCCCACTACTAGGAAAATGATCCCCTGTGCCAGTTCCCCAATCCACCTCAGGGACACTGCGTACCACGGGAGTAACCTCACAATCCTAAACCCCCTGGCGTATGTCAACCCCCTCCTTGAAGCAGGGCCCCAAATCTGTGTGTGCGTGTACCTCCCCTCAGTACTAGACACTACATTTTTGCTGCCACCATCTGGGCTGGACAAAGCCCTACCGGCTTCCCAATCCAGCTCCAGCTCTCTCATTTTAAGCTCATGATCCAAGATCATCTTCCTTTCCTCCATGGCTATTCTCTTGTCTTCCCTCTCACTTTCTATTCTGAGTTTCTCCAATTCAAACTTCCTTGCTTCCCGCCTGTCCTCCAGCTCCTCTGGGGACAAGCCACTGCTGCCTTGCCTGGAGGGTCCCCCCTCCCAAAAGCACATCCACCCTAGGAACAGGCTCATCCACCTCTCCATTGAGATCACCAGATTGCCCACTGGCATGTCTGGCTGCTACCCAGGCCCTCAGCGCCTTTTGTAGCTCCTCCTTCCTGGTGAGGCCTCTGACCTGGACTTTCAGGTTCTTGCAAATCGATTTTAACTCCTTGACATTGTAGGCTTCCAATCGATCCTCCTCAAAGGCAATTTCTACTGATGCATTTGATGATACTATAGATTCAGGCATGTTGAAGTAGCAAGTTCAAACTGGCAAGATAAAAATAGGCCAAAAAAGAAAAAGAACCTGTATGTGGTACGTAATGGTCTGCAATATGGTAGTAGTGCACACCAATCACTGTAAGTCAAGTGCAAACACAAGTCCTATCCTCACCGCTGACAACCAATGTTAGAAATGGGATTTTTTTGTAGGCTAGGGCGTGGGCCAAAGCCAGGCAAAAACCACCACTCTAGTCAGGATAAGGGAGTTACACGTCTAAAATAACCCCTGCTCACCCCCTTGGTAGCTTGGCACGAGCAGCCAGGCTTATCTTAGAGGCAGTGTGTAAAGCATTTGCACATAACCCACAGTAATACAGTGTATGCACTACAAAAGGGCACCACACCAGTTTAGAAAAATATCCAATATTTTTATATAATTAAAACAAGACCAAAAACGATAAGAATCCACAAGACTATACTTAAATGTTCACAGTTCCAAAAATACGCTGATTAAAAAGAGTTCCTGGTGTGGATAGCTCCGTCCGGGCTACCACGGCGTCGTGAACAACAAATCCAACAGTTCTGGCTGGTCGCGGGGTCGCGGGCCCGCTACGGTGTCGGGAAGGCCCGCAAACAGTACCTGTGAGAGATGCAGGGCGTTGAGGCCCTTGAAGTCACTCGCGTTGCAGGTCGAGCTCCTCTCTGATGGAATCAGGAGCGTTGGCGCCGGCAGACGTCTGGTGCTGCGGTGCGAAGCGCAGCGGTGCAGCGTGCGGTGCGAGCAGCAGCTCATAGACGGCGTCAGATGGCGTAGTCGGTGAGACCAGGGTCGCGGTGCGAGATGAAGGCGGTGCTCGCCACGGTGCTAGCAGGTCACGGTGCGAGCAGCGTCGTTGTTGTTGCTGAAGCGCTGTCGTCGGCTGACGAACTGGAGTCGATGGCGCCGGCAGGCCAAGGTTGCGGTGCAGGATGAGGGCAGTGCATCGTGTGACTTACGAGCGGTGCCCTCGAACCACGGTGCAAGCAGCGGCGTCGATTTCGGCGGGAAGTGGCGGCGTCATGAAGGCCAAGGCATCCTCGTGAAGCAAGGCGGTGCGGAGTGCGGTGCCCACAGGTCATGGTGCGAGCAGCGGCGTCAACAGGCGTCGTCGGTGAGACCAGGGTCGCGGTGCGGCGTTGCTCTCTGCGGTGCCAAAGCGAGGCGTGAAGCGAGGCGGTGCGGAGTGTGGTGCCCACAGGTCGCGGTGCAAGCAGCGGCTCGGTGGCGGCGTCAACAGGCGTCGTCGGTGAGACCAGGGTTGCGGTGCGGCGGTGCCCTCTGCGGCACCAAAGCTTCGGCGTGAAGCGAGGCGGTGCGGAGTGCGGTGCCCACAGGTCGCGGTGCAAGCAGCGGCTCGGTGGCGGCGTCAACAGGCGTCATCGGTGAGACCAGGGTTGCGTTGCGGCGTTGCGGCGGTGCTCTCTGCGGTGCCAAAGCTTTGGCGTGAAGCAAGGCGGTGCGGAGTGCGATGCCCACAGGTCGCGGTGCAAGCAGCGGCTCGGTGTCGGCATCAACAGGCATCGTCGGTGAGACAAAGGTTGCGGTGCGGCGTTGCGGCAGTGCCCTCTGCGGTGCCTTCAGGACACGGAGTCGGCAGCGGCGTCGTAGACGTCGTTGAGTTGGCGTTCTTCTTGCTGCAGCACAAAACACACAGTCCCCAGTGCTGCGGGTCGAAGAACTTGAAGTCTTTGCTGTTCCTGAGACTTCGTGAACAGGGGGCAAGCTCTACCTCAAGCCCTTGGAGAGACTCACAAATTAGGTTGCAGAAAGTCCAGTCCAGGCCTTTCACTGCCCAAGACAGAAGCAGCCACTGCAGGTCAGCCCAGCAAAGCACCCAGCAAAGCAGTCGTTCCTTTTCGCAGCTTCTCCGGCTCTTCTTCTTGGCAGTCTTCTTGACCAGATGAGTTCTAAAGTTCAGGGGTCTGGGACCCGGCATTTATGTCCAAAAATCCTTTGATCTCTTAGGCAGAGAGGGCCTGTGCCCGGTCAGGACCAGTTCTGCCTTCTCTGGTGTGAATTCCTGGCAGGAGGTGGAGACTGTATTTGTCAGAGGCAGAGCAGGCCCTTTGAGGTGCAAGGAAATCTCCTCCCCCTTCCCCCATCGTAACCCAGGTCTCTTCAGCCCTTTCCTGACCTACCAAGACCATCTGGCGCCCCTCCTGCTCCCCCAGCCTTCTGTCATCCAAAACCCAAACAGGCAATCCACATTCTAGCAGAGGCACACGGGATGACTGAGCAAGAAAATACCTACTTTCTAAAAGTGGTATTTTCAAACACAGAATGTAAAAATCACCTTCACTAAAAGATGCATCTTTAGATTCTGAGTTCAGGCATACTAAATTCTATTTTCTTACCGAATTCCCTGGGCCAGTTATGTTTATAAGATGTTATAAACAAACCTCCCATTCTATCCTATGGGGAACTGGTAGCCTTGCAATAGTGAAAAACGAAATTGGCTGTAATTCACTATCAGGACATGCCACACACACCAGCTGAGTGAGGAGCCTGAGATGTGCATGACAGTCATCAGACCCAGTGTACCACAATACCACAATACCACATGTCCCCCACCCCCAATAGTGCAGCGTGGAGGCAGGGATTTATAAACAGCCACGGACAGACATGAAGGGTACACATTCCACAAGCCCCACGCTCAGCAAGGAGGTGGGGGAAGCCCATTACTGGTCCACACTCCAGTGATAAGGGAGGTGGCACTCACCCATCAGTGTAGGCGCCCTATTGCTCCATATATGGCAGGAACACCCAACAGGGAGAACATAGGGAAGGTCCCAAGCTCGGACCCTCCAGTCCAGCAGGGATTAGCTAGCCATCCAGAGGACCACAGCATTGTCAGGCAGAACAAACCTAACACTGGAGACCAAGCCCATTAGGCATATTAAACAGTAGGACACCACCACACAGCCCAGGCCAAGTTCTGCAAGAAGGCCAGGATGGGGCACGAGAAGAGAAGAGGGGAGGGGCGGGGCAGGGCGGGGAGAAGAGAAGAGGAGTGGAGTGGAGAGGAGAGGAGATGGCTGACATTAGCTAATGCAGGGCTGCATTTTAAAATGGCTAACACTGGTTGCCATCTTGCATCATTACACATGAGTCCTTTATTTCTAGGCAAAACACAATGGGCCCAATTCACAAAGGTAAACTGTGACGAAAGTCTAACTTTACGACTTTCGGTAGTCACAAATTCTGGTCTTATGGATTCCTGGGCTCTCACACAGTGGCGTAATGAAACTTGAGGGGGCCCCCGTGCAAAGTACATGGAGGAGCCCGGGCCCCTCCCACCACTGGGGCTGCGGGGCCTTATGTTATGCCACTGCTGTAACAGCCAGACACAGGACATATGCTCCACACCCTTACTACTGTCCATGCATCATGTAAGTTTACATGGAACATCATGTTTTATAAGGATAAAGTGAAGGATCCAGCTGCAGGAGACTGGCAGACCATTTTAAACAGGAGAGACTAGTAGGTACCTCTCTCTATGCAGGGAACACATAGAAAGGTCAGCCTTGCAGGTATAATCAGTCCCTGTCACCATTGTCAGTCCTCTACAGACCAGTGTGGTGATAGTATGTCATGCTCAGAAAGGCAGTGATGCTCGTGGTGTGCAACTCCAGACCACACAGCCATGCTCTGGGTCTCATTACACTTCTACAGGGGCCTCAGCAAACATGTGTGATAGCATAGGTGCTGGTAACAGGGGTGCTGGAGGTGCTGCAACACCCCCAAATAACCGTGCTGGAGTTCAAAAATTGAATGACTCTGCCTTTATATTTTGTTTTTATCTTATCACAGAGGTCAAATGTTAGGCTATGTTTTCTAACAAATTGCTGATTATTCTTTTAACATGGAGATTGGTGTTTATTTTTCTTTCTCTGACTGCAAAGTGAGAAGGTTTTGTAATGTGAACTATGTGACAATCTTGATGAGTGTGAAAGGAAAGGATGCAGGATGTTAAATTCTTTTCTAACACAACAATACATGAACTGTACAAATATAATATTTCAAAATATTTCAGCAGTTAGGAAAGCACAACTGAAGAACTTTCTTTTGTAATTCTGAAGTGTGATTGAAACAAATATTTTATTTGTATAAAATTAAATCACAACACTTTACTTTATAAAGTGCAATTGATAAATATTCACTGAAACCAATTTTCACAGATCATCATCTGTACGCTGTATAGTTTTATCGTAAAACTACATGTCTGTGCTAATTCAGGGTCCATTTCAATGTAAATGCTCCATATCTTTGTAAATATGGATCATTTCTGCTCTCTTCCTTTCACTCAACGCAGAGCAGCAACTTTACTTGCTGCCTTGGGTTGTGTGATATATTAGTAAATGTGCCCCTGAAATTTTCACAATTCTCATGAGTTCAGTTATGTAACACTGATGGCAGCACCCCACTCCGAAATGTTTTCCAGCATCACTGTGTACTTGTTGTGTGTGCTCAGACCAAAAATCTAAATTACCCTCAGGCTCGCTCCATGGGTGACTATGAATAAGGGGGCACGCTTTCTAGAACCATGAACGGGACATTCACACCCAATACTCTGGGGCATATTTATGAAATTTGTGGAGCTGGGCAGCGCAGCAAGTTATCTTGCTGCATTGCCCTGCATCACAGGGAAATGGCAGAAATGCGCCTTATTTATCCAATACAGTGCATTTCCTCCCCGTCTGTTTTCCTCTCACAGTCCTTACGTATGAGTTTAACCCCATTCATGCAGAACCTAATCACCAAACTTGATTTTTCCTTCCCAATACAAGATGGCCCCCATACCAAAGGGTATAAGTACATCATTTCCTGGGAAGGACTTCCTGAAATAATAAAGCACAGAAGGAAATCAGTTGAACAATAGGGAGAGGTGTGGGAGGAAGTCAGGACTGAGATGAGGAAGACATGGACTTGGAATAATGAATATTACCCGTAAGTAACCGGGCATTGCCTCCTCGTCCGTCTTCCTCTCACAGTCCTAACGTAGGAGTACGTACCCAAGCCAAGAAACTGATTTCGACCAATACCATGAAAAAGCAAAACAGGGGACATCAAACAAGGACCCAAGAAGATGACACTGTAGGTGAACCTGCAGGACACAAAACAGCAGAGACCAAAAAGCCGAGGGCACACCACTATCCAGAGGGAAACGCGAGCGGCAGCACCCAAGCGTCAGCTATGCCAATGCCGTGAAATAAAGCCTCGGCAAATGCCTCCCTGGAGGCCGCAACACCCCGGAGACCACTCAGGGAAAAACCGCGGAACACGACGGCCAGCCAAGGCAGAGGAACGGGACAAGGACAACGCAGCCAAAGGGACAAAAAAGAGAGAGGAGGCTTGGAACCCCCAGAGTCAGACCCAGGGAGACCGACAAGGCTCCCAACTCGCGAAACACAGCAACGTGTCATAAAGACAGAGAAAGAGAATGAAGCACAGCCAGAGAGGAAACCAAGGAGCAGACAACAGGAAGGCAAAACCACACCAGAGTCCAATGGCAAAGAGGACACTGCTAGCAGGGAAAAAAGCTGGACGCAGAAAAAGCCCCACAATGGTCAGAAGAAAACGAAGCCAAGGAGGGAAAGACAAACAATGCCCCAACTCCCCAACCCATCTCTAAGAAAAAAAGGCCACCAGAACAGCTGCAGTCAAAAGAAGCCCGAAGGCGACTGACCCCAAAAGGGCCAAACGGAAGATCCGGGAAGACCAACCAGAGGCAAGCCCCAAAGCAGCAACGGGGAAGAAACAACACGATGCCAAAGAAAGCAACCCACAGCAAGCGAGACGTCAGAGGGGCACAGACAAACACCAGCCCCATGAAAAGCCGGATCACCACCCATGCACCGCGGAGGGCAGAGATAGCCAAAACCAGCTGAAAAACGTCCCGAAGGAAGCCACCTGAGGAACCAAGAGGAAGAGGAAAATTTCTCAACCCGACACCAGACGGAAAGAGATTGCCAAGGACGGTAACAAGCTGCAAGGGGAGAGGACAGTCATGAATGCCGGAGCAGCTCAGCAACAGCCAAAGAACATCCAGGGTCCAAGACGGACTGGCTCACAAGAGACAAACCACAAGCCTCAGTCAGTGAAGTGAGTCCTATGGACAAAGCGGCAGCCACAGAGGCAACAGATGGAATGGCAAACCCCAACGGGCCGAACAGAGAGGACAAGAGAGGACAAGGGAACCCATGGCGCCCAGACCCAACCGGGGAATCAACAGAACCACCACGCGGTCCCGAACACCCCACAGAACCAACCGATGGAAAAGAAGAAAGTGTGGAAAATACGAAAAGAGGCCCCAGTGCCAGAGAACAGCGAGAAGAACCGCAGCCAAAGTAATCGAGGAAGGCCCAGTCAACCAAAAGAGAGGAAGAAGGGTAGTCCCTCGGTGGCGAACCAAGTCTGGCAAGGGAGACCAAAACAAAAAAGGACGTACAGACCACTGAGCCAGAAACACCTCCACAGAGGAAGGAAAACACCACTGGGCAACAGAAGGTCCAGACAGACTCCCCGGAAGACCGATGGCCGAGAGCCAGGAGAAGGGAAACGACCCCGAGCCAAGTCCACCTAGACAGAGAAGCAGGAAGAGGCACAACTGCCCCGCCGAAGGAGCTGACAATCAGGCCGCCAGGCAGAGGCACCCCGTCATTTGCAAGGAACTGCCGCCAGCCTCAATAAAAGGAAAAGAAAGCGCTTCCACCGGGCACAGATGCCCCCGAGCAGCAGACACCCCCATGGCAGCACCCCAAGAACATAATATGTGCGCACACACACACCGCACGGGCACCCATATGTATCTCGGGGCAGAAACACGGATTTCGACCTCATGAGGATGAAAGACTGAGCGAACCCTTCGGGATCGGAACCAGTCCTCAAGAGGTCAAACACATGCCCCTACAGTGGACACATCAGTCCACCAAGCCACCAGACCTGGCACCAACGCATAAATAAAAATGACAAAAAAGCAGAGCCCACCCCCACAGGAGAGCCCCGTGGGAACAAAGAGAAACCGGACCAGAGGCATGCATTCCTGAGACAACGGAAACAAAGCCAGAAAAGACAGTCAACAAGGTGAGACAGGCACATACCCATCCCCATGGAGGAAGGCTGATAAAGGGGACAATACCCCAGACAGGGGAGCCACGACCCCGCAGCCATCCAGATAGGGAAGATCGGGATCCCAGAGAATGCAAAACACCCCTAACAGAGCCCAGGCAAGGGGAACACCATGGGGACCAGGAAGAGGAAAAGGATGTCCTGGCCAGCAAAACAGAGGCACTGCAGGCGAGAAGGAAGAACCCAGACCTGGAAGCAGACAGCTATGAGACTGAGGAAGGGCAGAAACTGACAGCCTGAAAGAGAGGCAGAACAGGTGGAGACACTAACCGGAATAACACAAGAGCGAGAACCGAACGACCCCCGAGGCCCAGAACAGGGTGGAACACACCCGCCGCCAACGGGTCATGGAAAGCCGAATGGAACCGCCAGAAGCAAGTCTCACCAGCAGCGATGCAACTCCCACCAGAGGGAAAGGTTGCTGCAAAAAGCCCTGCCGAAACAATGGAAGCAGCCCAAACAAGAGACCACGAAGGTCATAAGTATGGGCAGAGGTCAGGCACTCACTTCCACAGCCCAGGAACCAAAAATGGAAAGGACCAAGTGACCGAAACACGGGGCAGTAGAATAAGCACTAACAAGCCCTGAAAGCATCCACCCCAGAACACCACATCCACAGATGGGAAACTAGGAACCTTGAAACAGGAAGCCCCAGGAAGAATGGGGGCTGGAGTACCAACGCCAGGAGCAAAGCAGAAGCCACAGCTCTGGCAAACATTATCCACAGAAGTGCCAGCCCATGTGAGGAGCCCCCAACCCACAAGGCACAGCGGGGCAAAAGAATCTCCAGCATGGCGGCCCGAAGAAACATATTCCCCACTCTGCCAGGCAAAGGAGAAACGAAAACACGCACACAAAGAACCTGGTGTGCCCAGCCCACCAAGGCACCCAGCAAAAGAGGAGAAAGTGCCCACCAGGGATGTACAGCAAAGTAGGAAGGACAAGAAGGAAGCGGAAACATATGGTGCACCCGGGAGAACCCACGAGCCCCCAACAGGAGCAACGTGGCCCAACTCCGCACTCCCGGGCCGAGCAGAGGAGTGGGAACAGCAGAACTGGGAGCGCACCAAAACAGAACCACCTTCCAACAGGTCCCTAACCGCCCAGCAGAGGGGCCAGCAGAGGAGGGACTCCAACAAACAGATTAAAGAAAGCAAGAGAAGGCAGCACCAATATGTAAAATCCAAATACGGACAAACCTGGGCCCTGCACAAATGGCCCCAAGGCCGATAACATCCCCCACCCAACATAAGGAAACATATGAGGAACCAACGCAGGAGGCACCGCTCCCGAACACTAAATGCAGCCCAAACAGCCGGAGCAACAAGGGCCTGGATAGCTGGGGCCACAGCCACCCCAGTGGATGGCCCAGCCACCACAGGAGGATGCACGACACATACAGACTCAGTAAAGAGGGAAGTAGCACCACAATCAAAGAAATCACCAGAACCCCTGAATGCGGCCGGAACCCGAAGGTCTCCACAGCTTCAAGCCAGCAACAAAACAGACCACAGGAGCGCCAAGGGAGGAAATGAAGGAACCTGCAACCAGACCGGCACAGGAAAACCCTTCATGAAAGCCGGCTGGGTGCCAGGGCAACACCAACCACGAGTGTGCCCCCCCCCGCCCACAAAGGACAGGCAGAGGCAACAAGACGTGCCTCATCGGAAAGGGAAGGCGCCATACAGAGTCCAGGCAGAGGCCATGGATCAGCTGCCCCCATGCAGCAATGCACCGCCAGATGGGACAGCCGCGCACCCCTGGAAGCGCAAACACAACCAGGGAGATGGATGCGGAAAAAAAGAAAAGAGCCTCGAGGCCCAGCAGGTCATCATGACAACACTGCACCATGCCGCGTGCTCACCCGCTCGTAAAGGACAGGAGGAACCCTGGAGACACGCTGCAAATGGCAAAGCGGGTGCATCATATTGAGATCAGGCAGATGTCACGCGACTGCCAATCTCAACAAAAATCGGTCCAGGCAGGCACAGAGGCGCTGCACACCATCCACAGAAGTCCACCATGAGCCCAGAAAATAACCAGGGGAACAAAGCAAATGAAAAAAATTAACACAGAAAAACATATATCCCCATGGCTGTCACAGGCAGCTCAGCAGGCCACAGACGCCCATGTGGTCTTGTATGCCCTGCATACAAGTGTGACCATTAAGAACAAAAACAAACCGCTACAGCAGGTCTGCAAATACAAAAGAAAACAACTAAAACATACCTGTAGCCAAGATGGCAAACGGCTGCAGAAAGAAGAAAACTGGAAGTCCTTCTAAGGAAGTGATGCACTTATACCCTTTGGTATGGGGGCCATCTTAGATTGGGAAGGAAAAGTCAAGTTTGGTGATTAGGTTCTGCATAAACGGAGGTAAACTCATACGTAAGGACTGTGATGAGAAAGACATGAACTCGAAGTAATGAATATTATCCGTAAGTAACTGGGCATTCCTGTCCTTTCCCCTTGCACTGGTGCCGTTTTGGTAGCCTAGCACCAACGCAGGCACCCTTGCATGATGGTGCAAAGGTGCCCGTGTTGTAGACAGCATTGGTTTCGTGCAGGAAGGAGCACCTTCTTGCAAAAGAAAATCCTGAGAGGCTTTTTCCTCTATGTATGCTGAAGAATGTATCACACATAGAAAAAGGAAAGAAAAAAAAGTGGAGAAATAAACATATTTCTCCCAGTTACGCCTCTCCTGGGGAGGCGTATCTTTTTGGTGCATTCCCAGGTTAACCAGGTTTGGCATGTCCGTCTGGGATCTGGTGCACAGTTTGCACCGGCAGACGCAATTAAGAGTGTGCCGCAACACAGATAGGGACAATGCACGCGATCACTAACATGGCCCGTGATGACGTGAAACTAGGTGGCCCCATGTTTTCAAATGCAAGGTGGTGTGGGCTGTGCAGAACTTTTGCTGTGCAGTTTTGTTTGCATCTGCAATGTAAAAACCGAGCATCACAAATGCTTGCCAGCAAATGTGTGCCTTGGTACCTGCTCCTGATTGGAGGCACAGTTATCACTAAATTGCTTGTTTAAAGGTGTGCGTGCCCCCATGCCATTATTTTTCTTGTGGCTTCTTAGCGCTAGATCGGTGGCAGCACACCTAGAAACGGTGACCCCCTCCACGGATGCTGTTACTGAACAGGCCCCCTCACTACTCTGTCAAAATCTGAAGCTATAATTACTTTCAAGCCAGAGGTCAATGAAAAGGTCAACCATGACTTGCACTCAATGAGGCTTATTTACAAGCCCCTTGCGCCACCGGTATGTCACTTTTTCCCATATTAAAGGTGACGCACCGGCGGCGCAAGGGGCTTGTAAATAAGCCCCAATATATTCTGCTGAACTACAAAGACCATAATGCACTGGCACGGACTGAGTCAAAAGACTAGTTTATTTTGGGATTTTCCTTTTCTGTTAAGTTTTTTGCTAATAAAGGAATGCTGGTCTGTTGGGGGGTAATGTAGGGGGTAGGGTGGCGTGTGTAGGTGGCCTGCTTCTCCTCCTGCAGGTGTTGTTTTCGGACCCCATCGGTGCCGGGTCGAGGAGGGTGCTCTGTTTTGTCTTCTCCCAGGAGAGAGACGGCGCTGACAGCTGAGAGAAATAGCCTGTGCATATATGGAGACAGCTTAAATACCAGCGTCCTCAGAGTGGAAAAACGTGGCCTTTTCCATAAATAACAAAAAGAGAGCGGTGAACCGGGGCAGTGTCATTATTACCGTGCACATAAATTAGACTCACAGCCTTTGGCACGGAATACAAACAGTTATCCTTGTAAGAGAGCGCGTGCGGCCCTGACGTGTCCCGGGAGAGGCTGACACTGCCAGCAGAGCGCGGGCTCCACGTGATTGGGCTCCGTTTAACGACGTTTTTACGTTAAATCGGCCGACTCTGATCTTGATGAGAATCGTTTTAATAACACTTAAATATAGTGTTTTTTCCATTCAGAATAATATACCTAATCCCTTCTAATCCAGTGTGGGCACAGTACCCCTGGAAGACCGCACCGAAATGTTATCAGACACTTTTCACTATATATTCATTTTTTCCACTACTTCGGCCAGGCCGGGGACGTGTAGGGTGCGGCTTTTGGGCACGTTATCTTGCAGTATGCTGTGAACCAGGCTGTACAAACAATGCAAGATGGGTAAGGGTTACAGAAAATCCGGTGACACACTTGGGGCCGTATTACACATTATCACTGTTTGCGCCTGGCGCACCTTTCAGAAGGTGGCCGGGCGCAAACAGTGATAATGCGCCCCATTATGGTGTATGCGCTGCCCCCGGTGAGGCTGCGAACTCGCGCTTTCCTGGGAGCAGCGCATTCATGTGAAAACACGGAGCAGCCGCTCCCTGTTTGCACTTTCAAAGGGGTTTAGAGATCCCCTTGCAGGCGGGTGCAGTGAGTGACTGCACCTGCCTGCAAGGGGATGTCTAGGGAGTCCATGGGACCCCCTTTACCCTCTGCAGAGGGCTGCTGTCAGGAGGCGCACTGACAGTGCGCCACCTTTTAAATGGCGCACTGTCAGTGCGCCTCCTGAGGGCTTCTTTGACTCTGAGCCCACGTCTGTAATATGGCGTGGGCGCAGAGTCAAAGGAATTCCCTCATTTGCATAGGGCACACCTCTATGCAAATGAGGGAACACCCTCTGTTGACAGCGCTGGTGCTTTAAGTGCGCCATAGCAATAGGTATTATAGAAGGGGACTCACAAGCATCTGCATCCCCTTCTATAATACCAAAGTGCCCCGGGGGTGCGCAAAGCGGGCGCAAACGTCCATTGCGCCCCCGGGCACCATCTATAATACGGCCCCTGGTGTTAGACCTAAACCCTTCAGGTAGCGTTTACCCAAACTTTTTGCTATCCCCTCCCGGGTTTTGCTGATTCTCTTGTGGTGGCCTTATGGCCCGGGTCACTTTTCCACTGTAAATGCAGTGTGAAAGTGCCAGGGGCGTAGCTTGAGCGGGGGGTGGGGATATTTGGGTAATAAATGTATTTTGTAATAAATAGTTGGGTACAGGTGCTTTCAGTCGGGTATGGTGAGGTGTCTGTCGTATTTCGCTTTCACAGGAATTTAGACACACACACTCTCCCTCTCTCTGTTTGTAAAGACTTCAAAAATGTTAGTTATTTAAAACAATGTTTTCTCTCACATACTACCCCTACCAATCCACATTCCTCTCCCTTTAAGCCCCTCTTGTGCACTCGTTTGTCGTATAATGTATTTTTACGATGTGTGCTAGCACGATTGTTGGGAAATTTGAAGCTCAACCCGTCCCAATCTAAATGACCAAGCTAAGCCCCTGGAAAGTGCGCACATCCTTCCTACACACGTTAGGAAGTGGTGCTTGCTTGGTGCTTGTAAATATGTGTCTGGCCTGCCATTGCAGGCTGCCATGCGCTTTGCACCAATGGTGTTTCTAAATATGTGTCCGGCCTGCCATTGCAGGCTGGTGTGAGCTTTGCACCAATGGTGTTTCTAAGCATGCGTCCAACCTGCCAATGCAGGTCTGTGCGTGTGCCATTGCAGCTGCCTGTTTAAATCATTTGCCATCCTGAGGGGACTTTTCACTACCACCCGAGTACCCCGAGGGTACGTCTTAAGGGGGGAAGCGAGTGGTAGGTGAAAGTCAGGGCAGGTACACATGCGTGTCTCCTGCCCAGGTAGTGAGGAATGCACGTGTGTCTTCACTACCTATGAGGGTTACTCTTCCCATAGACTAACATGGGGAAATAGTTGAAATAACCTCAAGCTGCAATAGTGGATTGCAGTGGAGCAGCCTTATGATGTTTCCTATCATTGGATTCACAGTGACAACCCCTTTCCAGTGGTAAAGGCGGCTTTGTCATGATTCGCCTAGAAATGCCACTAACAGAAATTGGGCATTTCTTTGCTCTAAAACTCTTTATGTGCCTTTGTGCTGGGATCCAGTCCGCACAGACGTTGGGGAGCACATCCTGGCATTCCCCGCAACTGGAACAACAGACCTTTGCCATTTGCAGGCCTGGTTGGAGAGATTAAAGAAAGAGGTTTTGACACTTGACCTCTGGAGCCAGATCATGGCCCCACTAAAGATTAAGATCTGCATTCCACGGCCTCATGGCAGACAGGACTAAAGTTTAGGGGAGACATCTGTGGTTCAAAGGGAGACCCTTTGAACCACCCCCCACTTCAAAGGAATGCTACAGTATAACTACTGGTGCCATACTTCAGCAGAGGGTGAGATACGCTTGTAGGGGCGTGGGACAGAGAACTTGGAACTACGTGGTGCGCACTGCCAGAGGAATCTGTTGTGCACAAGGAGGATTACTGCCATTGAAAGGGACCGTATGCCCTTCCTGAATAGTGGCTGGCCTGGGCCGACTACCTGCTGCTGTGTGCCACCCTGAAGTGTGCTCTCAAAGGGCTTGTTGAGCTTGCCTTTTGTTCTTTTGGGGGTCTCAGGGACATCAAAGATCTCCTACGAGGGACCCACACCATCTACCTGTGACACTGGAGATCGGTGCCCTCGCAAGTGCCCACATTGTCTGCTAGATCCCAACTGGAAGCGCGGCGTGAGCTTGGAACAAAAAATGGTGCCTGGATACCAGATTGCCTTGTGCGGAGCCCCAAAGCTTTGCCTGCATCTAAGGCATGTGGCCCCCACAACGTGGGGACCTCGGCACGCATAAGCGTATTGATGGTGGTGAGCGGCAGGGGCGGCTCCTCCACGTGGGCGGAGGAGTGTCGCCCCACTGCTTTCTCGCAGCGCGAGAAGCAGAAACAATTTTTTTTATTTTAAATACAATTTTATGTTTCTGCTTCTCGCACTGCGAGAAAGCAGAAGGGTATGCCTGGTTGGGGGCGGGCGGGTGGGCGGTCCTGCAGGAGTCCAGGGGAGGAGTGGCTTGCCCACTCTGAGTGCGCTGACTGTTTGGTCGGCCCAGGGCCGACCAAACCCGTCATACGCACTCTGCATTTTCTCTATGTAGGCTGCGTGCAGCCTACATAGAGAAAATGGCCTCCCCATAGACGCGTGTGGGGACGGTGTCCTAGCCAATCACAACACTGCCATTGCAGCGTTGTGATTGGCTTAGGCGAGGGGAGGGAGGCTGCCTGCTACCTGTATGGAGAGGAGAGAGGAGACAGGAGACGCAACGCAACGCGGGACAGTAAGTTAAATTTTTTTTTAAATTAATCCCCCCTCCCCGCGCGACCCCCCCGCCCCCCACCCATGAGTCTTGCCGGCCGCGACTGGTGAGCGGATTCACCGGTTGCGGGATCCAGCATGGCCTGCTTCGTCGATTGTGCTGAATTTCTCTCGCATGATACACCAACAACATGCTCATTGCTTGCGGTATCCAATTCACAGGTTGCGACCCTCGGAGGTGGGGGCGTACCCGTGCCTTATTCTACCTCGTGAGGCATTGCTGAAATTGCGCCTGTGTGTGTGATCAGAACTGTCTGGTGCGACCAATATCAACGTGCACTGGACATTGTACCTCATTTCCAAGGAGGTACGAAATGTGCAACTCTCCGTTGTGTGTGACCGGAACATTCTGGTGCGACCCGTACCATTGCACACCATCAGTTGTGCCTGGATTGCCTGGGTTAGACTCTGACCAACGTGTACCTGATGGGGTGCCTACTCCTTCCAAGAGGCCCCCGCTTCATTCCCCATTCATCAAGTGTTCCATCTTTGGCCCTCTGCACGGTGGACCAATTGCCCTCTCCTCAGCCTTGGTGACAGGTAGTATTACCTAGCTCGGGCCTGGGTGGTGAGAGTGATTGACTGGGCTAGAGGAACGCTTCTGAGAATGATCAAAAGTGGGTAATGAGACTGCGTGACCCCCCTGTGCTTCACTGAACTGGGCTGGTGCCAGAAAACCCTTGTGGATCCCCATTGGTGTGACCGACTATTGCCCTCAGCCCGTTTCTGCTCCGCATCCTGTGGGTGAACTTCTCAAGTGGCTGCCAAACCCCCTTAGGCAACCTTTGACAACTGCCTCCTAATTAATCATGCTACCTACCCCCACCTGCTTCCCTGGGACCCTGACTAAGAGTGACTTTGGCCGCGTGCCGGTAGGGTGTGGGGGGGTTGGGGTGTCTCCAATCAGTGGGTGTAGGATTGTTGGGGTGAGCTTGAGGGTGGAGGGAGGCTTAGAGCCACGGGGTCTGCAGTGTGTTATCAATTGACCCGCTAGGTAACAGTTGCACCGCATGAGGGTGCTGAGTGCGTATGTGTGCGAGCGCATTCTGTATGGACTCGCCTGATATCCGTTGCACTGCGTATCGGTGCATAGTGATAGAGTGTGTGGGAGTGACAGTCAGGGAACCACCTGTGATTCACAACACTGGCTGTCAGTTTGCCTTATACGTTGATTTCTTGCCAGAAGAGCATTATGTTTGATGTTGGTTTTATCCTTGCAGCCCTGGCCTACGGTGCTGCTAAAAAGCGGTATAATTCAGTGCATGTACATATTTCTGATATCGTTGTGACCCGGGGTGCACCCTCTAACTTTGCAGTATTGAATTATAAAAATTGCTACAGTGGATCTGGGGTGCTTAACAGCATGCATGAGGACTGACGCAGGCCCTTTTACATGGGACTTGCCCATGTGTAATGACACATTGCTGGAGTTGCGTCTCTTTTGCGACACACTCCAGCAATGCGTCATTACTGCGCCACCAGATATGCCAGGATTCCTGACGTATCTGGTCAATCCTTGCAACATGGAGCGCCGTACTGTAAATACGGTGCATCCAAGTTGTCACAAGAAGGGCACAATGAAAAGTGTCACATCGCTGTCTTTAACCAGCGATGCAACACTTTTCATAAATGAGGCCCGTTCTGTGCACTTCAATCTGGATTTCAGCCAGGAAGCGGTGTTTTGGTTGTGTACTTGTGCGTTAGCATTTTTTCTTCGAGCAATCCCTATTTTTTTGCTGAAAATCGCTTTGTCTTTTTCAATCCTCCATTCTTCATTTTGAGTTGGGTCTAATTGGTTTTCATTGGGTTTCTCCAACTCTCGTTCTCCGAATCCACTGTCTTCTCTGAAGCTCTGGTCGCCTTTCATAAGGAACTCCTCAACCAACCACGTTCTCTTCAGAAAAGTTTCAGACATTTTGCAGTCAGAGGTGAGAGTGTCATATTTGGGACAGAGTTAGTGCACTAACCATATAGTTTTACACAAACAAGGTATAACAAAGAAATGAACAAAAATACTGAATAACACAAGAAACAGACTTTGTCTGCAAGACTGAAAAATTATACAATTATTCAAGAAGAGACAGACTTAAATAAACTTTCTATATGTTTATCTCTACATAACCATGCAGAAGAGGACCTAAGGTCCTCGGGGTAAAGAGTACATTGTATAGAATAAATTCCAGTAATTTTATTTTTTTTAAATCATTAGAAATATGATATGGATTTTCAGCTCTGTTAGCAGTCAAAGTAAATTGGTTTATTGCAGGATACATTCCCTTAACTAGCAACCTTGGAATTTCAGGGGTATGGCTCCCTCAACATCCATGTAACGACAGTCAAGGGTCACTATGCAAGTAGTATGTCAAATGACACCTACAATTCTCCTAGTACACCCAGAGAGGTTTAGTGGCGATCCACAAAATGCCCAACATTTTCTCACCCAATGGTTACTCCGTTTCATGTGCAGAGCCTCTGTTTTTCCAGCTGCCCTATTCAGATGTGCCTGTGTTATCTTATTTGAGTGAGGACACAGCGCCTTAGTCTCCAGGGATGATCCACAGTTACATAATTTTGACTGATTCACAGCATTATTTCTGTGAAAATTTGATTGCAGAAAGGTGACTCAAGCAACTGATAATGAACTTCTGTACCTTAGACAAGGTCATCAAATGTTAGTTGCTTATCTAGCTCAATTTAATAAATTAATCGTAGAAACAGAGTGGCCAGAGGCTGAGAGAGCAGCAGTTTTTTAGCGCCTGTGTGAAAAACTGAAAGATGTCCTAGCCCAAGTGCCCAATCAACCCACAGAGGTTTTTTCCTCTTAAATTTACTACTAGAGATAGATTACAGATTAACAGAACAAAAATTGGGAAAAAATGCAGGTTTTTGCCCAAATGTCACTAAATTACAATCAAAACGAAAGGGAGCAAGAACAATTAGTGGTTCATTAACCAAGGAAGAGAAAGAGAAAAGAAGACAAGGAAATCTATACCTTTATTGTGGGTGTACTGGTCATTTTGTTAAGAACTGCCTCAAAACACCAAAACAAATATTGAAGGGAAACAACCCTTACCATCAGTAGAAGGAGTTGCCCTGATGGTTGCATACTGTAAGACACTCCAAAAATTTATCATTTGGCCAATACCCTGCAACCTTCAGCACCGCAGTTGGTAAATGTAAATGTAAATCCAGTACTTGTATAGCGCACGAATCACCCCCGAAGGGGTATCTCGGCGCTGGGGGCCGTTGGTAATGCATATGACCATGAAAATTTGACATGCAGGGCCCTTTTCACAAACTGTACTTTTTAGTATGTTTAGTAGAATTACAATAGCACTACTCATGTACTTCTAATGCTATTAACTAACCTACATGCGGAGGTCCGTACCTCTGCTACTCATATATTTTCTATGTGTATAGATCAGCCTCCATTGAAGAGATCTCCACATGCGTATGCCTACGTTTCAGTAGTAAATGTGGGAGGGACGAGGAGTGGCTGGAATATGGGGGCACTTACTACACAATGGGAGGAATTGAAGAAGCGACAAACGCCCACCCACAAAAGCATATGCCCGTTGCTATTCACAGACTAAAGTTACTATAGCCAAAAATACCCAAAGCAGCTGCTAATGTACTACAACCCAACTTTGGAGTAAACCAGTGCCACAAAATGGTCACTCACATGTACTGAAAAACACTCCAATAGAAAGCAATTAAGGCATGGCTTTTAAATAAAATTCAATGGTAAATAATGTTTAATATATATATATATATAAATGTATATTCACAAAATCCAGATCTCCGAAAAAACAACCCCTGTCCTCACGGGAGGTGGAACAGCGCACGAGGGAGCAACACTCGGCAAACAGATACACTAACCCAGAACAAAATCGAAAGCTGTCCACACTAGGTAGAAGTTGAGTGAAAAGAATGAAAAGTTTATTTTTGTCAAAACACCCATGGGTATTATTGCCAATAATAAACTTTTGATTCTTTACAGTCTACTTATATGGTGTGTGAACAGATTTCGATTTTGACTGGGTTAGTGCTTATAAATTAAATGTAACTTTTATTTCTTTTTAAATAAATCAATTACATGACACAGTAATTGTTAATACATAGTAAATGAAAAAAACATTTTACTATAGGTGCTTTTTAAAATAAATATTTAAATAAATAAATATACATAAATTAAATAGATTGAAATTTATTAATTTATTAAAATACTTTTAAGATATCAATGCTGTAACTTTTTATATTTGTTCTTGGTTTAAAAAATGTAGAATTATTTTACGTTAATATATATTATTAAAATATGTTTACTGAATTGTTGAAATTTTAATAAACATTTTTACTTTTCCCTATACTTAACTATAGAGGGTGTATCTGCCCAGACCGTGGAGACCTCTGCCTACATGTGAAAAGTTACTAGTAATAACTTTACCGTTTGTAAATTTGGATCCACTCCCTCATTTCAGATGGTGGAAACATGTAAATATACATTTTGTAGTAACTTTATACTCGGACGTTTTGAATAGCCAAAATTATTTAAGTTACTCCAAAGTTTAAAAGTAAATTTATGTGTGAGTAAATCAACATGTGCAAGTTACCTTTGTGAGTCCTGCTTGTAAATCTTTCAGGATTAACAGTTATGTTTGATTCTGGAGCCACAGGTAATTTCTGTGACATCAAGTATTCCTCTAAGATTGAGTTGGAGGCAATTCAAAAGGAAAGAAGCAAACCTATGAGAGCAGTTGATGGTACAAATTTATCATCATGACCAATCACCTGTCACACTTAGCCAGTGGAAGTGATAAACAATAATGTCCATTGGGAATTAATTAAATTTAGTCTAATCAACTGCACACATTTGTAACTGATTTTAGATATGCCTTGTCTCAATACAGCACAATCCAACAATTGATTGGGAAAAAGTAACAGTGGCTAGGACTTCCAATCACTATCTGGAACATTGTTTTAAAATTAACAAGTCTTTGGAAGAGCCAACTCAAGCGGCACTCCTTTCTGATGGAAGTTCTTCCATATCTACAATTGAGGTTCGCCCTAAGTATGAAGGATTCAAAGAAGTCTTTAGTGAAAAGGAAGCAGAGTAACTAGCCCCACATCACTCATAAAAAGCTGAGAAAGGGGGACAGTTGAGAGCTTGCATTAGCTGCCGCACACTCAATAGAGTCACAGTTAAGAACCAATGTTTCCTAACACTGATATCAATTTTGCTCGATTAACTGAAGGTCTATTTGAATACCAAGAAATGCCGTATGGACTTGTAATGCTTCTGCTGCCTTCGAGCAGCCAGAATTGTATTAACGATGTGTTGAAGAACCTGATAAACAGTATTAGAATAGTATAATTGGATGACATGTTAATCCTTTCAAACACACTAGAAAAACGTACCCAACATGTGAAGATGGTGCTAGAAAGATTTCTAGAACATCAATTGTATGTGAAGCTGTAGAAGTGTGCTTTTAATGTAAGGTCAGTGATGTTTCTAGTATTTGTCCTATCTCTAGAAGGAATCCCAAATGTGTGAGAAGTAGGTAAATGCCATTGGCAGCTGGTGAAATGTGAAAGTGGTGGGGCTTAAACTCTTATCTGGAATTGCAAGGAGCAGGCAAGTGAAGCAAGCGAGCCCAAGTCATTAAATGAATAGATATATGTATAAAATATTGACGCCTCTTTGAAAGGCACCATGATACCTAGAGTGATGCTGATAGGAAAAAGACTTGATTGCTCCATTTTCCTGCATTTCAGCTAGTATGTGCTCTTCTCCCGGAAGAGTGTGCGTTGTGTATATGAACACTCTGTGCAAAATTAGAAGCACAATGTTGTCATTGCCATTATGTCTCTTTTTATCTGTTTCCTCACAGGGAAGGTAAAAGACTACCACTGGCAGTGATCAGCATATCTTCACATATGTTCAGACCAACAGCCATTAAGTTTTGACTTAAATCTTTTTATTAGTTTACAATATACATACCATTGCCTACAGCCACTGGCCGGCGAGGAGCATATGAACATTCTTATAATGGTTTAGATGTATCAACCCTCTAACCAGCCTAGCACTCCCTCCACCCTCCCTCAGCTATGTGGTCAAGCAATGCAGTAACACGGGTAATATGAAATCCCTATATTATGGGTTCTGTGAGGAGTAGCAAAGGCTATAACCATCGGAGGTGTTGTGCATTTCGCTTAGGTGGAATCCGCAGGTAGGAGACGAAGGACTCTTAGATGTTTGGGGCACATCAGTTTCCTATACTCTCTGGAGAAAATTGAAATCAGTGGAGCCCAGTCAGTGCTATATATGTTGTGATTATGTGCTAAGGAAAGTGCAATCTTTTGCATGGTAAGAATTTCCAAGGTATTGTCCTTGTTACTGCTACTATTGTTATTGTAGTCTGTTTTTCCGGAAGTGATTTGTGGGATCTGCCTCCTTTATATTGTAGACCTAGCATGGCCATCCCTGGGACCCTGGGAATTTTGACAAAGGCATTATCATTCTGCATTAAGATTTCTTCCTAGTATCTGTGTAGTTTAGGACATTACCACAAGAGGTGTAGCAAGGTACCTGTGGTGCCACAGCCTCTCCAACAAGAATTAACTTCGATTTGTCCCACGTCGCTTGCTTACCTGAGGATTTACACCAAAAGAGTGAGGATTCTGTATTGTGTTTCTCTTATTGAAACATACTGGGCCTGTTTCACAAACTGCACTTTGTAATACTTTTTGTAGCATTACAAAACGTACTACAAAATTGTATTTACAAACTACGTGTGGAGTTTACGCCTCCTCCTGTCCCAGCTTTTTATATGCAGAGTTCTATGCCTCAACTGTGAAGTCTCTGCACACATAAGTGTACGTTTTACTAGTAAATATGAGAGACACTGCAGAGAGTGGATGGAAAAAGGGGCTGACTTACTACAAAAGGAGAGGGGAATAGGGAGTAGTAAGGAGGGGTTCTGGCAGGGGCAGGAGGGGTGATGCAAACAATGTCACCCACTCACAAAAGAGTAAGACCACTGAGATTCTCAAAATGCACCTCAAAAGTTGCTACAGGTTAAGTAAGTCAAGCTCCACACATGGTATTCACAAACTACCTGTGGAGTTTACGACTCTGCCTGTTCTGTCTTTTTATGTGAAGAGCTACTGCGGAGTCTCTGCACACATAAGTACTTTTTTGTAGTACATTTGGGAGGCACTGGAGAGAGTGGGTGGAAAACGGGGCTGACTTACTAAAATAGTAGAGGGAAGTAGGGAGGATTAAGGAGGGGCTATGGGAGGGGCAGGAGGGGTTTTGTGAGGATTGTCACCCACTCACTAAAGGGTGAAACCACTGAGTTTCTCAAACTGCACTTCTAAAGTTACTACAGGGTTAAATAGAAAACTAATAAATCAAGCACCACACATGGCCAAACACTGGCACTGCAACACCCTCCCATATAAAATAATGGAAAAATAAATCACATAGCAAATAATGGTAAACTCGATATTTGTTAAAGCTTAGTGTTAAAAATAGTGACTTGCAAATAAATGCACTTATTGAAATAAAAAAAGCAAATGCAAATAAATTAATTGTAAATAGAATACAAAGATATAACTTATATAAAGATATAAGTAATATTGAATTCAAAACACCTGCTCATGAAATTAGTGATTGTTTTCAGGTCCACCACCCATCTCCAGGAGAAGCTTATTACTACAATCAATCACAGTCATGCTGCCCACATAAATAAAGAATGCACATAGCAAAATTCTTTCCCTGCCTTCATTATGTCATTGAACGTGTTTGTTGGTTTGCCCCATCTTTTGAGGAGTAATGATTTGAAAAGGAGGAGAAATAGTTTTTACAGACATAGGATAAACATCTTTAGTATGTTCAGGCAAGGTGTTATTTCCAGATACCTCTTCCCACATGATATGATCTTGGTCATGGTTTCTGAGTGGAAGCAGGAGTTGGATTCACTTACGGGCCGCCCACGGGCTATTCCAGCCTATGTAGAAATTCTAGCTGCACTCCATTTTTTGGCCACTGGATCTTTTTAGAGGGTCTCCTTTGACAATGTTGGCATCTCACAGGCAATCCAATCCCAATGCTTGCAGAGATGCATCAACCGAAGAAAAAAACAGTGCATCGTCATGCCATAGTCACTGGCAGATAGACTAAGGATGGTAAGGGATTTTAAGCCTTTGCCACTTCCCTCATGTGCTAAGTGCCATTGACTACATCCACATGGCACTTCAGCCACCTCACTGCACAGCACACCTTTACTGCAAAAGACAACACTGGCACTTCATCAACTTTCTGTGAAGCCAGGGTCTGTTTTACGGATGTGAATGCTATCTTTCCTGGAAGCACAGACAAAGTCACCTCTTGCATGTTGTTTGGTTGTTGGTGAATTTGGTGACATGTGGCTTTTTGGTAAGAAAGCACACCTCATACAGGGCTTGTATTGGTATCAGGGATAGCCATTTCAGCACTAATTCAGAATGACTACAACACAATGAACACACATTTCCCTGAAACACACTTCATGTAGGTAGGCATCAATCAATCAATCAATCAGAGTCTTATAAAGTGTGGCTACTCACCTGTGAGAGTCTTAAGGTGCTGGGTGAGGGGTGGAGGGGTCTGGGTCTGCGGTTCAGTCGATGAGCCAGGTCTTGAGGTCCTTCCTGAATTGCGGCAGCGATGGGATTGCCTGAGGTGCAGAGGCAGGGAACTCCAGGTCTTTGCAGCGAGGTAGGAGAAGGATCTTCCTACAGCTGTGGTCTTGTGGATCTGTAGGACAGACAGTGGTCAGGGCCAGTTGGGCGGAGCGGAGATGTCTGGTTTGAGTGTAGTAGGAAAGGCAGTGGTTGAGGTATAGCACATGCATAATGTAAGTTCATTAAAATAGAGGTCCCTTTATGATACATATATTCTTTTTTCAAATGATGCTGGGTATGCTCTCTTTCCCTATCTCCGCACACCCTACAGACGTCCAACCACAGTATCTCAGAGGAGGTACAATAGGGCACATATATGTACACAAGGCATTATTGAACACACTCAAGTTGTGGTTCAGATGTCTTAACCATAAAGGGGAGGTGCTCGGGCCTCCCCAAAGGCTGTGTGCAAGATTATAGTAGCCTGTTGTGTGTTGCAGAACATCGAGCACACAAAAGGCCCTCGGGTCCGGAGTCGCACGAGGCGAGTGTGTGTGTGGAGCTGACAATGCTAGGACTGAGGGGGGAGTCCCTTTTCAGGACGGTTTCCCTCACACACCAGAGGTGTCATGCTTCATCATCGGGATACCTCCTCGCGTCACGAGCCTATTCATGACGCGGGCTACAACCCCCTCGCTGCGAGGGAGGAGCCTAGGGATGGTTTTTTTGGTCATGAAACCGAATGTGAACGTAGTGTGTGGTGAAGGGAGTGCAGTGATGGATAAACAGTGGTAAAACTAGCTACGAGGTTAGCCTGATACAGTTTATTGTTGCTACCTGGTGCTAGGATTAAAACAAGTAGTGAGTAGTGCAACTGCCGACATTAGAGGCTGTTGCGCTAGAAAGTGATCGACATGTTTCCGCCCTTTGACCTACACAAGTGTCATGGCTTTCGTCAGGATTTCTTATTTCAGCTACTGCTACGTAAGTGAAGAATAGTGATAACAAAAAAATAGATGAGTCTGTGTGTATACGAGAGATACTTAAACCAGTGATCCGGCAGTTCTGCAGATTCACCGGTAAGACCTGCAAAAGTCAGTCTGGCAGACGCTGTGGACACCACGCTCGAGTTGAGCGGTCGGACTGGCATTTGTACCTTTGGCTACCCGCCAGAGACAGATGTGGTAGTATACCGGAACTATACAGGAAATGACATATAGGAAGAGGAAGTTGGCCATTTTCTTTTCATTCTGAGCCATACTCCCACAAAGAAGCATCCTCATCCATCCTGCTGCTCTTTTGTCTAATCGTGCTCTGAACATGGCTGGGAGACTTGATGAGAAGGCACCCCTTTTAATGAAACTGAATTGTCTATCATCAGTGAGGGGGTTGTAGAGATGTACCCCAACTTTCTGAGAATTCATATACCCGCTGAGTAATGCAGTGTGGGGCCAAATCTTGAGGGACATCAGGTCATGATGGACTGCAGTGAGTGTCTGCAACTTGAAGGGGAACCTGTGCTGCAAGCGCTGGAAGGACCTGTGTTACTGAGCCTGTACTAAGACCCAGGACATCATGTGCTTGTCCTCCAAGATACATTCACAGCACCCCTGCATGGCACCACTGTACCAGAGGATCATAAAAGCTGCGTGGCTGACCCTCCAAACTCAGCTGGAAGAGTTTGTATGGCAGAGAGATGGGTAGTACCTGTACATTTGTATTAGGCATATAGGTAGATGTGAGATTTGTGAATGCTGTTCTGTTATGTGTTCACTGTGATCTTTCCCATAACCTAGCTATTCTCTTTAGCATGTTTTGTGCTTGTATGAAAGTTGTGATGTTCATGTTTGTTTTCTTATCTTGAATACTAATCATTTATTGTCAGTAGGGAAATGCTGACAATGTGAACCTTTATCTTACTTCCTAAACAACATATGTATCTGGTGGTTAACTTTATAGGTTCACACAGTTTAATGAATGTGCTGAACTTTGTTGCTCAACAAATAAATACCAGTTTTACATCATTAAAAATGCTTGTAAGCTGGTGGAAAACATGTTGTATACTCTAAAACAAAACGTCTGCCTAAGCAGTTGTGAAGCTACATTCCCTATAGATTTAACCAAACTCTCACCTAATATTCAACATACTTTAAATGTGTAAAAACTCATCTATATTTTGAAATACAAAGTACTTTTGCTTATATTTCATATCCTTTTCAGATGAAAGCACACAATATGTTTTCTTATGGGTAAAATTACCACATTGCCAACAAGAATTTCAAAGATATGTATTACTAAAAACATGATTTAACAAAGTCCATTTTTTGCGTCTGTACCTTTTTAGTGGACTGCACTAGTCAAATATCATCAGTGCATGACCATGGACAAGAACGGAGATCCTTGGCATTGAAGTGAGCATGGCCCCTTCCCGGAGGAGGAGGAGCCAACCACCAGCAGGGGTATTACACCCACCTGGAGAATTACAAGATCTTCCACCAAGAGACTCCGAGTGGATGCTGAACAGTCTGGACCGTGGAAGTGGGGACCAGCAGCCAAAAGGGAGGAAGATTTAGGTTCTCCTCCTGGCCATCAAGAGCAACATCAGCAAGTGGTGCCCCAACAGCAGGCCCCAACACCATCTGGACCTGTCACCAGCCACTCCCTAGCGTCTGAAGCCCCTATTCCATCGGGGCCTCCAGCTGTATCCCCTGCTTCTCCTTCTGCTCCCAGTGCCTGCATGGAAGATCAAGAGTCAAGGGGCATTTCTGCCCCCAACACGCCACGCCAAGCCCCTCTTGTGAAGCCCATCCCTTCCTCCTGAATCTGTTCGAGTGGCTGCATTCGAGGAGGTGATGATGACAATTGAATAGGTTCAGGAAGTGCTCTCTCAGCACATCTGGGACTTTATGGGAGAGGTCCAGATGCTCTGAGATTTGGTCACTAGGCAGCTGCAAACATTAACTGCCACTATCACATCCTTGAATGCAGCTATTGTCTCTTGTCTGCTTCCCCATGCCCCCACACCTCCTCTAATCCTGTCTTACAGTTTGTTTATCCTCACTGTTTCTCCTGTAATCCCTCATGTCCTTTTTTCTAGTGTGGTGACTGGTCCTGCCACAGCCAACAACATAATGTCATCTTTACTGGAGTTTTACGGGTGTGTGAGTAGTATGTATAATCTTTCTATTCACCATGTTTTGCCCTGTTGTCTGCAAACATGTCCTAGCATTCAGGTTGTCTCTATGTATATCATGTTTAGCCCACCTCTTCAATAGCATCTCTCCTGGTGTTTTTTAATCTCATTGCTTATGGAGGCAGTTCCTCACCTTTTCCTGCCTACTGTTTGCCACTGGCGTCCATGGGGTTTTTGTCTCTGACCTCGTCTTTTCTCCTTTTCAGCTGATGCATCGTCCTGTATATTAAGATCTGAGGCACTTCTTCCAATGTTTTGACAAAGTGTTTTGTGTTGTTCCATGAAACGATGACATGTAAGGGTGTTTTCCTATTGGTCGCAGATGTCATGTTTGCGTATATGTTCCGTTACCTGTTTAAAGTCTCTTCTCCTTTTCAGTGGCCTGGCTGCCAGGTTTTGGAACAGGCTCAGCTTATGGCCGTTATATTCCACACTCTCAGTGGATCAGACTAGCTCTATGATTTTCTCCTTCTCTTCGAAGAAGTGGACCTTTGTTAATATGTCCGGAGGGACTTCCTGGCAGAGGCCCACAGCTGCAACCCTCTGGTTAAAGTTCAGCCATATAGGGGGTTTGTCTGCTTTGCCCCTGATTTGATGAAATAGCTGTTGGACATATTACTGGATATCTGAGCCATCTGCTCCTTTAAGCAGGCCCCTAATACTGGTGTTGCTGCATCTCCAGCAGGTTCTCAAGGTCTTCTTGCTTAAGCAGGATATCAGTATATTGGTCTTCCATGCGCATCAAGCTAATGCATTTCCTCCGATCACTCATCTAGGGTCTGCACCATATCATCCACCCTATCCCCCAGTTCACTCGCATCTTGTCTGACTTTACGCTTAAAGGGGCATTTACCAAAGAGTTGCATTGCTCTTGTGCCACACAACAGGGTGCAAGAGGGATTCAACTTTTATATTATCAAGCTACGCAAGGCCACCTTGCATGGCCCTGAGTGGCTTGCTAAATCGGAGTAAAGTGACCCCTATCTATCACAAAACGACCTGTTTTTGTAAGGGGCACCTGCGTTTTTGGTCCCGGGTTCGGCGGCCATCTAGGGAAACCTACCAAACCCAGACATTTCTGAAAACTAGACACCTGGGGAAGTCCAGGTAGGTGTGGCTTGCATAGATCCCCAAATGTTTTCTTACCCAGAATCCCCTGCAAATCTCAATTTTAGTTAAAAAATCCCATTTTCCTCACATTTCTAAGTGCAATCACCACACCCACACAAACTTCCTACCACCAAGTGTTCCCCTCGGTCTCCTGATAAAAATGATACCTCACTTGCTCATTTTTTTGAGGGGTGGGGGCATTGGCTTGCCCATTTTGCCCATCAGAAGGAGCAGAAAGACTGTGCGTATATTTTTGATGGGGAGGCAGCCCCCACACCTACACATAGAAAAAATAGTTCCTAGTGCCTAGTGAGCTTTCTGCCCCCTCGAGGGGGGGTAGATCAGGGGCTATTGCCCCATATGCCCCCCGGGGACAGAAAGACTGTGCCCATTTTTTGGGGAGGTGGGGGCATTGGCATGCCCATTCTGGGCAGCCCCCACCCCTACATTAAGAAAAAAAATAGTCCCTGGTGCCTAGTGGGCTTTCTGCCCCCCCCGGGGAGCAGATAAGGGGCTTTTGCCCCCGTATGCCACCCAGGGTGGCTGAAAGCCTGTGCCCATTTGTTTTGAGGGGTGGGGGCATTGGCATGCCCATTCTAGGCAGCCCCCACCCCTACACTAAGAAAAACAATAGTTCCTGGTGCCTAGTGGGCTTTCTGGCCCCCGGGGGCAGATTGGGGGCTGTTGCCCATATATGCCCCCCAAACGGGGCAGAAAGACAGTGCCTTATTTTTTGGCAGGGGGTGGGGGCATTGGCATGCTCATTCCGCTCTGCCCTCACACTTAAACTATCAAAAAATTGTCCCTGGTGTCTAGTGGGCTTTTTGCCCCCCCTGGGTGCATGGCAGATCAGGGGCTATTGCCCCCATCTGTGACCCAGAAAGACTGAATTGGGCAAACAATGTTAGGCAGGAGCAAAAGCCCTTGCTCAACGGGCTGCTCTCCCTTCCCCGGTCTCTAGTGGAGGATTCACCCTCCTGTGGTGATCCCCAAGAAGGGAATCTCTAGGGAAAAGTACCATTAGAAGGGGGAGATTCTCCCCTTTCCAAGGATACCTCTCCTGGGTGCTTCAGTGCTAGGGGGGGCTGAGATAGCCCTGCGAGCACCGAAGCAGGGAAAGTGAAATAAGCCGATCAGCTCATTTCACTTTCACTTTCAATGTAATGACGTCAGCGCGCCATGCACGCCTATCGTCATTACACTGGTAAAAAAATGCCTCAGGCAGCAGGGAAAGCTCTTCCCCTGCTCCAGGGGCTAAAAAATAAAAAAGGAAACCCCTCTGCTGTAAACAGCAGAGGTATTTCCCGGTTGTGTGCAGAGGACGGAACGGTTTCGTCCTCAGCAGACTACTACCGTGGCTGAGGACTGACACGTTCCGTCAGCAGCATGGAATGGGTTAAACAACACTATACCAAACTTTTAAACATCCACCCTAAATCCCCCCACCATAAAAACACCTAATAGATTCCTAAAAAGGGACTTACCTGTTCTGATGAACAGCAGTACCTAACTTCGACTTGCCTCCTTTAAAAACGACCCCAATTAACACTAATAGATTACAAAATAGAAGCCAGCTGTAAAAAAAAAAAATGGCCGGCCAATGAAACAAAAAAAAAAACCTATCTCCGCATAGAAATCAATGGAAAATATAGTTAAAATGTTTAATTGATGTTAACAAAAACGTAACAAATTATTAAAAATGTTAAACATGTCAAACACTGTTGTGAAAAATTCATCAAAACTTGTAAAGTATAAATTAAATAATAGTATAAAATATATGCACTTATTTAATATATACTTATAATAAATATGTTAAAAAAATGTAAGTAAAAAATGTACAAAAGTAAAATAAATGTTCATAAATTATATTGAATGTAAAATAAAATGTGAAAATGTATATGTTAGACTTGGCATCTTTTGGCGTGTTTCCCCTGACTTTTTGCTTTCTGACCTCCTGGTTTTGACTCTGTTTTTGCTGGTGTAATGATTCTGCGCATTTTCCTCACTGCTGTCCAGTGGGAAAGTGCAAGTGCTCCTGTAGAAAATGTGTTATGGATTGGTGTTTCCATGATTGGCCTATTTGATCTATGTGTCAGTCCCTAGTAAAGTGCACTGCGAGTGCCAGGGCCTATAGATCAAATGCTGTTGGTGGGCTGCAGCACTGGATTGTGCCACCCACGCAAACAGCCCGTAAAGTGGAACTCTGGCCTGCCATTACAGAGCCTGTGTGCAGCCTGGGGCTGCCATGTCGACTTGGCAAGTGCACACACTTGCCAGTCCCTAAACCTTCCCTTTTCTACATGTTAGTCACCCCTAAGGTAGGCCCAAGGTACCCCTGTGGGCAGGGTGCATTGTATGTGAAAGGTAGGACATGCCCTGGTGTGTGTGGCATGTCCTGATAGTGAAATACAGCCTACTTCGTTTTCACTATTGCAAGGCTACCTGTTCCCCATAGGCCAGAATGGGCAGTTTTGATTATTACATCCTATGATCCTAACTGACCCAGGGAACATGGTAGAAATTCGAGTTTAGTATGCCTGAACTCAGAATGATAAAATGCATCTTTTAGTGAAGTTGGTTTTAACATTCTGTGTTTGAAAATACCACTTTTAGAAAGTAGGTATTTTCTTGTCTAACCATCCAAGCCTGCCTCTGCTAGGTTGTGTATTCCTTGTCTGGAGTGTGAGTGACAGGGGCTGGGGGATTCCAGGAGACAGGGTGAGTCAGCACATGGCTGAATAGCCAGATCTACATGTAGATGGGTGGGAGGAGTTGCACCTGGGACCTGAATAGGACTGTGCCTTCCCTCCACAATGCTGGCTCCACCTCCTGTGGTGTGTCTGATGTTCCTGGCCTACACTGCAAAAGGAAAGAAGGAGTCTTGTCAACAAAGTGCTCCAGGACTGACCAGAACTGGTTTGGACTAGGCAAAGGCCTCTCTGCCTTCAGAGAACAAAGAGAAATTGAGGATAAAAAGGGGGACCCAAACCCCAGAACTTTAGAACTCTTTTGGATCAAAAAGACTGCCAAGAAGAAGAGCTGGAGAAGCTGTGAGGAGGAACTACCACTTTGCTGTGTGCTTTGCTGTGTTGGCCTGCAGTGGCTGCTTCTGTCTTGGGCAGTGACAGGAGTGGACTGAACTTTCTGCAATCTACTTTGTGAGTGTCTCCAAGGGCTTGAGGTAGAGCTTGCCCCCTGTTCAAGAAGTCTCAGGAACAGCAAAGACTTCAAGCCCTACGCCGTCTACGACGCCGCTGCCGACTCAGGGGTCGATTCCGATTCGGGCCGGAAATCTCTCCGACCGAGCCGGACCCGGAGAGATTTCCGACCGAATCGGACCCGTGCAGTCCGACCGAACGAGTACGATGCGCACGTATGCCATCGGACCCGAGTCGGTCGGACTCCCATTGAAGTCAATGGGAGCCGGTCGTACAACGCGTACGCGGGCTCCCATTGACTCAATGGGTGCGAGGCGGACAAGTGCGCCCCCTACAGCGGGTACGCGGCGAAGCGGTTCGCGCCGTACACGCACAGGTAGGGGGACCCATGGGTCCCCCTGTGTGCGACTCGCGCGGCTACGCGTACAGGGGGTCCGACACGGACCCCCAAAGTACGGCTCCGACAGCTCTTTCGAGCCGGAGTGCGCGGCTCGGTCGGACTGCTCGCGGCGCGCATCGTACTTACCCGGCCGGGAAACGTCTCCATTGCGCAGTGCGAGTCGAGTCCGAGCGAGTCGGTCGGTGCGGTTCGAGCCGGGAACGAGTCGGTCGGAGCGGTCGGGACGCCCGGACGAGTCGGTCGGCGAATTCGCATCGTACTCGCTCGGCCGGACCCGCGTACGATTCGGTCGGGAAACAGGGCTCCGAATCGGATCCGGTAAAGCCGAATCCGATTCGGAGCCCTACCGGCCGAGATCGGAATCGGCCCCTCAGTGTCCTGAAGGCACCGCCGCAATGCCGCACCGTGACCCTGGTCTCACCGACGACGCCTGCTGACACGGCCACCGAGCCGCTGCTCGCACCGCGACCTGTGGGCACCGCACTCCGCACCGCCTCACGATGACGCCTTGGTATCCCTGACGCCGCCGCGCCACGCCGGACTCGACGCCGCTGCTTGCACCGTGGTTCGAGGGCACCGCTCGTACAGTTATACGATGCACCGCCCTCATCCCGCACCGCAGCCTTGGCCTACCGACGCCGGTGCCATCGACTCCAGTTCGTCAGCCGACGACAGCGCTTCAGCAACGACGACGCAGCTGCTGCACCGTGACCGGCCAGCACCGTGACGAGCACCGCCTTCATCTCACACCGCGACCCTGGTCTCACTGATGCCGCCACCGAGCCGCTGCTCGCACCGCGACCTGAGGGCACCGCACGCTGCACTGCTGCACTTCGCACCGCAGCACCCGACGCCTGCCGACGCCAGCGCTCCTGACTTCAACAGAGAGGAGTTCGATCTGCAACGCGTGTGACTTCGAGGGCCCCGACGACGCCTGCACCGACCTCCGGAACCGACGCCTGCGGACGCCGTGTTTTCGGAAGCTCACCGCGAGGTCATCGACGCCCTGCATTTCTGAAAGGTACTGTTTGCGGGTCTTCCCGACACCATAGCTGACGCGCGACGTAGCGGTTAGCCAGAACTGTTTGGATTTGTTTGTTCACGACGCCGTGATAGCCCCGGACGGAGCTATCGACATCAAGGAACTGTTTTTAAGGATACTGTGATAACTGAAGATTTTTAAAGCACTGTACTGTGGATTTTTATCGTATTGGTCTTGTTTTAAGTATATAAAAATATTGGATATTTTTCTAAACTGGTGTGGTGTCCGTTTGTAGTGCTTACACTGTATTACTGTTGGTTATGTGCAAATGCTTTACACACTGCCTCTAAGATAAGCCTGACTGCTCGTGCCAAGCTACCAAGGGGGTGAGCAGGGGTTATTTTAGGAGGGTAACTCCCTTATCCTGACTAGGAAGAAGGGTCCCTACTTGGACAAAGGTGCAAGCCCTTGCCAACTAGAGACCCCCATTTCTAACATTGGTTGGCAGTGGTGAGGATAGGACTTGTGTTTGCACTTGACTTACAGTGATTGGTGTGCACTGCTACCATATCGCAGACCATTACGTACCACATACAGGTTCTTTTTCTTTTTGGCCTATTTTTGATCTTGCCAGTTTGAACTTGCTACTTCAACATGCCTGAATCTATAGTATCATCAATTGCATCAGTAGAAATTGCCTTTGAGGAGGATCGATTGGAAGCCTATAATGTCAAGGAGTTAAAATCGATTTGCAAGAACCTGAAAGTCCAGGTCAGAGGCCTCACCAGGAAGGATGAGCTACAAAAGGCGCTGAGGGCCTGGGTAGCAGCCAGACATGCCAGTGAGCAATCTGGTGATCTCAGTGGAGAGGTAGAGGAGCCTGTTCCTAGGGTGGATGTGCTTTTGGGAGGAGGGGAGCCCTCCAGGCCAGGCAGCAGTAGCTTGTCCCCAGAGGAGCTGGAGGACAGGCGGGAAGTAAGGAGGTTTGAATTGGAGAAACTCAGAATAGAAAGTGAGAGGGAAGACAAGAGAATAGCCATGGAGGAAAGGAAGATGATGTTCGATCATGAGAGAATTATCAAGGAGCTCGAGCTAAAGAGTAGAACCGGCTCAGATGGTGGCAGCAACGCTTCAGCACACACAGACAGGATTGTACACATCCCCAAGAATGTAGGTAAAAAGTACAAAAAGGGTGATGACATACAAAGGTGGTTTCAAGGGTACGAGTCGTCTATTCATATGACTGGGGTCCCTGAAAGGAACTGGGGGGCAGGGTTGTGGCCTCTCTTTCCAGAAGAAGCTAGGGATACCCTGATAGCTTTGGGTAAGGGGCAGGACCTCACCTATGCTGACATGAAAGACGCTCTCCTCACTAGGTATGGGCTCACTCCTGAGAAGTACAGGGATCAGTTTAGGTCCAGTAAAAAGTCTGAGGCCAACACTTGGTTGGAATGTGTGGATATGTTCTGTATGTCGCTGGATGGTTGGGTGAAGGGCAGTAATGTAACAGATTTTCAGGGGCTCTACAATTTGATTGCATGGGAGCACTTGTCTAGTCTATGTTTTGCAGATCTGCGCCAGCACCTAGTTGATAGTAAGCTAACTGACCCCAGGAAGCTTGCTATGGAGGCGGACTGCTGGGTGAGTACCAGGGTCCACAAGAAAGCGTTTGGGGAGACTCAGCCAAGGTGGGCAGGGTCCCCTGCAGAAAAGTGGGGGGACAAGGGTAAAGCACAGGAGTTCTCTAAAGGGCCCCAAACTAGTACCCAGGGTAAAGGTTCCCATCCCCCAGGTGATAAGAAGAAAGGGGTCTCTACAGGAAAGCCTGTTGAGACCGGCCCCCGCAAGTGTTATGCATGTGACCAGGTAGGTCACTTGAAGGGGGACCCCAAGTGCCCAAAGGGGACACAGCCGCCCACCGGTGGACAGTCCAAAGTGTTGGCTAGTGTAGCGCTTGGGGAGGAGGGGTGCCCACAGGAGGGTGGGGATCCCGCAGAAATGACCCTTGTCTCACTAGGGGACAGTGAAATGGTCCCAGGGAACCAGGTGCCCCCTAACACAAAGAAATATAGCATCTGGGTGACCATCAATGGGAACAGGGTAGAGGCTCTCAGTGATACTGGAGCCAGTGTGACCTCAGTCCGGTGTCACCTGGTCTCTGAGAAGCAGGTAGTCCCGTGGGACATTCCACCAAGTAGTTGCTGTAGACAACTCTGAGCGCCAGTGTATGGTGGCGCAGGTTCCCTTTGAATGGGGGGGAGTCTCAGGTCCCTTGAGGGTGGTTGTGAGCCCTACCATGCCTGTAGATTGTCTGCTAGGTAACGACCTGGAGCAGTCCTTATGGAAGGATGTTGAGCTCAGGTCTCACTTGGAGATGCTTGGGTTGCCAGAGTGGGCATGCGTGTCTACTCGGTCGATGGCAGCCAGAAAGGGGTGATCAAGAGGACTTGGAGCCTGGAACAATGGCCCAAGTCCCTGCCAAGAGGAAGGGCAGGGGCGCGGGAAACCGGCCCCCAAAGTTCCCACGGACCGGGAGGAGGCGGACCTCGAGGGGACGCCCGGTGCCTACAGGGGAGCAGGTAGCCGAACTGGGAGACATCTCTGAGCTGACCCATTGGCAGCAAGAAGGGGGTCCCACCAGGGAGGAGTTCTGCAGGGAGCAGAACGAGTGCCCTACTCTGGAGGGTCTGCGGCGGCAGGCTGCAGACCAGGCAGCTGGTAATCAGTCCGGGTCACATCTGATCTACTGGGAGAATTGTCTCCTATACAGTGAGCCTAAGGTTGCTGAGCCTGGGTCAGCCCGTGTGCTGCTGGTACCCCAGCGCTTCAGGACCTTCCTACTGGGTCTGGCTCATGACGTGCCTTTGGCAGGAATTTGGGGCAGGACAAGACCTTTGACAGGCTTGTCGCCCACTTCTTTTGGCCCCAAATGCGAAGGCAGTCAGATGCACACTGTAGGTCTTGCCAAACTTGCCAGGCAAGTGGTAAGAGTGGGAGGAAGGTCAAAGCTCCTCTTCAACCTTTTCCTGTTGTTGGAACACCCTTTGAAAGGGTGGGGATGGATATTGTGGGGCCACTGGATCCCAAGACAGCCATGGGCAACAGGTATATTTTGGTCTTGGTGGACCATGCCACCCGGTACCCGGAGGCAATCCCTCTCAGGACAACGACGGCGCCAGTGGTGGGCCGGGCGTTAATGGGGATCTTTTCCCGCGTGGGCTTCCCCAGAGAGGTGGTTTCTGACAGGGGGACCAATTTCATATCCAAGTATATGACATCCCTGTGGAAGGAGTGTGGTGTAACCTACAAGTTCACCACTCCTTACCACCCACAAGGAAACGGTCTGGTGGAAAGATTCAACCAGACCTTGAAAGGCATGATCAAGGGTCTAACAGAACCCATGAGGCGTAAGTGGGACGTCCTCTTGCCATGCCTGCTCTTCGCTTACAGGGAGGTGCCTCAGAAGTCTCTTGGGTACAGCCCCTTTGAGCTCCTGTATGGCCACCCTGTCAGAGGACCTCTGAGTTTGGTAAAGGAAGGCTGGGAGGCAGCTCCCAGGAAAACTCCCCAGGATGTGTTTAGTTACATGCTGGCCTTTAGAAACCAAACTGCCCGCTTCAGGAAACTCGCTCAGGCGAACCTAGTAGCAAGCCAGGAAGAAATGAAGAGGTGGTATGACCAGAATGCCACTCTGGTCGAATTTCAACCTGGGCAAAAAGTGTGGGTCATGGCCCCGGTGGAACCTTGTGCCTTGCAGGACAAGTGGACTGGGCCATATGAGGTGGTGGAGCGCAAAAGTAACGTCACCTACCTGGTGGATTTGCAGACTCCAAGGAACCCTTTGAGGGTCCTTCACGTGAACCGCCTCAAGCCCCACTTCGAGAGGTCCGAAGTGAGTATGCTCTTGGCAACAGATGATGGGGTGGAAGAGGAGAGTGAGCCTCTCCCTGGCCTCCTGTCTACCAAGGAGCATGATGGGTCAGTGGAGGGTGTGATCCTCTCCCCTATACTGACTCCAGAGCAGCAGGGGGACTGTCACCAGTTGTTGGGACAGTTCACCCCACTGTTCTCTCTGACCCCCGGTGTTACTCACTGGTGTACCCATGACGTGGACACTGGTGACAGCCCTCCTGTAAAGCACAAGATTTACAGGTTGACTGACCGGGGTAGGACCAGCATCAAGGAGGAGGTCTCTAAGATGTTGGCGTTAGGGGTGATTGAGCCCTCCAACAGTCCTTGGGCCAGCCCAGTGGTCTTGGTCCCAAAGGCTGCTGCACCCGGTGCCACTCCAGAACTGCGGTTTTGTGTGGACTACCGTGGGCTCAATGCCGTCACCAGGACTGACGCACACCCCATCCCCAGAGCTGATGAGCTCATTGATCGGTTGGGAGCTGCCCGGTTCCTCAGCACGTTTGATTTAACGTCTGGGTACTGGCAGATTGCCTTAACCGATGGGGCCAAGGAGAGGTCAGCGTTCTCAACCCCAGAAGGTCATTACCAATTTCGGGTGATGCCCTTTGGGTTGAAGAATGCCCCTGCCGCCTTTCAGAGGTTGGTCAATCAGGTGTTGGCTGGGCTGGAGGATTTCAGTGCCGCCTACCTGGATGACATTGCTGTGTTCAGTTCCAGCTGGGAAGAACATTTACAGCACCTTGAGAAAGTGTTGAGGGCTCTGCAAGGTGCAGGCCTTACGATCAAGGCCAGTAAGTGCCAGATCGGGCAGGGTTCTGTGGTGTACTTGGGACACCAGTTAGGAAGCGGCCAGGTGGCGCCCCTACAACCCAAGATTGACACCATTCTGGCTTGGGAGCCCCCCAAGACCCAGACAGAGGTGAGGGCCTTCTTAGGTCTCACCGGCTACTATAGGAGATTTGTTAAGGGCTATGGCACCATCGTTGCCCCCTTAACAGAGCTGACTTCGAAGAAGCAGCCCAGGAAGGTGATCTGGACTGAGTCCTGCCAGAAAGCTTTTGATGCCCTGAAGGCAGCCATGTGCACGGCGCCCGTGCTCAAGGCACCTGACTTCTCCAAAGAATTCGTCGTGCAGACTGATGCTTCAGAGCATGGTGTGGGAGCGGTGCTCTCACAACTGAACGAAGAGGGCCTGGATCAGCCTGTAGTCTTCCTTAGCAGGAGATTACTCCCCAGGGAACAGAGGTGGAGTGCCATAGAAAGGGAAGCTTTTGCTGTGGTCTGGGCACTGAAGAAGCTGAGACCATACCTGTTTGGGACTCACTTCCGGGTTCAGACAGACCACAGGCCCCTCAGATGGTTGATGCAAATGAGGGGTGAGAATCCAAAACTGCTGAGGTGGTCCATCTCCCTACAGGGAATGGACTTTACTGTGGAACACCGCCCTGGCACAGAACACGCCAACGCAGATGGTCTGTCCAGGTTCTTCCGCCTTAGTGAAGAGAACTCCCGGAGGTTGGGTAGTTCTCCCTACTTTCAGCTGGAGGGGACATGTGTTAGACTTGGCATCTTTTGGCGTGTTTCCCCTGACTTTTTGCTTTCTGACCTCCTGGTTTTGACTTTTGCTGGTGTAATGATTCTGCGCACTTTCCTCACTGCTGTCCAGTGGGAAAGTGCAAGTGCTCCTGTAGAAAATGTGTTATGGATTGGTGTTTCCATGATTGGCCTATTTGATCTATGTGTCAGTCCCTAGTAAAGTGCACTGCGAGTGCCAGGGCCTATAGATCAAATGCTGTTGGTGGGCTGCAGCACTGGATTGTGCCACCCACGCAAACAGCCCATAAAGTGGAACTCTGGCCTGCCATTGCAGAGCCTGTGTGCAGCCTGGGGCTGGCATGTCGACTTGGCAAGTGCACACACTTGCCAGTCCCTAAACCTTCCCTTTTCTACATGTTAGTCACCCCTAAGGTAGGCCCAAGGTACCCATGTGGACAGGGTGCATTGTATTTGAAAGGTAGGACATGCCCTGGTGTGTGTGGCATGTCCTGATAGTGAAATACAGCCTACTTCGTTTTCACTATTGCAAGGCTACCTGTTCCCCATAGGCCAGAATGGGCAGTTTTGATTATTACATCCTATGATCCTAACTGACCCAGGGAACATGGTAGAAATTCGAGTTTAGTATGCCTGAACTCAGAATGATAAAATGCATCTTTTAGTGAAGTTGGTTTTAACATTCTGTGTTTGAAAATACCACTTTTAGAAAGTAGGTATTTTCTTGTCTAACCATCCAAGCCTGCCTCTGCTAGGTTGTGCATTCCTTGTCTGGAGTGTGAGTGACAGGGGCTGGGGGATTCCAGGAGACAGGGTGAGTCAGCACAGGGCTGAATAGCCAGATCTACATGTAGATGGGTGGGAGGAGTTGCACCTGGGACCTGAATAGGACTGTGCCTTCCCTCCACAATGCTGGCTCCACCTCCTGTGGTGTGTCTGATGTCCCTGGCCTACACTGCAAAAGGAAAGAAGGAGTTTTGTCAACAAAGTGCTCAAGGACTGACCAGAACTGGTTTGGACTAGGCAAAGGCCTCTCTGCCTTCAGAGAACAAAGAGAAATTGAGGATAAAAAGGGGGACCCAAACCCCAGAACTTTAGAACTCTTTTGGATCAAGAAGACTGCCAAGAAGAAGAGCTGGAGAAGCTGTGAGGAGGAACTACCACTTTGCTGTGTGCTTTGCTGTGTTGGCCTGCAGTGGCTGCTTCCGTCTTGGGCAGTGAAAGGACTGGACTGAACTTTCTGCAATCTACTTTGTGAGTGTCTCCAAGGGCTTGAGGTAGAGCTTGCCCCCTGTTCAAGAAGTCTCAGGAACAGCAAAGACTTCAAGCCCGACGCCGTCTACGACGCCGCTGCCGACTCCGTGTCCTAAAGGCACCGCAGAGGGAACCGCTGCAACGCGACCCTGGTTTCACCAATGACGCCTGCTGATGCCGCCACCGAGCCGCTGCTCGCACCGCGACCTGTGGGCACCGCACTCCGCACCGCCTCGCGACTACGCCTTGGTATCCCTGACGACGCCGCCCCACGCCGGACTCAACGCCGCTGCTTGCACCGTGGTTCGATGGCACCGCTCGTACAGTTACACAACGCACCGCCCTCATCCCGCACCGCAGCCTTGGCCTACCGACGCCAGTGCCATCGACTCCAGTTCGTCAGCCGACGACAGCTCTTCAGCAACGACGCCGCTGCTGCTGCACCGTGACCTGCCAGCACCGTGATGAGCACTGCCTTCATCTCACACCGCGACCCTGGTCTCACCGACGACGCCATCTGATGCCGCCACCGAGCCGCTGCTCGCACCGTGACCTGAGGGCACCGCACACCGCACCGCTGCACTTCGCACCACAGCACCCGACGCCTGCCGATGCCAGCGCTCCTGACTTCAACAGAGAGGAGTTCGATCTGCAACGCGTGTGACTTCGAGGGCCCCGACGACACCTGCACCGAGCTCCGGAACCGACTCCTGCGGACGCCGTGTTTTTGGAAGCTCACCGCGAGGTCATCGACGCCCTGCATTTCTGAAAGGTACTGTTTGCGGGTCTTCCCGACACCGTAGCTGACCCGCGACGTCGCGGTCAGCCAGAACTGTTTGGATTTGTTTGTTCACGACGCCGTGATAGCCCCGGACGGAGCTATCGACATCAAGGAACTGTTTTTAAGGATACTGTGATAACTGAAGATTTTTAAAGCACTGTACTGTGGATTTTTATCGTATTGGTCTTGTTTTAAGTATATAAAAATATTGGAAATTTTTCTAAACTGGTGTGGTGTCCGTTTGTAGTGCTTACACTGTATTACTGTTGGTTATGTGCAAATGCTTTACACACTGCCTCTAAGATAAGCCTGACTGCTCGTGACAAGCTACCAAGGGGGTGAGCAGGGGTTATTTTAGGAGGGTAACTCCCTTATCCTGACTAGGAAGAAGGGTCCCTACTTGGACAAAGGTGCAAGCCCTTGCCAACTAGAGACCCCCATTTCTAACAGTATATTATACAGATATGTATAACATATTTTTTTTCAGTTTTTTTACAAGTAAAGAAATAAATTACTTTATTTATTTCACTTTAACAATGCTATTATTTTGCTTTACACATATATTTCACCGAATTTAAATTAAATAATAAATTACAATTGTCAAAAATATTTGTTTTAAACATGTGTGATATCTATTTATTATACTAAATTTGGGGAAACGTTTAAAAACTAAAGGGGTGACATTTACTATTCCCACTCCAATCTAAACCAACTCGGGGAAGGTGGTGGACACGAAAGGGGTAACAGTTACTATTCCCACTCCAATCTAAACCAATTTAGGGAAATTGTTGAACAATGAAAGAGTTTCATTTACTATTCCCACTCCAATCTAAGCCAATTCAGAGAAGGTGTTGCATACTAAAGGGGTGACATTTCGTATTCCCACTCCAATCAAAGCCAACTCAGAGAAGGTGTTGAATACTAAAGGGGTGACATTTCGTATTCCCACTCCAATCTAAACCAACTCAGGGAAGGTGTTCGACACTATAGGGGGGACATTTACTATTCCCACTCCAATCTAAACCAAGTCAGGGAAGGTATTGGACACTAAAGAGGTGACATGTACTATTCCCAATCCAATCTAAACCAACTCAGGGAAGGTGTTCGACACTATAGGGGGGACATTTACTATTCCCACTCCAACCTAAAACAACCTGAGGAAAGTCTTGGACACTAAAAGGGTGACAATTACTATTCCCACTCCAATATAAAACAATTTCGGGAAGGTTTTGGACAGTAAAGGGGTGACGTTTACTAAGCCCACACAATTCTAAACCAATTTGGGGAAGGTGTTGGACAGTAAAGATGTAACATTTTCTATTACCACTCCAACCTAAACAAACTTGGGGAAGGTATAAAAACTTAAAAATAAAAATCTAATAATTCCAATTCAAAATAAACCTTTCTACCCAGAATATTATATTTAAAAATACAAAATACACAATTAATACTTTAAAAAATTATAATTTTTTCTAAAATGATATATTATAAAACACTAATTTAAACTAATATTCTTTATATAAAAAAGTAAATTTAAAAAATGACAAATATTTTAAATTTACTAATAACATTTCCTAAATTTTTAAGATTTTCTACCATTCATACATTTTTAAAAAGTACAACTAATTTTTTTGCAAATAAACAAATTTACTAAATAATTTTATCATTTTTTTCAAATATTTAACATTACAACAGTTTTTTAAAAATGTTTCCATTCTAAATACGTTTCTTTCAAATTTTTAAACATATATAACAATTTCATACAAAAAAATTATTAATGGCGACCGTGTAAGGGGACGATAGCGACTGTGTAATCGCGGCCGTATGGACTCTCCCCTTGGCCTGCTCTGTCGGGATTGTGCATCAGCACGGAACCTGGGCCCCTCCCTCTACAAGCAATGCTTGTGGGTTGCACGATGTCCAGCTGCTGCAGACGTTGCAGGACGAAGCTCAGAGAAATAGTGCAGTTTTTAAAAACCTTGTTTGTGTGCAATTCAGCTGTGTGGTTGGGATGCGGCCACAAAAGAACCGCCCGCCAATCAACGTGAGGATGGGCCCCAAGTCACCGGGGGCCCCAAGCCCTGAGAGGGCAATGCTAGTGGCGGTGTGGCAGGGCAAGGAAAGCCCCGCCCCAAGCGAGGAACAAGTGGAGAGGCAGTTCCTGAGAACGGCGGCCCGGGGGTATGGAGTCTGCCAGGAAAGCGGCAGACTTCTTTAAGAAAGCAGATCTTGGGCTAGGACAGACATCAGTCTGTAGAGACTCTATTCAGCCCTCTCAGTCAACGGAGGCACTGCCGGACATGCCGGAAATGCCCCAACAGGCACCTGGCAGTATAAACTTCGATGTAAACATAAATCCCACCACAAAGGAAGGAATAAGCTGTATAGAAACTACAGCTACGGCAAATGTAAGTACTGCATTACAAGCCTGCGCTCTCCTTTACAGATATAGAGGCCATAAGGCACGGGGTTGCAAGACAATCTCTGTTTGCTTCCAGGGGCTACTGTGACAGGAAACAAGGGGCTGGACACTGGAGAATTGTTAGGGGGCACGCATAAGCCATCTGTGGGAAAGCAGGATGAGCCCCTCAGGCCACAAACATCTAATCAAAAGTCAGACTCTATCACCTCCGGGAAGGCCAGTGAGCGCAGAAAATGGGTTCAAAGCAAAAGTAGACACACATCAGCTAATACAGGTGGAGAGACCGTCAAGGTAGAACATTTCTTCTCTCTTTTGGATCAGTCTGACTGGACCGGGAAGGACTCTGATGGGGGCTGAGAGGCAATGCGAGAGGTAGTCTGGAAAGCTGCTCTAGTGATCTAAGTGAAGGAGGGGATGTCTTGGGGATGAAAGACGCCTGGCAAACCATTAAAAAGGCAAACCGGTAACTGAGGAATCAGGAGTTAAGGCCAGACTAAAATGGGATTACTTGGCTGGGAGGAAGTACTTCAGGTGCGCTAACAGAAGGGGTGACTCAACCCAATCCAAAGACCCTGGAGGTGATATACCCGGGGATTTTGACGCATTGTGAGGAGACCAGGGCAGACAGCCACGGAGCACAAGCTTCTACCAGGAAACTGCAGGTAGCTATATGGAAGGTGGCAAAGACCTGCTCAGAGTTTTCAGATAAAATGGCTGAGATGGAGAATAGAGTGGCCACACTGGAGACTGATGTTTAGGTGAATAGAAAAGCAGGAGCTGAGCATGAAGCGTGCCTTGTGGACACCCAGTGGCAACTTGAGGAGTATGAAAACAGACTAAAGCATAATAATCTCAGGGTCTTGGGGGTCACGGAAGGAGCTGAGAAAGAAGAAGCCCGAAAGTTTATCATTGGCTTATTTAAGAACACATTCCCAGAACCGACGGGTTGAAACTGGGATCTGGAGGCACAGAGGGCACATAGATTTCCCTTTAGGCAGCATCAGCATCAGGGGCAAGATGGGGGTAAACCAAGAGCCATTCTAGTATTCCTTGGTAACTTTCTTCTGAGACAGGCCATTTATGAAAAAGCTCGTCCCGATTCAAAGCAGGTGGTCGATGGCTGTTTATTTTTTGTGAGGCCAGACTTCTGCCATAACAATTTTTTTAAATGTTTCCATTCTAAATATTTTTGTTTTAAACACATAACAATTGCATACAAAAAAATATTATTTTTAATTGAAACTTATAAATAAATGCAAATATATTTTATTTTAAAAAATCTCAAATATTTTTAGGAATTTTCAATATTTAATATTTTATTCTAAAAAACCCATTAAAAATACCTTATTTTACATTAAAAAAATAATATAGAATAATAAAATAAAATTTAAAATTATTAAACCAATTTGCATTAAAAAAACTTACAATTAAAAATCATAATTCACATTTATTTTAAATCTCCCCAACCTTGGATTCCTCTTCTTTGTCCTAGGTACAAGAGCAAGCAATTCCAGTCCTTTGTGGTTCCTCTCAGGTCTCAGGCAACAGGTCCAATCCTCTTCTGATCTTCCACATGCCCAGAAAGTTTCCTGAGGAGGATTCCTTGAAGTGCCGTATATATGGTTGGCACTAGCTAGTGCGTGGGAGTACTTCTGGACACTCCCTAACCAATGGGTAAAATGTTCCTGGGTACAACCCTACCCACCTTTTCAGCAGTTCCGGTTTGCCCTACTGCAACCAATCCCATGGTGCGCTCAATTCTAAAATACAAGATGGGGAAACACTTTCTCCCTTGTACAGATCTCTTGTGTTCACCCAGATGTGTGGCCAAGAAAATGAGCAGCTCCCTTCCCTGAGTTGACTCCAACCCACTACTGGGGTAGCTTCCCTTGCACTGGATTTGGTGTCAGCCCAGCTAGTGTGGGCCTTGGGGACACAATACTTCAGATCTCCCCTCACACTAAACTATGAATAGGTAGGCTTCACCTTTGCTCCTGTCAGTTAATGGCATTCCTGGTGCCACCCTAGCTGTCCTTTCTGAGTTGATAGGGATTAAATGCACCATACTCAGTCCATCCTATAACCAGATGAAACCGCTGATCTGCTCTTTGAGAAGTTCTCACACTTCATTCGGGTGAGGTACTTGCTGGGCAGCTGTTGGCATACTAATGCAAATTAGCCGCCAAGAGCTTCGAACGGGGAAAAGGTATTTTCTACAAGTTAAGATGAAAAATCTAACTTCACTAATGAATTAATATATATATACATATATATATATATATATATATATATATATATATATATATATATATATATATGTATGAACCATAGTCTTTGAATGACTGTTAGCTGTTTCGTGCCAAAAGATACACATTATCTTTAAATTTTCTTTATTGGTTTTAAAATCAAATATACAACATACAAAATTGAAGATCATTCTGTACTTTTCGCTGAGTGTCCCCACTCAGTGAGTGTCCCCACTCAGTGGACTAGTTAAAGTGGAGAAACAGTGAACCAAAAAAACACAATAATAAACCCCCCTCCCAACCCCTCCCCCCCTCCTTTTGAAGTCTAGGGCATGTACAATAGGATCCCTTGAGCTCGTCCTCTGGCCCTAGTTGTCTGTCCCTATAGGACTTATGCCTTGTGGGGTGTCGCGGTGATCCAGCGCGATAGCCAGGGATGGATATTTCACACACACGTACAACTTGAGAAAATGCTTCAATGGGCCCATATGCATTTATCCTGTAATCCAAAAACAACTCCCTGGCTAAAAATCACTCTGGGGGTCAATTTGATTATTCTCTTAGATTCTGATTAGTTTATTCTCTGGAAAATCACATATTAGATTAAATACCATTTCAAGATCTAACTAATCTTCACAAATCAACACTCTTCCTTTGGTCGATGGACCATTAGTTGAGTTAGTTGATGGTGATATTAACAATTTCTTAACTAACTTTTAATGGAAAATAACCACAGACTCTGAGTAAGATTTATAAGTTTTATCTAAAGTTTCAGTCATAAGTTGAACGCTCATCATTTGCAGATTCACAGTGCCAACACCAACATTCATTTAATAAGAGAGAGAGATCATTTAGCAAATATATTCATTTACACAATGCGTTCAATCAATCAAATGCTTGAGAGTGGATAGATGTAGAGACAAAAGGCATAATAAAATACATTTGCAACGAAATATGCAAATCTGAAGAACAGAATGTTTTTTTACCTAATAAGGAAAATCGGAAAACCACCCCTCTGGCCAAAGGACTGGCGGAGGTCCCCTGACTTAGGATCAGGAGACAAAGATTATAGGACAGAATCAGGGCAAAGTTGATACTTACTAGACTTCTCTACAAACCCGACGCACCGGGACGATTCCCTCTCTTACACTCTCTCCCTCCTCGATATTCTTCCGCAATCTTCGAATCTAATCAGGCTGTCTTTTGGATCTGAATCTTTCAAGTCTGCTCTCTCTCTCTTCATTCAGGCTCTAGGCTCTCTCTGTGGTCTCCGAGAACGGCTTCTGTGGACTTCTGGACTTCTCTCAGGATAACCCTCCGGACATCTCTGGACAACACTCTACTTTCTTAACTTAAGTCACCTAGTTATAGTCTTTATTTCTTCATGTCCCACCCTCAAGAGTTACCAATTTACTAAAATACGGAATATGATTGGACGGGGTTAGGGGAGTCTTCATCGCACCAGGCTGACATATTCATTTTATTTGTGAATCCCATTGTTTGCTAGCCCTTCCCCTTTGACTCATTCATTCTTTTTATTTTTCCCATACATATTTTGTTGCAAATGAAATCATTTCTTTAATACAGGCTTTGTGGATGTAGGACATATCCTCTTCTTTCCCAGCTCTTCTGTCCTTGGGTCTTGGCAGGCTTTCAACTGCCTCGGTCACCAGGTCACATCATAGACTCATTGCTCATGCGCAACTTTTCGCCATTTTCCTTTTCAGTCATAGTTTAACAGGCCCGAATGTACACTATTAATAAAAGAATCATAAACAGATGTTATTTTCTTGAACGTATAATTCTCACTGTTCACCACCCACTTCTACTCTATCCCATATTAATATTATTTTCTCTGTGCATAAGCATTAATAACAGCAGCCTTCTTTTAAGTTCAAGCAAACATATGCCGGGCATGCAGTACCTCAAGACCGCATATTAGTTTCTTTTGCGCATGCGCTTAAGTTTTTCCCTCTCAAAGCGAGTTAGTCACGTTATTACTACGTAGTTCAGGTTCGCACATGAGCAAAGCGTTTTTGCAAGTTAAAGCGGGTTATAGTCGCGTTGCACTTTATTTTCATTAATTTAAGCATGCGTAAGCATTCTTTCCCACGTTTCTGTGTCTAATGCATATTAATTTCGTTTTATCTAAATTCAGACAGTTAGTATGTGTTAATGGGGAATTAATTCGAGCAAGTTTCATTTTCTCGAATCCTTGCTGTATCAATCCCCCCTCTGATGGCATTTTTGAGCCATCATAAAATACCCATCATTACCAAGTGCCAACTTTATTCATTTACATTTTAGTATCTTCTTCTTTTTATGCTATTTCTTCTATTTTTCTTTTCATTCCCACGTCTTTTATTTTATCATATAAATTTCCTTTCATTTCCTCTAATTCGATTTCTTCCCTATTTCTCTTCCTTCCCATTCTTTTATTCTTTATTTCAGCCACCATTTTTGCTCTTGTTTTGTTCTTGCAACATCTATACATCATTGTTAATATCAGTGCTATTACTGTTATTGAAATTACTGGTATTAGGATTTTCCCTAATAAACTACTTCCTAAAGTGGAAAACCAACTACCTATAGCGGAAATACTTTTACTAAGGGGCCGATTCCGATTCGGGCCGGAAAATGTACCGACCGACTCGGAGCCGGAATTTATTCCGACCGACACGTACCGGTGCAGCCCGACCCGCAAAGTACGATGAAATGCGTGCAAAATCCGACCGACTCGTACGGAACAACGAACGACCGAACCGCGCGGAAAACAGCTATCCAGCCGGAAAAGCACGCGAATCGAACCGACCGACACGCACCAGGAAGGATCCCGGACGAAACGTACCCGCGAACTCCGAGCCGCCAAGTACGATGCAACGCGCGGAAAACACGACCGAGTCGCACGGAGCTCAAGCCGTACGACCGACACGCATACAAAACAGCGAGCCGAAGCAACCCAATACACTGCGACCGATGCGTACGCAGCACAAAAAACAGCGCAAACACAGCGTGAACGAATCGGAGAAGCTCGCACGAGACAACTGCAGGGTCTGACTCGGTCAAAAGAACGTCTCCTACATGCACAAAAAGTACAAAGGGAAAAAAAAAAAAAGGCCAAACAAGCAATTACCAAGCCAATAAATACTGGGGGGGGGGGAAACAGGGAACATAGACACACCCACAACTCCACCCATATAAAGGACACAAATCCCTACCATGATCCTTTGCAAATTCAAATGACCTGCCAGCACTCAACACCAACAGACAGCAACCACACACACACTCACAGCTCATCCATCACACAAGCCACACACCATCAGCACCTCAACAAATAGCACCCTCACATACACCCAGCAAAACCCACACTCACACACCCTCACTTGCACACCCACACACACATCACTCACCACCACCACCCATCACCATGCCCCCAAAGAAGAATCCAAAGTTCCTAGATAGTGAATTGGAAGTCCTGGTAGATGAGATCCTCAGGGTAGAGCCACAGCTGTTTGGTACACTGATCCAACAGACCCCCATGTCGCAGAAAACCAAGATGTGAGATGACAGGGTGAACGCACAATCACCATGTTTGCGCACAAAGGAAGACATCCAGAACAGGTGGTATGACGTGCGCAGGAGGGTCAAGGACCTACTGAAGAAGGACTACATCTTGAGCCAACACACCGGCAGGGGCCCTCCTGCCAAACCAGTATACCTCAGGCCCTGGGAGGAGAAGGTGCGGGCCATCCTACCACCAGTGAGCGTATATGGACTAGAAAACATCCCAGAGCCTGGTGAGTACACAACCAATGTACACAATATTGTGCGACAATACACACACATCACTGTCAAGGGGATAGTCAAACCATGCACCCTTAGCAAATACACACCAACCAAAAGAAAATCATCCCAAGATGTGTATGTCAGTCAGATAAACACAACACATGCCATCTCATAGTGATATGTAACTGTGTCATCACATGTACAAACACAACTACAAATACAGCTAGGCAGAGGCACAAATATAACTAACAAACACAGCCAGATATGTAGCCACCACTACAACACCACCTCACAGGGAAGCCCACTGAAAGGAAGGAATCCTGTGTATGCTGGTCAAGTCAGTGTAGCCAATAGCATCATGGGAGTTGTAGTCACAGATATTGCCCACCCTCACAATGCGCCCATCAACACCACCATGAACCATGCTCACATCACAGGGAGTGGAAAACAACTGACAAGATGGCTGACACTGGCTACTGCTGTGGGGAGCACAAGGCCCTGCTGGCAACTGTGCACCAACAAACAGCAGGACACCACTGACTGACATCCTGAGAGAAAAACTTGCACTCCCTGCAATGGAAGCACGTTCCATCGTGGGATATCTGGCTGGGTGGGAAGGAGGACTGACAGCACTGACCATAGTTACCAGCAGCTCTACTCACACACACCCCTAACACAAACTCCACACAACTCACCTGGGAGAATGCATTGCCTCACACTCTAATCAAATATCCCACAAAGAACCACAACCAAGGGTTATGCTGTGAAGCACAGGGACACACATGAGACTTGTAGCCAAACTAACCCCAGGATAACACTGTCAGCCATCTTGTCAGCACAGGCACACAACCCCACAGGGAAGCAGAGTCAAAAGGAAGGAAGCATGGGCATGCTGGGAAGGGGGGTGGAGGCAATAGCATGATGGGAGTGGTAGTCACAGCTCAACATCCCCCACCCACATGGCCCAGCAAGCTCACACTCAAGCATGCACACCTCACAGGCAGTGAAAAGCCCCATCAAAGATGTCTGACACTGGTGCTCTGTTGTGGGGAGCACAAGGCAATGCTGGGAACTGGCCACCAACCAACAGCAGGACACCACTGACTGACATCCTCAGAGTCAACCTGCACCCACTGCAAGGGTGGCATGCTTCATGGTGGGATAACTGGGCTGGAGGGAGAAGGAGGGCCAGATGTCAACCAAATACCACCAATGCTGGCCATGCACACACCTCAACATTCACATTGAAATGCTTCAGGTTGGCAGGACAATGCGCTACACCAATATCAACAGCTGACTGTGACAACTTAGGACAATGCAATGTACAGGCCCGCATCCAGAGGTACAGTCACAACTGTCAGGTGTTTGAACCGTTGATGCCTGTGGAAACATTACATACATTGTGTGTCTCTTCCAAATACAGGTGATGATGATGTCCATCAACTGTTGTTTTTGCATGGAGACACAGCAGCAGACGCTGAGGAGTCCCTGTCCCAGGCTCCGGGGGACACTGAGCTCACTGGTGTGGAACAGCCTCTGCCCACCTCGGATGACGAAGACCTACCTGGCACCTCCGGAGTGAGTCATCATGCAGCACCAGCAGGACCACCAGCTGCACCCCCTGCACCCACCCCTCCAACAACTGCCAACACACAGACCACCCCTGCCGACACGGACAGACCAAGGACCACCACCACCACCAACACACGGACCACGGCCCAAGGTGGAGCCACGGACACCAACACCAGCAACAACCCCCAAGGGGGCCCAGGGTCACCTGTGCGTGCCACCGCAGGTCCTGCACGTGTCGCCAGGGCTACACAACACATACACACCAGGGACATCTGACTCATTGCCTAAACTAATGTTGCCAGAAAATACGGTGCAAAGCATAGACCCAACACCTATTCATAGTCTGTGTGAACTAGCCCACTGGTGCAGTAAGCAAATGTCAGTCAGATGTGTGACCACAGACAACGCACATCACAAAGTGAAGCACAGGTTTATTATACATTTTCAACATGTTGTAACCACTACAGATGCAAGGTAATCCCAACTGGCAGTGGGCACACAGTCAACAAGTGTAGAAGAAAGGAAGTCCATGGGTGTGGCGCACATCACCTGTAGGGAAACGACAGCTACCACCCTGGAAGTTGATTCACAGTGTCAAGGGATCACAGTTGACCAAACAGCTCTGAAAGTACCCTGTGAAGGACAGAAATGACACACAATCAAAGGCACTGAAGAACAGGACAGAACTGCAATACCCATGCCCAATACATGTCACAAGATACCCACCCAGAACCAAGTTAGCATGTCAACCCTGTTGTGGAGTACAGATTACCTGTAAGGACACATCGCTGCACGCATACAGTCTTGTAGCACATGGACACACTCAAACAGCACCAGAGCACCACCAACACATATCATGCAAACTCACATCATTGACATAACATCCCTGGATACTCACATTCAGCTGAAGAAGTTGGTGATGAGCTGTGTGCGGACATCACCCTCATCATCATCATCATCACTGGCATCGTGGTCCAGGCCAGGATCCTCCACAGGTGGCGGATGTTGGTCATCGTCATCCAGGATGAGAGGCAACTCCTTCCGCACTGCCAGGTTGTGTAGCATGCAGCAGACGATGACAATCTTGCACACCTTTGCTGGGGCATATGGGAGGGCCCCTCCTGTCTTATCTAGGCAGCGGAAGTGGCTCTTCAGGAGACCAAATGTCCACTCAATCACTCTCCTGGTCTGACCATGTGCCTCATTGTAGCGCATCTGGGCTGGTGTCACAGGGTTCCTGAGGGGCGTCAGCAACCACGGCATGTTGGGGTATCCGGAGTCACCTACATACAGACAATTGCACATTAGCTGAGTTGGAAAAGAGGGTGGAACACTACATTGCAGAACACACACAATGGTACAAAGTCAGTACACACCAACAAGCCAGGCACGCTGGTTCCGCATCTGTGACATCATCCTCGGGATGCGACTACTCCTCATCACGTAGGCATCGTGTGCAGAACCTGGGAAACGGGCACAGACGTGTGAGATGCTCATATCTGCAAGACATACCACCAGTGCATTGAGCGAGTGGTAGTGTTTGCGGTTCCTGTATGCCTGCTCTTGGGCCTGTGGTGGTACCAAAGCCACATGTGTCCCATCAATGGAGCCAATGACATGCGGCATCCTCCCCAGGGCATAGAAGTCACTCTTCACGTCAGTGAGTTGTTGGAGTCTAGGGAAATAGATGTACTGGTTCAGGTATATCAACATAGCCTCCAAAACATTGCGGAGCACACGGCTGAACATGGTCTGTGACATCCCACCAGCAGACGCCACAGTGTGTTGAAAGGTACCGGTGGCAAAGAAGTGTAGGGCTGCCATTACCTTCACCTTGGGGGTCAGCGCTGTAGGGTATGTCCGGCCAGCTTGCAAATGTGGGGCCAACCGCACCGTCAATACCTCAATCAGCGGCCTGGTGAAGCGGTACCGTCGGATGCAGTCCCGTTCGACCATGGTTGCAAGGTCAGGGAATGGTCTATGGACAGCTGGTGCCCTGCAGTGCATAGGTGGAGAAAGAAAGATTGTCAGTCACCCCACATATGTGGCATTGACCATACTCAATATCACATGATACATCATCATGAGACACAAGTACATGATGTGTGCAGTTCAGTAAGGACATGTATGGCACCTACATGGCCAACATCTAACATCACAGTTCAACAAGTGGCATCAACAAGTCCCAGGTTGTGCCATGGGATATCATGACGCCGTGTCACAGTTCCCATCTACTGCTGCCACGTTCCAAACACACCCCACAGTGACATGTGAGGACAGATGTGCCCCAGGCAGCACAGCTCATCGACAGGTAGATTCCCAGGGACCCTGTATTGCCACATGGACACTGGCATGACATGGTGCATCATGAATACACCACAGCAAAACAACCATGACCACCACAGGTAGTGGTCCCTGTTGCCTCGGCAGGACAGACATGGACGTCTGTGACACACACACGCACAACATCAAAGTCCATGCACAAACAACGTGGATGTGGAGACTGTCTCCCATTGTGCACATGGAATCAGAGACATTGTAAACACAACATGCACACAGACTGTGGAGGGCCATCACCATTGTGGCAATGGGTCACCCTGGGACGTACATACCGTCCCACATGGGACTCAGGGGGTATGTGACATGACATACACATACACCACCGTGAAATGTGACCATGCCACATGCTCAGAAATGAACAGTTGCACATCACAGTGGTCATGTGCACGACACACCAAGGATTCTGTCCCCATGAACACGTGCACAGTCTGGGAGTGGCTGACCCCAAGTGCCACCCACAGAACAACATGTTCACCCCCATACACGGAATAGGTAATGCAGCCTTACATGCCTTAGGATACAGTGTGGACAGGCTGTGGTGTTGTAGGTGTGCCCCTCACTCCCTGGGAAGTATATGTGGCTGGCATATGTTCACCTGTGACAGGCATGGTGACATATGCCAGTGACTTGTACAGGGACGCGTTGTACAGCAATGGACCGATCGGTGCGCACACATTGGCCATTGCATTCAATGTGAGCGGGTACGCGTTGTACAGCAATGGACCGATCGGTGCGCACACATTGGCCATTGCATTCAATGTGAGCGGGTACGCGTTGTATTCGCAATACGCGTTGGACAGCAATGGACCGATCGGTGCGCACACATTGGCCATTACATTCAATGTGAGCGGGTACGCGTTGTACAGCAATGGACCGATCGGTGCGCACACATTGGCCATTACATTCAATGTGAGCGGGTACGCGTTGTACAGCAATGGACCGATCGGTGCACACACATTGGCCATTGCATTCAATGTGAACGGGTACGCGTTGTACAGCAATGGACCGATCGGTGCGCACACATTGGCCATTGCATTCAATGTGAGCGGGTACGCGTTGTACAGCAATGGACCGATCGGTGCGCACACATTGGCCATTGCATTCAATGTGAGCGGGTACGCGTTGTATTCGCAATACGCGTTGGACAGCAATGGACCGATCGGTGCGCACCCATTGGCTATGGCCTGGCCTGGCAACGGACGCGTTTTCAAATCTTTAACGAGTCTGATGCTGTAAATTCAGTTGGTCACCCACAACAATGTTGCAAATTCATGGGTGTCATGAAGTTGAACTTTTGAAGGATGCTGTGGGCGTGTGTAAGTGGTGCAATTCCATGGATTGGCCAGATTCAGAAGATGCAAACGACTTGGACCTATCACTTTGGACACATGGGGCAGTATCTGCCTCTGCAGCACACATATAATGCTGGCTGTTCCCCTGAGAGCTCACTTGCCTGCACTACATGCTCCAGGACGACATCTGCCACCACCACTGCTGCTGTATCTGCACCCTCTGGACCCTGCAATGGCACGTACTGTGGATAGAGCCCCAGCCTTCAGCACTGAGGAGAACCAGGCCCTGCTGGACAGCCTCCTTCCACAGTACAGCAAGCTGTATGGGAAAGCAGGGGAGCAGGTGAGTGTGCTGTCCACTGCCTTACTAAATGTGCATGTTGTCTGACTAGCAAGACTTACAGTGTGCACGCCACTGGCTAGCATGCTCACTGAGTAGTTGTCACCCCCCATAGTGTGTAGTTACATGCACTGAACAGGTATAGTGCAGTGACAGTGCATTTAAACAAGGTTTTACTTCCCAGGCAATGATACCATGTAGTAACTGCTGGCAAACTGTCCATAGCCATCGTTGCACTGCCTGTGTACATCATGTGCCCCTGTGATTGAGACATGTATATCCAACTGTGTAATGCACGGATATGTTGAATGTGTAGTAATGGCATTCTCACTTTGTCATCCTCACAGGTTGATGCCCACCAGAAGCAGCAGATATGGCTGACCATCGTCCGGGCAGTGAGATCCGTGGGGGACTACAAGCGCCGGATCCGCAACTGCCAGAAGAGGTGGCAGGACCTTCGGGGATGGACCCGGAGGATCGCACGGGTCCAGCTGAAGCTGTCGCCTCCTCGCAGGAGGGGCGGACACCGGACCCTGACCCCCACATGCTCAGGATCCTGGCGGTGGTCTTCCCTGATCTGGATGGGCAGCTGAAGGCCAGAGAGCAGCAAGGAGGGGGTGAGTCCATGACTGCATTGTGAACTTTGTCTGCCATGCTATGTGCCCTCCTCTGGCCTGGTTAAACTTCCACAGTACATCAGTCATGTGGTCCAGGACCCATGTCCCTCAATTGTGCACTGCCCACTCCTCATCTGATACCCAGGTGTGGCCCTTACATTCATGGAATTGTGTCACTTGGGTACTGTGTCCTTGCATTTTGCTTAGCTCAAGGTGGGGGACAGCATTTGTTCCCCTAACTCTGTGGTGGGCATCATGGGTGGGTCCATTGCTTACCCAATGCCTGTGTTCTGACATGTAATCTGCGTGTTACTTTGATATGTGGTCCAATTGCTGAGCTGATCCACCACATGTGCCTGGGGTATCTGGCACACACCCATGCTGCGGGTGTGAACAATGTTTGGGCCCCAGGAGTGTGTATATTACGTGTGTCACACATACTTAGCCACCTGCCTACTGTCCAGGGCTCATCCCTCATTCACGTGGGGCAGGACAGTCATGCCTACTCCAGGCCATACAATACACTCTGTACTCCCACTCCCGTGTATCAGCTGACACGTTGTGCTCAGTGATATATCCCCTCAGGTGTCTGCCTCTGTGTCAGTGTGCTGTGGCTTCGTTGTCAGGACTGCTGAGGTGTTTCTCGGTTGGGGCTCAGCATGCCACCGGAGATGTGACCATAGGAGACGATACTTGTGTGACACATAGGTGTTTGATCACCTGACCGTGCAGACTGGGGTATGCGAATGTGAAGTTCAGGCAGCTGTTTCCCATTCACAGCAGATTGTGATGTGCTCAGGTTCAGAGGGTTGTGTTACAGGTCTCCCATATGTCCAATTGGTATGACGTGGACAAATAAGGGTTCAGATGATGTGGTGTGTGGGGGATGTACATGTGCACTTGTTCAGCTCCAGGACTTGCATTCCCCATGACCTACTATTGTGACACAGTGCAGACTGTTGTTGTCTGGCTGCCCTGCCCATGTGACTGGAGACAGTGATGTATGACTTAGTAGTCATGCCTGTGCCATGGCATTAAACTTCCTAGGAGTGATCCTGCAGGGGAGTGACATGTGCTACATGCACACCATTGTGGCAATGACTATCAGGACATGGGTGCATCATGGTGTCTGTCGCTGGTATGCATCACATGCATTTCATAATTGACTCTGGGCATCCCTTTCATCCGGACACCTGTACTGACTCAGTGGCAAGAGTTGTGATGTGTGCATGTTCACATGCTTCACCGTGTTCTCTGCACTGTCCAACTACTGTGTAGGTGGTGCATGTGTCCACACTGGGGTATTGCCATCCAACAGACACCAGACAGATGGGTGCAAGGCCAGGAGGGATGTGAGTGCCATGGTTGACCATCAGACTGACAATTGGCTTCTCCTATTCTGTTTGGGCACTTTTGGCAATGTTCAACTAAGGATGCCAGGGCTTGCTCTGTAATGTGCTGTACTTACTGTGGTGTGTGCGTTCGGTGCAGGTGACTGATGTCTGTCTGTTTCCCTATTGTTTGCAGATACATCCACGGCCACAGGAGGGGACAGCTCCACGGACCAGGAGGAGCCGCAGAGCCATACTGGGTCAGCAGCCGAGGAGTGGTCGGAGGACCCAGTGGCACGGAGGGCGAGGGGAGCCACACTGAGGAGTCCTCAGCACCATCCACCTCAGCTGAGGACCGCAGCAGCTCGGAGGATGACTCCCTTGTGGAGGCGGGTGTCAGCAGCCACCACACCCCAGCTAGTGTTGCTGTCCCCGCCACCACCACCACCACCACTGCCCTCCCATCGGCTCCCATTCCCGAGGTCCGTGGAGGCTCCCATGTTCAGGAGCGTGTCTCCTTCGGGCCAGGCACCGCACCCCTGCCCCTGTGTCCCCTGCTGCCCTGAGTGAGGAGTCTGTGTACCTCCTTCGCCAGCTCCATGTAGGGCAGACAGCGATGCTGAGTGTCCTCCATGCACACACCACTCTGTTGACTCAGCTGGTGTCGTTCATGGAGGGCATCTCATCGGGCATGTCTGCCCTACAGAGGGGCAATAGGTCCATGGACTCCTCCCTGACGGCAGCAGTGTCCCTCCTCCGACAGTCCCTCACCCCTCCTGCCTCTGCCCCATCCACACTCCCCAGCACCTTACCTGTCCCAAGCACACACACACACACACCGGCACAGGCACACACCAGCACAGACACAAGCAGCACACAGACACACACGCCAAAATCACGACGCACACGCACGCACAGTCAGGGGACTGAAACCACACTCACAGGGGATGGGGCCCAGGCACACACACACGCATCCACGAGCACTGCGCAGTCCTCAGTTACCTCTCCCTCCAAGGCCCCTTCCCTTGCCTCACCTGCAACCCCAAAGTCACAGCGGGTCTTCCTCAGTGACCTCGGTCTCTTCCCCTCCGATCCAGCTGATACAGCATTCAGGGGGAAGAGGAAGCCCACCCACACGGAGGGGAGTGCCCCTCGCCCCCGGACACCCTCCCCCAGGCGCAGACCGACTGACGCCCCCATCCGCAAGTCCCCCCGGACATGGAAGAGCAAGACCCCACCGCCGCCCTGCAGCTCAGGCACCAAGTCTCCTTCCTCCATCCCTCAGGCCCCCACTCCACAGGTGCCCCCACCACACCCTGCCCCAGGTTCCCCCACCCACAGATATACCATCCCCAAAATGATCCGGCCTTCTCCCCCTGCCACTTGCTCTTCCGGCACCACACCCCCGCTGCGCATGTCTGTGCCACTGGTGTGGAGACGGTGTCCTCCCCCTCTGTCCTGCCCACCTTACCTGAACCCCATTCTCCTCCCCTGGAGGTAGGCCCTGCAGTGGAGTCCACTACCACCCGGTCTGACTTGGGCACTGCAGTGGGGATCCTGTCCACTCCATCTGCACGGCCCACTGCAGTCGTGCCGGCACCCACACCATCTGAGTCATGCCCCCCAGTTGTGCCGGCACACACCATGTCAGACACCTCCACTGCAGTTGTCAGTGGCTCTCCAGCACCCACCACCCCTTCCCTGCCTCCTTCTGGTGAGCCCTGATCCTGTCCCTGCGGTGCCTGGCCTGCCCCCCCGTATGCCCCTCCGAGGGATTGTCCCTGGTGTTTAGCAGTGCAGGCATGCGTAGGGTGACATCTGCCACTGTCACCCTGTTTTGACTTTCAGAATGGACTGGCCATTGGCCTTTGTTTCTTTTTACTGGACTTCAACTTTTGAACCCACATATGCTGAATAAAGCTACTTTCTGTTCTCTAGTGGTTTTGCTTCTGATGTACATAATGTTGATGATGCTAACCATGCCCTTGCTGCAGTGATGGTGATTTTTGGTCTCATGAAAATGAAGTGTTACTGTGCAGGAACCCATGTGGTCCACGGGCAATGTGTCCTATCCTGTAGTGTATCCATGTCATCCTTAGCAGCATATGAGGGTGTCATGTTTTCAATATTTGGCAATGGGATTTCCTACTTACATTAGCAATATCACATCTGTGGCTTCCACCCCTGCACATCTGTTGTGCTTGCCATTGTTCAATTAGTCTACTTCCCTGACCGTGTGGCCATCTCCACTGGACATGCAAGTTTGGGCATCAATGGGGAAGGACTCATCTGTGTTGTCAGTGCAACTTGCTATACATGTGTGTTGGATCTGTGCTGATGATTTCGTTGACACTCCCATGACCAGGCTGATATGACGGGAGCCTTCTTTTGGTGCTAATTGTTGACTGTGTGACCAAGTGTTCTGCTGACATGATGGAGCCCTACTGAGGCAACATATGGCACAGCTTTCCTCACACAGGAGTGGAGTCCCCTCATGGCAGTGTGTAATCCTGTGACATTGCCTGCGCCCAAGGTGTGTGTTGTGTGAGCATGTCTGTGTGTGTTCACTTCCATTTTGCTGTGCATGCTGGGATCCCTAGTGATGTTCCTGTTTGTGATGCTTGCTGAGTTGACCTATGTTCCCCTAAAGTCTTCTCCCTGAGTTCTCTGTGATGTGGGTGCATGGCACATTACTGGTCATCAGGGTGTCACCCATAGGTGTGTTTGCTGTCAGGGCTGAGTTTGTGGGCAGACGCAGATGGGACACAGTCGGGATTCCCCTTGGCACTTGTTGTTTACACCTGTCATGTAATTTCCAGTTTGTGTTAGCTTTCAGTGATTGTGACACGTTGTGTGTGTGACTGCTGGCACTCCTCAGGGTCAGGGCTGCAATGTTGGTAGTTGTCTATGTGTGTTCTTTGTGGGTGACCTTGGCTTCTTCATTGGTGTGGGACTGTGGCTGGGATCCCATTGGTTGGTGTGGTATTGCCGTCATGTCCATGTACAGCGTAGTGTGCAGTGTGTCAGACATTCAGGAGTCTTGTTGAGTGGCCATGTGTGATGTGTTTCTGCACCTTGGTTCCCACCACCACCCATGGGATTGCCATGGGTGCATGTGCAATGTCACCAGTGCATGTGAGCTTCACTGCTGCACATTGTTGGAGGTCGAGGTGTGTGGTGTTGAGTGTGTGCAGATGAGAGTTGTTGCCCGGCTAGACCCCTGCCTCCATGTTGGCCTTGGCTTACTGGCCGTGCTGATTGATTTGTGCTTGTGTAGGTGTGATGGTAGTTTGTTGCTCAGGACACATGACTGTGGTTCACAGTGTGAACGACATCTAGCTTTGTCATCACAGTGGGATTGTCATGCAGCCCAGGGTCACCACATTGTGGTGACCCTGGGGGTAGTGCTGTGGTGTGTCTGTGTCTTGCTATGTCAGTTGCTGTTCCTACATGCTTGTGTGACATGTGTGATTTGTGCTCCCTCTCATCTAACAATGCCTGATTGCCCACATAGGGGATTTGGATCCATGAGTTACTTTTGTGTGGCACTGTATGCACATCTGTGTAATTGGTATTCAGGCCTCATCATGTGTTGTGTGGTTGCCTGGGGACACTGGCACCCCCACCCCCCTCACCTGTTGTGTTTGATGTGCAGTGTGGGTCTGCCTGTTTGTGTTTGTGCATCTGCACCACTGCATTGGCATATCTTTAGTGTGCCATTGGCTGTATGTTGTTTGGTGGGTTTCACCTGCTGTCCCTGGGACTCCTAGGTCATCAGTCAGCACAATGATCATTGTTTGTGTGTCCCATTGCTGCCATGGTATGGTATTTGTTCACCTCACATCTACAGTCTCCACAGGGTATCTACATTTGTGTGCCCATTGGTGCAAATATGTGGGTCTGCATTATGATGGTCACTTCTGTCATTGTGTCATTGATGAATGTTGACAGTGTCAGCCCCCATGGGTGATGTTTTTCTGCACATGGCCAAAGGTATGTCTTATTTGCACTGCCCTGTTTGCCTCCCCCAATATATGTTGCTATGGGACACAAGCACTACTTTGCCACTGATGTGTTTGTTGTTCTGTGACCAGGAATCATCCATGCAGTTTGGCAGTTGCAGCTTTTTCAATGTCAACACTTACATTTTGGTCACTGTGATGATGAGGGTTTGGACCCCATTGCCACAATGTTCAAGATGTGCTTCAGCTATGGGCCCCACATTTACATTTTGGTCACTGTGATGATGGGGGTTTAGGCCCCATTGCCACAATGTTCAGAATGTGCTTCAGCTATGGACCCCACACTTACATTTTGATCACTGTGATGATGGGGGTTGGACCCCATTGCCACAGTGGTCATGGTCTGCTTGCATTGTGGGGGCCACACACATTTATGTGTGACACATGTGATAGGGGGTCACAATGTATGTTCAAAGTCATGTTCAGTGTTGTAGGCATTTGACACAGCCTACACACGCTTGTCATGGTGTTGGGGGGGATGTATTTTTCTTGCATTCCTTATGTTGGTGTGTGCTGGTTGTGTCATGCATTACCCATCCTATGAGTGGGGGTGTTGTTGGTGGTAGGCATCCAGCCCCCCATGGGTAGAGGTGGTAGTAGTGACAGGCATCCAGCCCCCCCTGGGTAGGGGTGGTAGTAGTGGTAGGCATCTAGCACCCCCTGGGTAGGGGTGGTAGTAGTGACAGGCATCCAGCCCCCCATGGGTCGGGGTGGTGGTAGTGGTAGGCATCCAGCCCCCCCTGAGTAGGGGTGGTAGTAGTGACAGGCATCCAGCCCCCCATGGGTAGGGGTGGTAGTGGTGGTAGGCATCCAGCACCCCATGAGTAGAGGTGGTAGTAGTGACAGGCATCCAGCCCCCATGGGTAGGGGTGGTGGTAGTGGTAGGCATCTAGCACCCCTGGGTGGGGGTGGTAGTAGTGGTAGGCATCCAGCCCCCATGGGTAGGGGTGGTAGTAGTGACAGGCATCCTGCCCCCCATGGGTAGGGGTGGTAGTAGTGACAGGCATCTAGCACCCCCTGGGTAGGGGTGGTGGTAGGGGTAGGCATCTAGCACCCCCTGAGTGGGGGTGGTAGTAGTGGTAGGCATCCAGCCCCCCATGGGTAGGGGTGGTAGTAGTGGTAGGCATCTAGCACCCCCTGGGTAGGGGTGGTAGTAGTGACAGGCATCCAGCCCCCCCTGGGTAGGGGTGGTAATAGTGACAGGCATCCTGCCCCCCATGGGTAGGGGTGGTAGTAGTGGTAGGCATCTAGCACCCCCTGGGTAGGGGTGGTAGTAGTGACAGGCATCCAGCCTCCCATTGGTAGGGGTGGTAGTAGTGACAGGCATCCAGCCCCCCTGGGTAGGGGTGGTGGTAGTGGTAGGCATCCAGCCCCCCATGGGTAGGGGTGGTAGTAGTGGTAGGCATCTAGCACCCCCTGGGTAGGGGTGGTAGTAGTGACAGGCATCCAGCCCCCCATGGGTAGGGGTGGTGGTAGTGGTAGGCATCCAGCCCCCCCTGAGTAGGGGTGGTAGTAGTGACAGGCATCCAGCCCCCCATGGGTAGGGGTGGTAGTGGTGGTAGGCATCCAGCCCCCCATGAGTAGAGGTGGTAGTAGTGACAGGCATCCAGCCCCCCATGGGTAGGGGTGGTGGTAGGGGTAGGCATCTAGCACCCCCTGAGTGGGGGTGGTAGTAGTGGTAGGCATCCAGCCCCCCATGGGTAGGGGTGGTAGTAGTGGTAGGCATCTAGCACACCCTGGGTAGGGGTGGTAGTAGTGACAGGCATCCAGCCCCCCATGGGTAGGGGTGGTGGTAGTGGTAGGCATCCAGCACCCCATGGGTAGAGGTGGTAGTAGTGACAGGCATCCAGCCCCCCATGGATAGGGGTGGTGGTAGGGGTAGGCATCTAGCACCCCCTGAGTGGGGGTGGTAGTAGTGGTAGGCATCCAGCCCCCCATGGGTAGGGGTGGTAGTAGTGACAGGCATCCTGCCCCCCATGGGTAGGGGTGGTAGTAGTGACAGGCATCTGGCACCCCTGGGTAGGGGTGGTGGTAGGGGTAGGCATTTAGCACCCCCTGAGTGGGGGTGGTAGTGGTGGTAGGCATCCAGCCCTCCATGGGTAGGGGTGGTAGTAGTGGTAGGCATCCTAGCACCCCATGGGTAGGGGTGGTAGTAGTGACAGGCATCCAGCACCCCTGGGTAGGGGTGGTAATAGTGACAGGCATCCTGCCCCCATGGGTAGGGGTGGTAGTAGTGGTAGGCATCTAGCACTCCCTGGGTAGGGGTGGTGGTAGTGGTAGGCATCTGGCACCCCTGAGTTGGGGTGGTAGTGGTGGTAGGCATCCAGCCCCCCATGGGTAGGGGTGGTGTTAGTGGTTGGCATCCAGGCCCCTATGTGTATATGTGGCATTGGTGATAGCCATCCCGCCCCTATGGTGCTGCTGTTGCTGGTGTAAGTAATTTCTGCATCCCTATGTGTGTGTGTGATATGTCGGGTACATGTGGTTTGTTTGTGTGGTGGGTGTCTGACTTACCTTCTGCGCCGTACGCATCTGTACCAGTTCCGGTAATAGATGTAGAGTATTGGTAGGATCGGCGCGATGGGATTCATGGTTGGTTCGTCTCATTCGTCTTTCTCTTTGCTTCGCCTCGTCCTTGTCGCTGGCGTGTTCGTCTCGTAGCCGTGGATCGTCTTGTGGCGCGAATCGGAGCTTATGTGCGCCTCTCCCGGATGCTTTGACGTGCCGTGCGTAGCGACGGGTTCGGCGCGTACGGAAGGCGCATCGTACTAGTCCGGCCGGACGGGGCTGCATTTTGGCTTCCGTGCGACTCGATTCTGCGTTTCCGGATCCGCCTCTGTCGGAGAACAGGAGCTGTATTGGGTGAGTGCGACTGGGTCGGGATTTGGGCAGTTATGCGCATCGTACTTGCTCGTTCGGACGTATGTGCGAATCGGTCGGGAAACAGGCATTCGCCTTGCTTTTTTCCCGGGCGAATGGTGTTAGGTGCGCCTCCGACCGGGATCGGAATCGACCCCTAAGTCTTTCCCAGACACCGTCAACCTCCAGTTGGGTCAAATTGTCATGAATCTTTGTAATATTCTTAATATATCCCTCAACTCCTTTACTTTTGTCTGGGATATATGTACAACAATGTTGGACTTTCAACATGCCACAAACTCCACCCTCTTTTGCCAATAATATATCAAGTGCAAGTCGATTTTGCAAAACCATAGATCTAATTGCAAACATTTCAGTATTGATTCATTAAGAATCCTCCAGCAGTATCTGTTGATAATCGATCAACTACTGTTGACAATTTACGTATCTTATGTGAATTCAGTACGACTCCAATTGACGGCATCAGTGCACCAAATATATCACCTACTATTTCTGAAAAACTTGTTCTTTTACTTCTTGTTAGTCCTTGACTTACTACATCCATTTCATTGTTCTTAGTTATGTGATACACTTTCGGAAATACTATGCCAATATAACAACTACCATACCATCGTGTTGGCAACCTGTAATAGGCATTTTTACCACACACGTAATAAATACCTGGGAAATACAGGATCAGTTCCACCTTTCAGTCCCCATCCCCCCATGATTAGGAAGGTGTGTTCACATTCACTAGAACCAATGAAAATGTTGTTATAGTCTGTTTTTAGTCTATGTAGGCAGAGTTTTCCCAATTTGCATCAAGTCTAGGGACATTGCAGCATGAGTCTCGCCTTTCTTATAGTCCCCTTCCTGAGTAACCCATGGAGGTACATGTGACTTCTGCTCAACTGCTTTCTTTTGAAAATCCTGCCTTCTTTCTTCTACTAAATTTAGAAAATCCTTTTCTTCATCACGCAATATGCAAGTTAAATTGTTCTTATGCGCATATGTTATATCTATTGGGTTCGTTGTTAGAAGAACTCGCCCATAAATTCTGCATCTTTAGCACTATGCACTGGATTCATATTTCTTCTAATAGGAATTTCTGAAAATACTAAATCTAAATTTGAATAATAGTATTGCAATTTGCCTGTTATATAGAACAAACTGGACACAACACTACATGATGCACCATATGTTAAAGGAAGATGGTGATAGGTCACCCCCTCTGAAACAGACGAAGCGTAACTTCATGCATACATAACAATCACTCACATCCATGGTGTCTACGTATTCGAAAAGAAGTTTAGTAAATACATTTAATGACGAATCACTAATTGATTTGTCATGATGATACATTTTCTCATTCTTTTGCTCCAAACTTGTGGTAGTCGTTCTTTTAGTAACTGCATTCATTTCGATCACTTGTATTAGTGTTATTTCTGATATTAGTTACCATTAGAATAAGTATCACAATAGTTAACAATAACCACATTAGCATTAGTAAAAAGACACTGCACAAACAATATTTAACACATCTTCATTTTAGACTAGATTTCGGATGTTCAGTCACTTTTGTTTCTGCCATTTTTAGTATTCTTACACTTCAACGACTTTTCAACTTTTATTCCCCTTTTGTATTTATTTTCTTTTCTTCTCTGGTTTCTTTATTCTTTTCTTTATTTGTTCAAGTCGGCTTTCCAACTTTTACGTCAAAGTACTTTCTCTTAAGATATCCACACAAGTTTAGGCAGTGTTCTACATGAAATACCTAGCAACTCTGAGACCACTATCGCTAATTAGTATAATGGGATTATCTACAGTGCTATTGCCTGCACACTGTTAACGGACCCACTGATCGTTGCAATTAAAATAGGATTGCAACAAACTGAGGAAGCGCGATGGTGCACCACTATACCCAGAGACGACAGACACATTGTTGACTCATCAGATCTCGTGTCCATATATCAGCTACGCATTTTCTGCTGTCATTTTTGAGCTATTCTTGATACGAAATACCACAGTGCGCGTTTCGTCAACAATGGACTTCGTCAGGAAATTGAGGCCAAGAAGGACACTCCTGAGATAAATCAACATCGAGTTCACTTCTGGACTGTATATTGTTCTTGGCCTCACATTTTCGATAAGATCAGATAACTATTGCTTAATCAAGTAAAGGCAGGATTTCTTGTGGAACAGGATCTTTCTGTACCATTCTGAATGCTCTCTGTGAACCTATTGGTCAACAGAGGACTTTTGAATACGTTGGATGGCTGAAATATATATCGGCGAGCTCGAACGTTCCCTCCGAGCACGACGCCGGAGATGCTCGAGGTTGCCGTATCTATGATTAGCCATATCAATGGCTATTTTGCACGAGGTCTAACCCAGCCACACTCTGACAGTTACATTCATGTTTCTTGTGGATTTGTTCATCGATGTTGATTTATCTCTATGAGTGTCAAAGTCTTTTCTTTTAAGGTGGTTTCAATTTGCTTTCATCAATTCCTTCAATAGTAACACTTTCCTGTTCTTCGTTTAGATGAAGATTTTGAAAGTCCTCAAGGATGACATACGTCCATTCAGGAGTTTTATATTGTCTGTTTGGAACTTTCACTCTTTTTGATCTTCGTAAAGATTTTCTTCTCGATTGTTCTTGCTCAGTTTGACTTGATATTTCATTTACTTGTTCTTTCCCTGTTCTTTTTCTCAAAATATATCTTAGTCTTTTTACTCCACTTGACCTGTTACCTTCTTTTCTGACCCTCTTTGTTTGTACGGCCTTTTCACCTTTTTCACTTATCTCTAATGTTCTTTTATTTTCTTTTTCTTTTAGCTGAACTTGTTCTGGACTTTCTAATTTTTGTCCTTCTGTTGATTGAGTCTCTTCTTGGTCTTTCAGTCCTTCTTTCCCTACCTCTAATTGAGCTTGATCTGAACTTTCTGCAGTAGATTCTTCTGTTGACTGAATTTGTTCTGGACTGGTCAGTTTTTCTGTTTCTTCTTGTGTTTGAGCTGGATCTGGTATTTCTGTTTCAATTCGTTCTGGTCTTTCAATTACTTGCTCTTCTTCGGTCTCTACAGCAATTTCTTGAGACCCAGTATCTGGTGCCCACTCTACTTGACTTGTACTTGGTTGTTCATCATCGATGTTTTCTTCAGAGTCTGTCTCTCTGATTTCTTCGCCTTCACAACTTTCAGCTTCTGGCTCTTCTCTCCGCTCTACCAGTGGCTGCTCTTGTCGTTCGAGTGGACTTAGGACTCTTTGTGTATGACTGGCATGTATCCAGTTTGGCAAGCCAAAACACTTCACTGCTGTCGTTGCGACCAATATAATCTGATGAGGTCCCTTCCACCTGGGTTCTAAACAAGATTTTCTTGTGTGCTTCTTTAGCATAACCCATTCTTTTGGACACAAATCATGAGCTTGATTCGGCTGTGTTGCGATTGCATCTTCTCCAACCTGGTGGGACACAGAACGTACCAGATCAGCTAGTTCCTTACAATAGTTCAATATTAGATCATCAGTTATATTCATCAGTTTGTTTCCAGGTACAAATGCTTGTCTCATTGCTCTTCCCATGAGAATTTCATGAGGACTCAATCCTGTTCTTCTGTCAGGAATACTTCTAAGGCTCATTAATACAAGGGGTAAAGCATCAGGCCATTTCAGTGAAGTGGATGCACACACCTTTCCTAACCTAAATTTTATTGTGCCATTGAGCTGTTCAACCACTCCAGAAGCTTCTGGACGATAGGTACAATGTAATTTCGGTTCAACTTTGAGAGCTGTACAAATCAATCGGATTATCTCATTATTAAAATGAGGTCCTCTATCTGATTCCAAAGTGACTGGAAATCCGAATCTGGGAATGAGTTCCCTCAACAGTAGTTTGGCAACTGTGAGGCTGTCATTCCTTCTCGTGGGATAGGCTTCCACCCATCGAGAAAACAGACACACAATGACAAGGACATACTTCAAACCATTACACGACGGCAGTTCTATAAAATCTAGTTGTAATCTTGTGAATGGTCCCTCTGCCTTTCCAATTTTTCCCCAACTAACAACTGTTTTTCTACCTGGGTTTTGTTGTTGGCATATCAAACACCTCTGGCAGAGACTCTCTGCAGCGAGTCTAAACTTGGGATTATACCATGTCTGCCTAAAGTGTCTAATCATGGCATCCCTTCCAATGTGTGTAGCTCCATGATATACTCTTGCCATTTGTGATAATAGACTGTCTGGCATTACTGATCTTCCATCTGGACACACCCATACTTCATCATCTGTTCTTCTTGTGCATCCTGATTTAATCCAGAGTTCCTTTTCTTTTGGATCCGCCTCATCCTGTAACTGTCTAACTTCATCCCATGTTTCAAAAGCAGAGAAAAACATTAGTTGGCAATTGGTAGCTTCTTTTTCCAACCCTCTGTTCAAAGACATTGTATTTCGAGCACAAAATTGTGCAACTTGGTCAGCATATCTGTTGCCTTGTGTCACATAATCATTTCCTGACTTATGTGCGGCACACTTGACCACTGCAATTTCTTTTGGCAACTGTAGTGCTTCCAATAGTTCTTTGACATTTTTACTGTTTCTGATAGGAGACCCTGAAGAAGTCAGAAATCCCCTTTGCATCCATATTTGGCCAAAGTCATGCACAATCCCAAAACCATATTGACTATCCGTGAATATGGTTACTCTCAACTTTTTCCCAATTTTACATGCTTTAGTTAAAGCTACCAATTCAGCTATTTGTGCAGACTTGACTCCTCTTAAACAGGATGCTTCTATAATAGCAGATATTTTACATACAGCATAGGCAGAACTCAGTTCTCCATTTTGTTTTCGCAAGCATGACACATCAACAAACAATACATAATCTGATTCTCCCAATGGGACATCAATAATGTCCGGTCTGGGCTTTGTACACATCTCTGTCAAATCCAAACAATCATGATCCACCTCTTCTTTTATTTCTTCACATTATGGGGCCGGCAACAACGTTGCTTGGACTTACTGTGGTACATCTTATCACACTTACATTTTCAGCACCCAAAATTACTCTTTCATACTTAGTCAGCCGACTAGGGGTCAAATGCTGAGTACAATCAGGGAATTGTTAAAAGGATCTCGACAGAATGTGGCACGTATACCTTTAAAGGATGTCCCATAACAATTGATTCACTCTGCTCCAGACTTACACAAGTAGCAGCTACTGCTTTTAAGCAGCCAGGCAATGCTGCAGCCACTGAATCTAGAGTGGCAGAAAAATATGCCACTGGACGTCGTGTCAATCCATGTCTCTGTGTTAAAACTGAAAGTGCACATCCTTCTCTCTCACAGCAGAACAAAGCAAATTCTTTCGTATAATCAGGCATTCCTAATGCTGGGGCTTGACACAAACAATTCCTCAGTTTTACAAATGCTTCTTCACTTTCATCATCCCATTCAATCGGATCTATTTGATCCTTTCGTGTCAATTTTATTAGAGGGTTTGCAAGCAGTGAAAATCCACTGATCCACTGACGACAGTATCCAATCACTCCCAAAAACATTCGTACTTCTTTCTTAGTTTTAGGTAAGCTCATTTGTCAAATCACTTTTATTCTCTCTGGTGTCACTTTTCTAACTCCTCTTTCTATCTTGTGTCCTAAATATTGAACTTCTTGTTGGCAAAACTGTAATTTTTCTGGTGACACCTTGTGTCCACCTTCTGCCAAATGGTTCGGTAAAGCAATTGTGTCAGTAACACAAGCTTCTCGTGTCTTTGATGCCACCAATAGGTCATCAATATACTGAACCAAAACCGAATTTCCTGGCATAACCAGTGTCTTCAAACACTTTTTCAGGATCTGATTGAAAATCGAGGGTCTCTCTGTGTACCCTTGAGGAACTCGGCACCATGCAAAAACACGGTCTCCGAACTGGAATGCAAAAAGATATTGGCTATCTATATGCAGTGGAATCGAAAAGAATGCTTGGCACAAATCAATCACTGTGTACCAACCCGCATCCCAAGGTATCTGATAAAGGATTACTGCGGGATTTGGTACTACTGGACAACAGGGTACTACTATTTTATTGATTTTCCTTAAATCTTGCACTATCCTTTACTTGCCACTAGGCTTTTTAAGCCCCATTATTGGAGAGTTACAAGGACTGCCCATTATTTCTTTCAAAATGCCTTGTTCAATCATTTGATCAATTACCGGAGCAACTCCTGCTTTTACTTCAGGGCTCATTTTGTATTGTGGTGTGTTCGGATAGATTGCACCTTCTTTCACTATTATTTTGATTGGGTCTACGTTTGCCATCAAACCTATTTCTTTTCCTGAAAAATCCCACACATCTGATTTAACTGTATCTCTCAGTTCATCAGGTAGACTGCTTTCAGTAAGAAATGAAAACATCTCATCCACTTCTGTTCCTTGTTTTGCTAACATCATTTTGAAAGCGATATCTTCATCAGGTGTTTGGAAAGCAATACCATCCGGTGTACAATAGATGGTACAGTTCATTTTGCACAACAAGTCCCTCCCTAACAAGTTTACTGGACTTGAATCACACACCACGAACCGATGCATGTCTTTGAAATTCCCAATATTCACTTCTATTGGTTTAGTGACTGGAGTTTTTATTTGCTTATTTGAGACTCCTACAACTTGGATAGTTTCTCCCGAGAGAGGTAGGTTCGGTATTTCTGCTGCTCTCACAGTAGAACGGGTAGCACCAGTATCCACTAGGAAAGTGATGTCATTACCTTCCACTTTTCCATCAACAAATGGACCTGACTGATCTACCGCCAAGGATGCGCCAAGCACGCATTCCTCCTCCCCCCTCAGGCACCGTCATTGAGAAATATCCGAATAACTCTCATTACTTTGCATCCAATATTGTTGAACCGTTTGTGTATTCTTACCACTCTCTCCACGAAATCCGGTGTTCACACTGTATCTCTGCACCTGAGCGTTCCCATAGTTGGGTATAGGGGCTTGTGGCACCTGTAACTGTGGAGTAACTACCTGTTGCTGCTGGTTCACAACCACCTCATTCTGCATCTGTGGATTTAAATTTTGATTTACCCCATTATTCTGTTGAACATTTCTACACTCATTCTTCCAATGTCCATGCTTTCCGCATGCATGACAAGGATACTTCTTTTTCGCTTCTTCTCTACTCATTCGCCCTTTTCCTTTATTAACATTTGATCCTTGACTATTCTGATTTTGATCATTCGACTAGTTATCATTTTGAGAACCAGTATTTGCTTCTTGATGTTCTGCTAGCTTCACTTGTGCCCACATCATCTTTTCTTTTAGTTTCTTATGTTTTGCATCAATTTCATCACTACAGTACTTCGCATATTTCAAGATGTCATCAATGGGCTTGCTCTGCCAGCAAAGAAAGCATATGCTTCTGAATCATCTGACTTATTTCTGATCTCAATCCATACACAAACCTATACACAAAATGTCCCATATCCTTATCACCAATATTTTCAAATCCACTATACTGCTTAAATACTTGTAATAGCCTCTCATAATACGCATGCACTGACTCTTTTGGTTCTTGGGTTGTTCTATCTATCTTTACCCAATCTGTTTCTTTGGGAGGAATTTTCCCTTTCAAGAAAGTAATCACTTGTTGATACTTCTTCATCACATCCTCTGAAGGTGCACCTGTCTTTGCATCTCTGGGATATTCTTCATTTGGCCAATCAATAGTAATTTTACATTCTGTCCACAAATCAGTTGGTACCACTATATCAAACAAGCCATCCAAATCCTTTAATAGTACCTTTGAGACTTTCACAAACCTCTCTACCTGCTTGTACCATTCAACTGGCTTCTCTCTTAATCTGGGAAAATCATTTGTAAAAGACAAAATATCCTGTCTAGACCAAGGAACATGAACATATCCACCACCAGGAACTTCTCTCATTGGACACACTCTTTCCACCTGTTCTGTTTCTCTCAATGGGTATGCGGATGTTTCCTTTGTAGCTGCCTCATCCCTTTTCTTTGTCCATCTACCTCTCCATCGGTCTGCATCTCCCCATTTCTTCAAAATACAGATTAATTCTGTTATCTGTAATCTTCTTCCTGATGCATTCAAGCTTTCTAAATCCTTTTCAGTAAATTCTGATCTATATGGTTTTTGTAATATTTTCGACTTTTCTACATCAATTCCAAATTCTGAAGCCACTTCTACTATTTTCTCATGAAGATTCTTTGCTCTCCAGGTTATACTTTTACACAAAAACAACAATTCTTCATCTCTGTATGAACCTAATCTTTCTGGGCTTACAGTACCAATAATAATTTCTTCTAAATCCACTTTCAATTTGGCTACATCTATGTTTAGTGTTTTGGGTTTTTTCTTGTCTAATCCTTTTGCCCACTCCTCTAGATCTTCTGGCGAAAATCCTTTAGAGTTTCCTGCTACTGGGGTAACAATCAGTTCCTTTCTCCTTATATTTACTGGTGAATTTCTTTTCGGAGTTTCAATCACTGTTTCAATATTAGGAAGCTCTAGTAATGAGACATTCAAATCGGTTTCACTGGTTTGATCTTCTGACACAACTATCTCTTTTCTAACATTATTATGTGAGACTGTCACTGTTTGCAATCTCGGGGGTCTCGTTTATCCCCATATAATGGAATAACAGGACCAATAGCTTACTGGTACTGTCAAGGCTTCAGCATTTAAACCTAACTGATTTATTTTCTGTATTATCTCTTCTTTGGTCTTATTCAATGTATCCCTTTCTTTTTCCTGTAATGCTCGGGTAACTGTTGGATCATATAAAACCTGTGGAACTAATAGAGTTCCCATCATTGGTGCACTTGGGGTTGTTTCTCTAGCATTTTCTTGATAAGGTGGAGGTCTTTTGACTAAAATGTCCTCCAATAACTCATCATCAGATTCATCACATCCTGTTCCTGTTATACCTAAATGTTTCAATTTTTCTTTACACTTGCTCCCTACTTGATCCTCAGCCATCAATACTGGATACAAGCCTTCCGTTACTACAGCTCTTCTCCATCTTTTCATCTGATCTCCCCTCAATGTCAAACGGATATCTGGGGAAAAATCCTCTATTTATTCTTCTACCTCCTCTGCATTTCTCTCGCTCAAATGCCTCGACTTCCCACTCCTCTAAAGCTTCATACTGTGTTAACCTTGGACTAGGTTCTAATGTATTCATCCGATTTCTTAAATTCTGAAGAATCCTCACATTAAACGTACCATGTTCAGGAAATGCTAAAACACTATCATCTTTCGTATATTCTACCCAATTTTCCAACCAAACACAAGTATGATATCCTCGTTCCATCATCATAAAAGAAGCAGGCGTATCAGGAGGTGGCATAAGAATTCCTTCTCTGGTCTCTACATGTTTATCCTTTTTAAAGAAATTCTTGATTTTATTAATCAACTTCATTCTTCCGATTCTTGCGTCTAACTATTTTCAGTAAACAAACCTAAAGACTCTTCCGTATTTCTCACGTATCCTATTCGCCAACACTAGTCCTATACCAGCGCGACTCACACCAACAATCCAATCAGGGCTCACTATGTTTTCTCTTCCACAACCAATACCAGTGCGGTTCTTGTCTACCAACCAATCAAGCTTTCAACACACCCTCTTGTCTAACCAATGCCAGCGCGGCTCTTTGTGACGTCAGTATTACTCCTACTACTGACCCTCCCTTTATAATTTGCTCTTGTCACACGCCCGCTGTTTCAACCAATACCAGCGCGGCTCTTGTGACGTCAGTATGACTCCTGCTACTGACCCTCCCTTCACAAGGTAACATGACAATGTATTTTCTGATTTTCTTTATAATTTTCTTGTTAGTAACAACATAAAAACAGCGCTACTCTGTCTGCTCCACTAATCCAAAGATAGTTTATCCATTCGCTTCAAAGAGAAAGTACTTCCTTATGCTGCGAGTAAAAACCACTGTTTACCCTTCACTTAAGCTCGGGAGGACCTACTACTCCTCCTCAGGGATACTCCTCCTTTGGGTAAGGCCAAAGTTTCATAGGTGGGCCCTCTGCTATCATTCACTCTCGACTCTTATACGATATAGTCCCTAATATAACACCTACAGCCCTCCGTAGCTTTGAGGCATTATGACAACAGAAGAGTAACCTTCTGCAGTGTTATTTCCTTACCACACTCTTCAAAATTCCATTCCCAGGATTCCCAGGTATCTCTGTACCTGTACTTCTAGACAACATAGAACAGGACACTAACTTTTCATGTTAAGAACATATAATCAAGAATCAATAATCACCAAACTAATCAATAATAACCATAACTCTGCTACCAGAAAAACTGATCCAGCGCGATGGCCAGGGATGGATATTTCACACACACGTACAACTTGAGAAAATGCTTCAATGGGCCCATATGCATTTATCCTGTAATCCAAAAACAACTCCCTGGCTAAAAATCACTCTGGGGGTCAATTTTATTATTCTCTTAGATTCTGATTAGTTTATTCTCTGGAAAATCACATATTGGATTAAATACCATTTCGAGATCTAACTAATCTTCACAAATCAACACTTTTCCTTTGATCGATGGACCATTAGTTGAGTTAGTTGATGGTGATATTAACAATTTCTTAACTAACTTTTAATGGAAAATAACCACAGACTTTGAGTAAGATTTATAAGTTTTATCTAAAGTTTCAGTCATAAGTTGAACGCTCATCATTTGCAGATTCACAGTGCCAACACCAACATTCATTTAATAAGAGAGAGAGATCATTTAGCAAATATATTCATTTACACAATGCGTTCAATCAATCAAATGCTTGAGAGTGGATAGATGTAGAGACAAAAGGCATAATAAAATACATTTGCAACGAAATATGCAAATCTTAAGAACAGAATGATATTTACCTAATAAGGAAAATCGGAAAACCACCCCTCTGGCCAAAGGACTGGCGGAGGTCCCCTGACTTAGGATCAGGAGACAAAGATTATAGGATAGAATCAGGGCAAAGTTGATACTTACTAGACTTCTCTACAAACCCGACGCACCAGGACGATTCCCTCTCTTACACTCTCTCCCTCCTCGATATTCTTCTGCAATCTTCGAATCAAATCAGGCTGTCTTTTGGATCTAAATCTTTCAAGTCTGCTCTCTCTCTCTCCTCATTCAGGCTCTAGGCTCTCTCTGTGGTCTCTGAGAACGGCTTCTGTGGACTCTCCTCATCTGGACTTCTCTCAGGCTAACCCTCCGGACATCTCTGGACAACACTCTACTTTCTTAACTTAAGTCACTCTAGTTATAGTCTTTATTTCTTCATGTCCCACCCTCAAGAGTTACCAATCTTGACTGAAATACGGAACTATGATTGGACGGGGTTAGGGGAGTCTGTCATCGCATCTCAGGCTGACATATTCATTTTATTTGTGAATCCCATTGTTTGACTAGCCCTTCCCCTTTGATCTCATTCATTCTTCTTTATTTCTTTCCCATACATGTTATTGTTGCAAATCGAAATAATTGTCTTTAATACAGGCTTTGTGGATGTAGGACATATCCTCTTCTTTCCCAGCTCTTCTGTCCTTGGGTCTTGGTAGGCTGTTCAACTGCCTCGGTCACCGGGTCACATCATGGACTCATTCCGCTCATGCGCAACTTTTCGCCATTTTCGCTTTTCAGTCATAGTTTAACAGGCTCGAATGTACACTATTAATAAAAGAATCATAAACAGATGTTAATTTCTCTTGAACATATAATTTTCACTGTTCACCACCCACTTCTACTCTATCCCATATTAATATTATTTTCGTCTGTGCATAAGCATTAGTAGCAACAGCCTTCTTTAAGTTCAAGCAAACATATGCCGGGCATGCAGTACCTCAAGACCGCATATTAGTTTCTCTTGCGCATGCGCTGAAGTTTTTCCCTCTCAAAGCGAGTTAGTCACGTTATTATCTACGTAGTTCTAGGTTCGCACATGCGCAAAGCGTTTTTGCAAGTTTAAAGCGGGTTATAAGTCGCGTTACACTTTATTCTCATTAATTTAAGCATGCGTAAACTTTCTTTCCCACGTGTCGGTGTCGTACATGCATATTAATTTCGTTTTATCTAAATTCAGACAGTTAGTATGTGTTAATGGGGAATTAATTCGAGCAAGTTTCATTTTCTCGAATCCTTGCTCCATCAGTGTCATCTGGTGTTGCAGGTTGTGGTGGATCTGCTAGGCGCAACAATCTCAGGTATTTCGGGCAAGTGAGTTCTGTAAACTCTGAAGTTATCAGCTTCAGGAAGGGCTCCCATAGGTCCTGGAAAGAAGCCCCGGGGTAAGGGAGTGAAAGGGACATTTTCTCCATCTCAAGAATCCCCCACATTCTGTGGAGCCACCCCAAATGGATGGGTGTAGTTGCAGTACCCCAGTTGGAAAGAATGTTTTGCAGGGCCGCCCCCAGAGCCAATGCCATTTGCCTGCCTCTCCGTGCTCTAAGTGGGAAGGTAAGGGGATTAGGAAGGCCCAGGAGAATGTAAGCTGGGAAGCGAGGGATTTGGGTGTTGAAGTGAGAATCGATATCATCCAATATCTGTTTCCAGTAGCTTGACAGTTGGGGGCATTCCCACAGCAAGTGGGTCAGAGTTCCCAACGAGCCACATGCTCTCTAACATTGGGGACTTCGTGTCGGGTTGCCTCTGTGGAGTCGCGGGGGAGTTAAGTACCAATATGTGGCTATTTTCGTAGCGGTTTCAATGTTCGCTACGTTGCGCGGTGTGTGGCGGCCTCTATGGTAAATATCTGCCCACTCCTTCTGCGAAAGCGTCCTGCCCAGTTCCCCTTCCCATCTCAGCTGTCCATGGGATTTCCCTATCCCAGGGTTGCGCTTGAGGAGTTTATAAAGGTCTGTCGTCAGGCGCACGTCTGTGTGCCTCATGAGTAACCACTTTTCGAATGGAGTAAGGGGTCTCTCCGCACCTCCCCGTACCTCTGGTTGCATTACCCAGTGTCAAATCAGCAGGTATTGGTAGCGTTCCGTCTCATGGAGATTCTGCATCGTGCGAAAGTCAGTGAAGGACAAGGACCTTTCCACATCAAAGAGATGTCCAATGGAACGGCGACCATCTTTTGTCCATTGTGCAAACTCTGTCAAGTCCAACCCTGGGGTAAAGTCAGGGTTGTTAACTATTGGTGCAATTGGAGAGGGGAATGTCGTGAGCCCTCGTGAGGTGGCCACCCTGTCCCAAGCTGACAATGTAGAGTGCGTTACCTTAGAGAGATATAGGTTACGGGGCCTAGCTGCTTTAGCGAGGAAGGGGACTCCCTAGAGTGGTTGTCTGGCTAAGGCCCTGTCCATAAACAACCAGTGTTTCTCAGACTCCGGCCGTGACCACTCCACCAGTGGCCAAAGCTGCACTGCCCAGTAGTAGTCCTTCAGATTAGGGATCTCCAGCCCTTTGTCAGCTGGGGCCCTGTAGCTTAACTCCCGGTGCGGTCTGGGCCGCTGGTCATGCCAAATGAAGCGCTCCAAATCCCGCTGTAGTGAGTGCAATACTCCTGAAGGGGGGACCAGTGGGAGTGTCTGAAATAGATATATTATCTCAAGTAATATTGTCATCTTTATCGCCGCTATACGGCCCATCCACAACAGAGAGTGCGGCCTCCATCTGTGAAGGCAGACTCGCACGTGCCGCAGCAACGCAGTGTAGTTCAGAGAGGTGGTTTTCTGTATACTGGCTGTAAGCTGCAGGCCTAGATAGGGGATTGTTTCTTGAGCCCAATGGATGTGATGCGTCCGTTGGAGCGCCTCCAGGGTAGCTGAGCCGAGAGATAGACTGAGGGCCTGTGACTTGTGTACGTTTACCTTGAATCCCAATGCTTGTGCAAAGCGTTCTAGTAGTGCCAGAAGGTCAGGCAGGGACTCCCCAGGCCTTTCCAGGGTGGCGACCACATCGTCGGCATAAAGGTTAATTTTATGCTCCTTACCCCCGAACTTCGCCCCTGATATTAAGTGATCATCGCGCACTCGTTGGGCCATAGGCTCCATGTACAGGGAAAACAGTAGTGGCGAGAGTGGACATCCCTGTCTTGTTCCCTGTTGGATGGGGAAAGTGTGCGAAACTAGGCCGTTCACCCGAACCAAAGCAGTAGGATTAGTGTAGCTGCCGAGCACCCATTCTATAAAGCGCTGCGGCAGTCCGAAATGGCTCAGGGTTGCCTTGAGATAGGGCCAGTGCACCCTATCAAGCACCTTCTCGGCGTCCACAGAGAGTATCATGCGTTCGACCTCAAAACGTTCAGACTTATCTATTAAGTGCAGAAGGCATTTGGTATTGTCAGAGCACTGATGGCCCGGGACGAAGCCCAACTGGTCAGGGTCTATCAACCCCGGTAGGTGAGGAGAAAGTCTCTGCGCTAAAATTCCGGTGAAAATGTTAAGGTCCACATTGAGGAGGGAGATAGGACGATACGACGCACAGTGTCGTTTGTCCTTCCCTGGTTTGGGTAATACGGTAACTAGTGCCTCTAACATCCAATCGAATTGTATACCCTAACCAGCAACGGGGCCAACGTAGCGCAGAAAGTTTTAAAAAAGATGGAAGAAAATCCATCCTGGCCCGGGGACTTAAGCGGTTTTAGTTTGGAAATAGCAGAGATGACTTCCTCCAACCTAATCGGAGATTCAAGGTCCTCGACTTGGCTCGGGACCAGCTTAGCAGTTTTCGCACCTTTCAAGTATTGGGCAGGGGCGTCTTCAGAGAGTTTCTGTGCACCATACAAGGACGCGTAATATTGCCTAAATGTATCGGCAATGCCCTGATCAGTAGTTTGCTCCTGCCCTAGTTGATCAATAACCATGGAGATGTTGGATGACTGCCTCTGGGCCCTTAATCTGTTGGCCAAAAGTCTCCCACTTCTGTCCCTCCCCACGTAGAAGGCGTGCCGGAGCCGAAAGGCGGCGTGTTCGGCCCTGTTGGTGTCTAGGCCAGCCAGCTGAGCTCTCTCTGCTTTGAGTTGCTTCCAGACCCTGGGTGCACCAGTTCTTTGATGTATTCGCTCTAATTCTGTTACTGCACTCAAGAGTTGCTCTCTTTTTTCTCTCCGGACCTTATTGTCGAATGCGGATATAGCTAGGAACTCCCCCCGGACCACCGCCTTCAGGGCGTCCCATAGCATAGAAATAGGGAGTGTCCGGTGTATCGTTATTGGCCAGGTAGTCAACTATAGCCTTAGTAATCCGCTCTACCACTGTGAAACACTGCAGCATCGTCTCTCTGAGACGCCACAACCGGCAGGGTGGACGAGGGCAGGAGAGAGATAGGGATATACACACTGCTGAGTGATCGGATTGGGGGCATGGGAGTATCTCCACCGTTTGCGTCTGCTGAGTCAGTGTGTCTGTGTGTCTCTAGTCAGTATGTAGTCGATCCTAGCGTATGTTTTGTGGGGGTGCGAGTAGAAAGTGTACTCTCTGGAAGACGGGTGGTGGGACCTCCAAATGTCCGTCAGACCTGCCTCGATCAAGAGTTGCCTCCCCTTCTTAGTAAGTGCCCCGGTCTGGCCCTGGCGCTGACAGGATCTTTCTAAATCGTTGTCAAAGGCCAGGTTGAAATCCCCCCCTATGAGTAGTGATCTGTCTGGGGAATTGGATAATCCCTGAATCACCTCCCGGAGAAACCCCTCCTGTTCGTCATTCGGGGCGTAAACCGTAACTATGGTGAAGGAATGCTGGCCTAAAGTGAATGTGTGCGCTAGCAGCCTTCCCCTAATCTCGGCCTGCTTGGGACCTATTTTACCCTGAAACTTAGCGGAGACCAAGATGGCAAACCCTGCTGTTTTGGAGGAATGGGAGGAGAACAATTGTTGGGTAAATGCCCTGGCACACAGTCTGTGGGTGTCCTGAGACAATAAATGCGTCTCTTGGAGGAGAGAAATGTGCGCATCGGAATTTTGTAGGAACGAAAGAACAGCCCGTCTCTTAATTGGGCTGTTAAGGCTTTTTACATTGAGCGATATTATTTTAAGAGTCGTGGCCACAGGAGTGGATTTCCAAGTGTGCCAAGTGTACCTGCGAGTCAAAGCGCTGACTGGGCCCAGCTTCATTTCTAGTATTCTAGCGCAAAGTGTCTGATGTCTATCCCCATCAGGGCTTCCACGAGCCCGAGAGAATGTGAGTGGAGGAGGAGGAAAACTTGTTAACCCAAAACAGTGCAATTAAAAATGAACATAAACTTACGATCTTTGTAATAGTCCTGGGTAGTAACCCCCATGGAGAGACGTGAGATGTCCCCATGGACCCATTCCGCCCCTCCGTCCCTCCTGAGCCCCAGTTTTCGAAAACCGGGATGTGTCACCACCACTCCCACTCCCATCCGAATGACATGATTATACAGAGTTCACTCTGCGGCAGCTGAGTCTACTTCTAGTGAGGCGATGACTGCTTGTCTCTCTTTGGCCATAGTCTGAGGGTGCGGTCGGAGGCGCAGTGGATACCTCCAACCCTTCGCCATCTCTCTGTCCTTTGGGGTCTTCCTGTGTTGGAGCCCCCGGCTTATCTTCGGACATGCTGAGCAGCTTTTTAGCTTCTTGCAGTGAGCCAATTTGTCGTAGCTTACCGTCCCACTTAAAAATTAGTCGAAAGGGGTGACCCCAGGAGTAGGGAATTTCTTTTGAGCGCAGGTGGGCTGTGACTGGCCTAAATTCCCTCCTTTTTTGCAAGGTAGATGCTGCTAAGTCCTGATATAGTAGGGGCCTGGAGGAACACATTTTATAATCTTTGACATTTTCTATGATCAGACTGCAGCCCCATCAGTGAAAATAGTTTTTGTGGGCTAGTCAGTGGAGGAATATGCCAGCTTTCATATTGCACATGTTTTACTTTAAAATATCTGGCACCCTACCTTGTGGTCGACAAGGTGTAATTAGGGGTGACTTATTAATCTTTAACAGCAGGGTTTCCCACCTGTCAAAAAAGGTAATTTTGACAGGTTTCACAATAAGTTTGTAGCCTGCTCAGCAATGCAGCCCACAGGTGGTATTTAACTTCAAGGCCCTGAGCGTATTAACTACACCATATGCTAGGGATTTATAGGTAAGTTAAATATGCCGATCAGGGTTAAGCCAATTTAAGTGTTTAAAGGGGGAACACAGACACTTTACTCCTGTTTAGCAGGGGTAATAGTGCACAGAGTTATAAGTCCAGAAAAAAATAGGATCCAGAAAAAGGCGAAAAATCTGGGGTGGCATGCAGAAAAGGTAGATTTTGTATGCTAGCCATTGAATGGATTGAAGAGTGAAACAAGCATTCCAGTTTTTAAATATGATCTTTACACCCACACCTGTTTTGCTCCATTCTGGCCCCACAAAGCCATTCTATTCTGAGGCACATGCTTCTGACCAAGCCAAGGAGGAGTTCTGTCTCAGCATCATAAGTATACTGGATAGTGACATCCAGTGGCTCACAGGTCACGGAAACTAGACCCACTGAGATTAATTACACCATTATGGAGAAAGACTGGCTGGCAGTTAAGGATGTCTATCAAGAATAGAGACATTATTTGATGTGAGCCAGACCTGTGGTTAAAGTAGTTACAGATCATCGAAACCTCCAGTTCCTTGACTTTGCTAAAACCCTTACGCCTCAGCAATTATGATGGGCACTTTATTATGCTGACTTTAATTTTGTGATTACTTATCATCCAAGAAGTAAACTGGGAAGGCGAACACTCTGTCGAATCAACACAAAACAAAAAGACCATGCAGTAGAATTACAATCCATAATTCCAGAAACTAATATAATATGTACAATTTTGCCAGTTAATTGGGAAGAAGACATAAAAAGGGTGATGACTAAAATTGAAATGTTGTAGTGTTCTAGACTGAAACAACCAAGAGAAATAAAAAAACAATTTCCTTACAATGAGTGAGTCTTGTGTTTGCCTACAAGAGAAATTCAAGAAAAGTCCTTACAAGAGCATCCTGATGTTACACTGGCCAGCCATAAGGGAATCTATAAAACAGAATTATTTAAGTGGTGTTTTGTGACTATAGATAACCTCCAACATTTGCAAATATGTAACTATCTGTGAAGTCTGTGCCCAAGGGAAATCAAGCAGAGAAGCTCCCCAGAGTTACTGCAACCTTTACCAGTATCTCTCTGTTAGAAATGTGGTTTCTGGTTGGCTAGGGCAGGCACCTCAGCCACGCAGAACCCACCACACCAGTCAGGGCAAGACAGATACACAACCTAAATTTACCTGTGCTCACCCTCTGGTAGCCTGGCACAGAGCAGTCAGGCTTAACTTAAGAGGCAATGTGTAAAGTATTTGTGCAACACTTTCAAACAACAACACAATGAAAACACCACAAAAAGACTCATCATCGGTTTAGAAAAACAGGGAATATTTATCTGGATAAAGAAAGACCAAAACAACAAAAATCCAATCAATATATTATGAGATAGTCACCTGTTAAGTAAAATAGTGCTTTAAAATACATAAGCGTTCTGATATGCATGAATTATGTTGATTCTAGAAGCCGGCGCACTTCTATTGAGGTAATTAGGGTATCACTGCAAATTACTGTGAGAAGCGCAGGACAGAACCATTGGGACCGCTCGGGTCTGAAGTAGGTGAACCAAAGTCTGTTGCAAAATTATTTAGGCAATCCAGGCTAGCAGAGCTAGCGCATAGGGCAGCGTCTTTGAGCAACACGCTGTCTCAAAAGCAAGCAATGTATCCCAATAAGATCAGTTTAGAAAGTAAACTGCGGGTGCTTCCTTTATGGAAGTTACGATAATGTCTCATGTTCCTCACCACAGCCATCTCCGCCTAAGAAAACAGGGAGGCTTTTAATCGGCCTCATGGGGATCAGAATGGCACAAGACAATCTCCCATAACTGTCCTCGTGGACCTGGGCAGACCGCACACAATTCTTCTGGCAAAGTACCTGAGATGAGAGCCACCCCTCTGGTTGCTGGAAAGCCATGCACAGAGGGCTCTCAGTGCTGGAGGCAGGGCTCAGCTCCAGAAATGCAGGTGGGTCTGTTATAGGGCGGTGCAGGGCTAAAAGGAAAAACTGCACTCGATTCCTTGGCGATGAACAGGCATGCTCCTGTAACTGGGAGCGCACAGGTTATGATGTGATAAAGCACGAGGTCTTTGAAGTCCCAGAGACCTCTAAGAAAACCGGAAGCAAGCCAGCAAGCCCTTGGAGTTTCTGGGGAAAGGAGAGGATGTAGAGGGTAATCTTGATTTTCCCCAACACTGCAGAGCACAGTGCAAAGTGGCAGTCCCTCCTGGCAACACAGCAGTCTGTTTGTAGCAGGCCAACACAGCAAAGCAGTGGCAAAGTGGCAGTTCCTCCTGGCAGCATAGCTCCTCTTAGTTGTAGAAGCTCCTCAGGACCCCTAAGTGAACTAGTTTGGGGGTATCAGAGGTCCAGTACTTAGACCAAAATGTGTCTTTGAAGTGGGGGAGACAACAAAAGAGGTCTTTGATCCTCACAAGGTTCCTGCCCTTCCTTGCCTGGCTCCAGATGCACGATAGGGGATTTTGCAGGTCTTTGTGTGGGGACAGGCACAGCCCTATTCAGGTGCAGGTGTCAGCCCCTCCCTTCTAATCTACCGCAGCAAGGCCCATAAGCCTGGTGATGGGCCATCAGGATGCAAATGTCACACCCCAGCTCCCTTCTTGTGACTGTCTAGAGGGAATGCACAAAGCCTAGCTGTCACTTTCTCTCAGACATGTATTCAGTTATAGGCAGACGCATAAAATGGTTAAAGTAAGAATATGCCAACTTTCTAAAAGTTGCATTTTCAGACCTGCAATTTAAAAACCAACTTTACTAAAAGATGTGTTTTAAATTTCGAGTCCAGAGACACCAAACCCCAATTTTTATCTGCTCCCAATGGGAAGTTTCACTTGAAAGATGCTTTAAGGCAATCCCCATGTTAACTTATAGGAGTGATAGACCTTGCAGCAATTAAAAACAAATGTAGCAGTTTTTCACTACCAAGACATGTAAAACTCAAAAGTACATGTCCTACCTTTCAAGTACACTGCCCAGGGCCTACCTTAGGGGTGTCTTACATGTAATAAAAGGGAAGGTTTGGGCCTGGTAAGTAGTTTAACTTGCCAGGTCGAAATGGCAGTTTAAAACTGCACACACAGGGCCTGCAATGGCAAGCCTGAGCCATGTTAAAAGGGCTACTGAGTGGGTGGCACCATCTGTGCTGCAGGCCCACTAGTAGGATTTAATTTACAGTCCCTCGCCACACATAGTGCACTTTACTAGGGACTTTTAAGCAAATTAAATATGCCAATTGTGGATATGCCAAACTTACCATGTTTAGAGTACAGAGCATATGCACTTTAGCACTGGTTAGCAGTGGTAAAGTGCCCAGAATCCTAAAGCCAACAAAAAAGGGTCTGAAAAATAGAGGAGAAAGTAAAAATGTTTGGGGATAAACCTGCAGAAAGGGCCAGTTCCAACACTCTCCATCACTGGCACACAGTTACGTTGGAGTTAATAGTTGATTTACTATCTAGTCAGGGATATAACATAATTTTAATATTTGTAGACACCTTCAATAATATTAGCCATTTTATTCCCTTTAAGGCCATTCTGCATGTGAGACAACTAGCACAATTATTCAATCAGCAGATTGTCAAAGCTCATGGTATTCCATAGGTTGTGATTTCAGATATGGGTTCTCAATTCCTTTAATGTTTTTTGGAGGCTTCTACGTAAGGATTAGGAATAGACTCCATGTTATCCACCAATTATAAGCCAGAAATAGACAGACAGAGAGGGCAAACCAGTTGCAGTTCACCTGAAATTACCTCAAAATTCTGGAACTTATACAGTATGCTATCTCATTACTGAAAAAACTCCTGGTTCTGGAGTCCGATCTAAAAAAACCCTGAACCTCTAAACATAGGTCGTCATGTAGAATATCAGATTAAAAGAATACTGGACTCCAAAAAGGTCAGAGGGAAGTTTTATAACTTTTGACCTGGAATGGGTATGGCCCCAATGAGAGGTCCTGTGAATTGTACCCAACAAAACCAGGGCCCAAAATGGCAACTCTGAAAACCACTCGAAGATAGGAGATGTGGTGCCACCTCTTGCAATGCTTTACGAGTAGGAGAGGCCCAGATGAGATGCATTCTGCGCACTTCAATCGCGATTTCAATTAGCAGGCAGTGCTTCCAGTTGTTAATCGGCTGCCAAAGGAGATGCAAGTATTAACAACATTACAGAACCACCTACTATTTCTAGTCAAGCATGGGTCTATGCCAAGTGTAAGCAATTAATGCGGGTCAAGCTTTAAGTGTGATATGAAAATTTAAGCATGAAGTAGTGAAGAGGAGTTTCTTTTTTTTCAACATGTGTATGTTCATTTCATAAAGGTCACAGATCGATAAGAGTAAAAAAAAACAATGGGACAGGCTTGGATAGTTCTCCATGTTAAGGAATAGCATGGCAGGTACTCCATGCATTAATAAAAAACATAAACATTTCTCATGCATAACCATAGATTCACCTCTACTGTAGAGGAAACTGAATCGTGAGTAATGAATGAAGAAGAAGGAAGGTCGAAATAAAGAGAACAAACAAAATGAAGGATACTAGACGAGGGAGAAGAAGGGGAGAGGGAAGGAGACCCCCCCCCCCACAAAAAAAAGTGTAAAACAAGAACTATAGATACAACAAGTAATGAACAGTTAAACCTTTATGAAAGAACAGTGAAGTGGACTTCCATACAACTCTTTCTCCCTAACTCTCTTTCCCTCATAAACACTGTCTTAACACTGTGTTCTTTTCGTGAGGATCGGAAAAGATGTAAATGGGTCTGGGGAATCCATAGCGTTACTGCAAGATCATGCATCGGACAGAGTTTTGTGCTTGAGCTTTGACAATAAGACTATAAACAAGAGAATGCACACTTATAGGGAACCAATTAATTGTATTAATTAGAATGTTACATAGGTTTTACATTTATGTGCATGGAGGTCTTGCAATTATACGACAAAAAAAACCCCAGGTTAACAACATAATTCGTCATTAAATTGCAAAAAAGTATAACTTTTTGTTATTAATGAGAGCCAAAGTTGCCCGCATGCTCTGAAATGGAAATGGGTGGGCAGCCATTTTGAATTCTAGATCCTGTGGAACTGCAGCTGTTAATGGTTCTTGGTGTTGACCTAAACTGCTCAGATTCTTGACTTCTAAGGTGTTCAGGATTCAATATTGAGACTTCCTGGTGATTGTTTAGTACGAGATACCCAATAGGATGCATGATTTGATGTTGGTGATTGTTCGGGTTGATGCTCCGTAATGTACTAGTAACAACACAACAAATATAGCCTCAGGTGAAAGTATTTATAAAGCCAATCAAAGAAATCGAGGGGCTTATTTACAAGCCCCTTGCGTCACCCATACGTCACTTTTCCCATGTTAAAAATGACGCAAAAGTAGCCCAAGGGGCTTGTAAATAAGCCCCAGAATTCTTACCAGAGGTGACTCAGGGGTAGATTTACAAGGCCCTTGCGCCACTTTTGCGTAATTTTTCCCATGTTAAAAATGACGCAAAAGTGGCGCAAGGGCCTTGTAAATCTGCCCCTCAGTCTTTAATTCACCGTATGTAAGTACCTATTCCCATTGAGTCGTTCTCTGCCACACCACTCGGCCGTGACCACTAAGGCACTATCCACAATCTCTTTTGCGTTAACTACAGTTAATTGCTCCAGTTCCGAGTTCTGAAGAAACCCACAAAATATAGGGGTCGAAATGTGTCGATCTAGTTGGAAACCCATTCTAAATGTATTTCATAAAATGATAGCGTTCCCCGATGAACTATGCCGTGGCCCCCTGTTGATCCCTCTATGACCTAGGGATTGGAGCCCATCTTTTAAATAGGCTCAAATGGACACTAATCATGCTGTTAACCCAAAAAATGTGACTGGAAATGGGACTTTGATATTATGCATGTATTAACAGAAAGTTTTTTTCACTAATCATTGGCGCCGTGTAATGACACTTTGCACGGTTTGCTGTTTTTGCTAAATAAGTGTGCTTGATTCCAAGGTCTTTTTGATTCGAAGAATGCCATTATTGATCGAATGTGTAGGATAACTACAAGCAACTGTAAATTCTGGTTAAAAAGAAATTGCGAAAAGAAGGAAAAGAACTTGTGTTTTAGATCATCACACTATCTGTTTTAATTCTGATGAAACTAGAATTATAAATACTTTCACCCGATGCTATATTTGTTGTGTTAGTACTGGTCCAACCTCACGTAATTTTAAGGATCCCCTCCCCCCTTTCTTGTGATTTGTTGTAACATACTGAGTGTTACAGCAAACAAATGATGGACGGAATGCTGACAATGCAAACATTCTCCCCCAGTCAAAAGATCTGGGTTAAATCCATCGTTCTTTTGCCCACTACGCCACCCCAGTTTGGACCCAGCCATATGCAAATCAGTCTTGACCCTGTGCCCCATGGGAACAGTCCAGACCGAACTGCCAGGCCAGGTCCTCCCTGGACCGGAAACAAGCATCCTGGGACCGGTTTCAGGGTATGTCACCCTTCTTCAGCCAGGCTAGCTTGAATCCAGTGGCACAGTGAGCAAGGGACCCACGTCTGGGCATACCCATCCCACTTAGGGCGAAAAGTGTTACAGCAAACAAATGATGGACGGAATGCTGACAATGCAAACATTCTCCCCCAGTCAAAAGATCTGGGTTAAATCCATCGTTCTTTTGCCCACTACGCCACCCCTGTTTGGACCCAGCCATATGCAAATCAGTCTTGACCCTGTGCCCAATGGGAACAGTCCAGACCGAACTGCCAGGCCAGGTCCTCCCTGGACCGGAAACAAGCATCCTGGGACCGGTTTCAGGGTATGTCACCCTTCTTCAGCCAGGCTAACTTGAATCCAGTGGCACAGTGAGCAAGGGACCCACGTCTGGGCATACCCATCCCACTTAGGGCGAAAAGTGTTACAGCAAACAAATGATGGACGGAATGCTGACAATGCAAACATTCTCCCCCAGTCAAAAGATCTGGGTTAAATCCATCGTTCTTTTGCCCACTACGCCACCCCAGTTTGGACCCAGCCATATGCAAATCAGTCTTGACCCTGTGCCCCATGGGAACAGTCCAGACCGAACTGCCAGGCCAGGTCCTCCCTGGACCGGAAACAAGCATCCTGGGACCGGTTTCAGGGTATGTCACCCTTCTTCAGCCAGGCTAGCTTGAATCCAGTGGCACAGTGAGCAAGGGACCCACGTCTGGGCATACCCATCCCACTTAGGGCGAAAAGTGTTACAGCAAACAAATGATGGACGGAATGCTGACAATGCAAACATTCTCCCCCAGTCAAAAGATCTGGGTTAAATCCATCGTTCTTTTGCCCACTACGCCACCCCAGTTTGGACCCAGCCATATGCAAATCAGTCTTGACCCTGTGGATCCCGGGCTCACTGTGCCACTGGAATCAAGCTATCCTGGCTGAAGAGGGGAGGAAAAGAAGCGGGTCCCGGGCTCACTGTGCCACTGGAATCAAGCTATCCTGGCTGAAGAGGGGAGGAAAAGAACATTCCGTCCATCAATTGTGTGTCTTTTGTAACATACTGAGGGGCATATTATCAAGCCCTTTATCGCCGCGTTAGCGGCACTTTTCTGCCGCTAATGCGGCGATATTTTTATCACACTATTAACAAGCTGCAGCTAACGGGCCTTAGCGTGAGTTTATTAGCGATAGCGGCCGTTTGTTTTACCTCTAAGCATGTCATCGATATATATCGCTAATGACATGCAAAGTAGGCGTTCCTGACTAAAACTCAATTGAAACAGTCGCAAACACAACTTCCCCCTATTATCAATGCCCGCGAAGCGATAGGAAAATTCGCGCTAACCGCGCTTATCGCTGGAATTTAACGCCTGAAAAAAACTTGCCTTGACCATCTTGTCAATGGGGGGTGGATTGTTGGGTTAAGTATACACTTGCCTATTAGCAAGCTTTTCATTAGCGCTGTTAATTTAGCGCTGGAATTCTCACGCTATTGCTGGTTTTACACGCTATTGCTGGATTTCCTATCGCCTTTGCGATACGCTTTGATAATACCACGCTATCACGGCGAGGAAATCCAGCGATAGCCGGCGATAAAAAAAACAGCGCTAAGCGCGCTTTGCGATAAATATCGCAGATCCTTGATAATATGCCCCTCGGACTTTAGCTCTTGCTATCCAGCGCCTCCAACTTATCAGGCTAATGTAAGAACTGCTGCTGTACTTTCTATTCAGATCATATGATTTTCAGTGTACTGAGGGATACCACCCTTCCTTCTTCAAGGATGGACAGATATATAGTGTTTTGTTCCTCGCTCTCGTTAGTTGCAGGCTAAAATGTTCTTGGGAAACCAGGTTTCACCATCTGAAATGTCTTTTGTGGTGGCCAGTGGTTTTACCTTCCACCGTCTTTCCAAGCATAAGCACTGAAACGCTATTTCGACATCCTCTAAGGGCTGATGGACTCGACAATGCGTAGCGCCAGAGCAGGACTTAGGTTCTAAGGCCTGGGGCCTGTCGTCTGTGTGCTGGATGATGTGACCTTGTTGTATATTTGAAAAGTCTCATGTGCCTGCAGACATGTCCTCTACCTGTGTGGAAAACAGACCAAGGGCCAGAACTTCCAATCATGCTGGAGCTGGAAGAGGACCAGCTGTTTTCTCCTGAGTACCAATCTAAATTACCCATCATGCCCCTTTGCATGCCACCGCATACACGCCGCCCATTCATCTTTGCTTCAAAGTGTTGCACTAATATTCACAACACCACCTCTCATCAGGAGAAAGTCCACTTAGGAAATGGCTTCGGTCTATAAGATAATCCCCCACTTCCCTGCCATGGAGGTGTATGCTTGTTCATAGTGTCCCTCGTCTTCTACATTGAACATCTGTTATAAGCCAGGTGCTCAAGGCGATCGCGGTGCTAGCCTACTTATCTGCGATGTACACTCATACCTGTCTCAGCATTTGATGTTTATTCTTTAAGTCAGTGGTTCTTAACCCTTTGACCTCTGTGGACCCCCACTTAATCATTACTGGAACCCTGAGACCCCCTCTGAATTATTATTGTAACCTTGGGACCTTCACTGAATCACTATTGGAAGGCGAAGATGCTAGGTGGGCATTTTTGATGATTTGAATCGCAAAACAATACACCAAAAATACAGAAATAAGCATTCATTAAAAAAATACACAAATTATGCAATATTTTATTTAATCTATAAACAAATATAAAAATAAGCAAAGTTTGTTACCTTAATGGAAAGTTGGAGCTTTTCTAAATTTAAATGAGGCCACTTATTGTCCATACTACCTTCTGTTTGATGTACTTGCGAAGCTCCCAAGAATTGATCTGAGGATAATAACTTAATTTTTAGCCTCCAATTCCAAATTTCTGCACTTTTACAGAGCATTTTAAATGTTCTTAAATTAACATTTTCATTTTACATTTCACTTCATGATATATATACTCTTTATCAATCTGTTAATATTATTTAATTTTCTAAGCAGTCGCGGACCCTCTACGAAACTGTGTGGACCCCCAGGGGTACCAGGACCACAGAAGAACCACTGCTTTAAGCCATTTGGGATAGCGCCTCACACATGCCCATCTATCTCAACATCCATTATCAGCAAGTGACACAAGCAGACATCTGATCTACCTTAGACACACAACTGCATCAAGGGTTTCAACAACACCACTTGAGGATGTAAGACCATAAGTGCCATCAAGTCAGAGTAGATGGGTTTGTTGAGATGGTGAGCGAGAACAGATTAGGGTACAGCCTGTCACCCACCAGGAATTTGTTGGAAATGGAGGGGATGTGAATTTATTTCCATCAGGTAAGGCCCAAACAATGTGTTGACCCGCCCCCTCTCACAGCATGCATCTGATTTAACCTCGAAGATGTCACCTGATGAAATGTGGATTAAATGTACTCGCAGATCATTACGATGCCATTGACGACCCTGCAACATTCAATTAGAAGAAACAAACAAAATCGTTCAGATAATACTCCAAAAACATAGACAAAGAAAGAAAATCACTCTGATCCAATGAATGCCCGTGGCGTCAAAGATCTCCTCCCACCCCCCAAAAAACAAAAATATCAAAATACTGGACAGTGGACGTCAATTGTAGAAGAAACATATCCTTTACACAAAAGCTGCCTTAGTTAGGCTTAAAACAGACACAGTTTAAAATCAGTGTTTTTTGAGATTGCGAAACAGAATACGAGCCCCACTTCTTCAACGACCCTCAGAACTCTGGAAAATGTATCTAACCTTCCCTGATTTTTTCACCTCGTAGCAGCAGTTTGGGAATTACTGATTTACCACAGTCTTCCCGGCGGAATCAGGATTGCAAGTGTGCAGGAAAACCAGCACACTCGGAATTTCCCCTTTTTAGGTCACGCCTGAGCCAGCGCGCAAGCGCTGCAGTGGCGATCTGTTGTAGGTACTATACGGAGGAGAAGCCCCGCCCATATTTTTCATTGGCTTGTGTCTTTGTCCATCATAAATGCTGTCTTCTGATTCGTTAATAGGCTTGTTAGTCCCTCCTTAGTCATCATTTGTATCCTCCCATGGCTACAGGTCCCTTTACTTGGTTGTTACACGGGACATGCACTTTTTCTTTATTGAGAAGGGGCAATGAGGGGCTGGTGATGTTCCCGCAAAGAGGATGTTGGCACTTTGTGACTCTGTGAGCTGATGGTTTTCCACTTTCAAGAGCAGTTCACATCCGGATTTACGTGGCTTTCTTTGGACGTGCTGTGACCCCACACACGGACTTCACTTTAAACCAAGTTTCTGCGTGCTTCGAGTTGTGCATGTGAGGGATAGAAATGTAGGATCCCCCCACCCCCCAAAACCGTTTTGGATGATTTCTTGATATTTGCAGGCTCTGGACTGGCATCTGTTGTTTGCAGTTCGATGGACTGTCTTTTCGGAGGGGCTGGCTGAACGTGTGCTGCCCCCGGACGGGTGGTGCACGAAGCCCCATGCATCTCCGGATTCCTACCCCCGAGTGGGACTAAGAGGCCAGGCAAGATCGGACCCAGGAGCCGGGGGAGGAAGGAGGAGGAAGCAACTCCAGATCCTCATCGCATGTTCAGGTCCAGACGCTCGAGTCTGGTCCAGCGCCTTTGGTGAAGCCGAGTGCTGCTGCAGGGGGAGCATCAGGCTGGGGGGCGTCATGGGAGCTGCTCTGCGAGCCCCGGGGCCAGGCACCGTGTCGTTGCTGGGACCGACGTGGGGCAGAATGCAGGTACTGCTGGAATCTCCTGGGGGCATCATAGAAGCCCCACAGAGACTCCTGGGGGTGGACTGGGGACACCTCTGAAACCAACAATGGAGAAACATCACTGAAACCAGAGGGGCTGGACGGAGGCGCAGCAACATGCCTGGAGGATTCGGACAGGATGGTGACCTGCTGCCTCTTCCAGGACAACTCTCCCTCGATCCCCCGCACCCTGGCATCCCCCCAGTCTACAGTCCCCTGTTGTGCCCGACCCCGAACTGAAAGCCGTCACCTACTCGCTCCTCAAGCGCTTACAGACCCTCGAGGTGCTCCTGGAGGCCGTGGACTCCAAAGGAGCTATGGTGGGGGGCTGTGTCCCACTGCTCCCTCGCTTGGCCGAAGTGCGGGTGGGCGGCTTGCCCGCCTCCCCCCAGTGGCTACTCTGCAAGCTCTTCCTGATGAGCTCAAGGCGCTATTGGTCTGTCAGAATTTCGGGAGGTCGGAGGACAGTGCCTGCTGCAACCCCTACCACTACATTCGTCTGTGTGGGCCAAGTGAACTGGTGACAGGGTTGGGTGTTGTGGGAGAGAGGGACGTGGTTGGGGGAAGAGACTAGGGCAGTGTTGTGGGACGTAATGTAGTGTTGATTCGCGTCCTCGTGGGGCACAGTCAATGCTTCTGATGGTGGGAAGTGTGTCGCTGGAGTACTGATGAGCCCTGTGTCCACGAGCGAAAGGCCATGGCAGTGTTGGGATGGACAGCGTTTCTACGTGTGTGTGTGGGGGGCATAGCTGCACAAGATGGATCAGTATCTCTCTTTATGGGGAGGGGGATGGGACAGTGCTTTTTAGGATGGATCATTGTTTTTCCGTGGGAGAGGGCGGGGCACCGTTTCTCGGGGGAGGAGGAGTGATGGGGCTTCTGAGGGTAGACGGTAGTTCTTGGGAGCCGAGCTTGGATGGACAGTGCTGGGACGGGAGTGGGTGACATTGTCGGATCAAAAGAGGAGCATGGACAGTGCTTCCGAAGACAACACTGGGAGAGTAAGGGACAGTGCTTCTCTGGGTGAACGTTGTTGCTCCGGGGTGGGCAGTATGGGACAGAACTTCTCCGGATGGGCACTGTTTTTTGGCAAGAGAGTATGGGACTGTGCTTCTCAGGATGTAAAGTGTTGCTCTGGAGGAGAGTTTTGGTCAATGCTTGTTTCTTTATCTATCCCTCCTTCTCTTCTTTCCAGTCATATCCTTTCCTTCATACTCGAGTGCCTTGATACCACACTGGTGGGAGCTGACAGCTATACAACTGACATATAACACTTGCCTTCCTTCCCTTCCATAAATGACCTGACTTTGGCATCCCTTCCCTCCCTAAAGTATCCATTTTTTTCCTTTCCCTCAAGTACCCATCTTCTCTCTTTCTGTCACTTCCCCTCTCTCCATATGACTGACGCCGTTCATTCTTTTTCCTCTCTCCCTCAGGCTCTGTTAATCTCCTCTTTCTCCACCTAAACCCAAGGTTCTTATATACACACCACTGTACTCAACAATTACGGTTAATTGCATTATTAGTGTAACTTATTTACATTTAATTTAGTTCTATTTTTATGAACGGCATGCTAAAATGAAATTACCGAAACAGACCACAAGTAGCATGGAATAATACGCGCATACATTAAATTGTAGAGGCCCCCCCTCTTTCCAACCACTGCTTGTACCCTCTCTTTCTCAATGTGTGTTCTTTGGCTAACTAACTTCTGCATTTGTAAAGCTCCCGTTTACCCACAGGGGCTTCTTGGTATTGAATAATCAATGTTTATTGTTACCCACGTCAATGGTACTCACTTTATTGACCTCAGGAGGATAACAGAATGAGTGGACCCACGAGGATTTGAATCTGTGACTTATAAGGCAAACACAGAACTCTGTAGAAAATGAATTAGTCCACTGAGCCATCAGGTGCAGCGTTGGATGTGTTTTACAGCAGGGCATGCTGGTAGCTGTAGTTCTCTTTGTCTTTGTCACTGGAGGTGCTCTTTTTCTCAGTGCAGAGTATTTTGGTATTTTTTTTCCTCTGAATTTTCCTTAGTGCTGTGGATGCTGATATCTATAGTTCTCCGAATGTCACTCATCGCAAGGAATTCTGGGAATTGTAGTTCTACTTTTCTGTCTTGTTGCATGGCATGCTGGTATTGATAGCTTGCAGGGTTTTCTTTCAGCTGATTATGCTCATGTATGTAGTTCTCTGATTTTTGCTGCATTGAATGCTGAAACTTGTGGTTTTGTTTTACAGCAGAACATGCTCGTAGGTGTATCTAAGTGACTCGCTGCATTGAATGCTGGAAGTTGAAGTTTTTTGTTGTTGCTTGAGGTCATGCTCATAGCTGTAGTGATCTGAGTGACTCGCTGCATTGAATGCTACATCTTGTAGTTTTTAGGTCGAGCCTGGGCAGCGCATGTGCTGCTCTGCGAGGCATGCTGTATTAGAGTATGGACTTGAAGCACCGCCCACTCTGCCCATATTTTTCATTGGCTTGTCATTGTCCTTTGAAAATGCTGGCTTCTGATTAGTTATTAGGATTCTTAGTCCCTCCTTAGTAATGGCTTGTCTTCATTTGTAACCTCCCATGAGGACTGGCCCTTTTACTTCATGGTATGTCATATTTAGTCTATAAGCACTATTTTCTTTAATGAGTTTCTCCTACTGCAGGCACCACATACTTTCCTGCAACATTCAGCACGCCATGCACGGTTTCACTTTCCAATCAGCCTGGGACAATGCTGGCCGCTTCTTCGAAATGAAATAGGTCTCGCATTTACAAGAATTTGAGCTATTGGCATTGTAAATGACTTAGGGGGATATTCACAAGGACTCATCTCCGAATTATCTCCACCTTAACTCATCAAAAGTGGAGATAGATTTAACACCCCATTCACAAGCGGGTACAAACTGCAGACATCGCCAGTATTCCCGAGATAACTGCCCCAAAATTTACCTCCACGGTGGACAACACCAACTAACCCTAATGAGATGCAGAGTAGGCGTTCCCGTGCAAAAACACACGAAAAAACCACAACACCACTTTTACAACGAACTGCCAGATCTGCGATGCGAACCAAAAACAGGCGATAAGCCGCGGTAGCACCAGGGATTTAACACCTGCCTTTTGCTGGTGCTAAGCAGGACGACTACCTACAGCATGAAAGGGAGCCCAGCCAAGAGCCACACCTGAAGACCCACAGATGCCATGGAGACAATGATCATGCAGCCCCGATACCCATGAGGGCCACAACACCAACCGCCACCACCCCCGGCCCCCCCCCAGACATACACATACCGTGCACGACACAAGAGCCACAAAAAGCGCATGATGACGCACATTGCCAAAAAAAAAACACACGTGTGGCCAGAAGAACGAGAAACAGTCACACAGCACTGAAGTAACAACCAAAAACTATTGAAATACAACACAAAACACCAATGCGGAAGACTCCTGTCGGGTCTGTCAGGGACAATCTCGACGTCACAGCCTGGAAAATAAAGCACAAAATCAGAACGTGTGTCATGCGCACATCAAAGGAGCGAGACACAAGAAACAGAGAGAAGGAAAGAAAGGCAGAGAGAGAAAGAGAGGGAAGGAAAGGAGAGAGAGTGAGAGAGAGAGATGGAAAGGAAAGGAAGGGAGAGAGAGAGTGAGAGAGAGGGAAGGAAAGGAGAGAGAGTGGGAGAGAGAGAAGGAAGGAAAGGAGAGAGAGTGGGAGAGAGAGAGAGGGAAGGAAAGGAAGGGAGAGAGAGAGAGAGAGAGAGGGGGAAGGAAAGGAGAGAGAGTGGGAGAGAGAGAGGGAAGGAAAGGAGAGAGAGTGGGAGAGAGAGAGGGAAGGAAAGGAAGGGAGAGAGAGAGAGACACCGCCGCCCCTGCGCACCCAGGCCCCACTGTTCACCTGCTGCCACCGGTGTGTCTCCAACCACGTGCCGGGATACACTGCAATACAAAAGGGGATGATGGACGGAACGTTTGAGCCAATCAAACACTCACCCCCAGTCAACTGATCTGGGTTTAATCCATCATCATTCTTTAGCTCACTCCACCACCCCAGTTCAGACATGCAAGCCACCAGGTCTGCAAACTGTAATCGAGGCCAGAGTCAATCATGGCAGAGTCCATCACACTGCACACGGCAACAACGCCTGTCCGTCCCTGCGCACGCATGCAGCCGCACCCCACCCCCTCCCGCCAGCCAGCGCTGGCTGTCCGCACTTGCGCACCCCGGGCCCACTGCTCACCTGCCGCCAACGGTGTGTCCACCAGTGGGCACACCACGTGCCCGTGCAAGCTCCAGGCCCCGGTCCCGCCACCATGGCATGGTCCACATCATGCGGACCCGCCCCGCAGCCCAGCAGGTCCCACACATGACGCTGAGTCCTTAGGCATCAATGGCAGAGACCACATCAGTGCACACGTCATCATCGCAGGCTGCACACCCGCTCAGCTATTTCGGTGCCACTAACCCTGTGCAACCCCAGTCAGCGCCACGTGGTGGTAGGCCCATGACGGCCGCAAGGCTTCGGGTGCCACTAACCCTCTGCAACCCCAGTCAGCGCCACGTGGTGGTAGGCCCGTGACGGCCGCAAGGCTTCGGGTGCGACCAACCCTGTGCGCAACAACTCATGGGCCCTTTATGATTGAGAACCGTGGAGCGTCCGTCATCCAGTCACCACCGGCAGTGGGGAATGTGACGTTGTCGGCCCCTTATATTGGCGGGGTCACATGGCCTGTGACGCCTGTGCCGGATGGGTGTGGTGTGTGTGCAAACCTGCCCTCAGGGAGTGGCCGTGACATGCTGACAACTAGACCAGTGACCTGCATACCACCAGCGTGTACGCCCGCGACATGTAGCTATGTGGGCCCCCCCTCGGAGCGTAAGCGGAGTGGTCTGGCCTTGCATACACCGGACCAGTGCATGGCTTGCAACAATGACTCGGGCTCTGGGCGTGGTTCAGTCCATGTCCGGACAAGGAAGTGACTAATGCGTGTGTCCCTGTTGTAGTCTCTACGGCACCCGGAACACAATCGGCAATGTAGCACACTGTGACTGGCATCCCACTAGATGAGCATCATTGACGTAAGGGAAATCACTGTCCCTACATTCATCCACACATTCATACATGAATGATGAAAGACATGACACAGCAGTGCGTCTCTGGATGTTTATTGCACATCCAGTGGAGTTATGCAGCTGGAGCGGTACAGGGCCATGCCAAGCACGCTACATATTATGGGCCCGTGGAGGGCCAGCCAGAGTCCATCCGGGGATGACAATTACTGCGGAAGAGGAAGGGTACAGTCCGCAGTGTGGTCGCCGTGTCATTGGTCATCAAACAGGATATGGCAGTCCATGTCGCGGTCCAAGGTGAGTGCAGCGGAGTGTATCGGGGGTCAGTGGAAGGTCATGGGGCCATGTGCGGCACCAAGCAGAAACAGGCAAGGTGGCGGAAATGAATGCTAGTGCCTCCTTCTGAACTCAATCCCATCCACGTCCTCGTCCTCGGATGTGTGCTCTGCCCCACCTGTGGGTGTTGCAGTACCGGCTGCGGCACTGTGTGCCACTTACACATCAGGGGCCAGAGGAGGATTGTCGGCCGCACTGTGTGGCAGTGACACATCAGGTGCCGGAGTGGATACGCCTGCCGCACTGGGAGGCACTGACACACCAGGGGGCGGAGATGTGGATGGGGTGGGGGCAGCAGCATTCATCATCGCCACGCCTTGTGGCAGCAATGCCATGATGAGAATCTGCAGGGCATGATAGATCCCAGCTACATTTCGCTGATGTGCAGCGGTGGCTGCCATCCTTTCCGCCTCCATCTGCACCATGTCCTCCATGAGCCTCCGCATGTGTGCCAGCTCACGGCTGGGATCACTGGAGCCACTCTGAGCGGACAGGTGTTCTTCTCTCCGCATCATGACTCCAGCGATGTCAGTCAGGGCTCGTTGGAGACCATGGAGCGGGCCGTGGGTGTCCGTTAGGGACTGGAGCTGGTCCCTGATGGGACCTAGACACCCATGGATGGCGTCCAGTTTGGTAGCCATGAGGTCAACCCCACCCGCACCTGCTCAGCCGTCTCCCTCTGGCCCTCCAGCACACGGCGTTGGAAGGCCATGTGTTGTTCCTGGGGGTCTTGGGAGACAGCCGGGGCTGAGGGTGCCTCCTGCTGGGTGGTTTGGGTGTCCTCGATGCAGCTGGGCTGCCCTGATCCTGGAGGAGAGTTGCGGATGATGTCAATGATGTCTTGGAGGGCTTGGGTGTCGATGCCTGGGGTGTCCTCCTCATCATCAGTGAAGAGTGGCTGGGACTGCTCTGCAAGAGGTGTTGACGGTGCCCCTGCAATGTGAAGGGGAGATGGTTCATTACAATGTGTCCGCATGTATGTAGCCGCATGGTACAGGTTCACATTCAGACAGCATGGCATTGTACATTGTGACAGTCTGTGGATCAGGGCCATGATCCACAGTCATTGTGGGTGTGCACTGTGCTCTGCTTGATTGTGCATGTGTGCCATTGTGGCCATCTCCACCCGTCCCCCCAGTACCTGTTGGTCACTCCCCCTAGTTGCGGTTGTGTTGTGTCCTGTCGAGCAGTATCCGGTCCCCCGACTCCTGCCACAGTCTCCACACTGATGACTGTCGACACCAGCTCCTCCATGTCATCCAGCTCCAGCTGCGGCGCTGGGCTCCCACCTCCAGTCTGCATTGCTGCCTTCTGGTTGGCTGCGAGTTTCTCCTTGGTCTTGCGCTTGATGTCAATCCATCGCCTCTTGACCTCGTCCATTGACCTCTTGTGCTCTCCGACGGCATTCACCTTGTCCACGATGTCCAGCCATATTCCATTTTTGGTGCCCAATGACACGTTGGAGGTGACGAACAGTTGTTGATGGTGTTCCATCACCTCCGTGACCAGGATCCTATTCTCCTGCGGACTGAACTTGGTCTTCCTCTTCTTCTTGTCCTTGCCCTTCCGTCCCCGAGGTCCCAGGCTGGTCGTCCGGGGTGCTTGTGGGGTTGCGCTCGTCCTCTGCGCCTGCTCCGGCTGCCTCCATGGTGCTTCGGTGTTGGTCATTTTGTGTTTGTGTGTTTCTTCTACTTTTATAGTGATTTTTCCCGCCTGCCATGTGTGTATTGCAGGCCTGGCGCTGCTTATCGCTGATTTCTTCATCGCGCTTTGGCCCATCGCATGTTTTTTCGCGTTGAGGTTTGTGTTTTTATCACCGTCGCGGTTGTTGTATCGCGGACATTGTCCGCGGTTTCAGCAGACTATCGCATGGTACCGCCTTGTTGTGAATTCCACGTTAACACGGGGTTATTTTCCCGCGATAGGCTGCGATGTGTAAAGTTGCGTTAGCATTTTTTGGTGTTGTTTAGCACACGTTCTTGTGAATATCCCACAATGCCTTTTATTTATGTGTTAATTATCAAAACAGATAAATAACAGGCATTGCTATTTACAATGCCAATAGCTTAAACTCTCACAAATGCTTGTTCCTTTCGCTGGGCAAAGCCAGGCAGAATATAAATTGGAAAAAGTGGGCAGAGAAAACCTGTAGAAATCTAAGTGGAAGCACAGATTTCCTGGATAATCCGTACTCCTGGGTGCCTACAATTATAATCAGAAGGACACCCTACAACTAGAAATGATCCGTCCGAGGGGCATCTGTGGTGATCCTCACAATTTGGATAATTCCTTGGTGTGGGATTACCTACCCAATTACCACGAAACTCATAATAAGGCCCTGAAACCAGTAAAATGAAGCAGAGGGTGGATCCCACAAAGATGTGTGACACTGCTGCTCATTACAATACCACAGTTCAGAAGGAGAGTGAGTCACTGTGGTAAGACTGCATGGTTTCCCTCATTCCTTACTGCAGAACTTAGAACGTTGAGGTTTTCCTCACACAAAGTTCTTTAGGTGTTATCTGTCAAACTTTGTGTGAGGCAAAGCTGTCCGGTTTGTGCAAAGTTTAAATACAACTCATAATATGAATTGGGACATGAATCAGGGTTAAAATGACGCTTGGAATGGGGCCACCTCAAAGAGTCTTAACATTGATAACTTCTGTGTCTCCTTTTACACAACCTCTGCTGTTTCCCTAACTCAGGGCCTCTATAGCAGTTGTCGGAAGTTTACAGGGGGAGATACCGACTGCTACTTCCCCCTTGAACTACTTACCATTCCTTGTTTTAGACCCCAGAATGGGGAATAACCACAGAGACCAGGGATTACTGGGTGCTTTTGCCCATTTTATCACCGATTACCGGGACTTATCTGCTCAGATGTACTACCTGCCTCCGGTAGGTGGTAGGTGTGAGCAGGGTGCTAAGGCAGATCACAGAGAGGGAGCGGGGGTTGGGGACGGGGTGGTTTGGCAGGGCAGGCTCTGCAGTGCCTTGGGGGAGTGCTGGATGTTCCCCGTGTGCTGTGGGAGTTGCTCGGGCGAGGCCAGGTCAGGTCATCGCCGACCTCTCCCTAGTCAAAGCCCCAGTGGGTTTAGTGGGTGCAGTTCCTCCAGTAATCCTGGGTGCAGGAACACTGGGTCATTCAGAATTATCCGGGGAGGTACCCGCACATGGACATCGATTCGTAGAGAGCCTTAATGGTACTCAATTTACCAACATTGGAAGGATGGAAGGCAGGGTCTGCGTTGCTGGGACTCACTCAATTGTATTTAGACATAATATCGGAAACAAAAATATTGTGGGACAAAACATTGTGTCAAGAATATTGAGGACCAAAATATTGTGGCGGTAGGTTTCTATCGGTGAGCAAAGTTTTTTTATTTATGTCTTATATGTACCTTGACGCTATTTATGTCTTTACGGTTTGCAGAGGTGGAGTTAAGAATAGTAAATCTACACTTACCTATCTGCACTTACCTTCTCGATAACTTGGCCCTCGATATTTTTGACACGATATTCTGTCCACACGATATTTTTGTTTCTGATTTTCTGTCAGTGGTCCTTCTCAGTGTAGATGTCAGCAGTGACTACACTGACCCCTGATGGGATGTCATTTTCACATTGCCGGTGAATATTAATGTCACTGCTAAACTCTAGCAGTCGGTACTTGTGTAGTGCGTGCCCACTTACTCTTCAGCTGCACTTACAGCATAAATACACAGCTCAGTCATAACTTATTCTCTAAGGAGCTCACGCATATTCAGTCTTGCAAGGAAACCAGGCACAAATAAAGATGGAATTTTAAAAAGGACTTTATAGCCTTCTTTCCGCCATTTATCTTCCACTTCTGTCTAGATCCAAGGAAACAGTAATTATTTCTCTGGGGTCGAGAGGCCAGTGCTCCAGCACAGTGATGCATCCCATTGAAAAGCATAAGTGACAACTGAAATATGACATACAGCTGAACATAGGGGAAAGTGCTGGGCGCGCAGAAGCAATCTGCAGAGATGACACAAATCCATTTTATAGCCATTAAAAATGGATTGATGCTCTTCCCAGAGCCGCCTCTGCATATGGAATAATAAGCCCCAGTGACCTCATATTTCCCTTCTGCTTGTAGGAAAGCCACAGTATCCCTGGCACTGTCTGAGCCTTCCAGATGCAGGAAGGGTGGAGCGATGGTCAGGGCTCCGGCACATTATACGCTCCACAGTAAGGTATGGTATTGCATTATTTATATAGCACTTACTACTCCTATGTGGTGCATTGCAGTCCTTCCCTACATGGTCCACCAGCTACGCCTTGTAGGGTGTGTAGTTGGAAGGGTGTTGCTTTTCGTTCTTGATGCTGTGTTGGGAGAGTTTCTGAATCATGCGTGATGAGCATCCAGTTGTGGTTATAGCGTTAGCAGTGCGGTGGGTCAGGTGGTGTGATAGATCCATGCACAGTTTAGGGTTTCTTGTGGGCTGTCAGCTGTGAACAGCTCTGCAGGTCTCTTTATGGTATTTCTTATGCTCATCGTCTACGAAGCTGGTGACTGCGCTGGATTGTCCAACCTGCTATTTTGTTCGAAGTTTTTGGTTGTGAACGGATGTGGTCAGAGAGTGAAGTGGTGGGGAGATCTTCTGGGATGGGCTTTGTTACTATCACCCCCACATTTTATTGTTGTCATTGTGAAAGGTGAAGAAGTGATCACAGTATGTAGCTAGGTGGGATCTGCAGTGGTGGACTAGATTAGACTCCTCCGATTGGCCATCAGTAGGCCACAGATCTCTTCAGTTGTTCCATGCCTGTTCAGTTGGTGATGGCTGGTTCATGGGCTGGTACAGTGCTGGGTGATGGAGAGGAGCCGTGTCAGAGGACTAAGCTCCAGTTGGCTGCCATCCACAGAGTGCGATGGTATTAGCATTAGTGCATTTCAAAGTGGCGTGCATTGGTTTGCAATTTTTTTTTTAAAAGATGCATCTAAACAATAAATAAATAAACATTAAATAATAGCAGAAATTAAAGCTGGTTATAGCCTAGTAACCTTGGCACTGAAGAGAACGACTTTTTAGGCAAGTGTGCACATATGCAAGAGCAAAATTCAGTCACTCGCAGGGGAGAGAGACAGTGGCTGAAGTGGGCGGACCCACTGCCCCGCGCTGTAGGTTGTGGCGGGTGGAAGCAAAACGTGAGCGCACCTGAGTGTACATATACATGTGTATATTTATTATAATTTTTAAAAAACATGAGGTTGGTGAAACAGAAGATACTCTATATAGGCCATACATTAAAGTAATACATCCTTCAAAACATAAAACACTCAATACATTGGAAACATCACAGTGAGCAAATAGTCGTTCCTAGTGAGAGCCAAATGATTAAAGAAGAACTAACCCTTTTCTTCTTGGGTCTGTCCAACTGGAATTCTTTTCTGGCGACTTGAGATGCACCCTGCTAACTTTTAAGAAGAAATTAAAATATTTCCTCAAAACTAAACTCCAGAGTCATTCACGGCCAGCGCCTGAAGGTATGTTTATGGTGTAAAAAATAGACTCTCTTTTGAATACCTTGTTACACATCTTACTCATTTTGTTTAAAAGCACAACTACCTGCTCTGTGCAATGTAAACTGTTTGAATATTTAAAAAAATCATACTCTTGCTACAATACAATACAAAGTCATTTGTAAAGCGCAGAGCTGGCTCTGAAGAGGCGTCCCGGCGCTAGCAGTAAGGGTCCAAAATCCATGCTGCCCGTCGCCCGGCCCGACTCACATGCCCTCCAGGTGAGAGTCAGAGCATAGTTTTAGATTCTTTCTGAAAGCAATTTCTGAAGGAGTGCAACACAGGCTGAGAGGAAGAGCGTTCCACAACTTGGAGGCAAGGAGAACAAAAGATCATCCACCTCTCCTAGCCCTGCCAATCCCAGCCAATTGAAGAAGTTTAGCATTGTTGGATCTCAGTGATATCACTTGAAGATAAGGCTTGAATCTCTTCCTTAAATAAAGGGGTCTTTTTTGTTAAAACCCCTAACGACATTAATGCCTTAAATTGTATCCGCTTGGTAACAGGTAAAAAGTGAAGTTGGCATAAGTAAGAAGCCAACACAAGAAGATGATGGACGGAGCGCTGAAACTTTTCAGACACTCACCCCCAGTCACAGATCTGGGTTGAATCCATCATCGTTCTTTAGCTCACTTCGCCACCCCAGTTCAGACACAGCTATATGCAAATCAGTCTTGACCCTGTGCCTCATGGGAACAGTCCAGCCCGAACTGCCAAGCCAGGTCGTCCCTGAAGCAGAAACAAGCATCCTGGGACCGGTTTCGGGCTAACAGCCGTCATCAGCCAGGCTAGCTTGAATCCAGTGGCAAAGTGAGCAATGGACCCACGTCTGGGCATACCCTGCCAACTTAGGGCGAACAAAGCAAACACAAGGAGGTGATGGACGGAGCGCTGAAACTTTTCAGACACTCACTCAAGTAAGAAGCCACCAGGACCTGTAGCGGAATCTTCAGGATTAGACGAGCCATGGAGTTCCAAATTGTCCGAAGTCACTCAATTAAATAAGCTGGTAGACCCAGGTACAAACTATTGGCACAATCCAGTTTGGACGTCACCAGGGCATGAACAATCATTTTATGTGAGTCTTCCGGTACTAGATAGAGCATCCTTTTTAGCGAACTAAGCCTGGCAAAACAGTTAGCAGAGATAGCCTTAATTTAGGGTTCAAACGAGGGACTGGAATCAAATTTAACACACAAATTTCTGACCGCAGGTGCTGGTCTCCACAGGTCACCGTTTGAGGGAACAGGAGGAAACCTTGGCGCCAAAGAAGAGGATCTCTGTTTTATCAGAGATAAGCTTAAGACAGTTTTCATTCATCCATTCAACCACTGACAAAAACAAAGCTTAAAAGAGCACAACGCTTCAGTCTAATTCTCCTGAAAGATCAAAATGGGCTGCGTGTGGTCAGCAAAGAGACCACACAACAGCTTGGGCAAATATATCGAAGGTTAAGTAGCCCAAAAAATCTAATTGAAAAAAATCAATATGCAAAATACTGTTGAAAACATTCATAGACATTGTAGGACATAAACAAGGCCACTACAAAAGATCTGAGCGCCACCTCCTACAGAACATGCACTGCAATATTTTGAACGAGTCATTTAGTGTAATGCTGTTTTTAAACTAATCCGTTGGAGCAAGCTTAGCTTCTGTACTAACCGGCCCTGATGGTTGTTTATGTAATTTAAACATTGGGTCTTACTGAGATTCTATTGGTGGTTAAAGAATTATTGTAAAATGTGCCATTAAGAGGCTGAGCCCAGTGGTTGTGTAGGGTTTGGTTCTGCACAGCTGGCTGAGAAGCCCAAGGGGCCTAGATTTATAAAAGTGACCAAGGTTGCAATTCAGGCTGTTTTGGAGACAGACTGAACCTAATGGGAGTCAGTGTGCCTAAAATATATCCTTGTACTGATTATTTGGTTAGATGAGACATGACAATAGCATCATAAACAAGCATTGGTAAAGCCAAAAGATCTGGCTTTTACAAGTCTACTGTTTTTACAATAAAAAAGTAAGTAAAAAATACTCTTTAAAATAACATGAAATGAATGCAGAGATTGAAGTACCAGTTGTGGCGCTAAGTTGGAACACCTATTTAGGTGGAAGTGCACATGTGCAAGTGCAAAGTGCCATCACTCACACTGAAGAGAGCCAGTGGCTGATGTGGGCTGACCCAATGCTGCAGGTTGTGGTGGGTGGAAGAAAATTATGAATGGCACTTCAGCAGTTGAATGGATGAAGAGGGCAAACCGACAGGACCCTCGGGGATATTTACAAGGAAATGGCACAGTGCAGCACTTCATGCAATTTAGCAGCGCCGCTCTGCGTTCTTTCAAAAACGCAGGTATGTGCCGTATTTACAATACGGTGCACCCCTGTGTTTTCCCTTGCACTAAATAAAAGCTGCCTAGTGCCAATACAGACACTGTTGTGCCATAGTGCAATGGTGCCTGCGTTGTACGGATGATTACCTGCAACACCGGCACCCTTGCACCATGGTGCAAGGGTGTCTGTGTTGCATGGATGATTGTTTATGTGCACGACGGGACTCCTTCCTGCACATAAACAATCTTTAAAGGCGATTTGCTCTTTCTATGTGTGCTGCAAAATAAAAGTATTTCTCCTCGGTGCGCCAATCAAACGCCTGCTATTCAGTGACGTTAGTTTTTGGCGCTGCCTCAGATCTTTGTAAATCTGGGACAGCATCAAAAAGCAAGTCAGGGGGTGGGAAAAGCAGCATGGACTGTGCAGGTGGGGGGAAGTAGCAATGCATGAATAAGAAAGAGGGCGGGTGGGGGAAGCAACACACAGGATGCACATGGGGGAAGCAATAGGGAGAAGCTGACTTGTGAGAGAGCAATATGGAGTGCAGGGGAAGACACGAAGGAGACAGCTTGAAAACACATGCACTCTCATGGCGTACCTAACACAAAAGAAAAAAGAAGTTGTTGAAAAGAAGTGGAATCTGCAAAGACAACCAATCAAAAGAGAAGTAAAGAGGCAGTACTCCATGGCAGGGACGAACACGAGATTGACAAGCTGGGACACGTCTGAGAAGCAGGCAAATGAGAGTGACAAGGAAAAGCCAACCAATGGTAAACAATGGGCAGGCTTCAAACCCCTGTATGCTCTTGATGAGCCAAGATATCACTCTCTCGCACCAGATGGTGCATGCGTTGTGTAGTACGCTTCGACTAAAAAATGCCTTTATCAGTAATTTGGCTTCACAATCTGGGGGAGCTCTAGAAACATGGCTAAGTTAAGATGGGATAAATATGACAGTTTATTACTTAATTTCTTGGAAGCGAAAGAAAGGTCAGCTAGAAACTGGCATGTATTACAATAATATTCAGTATTTCACTGAGAGATGGCTATCTGTTGTATTCTGCAGTGAGGTAGTTATTTGATTATATGAGGTTCCATTCTAAATATTCTTCACAATTACAAGAAAAGGCTGCATTTTATTAAGCTCCTGTGATCAACTGTTCAATACCAGAAATGAAAGTTTATGATTTGGGGTACAATCATATGAACAGGGCGAAAAAGAAGAAAAGCAGAAGTTATTAATTGACTGTCAACTTACATCTAAATTGTCTCCTTTTAGAGGGTGGTGACCCCAGTCTTTTATAGCCCAGTAAATATTGTTCTGACCAAAATACACAGGTACAGGCCATTTCTCCTAGAATGCCAGGCAAAACTTAAGGCCAGAAACCAGGAAGGGTGAGTGAAACCTGATGACTAGGATGAGGGCGAAAAGGGGTAGGAATAATGAAGATTTCTTGTATGTAATTGAAAGATTACTTCCACATCTCTTGCCCTCACCCCAGACATGACGTTTGAGGAATACCAAATCAAACAACAGCCATCATAAATTAAAGAACTCACCATAAACCACTAATTCATGCTGCACCACAGTGATTTATTAATGAGTATAAAGAATCAACCTTAAAGGATTGTTAGACCTGTCAGCCTTAGGGTGGTCTTCCCTAAACATTTTGCCTTCACCCTTTTAATTTTCTGAATTCGTTTTTTGTTGGCCTTAGGACTCTTTGCAGTTTAGAACTGCTAACCAGTGCTAAGGTGCCACTTCCTAAAACATGGTAACATTAGCTTACACCTCATTGGCATATTTATTACTTATAAGTCTCTAGTAAAGTGGTATACCATTTACCCATGGCCTGTAAATTAAATGCTAATAGTAGACCTGCAGCACTTATCGTGCCACCCGCCTAAGTAACCCCTTAAAACATGACCCAGGTCTGCCATTGCAGCCTGTATGAAAATTTAAACTGCCAAATCGACTTGGCAATATAACCCTCTTGCCAAGCCTAAAACACCCTTTTTATTACATATGCCACTCCTAAGATCACCATAGACAGTCCATTGGGTGGTGTGCATTGTAATTAAAAAGTTGAACATGTACTTACATTTTACATGTCCAGGTAGTGAAAAACTCACAAAATCGTTTTTCACTACTGTGAGGCCTACTTCTCCCATAGGATAACATAGGGTTCCCTTATTACATTTAATAAGTGCTAACTTTTGATTGGGAACAGGTAGGAAAGTCATGTTTGGTATCTAAGGGATTGTAACTTAAAATCTTCTTTAATAATAAAGACAGATTTCAAGTTACAGTTAAAAAAATACCACTTTTAGAAAGTTGGCATTGCAATAGAGGGATTAGGTGTGCCTGGGTGTACCCTCTGAGGCGCGATGGGGTGATGGGTGGAGCTGGGCACAGCCTCATTTACACATCAATAGGCTGAGCGCTGCTCTCACACAAATATCTTCACACTAGTCTATTGTGCTTGTAGCAAGCTGAAGCCAGGGCAGAAAGGCTGGAATTTCCAAGCAACTTGAAAGAGGAGCTTCTAAAAACTTCGCCCATGTCAAAAGGCACCAGTCATGTTCTTCTCCTTGAAGGCAGGACTTCCAGCAGTGACTCTACGGGCTAGTTATCTGGCCTCCTTATCAGAGCCTCAGAGAATGAAAAGGCTCCAACCATTTAGAACCCACACCTGGACCCTGTCTGAGTGATGCCTCTCTAGTCCTGGACCCTTGGAAGTTGTGCTAAAGGTACACAGATAGCCAAGATTTAAAACTTGGGACTTAGAACACTTTTGTTTAAAAAGTGCACTGAGGACCGAGAGGAGACCGGAACCTACCTGCTCATCAATCCACCCAAGGGGCATCGCTGGTCGGCCTGACTTCGCGGCAGCTCCGGCTGCATTCTTCTCCGCAGCAACAAATCCTTTTCAGTGGGTCTTCACAGAAAGGGTAATCCGGCCTTGTGTAGCCGTTGTTGGCTACAGCCTGCAGCTTTGTCCCGCTGTAGATTTCCGACTTCCCCCCAAAAATTAAATCATAACTGTTAGAAATGGGGGTCTCTAGTTGGCAGTGGCTGGCCAATGTCCAAGTAGGGACCCTTCTTCCTAAGTCAGAGTAAGGGGGCTACACCCTTTGATAACCCCTGCTCAACCCTGTGGTAACGTAGCACGAGCAGACAGGCCTATCTCAGAGGCAGTGTGTGAAGCATTTATGACCATACACAATAACGCAGTGACGACACCACAAAGGGACACCACACAAGTAGCTATAGAAAAATAGGTATCTTTATATAAGCTTAACACAAGGCTCAAATACGATCAAAAAGCCACAATGCACGTAAATATGAGTTCACGAAGAAAGGCAATAAAAGCACTCAAAAGCGTATGAAACGAACTTAGTTCAAGGCCGGGGTCTACGCGACCCGGTGATGCACAATGTACCTGAGGTTTAAAGGGGCACGGCACGCAGCTTCAGGAGGAAGCCGCGATGATGACAGGCGGACTCGCAGCGGCAACAGCTCCTCAGCTGCAGCGGCCCGCGATAGCGATGATTCTCAGCCCGCGTTCCCCGCAGTAGACCCAGAGGCTCTGGAATTCTCGACAGATGCCTCACCTGCGAGTAGAACCCCTCTCAATAGGAATTCAGAAGGCTGATGGGTGAAGTCTAATGTCCCTGAGACTTCAGCAGGAGGCAAGCTCAAATCAGGCCCTTGGGTAGTTGCTTCAGCAAGATGGATGAAAGTTTCAAAGTCCTTTTCCTCTTGTTACACGGACAGAGGTTCGTCTTGACATCCAGAAGTAACACACCCTGTAGGGGTTTCGGCGCAGATATTTATACCCCACAGGTCTTTGTTCTCAAAAGTCACAAGTCCCTGAACCCAGCCAGAACCAGTTTGATGTGGTCCTGGAGCACTTTATTACGAGGCGGCATCCTGCCTTTGAGGAAGAGGGGGTCTGCCATCAGATGCACAGTGGGGGCTGGAGCCATCATTCACCTTGCCAGGCCCAGCCCTGCTCAGACCAAAGGGTCACCCCTCCCCATACTCCAGCTGCAGATTCCGCTCTTCAACCCAGGTCGGGCTCAGCCTGCCCTGACCCTCCAAGACCAGACATCCAATACACATAACAGCAGAGCACACTGGACGACTTAGGCAAGAAAATACCTACTTCCTAGAAGTGGTATTTTCAAACGCAGAATATAAAAATAATCCTCACTAAAAGATGTATTTTAATATTCTGAGCTCAGGCATACTAAATTCGACTTTCCAAACGTGTTCCTTGGGTCAGCTAGGATTATAGGATGTAATAATCAAAACTGCCCATTGTGGCCTAAGGGAACACATAGCCTTCCAATAGTGAAAAACGAAATGGAGTGTAATTCACTATCAGGACATGCCACACAGACCAAGGCAGCTCCTACCTTTCACATACAACGCACCCTGCCATAGGGATGACTTACATGATGCCAAGGGAAGGTTGAGGGACTGGGAAGTGGGTTCACTTTATAGTCAAAGAATGGCAGTTCTGGACTGCGCACAGACTCTGCGATGGCAGGTCTGAGACACACTTTACGCGCTGCTTAGGTGGGTGGCGCAATCCGCGCTGCAGGCCCACCAGCAGCATTCGGTCTACCAGCCCTGGGCACGCACGGTGCACTATACGAAGGACTAACAGGTAAATCAAATGAGCCAATTATGGGAATACCAATTCATCCAGTCAATTTACAATAGGGAGCATTTGCGCTGTAGCACTGAATGGCAGTGGCACAGCGCCCAGAGCATCTAACACCGGTAAACACAGAGGAGACAAAAAGCGAAAGATGGAAGGGAGACCCACGCCAATGGTGCCAGGTCTAACAATAACGTAGAAATCTTCACTGCGACTGCGTTTAGCGGCTTCCCAACAACAATGCCTCCTCCTCGGACAATGCTGGCTGCCTTCCCCCGCTGAACTTTCCCTTCTCAGACATTTTTCAGTAGAATTTGTTCTAAGTCAGAAGGTACGCTGGGACCAATCCTAATCCACTGCTTGTATCCGAACTGTTCTCCATTTTGGTCAGTTTAAACACCGCGAAGGAGAGGGAAGCAGTATACCGGGTGACACGAGGCTATTTATCCCCACCGGATTTTATGGTGTGAAGCTCGTGCACCATCTATCAAAATAAGGAACAACGGAATATATAAATTAAATTCCATATTGAATTCCTCTACAAATTTAATTTATAGTGATGTATGTATATACATACGAATCAACTGAGAATTAGATTCACTGACAAGGTGGAGCCACGGGGGTTCATATGAACTACGTGACAACGATAAAGAATCCTCTTATGGTTTTTGGGAAGACTGATTGTGTGAACGTCGCAAACATCATTATAGGTGTACTGAATTTTAATACTGTTGAGAGAGAGACAAGCATTGCATTTGTCCTGATGAAGGTGGTACCTCAATAATTTTTTACCACTGAAACGCGTCGACGCCCGTATTTCTATTTTGTTATATCCAGGAACGGCCTTTTGTCTAATGAAATGATAAATGAATAGACTAATGGTGTTTATGTATTTGATTCCTGTTGGGAATAACCTTTTTGATGAATTTACATGTTTCACATTTTTTTGTCTCTCATGATGTCTCAGGTTCTTAATGTGTGAATTTATGTTTTTATTATTATTGTATTTTTGGTTATTATTGTATGATTCTTAATGTGATTTTAACTCATTTTTAATAAATCTTGAATTTGTTATACACTTGAGTATTTTATCTTTATGTAATATATGGTTGTTTTTCTGGGTTCAATTGTATGGTGTTTATGGAGGAATTTGTATATGTGATATAGCAGTGCGCAACTGGTTGTGAATCTGGTTGATTGTGTACCGGATTGAAGGTGTATTTCTGTACGTGTCCAAGAGAAATATTTTTTATATCTCCATTTTGGTCAGCCATAACTTTAGACTTAGCCCCGGTCTTGCACTATTAGATGTCTGCGGTTTGTCGCTAAAGTGTTTAATCACTATAACACTATAACACTATAAAATGTACAAATGAATAACTCCGGTTCTACTGATTGGATTTTTGTTGTTTTGATGTCAAATAATTGACTATTGATTGATTGAGTGGCTCACACTCCCCCTCAACCAACAAACCAATTTCTCACAAGGATCATAAAAAATTGAACTTAGAACACCAGCACCAAAGTTCTTTCCATCATTCATCTGGTTTTGCACTCTGTGATGCTGAAGAAATGTGTTTAGAGAGCTCAAGTGGCTGCTCGTCAAATTCAGTAAAGATGATTACCCTTAACCTTTGCCCAGAAGGCTGCCGTTACCTGGCTAAATTGTCCCTGGGACACAGTACGAAGAGAGCCCTTCACTATTGAATAGGCCAACACAATTGTAGACCTTTTCCATGTATTATTGTTTATTGATGAAGGTTTTCTACCTTGCCCTGCTGCTCCAAATGTGACAAATAACTTCTATGGGCTCTTAAAAGAATGCAGCCTTTTAGAGAGATATTCAAAGTCGTCTTAACATCCAGCGAGTGCCAACTTTCTTCCAGAGGAGAAGGAAATGAAAAAAAACTGACACAACTTCCTCTTGGGTTCTATGTAAACCAGAGGCTGCATTAGGAACAAAAGTAGAGTTTGATCTAAAAATCACCTCATCCTTCTAAAAAGACAAAAAACAATTTTTTTTTTTGATAACCAATTTTTATTAATTTTTCAGACATACGCAGTAAAACAAGAGATCAACAGCCAGCTCAGATCCCATCGCATATGAGGAACATAGCATCCGTAAGGCAGTGTACATACTCTTAGTAAGCAACAGAAGTAGAATAACACCCACCACATCCCGCAATTGTCAAACGAAAACATTAGTCGTCTATCACCCCCACCCACTTACCTCACACCCTGCGATATTTCTTCGGACATCCCCTGGCCTCGTACAAGGGCCGCTCCTGCGCTGCGCACCAGTCCACCCCCCTGCGCCAGCATGTCATGGTAGGGGCATTCGAGACCAGCCAGTTCGCCGCAATGTCTGTTTTGGCCACCATCAAGGCTGTATTCAGGAAAAGTTTGTCCGCTCGAGAGCCATCCAGCCCATCGGTAAGTCCCAGGAGTGCAGTTATGGGATTAAGAGGTACCTCCCAGCCTAGGACCTCAGTAAGTTCCCATGTTACCGATACCCAAAAGCGTACGATGACAGAGCACTGCCATACCATATGGAAGAAGTAAGGCTGAGGGTGTTGGCAGCGTGGGCAAGATGCTTCGGGGCGAAGCCCAGCGCGGTGGAGGCGCAGCGGTGTGAGATAAGCAGTGTGTAGATAGTATATTTGGACCAAGCGAAACCGCGCTGATACTGTCATTGATCTTGGGGCCATTAGCGCGTCCCGCCAATCGGCATCGTCTAAGGACCCATGCCATCCCTCCCATCTGTCCCTGAGCTGTGAGAGTGTGTTGGGGGTGTTATTTGTGAGGGAGCGATAAATATGGGAGATCCCTCCTTTCCCCAGATTGCCAGTCATCACCTGGGCTTCCGGTGAACTGTATTCGGGAATAGACGTACCCTCTGGGATGTGGGAGCGGAGAGCGTGGCGCAGCTGCAGGTAGCGGTAAAACTGCGAGGTATGTAGGGAGTACAGGTTTTGAAGTTCCTGAAAGGTACGCATGTTGCCCCCTTTCCAGACGTCCCCCAACTGCGAGATCCCGATTAGGTCCCACGCTCTAAATCCGGATAAGCCGGCAACCCCCCCTAGCTGGGCACCCCGCCAAAGTGGAGTGTATTGGGTCAATTTACCCGACCAGTGAGTGTGGCGCAGAGAGGCCCGCCAGGCCAGAAGTACCCCGCGTGTGACCTCGGGTAGGGTTCTGGGGACGGTGTTTCCGTATAGCATCCCCTGAATGTTGGGCAGACCTAGGGTGTGTAGTTCCAGCCGACAGGCCGGATCAAACCAGCCCCCGTTAAACCAGTCATGCAAGGTAAGGAGCCGAGTAGCTAGATAATAAAGGTACAGGTTTGTCATCCCCAGACCGCCATCAAAGGGCGGGATCCGACATTGGGCGAGGGCCAAATGAGGTCTCCGACCCCCCCATAGGTATTTGACGGCCAGGCTGTCCATTTCCCGGAACCACGCACGCGAAAAGGGAAGAGGCGTGTTCTGAAGCATGTAGAGAAACCTGGGCAGTATCATCATTTTGAATAAGGCGATTCTGCCCACTGGGTTCAGCTGCAGTGTTTGCCATCTGAGGAGATCAGCCCGGGCTTTCTTCACTAAGGGAGTTACATTGAGCGCCCAGACGAGGTCCAGGAGGAGGGCTACCCATATCCCGAGGTACTTGAAGGACTGCTGTCGAAGGGGAATCGTGGACTGCCACTCGAAGCACTCTCTCGAAAGGTGAAGGGGGACCAAGACAGACTTAGCGGAGTTCAACCGAAGGCCAGAGGTCTGTTCAAAGAGATTCAGCGCTCGGAGGCACCGGGGTCCCGACAGCGCAGGCTCTGCCAGGTATAGGAGGACGTCATCCGCATATAGGGCGATTTTGTCTTCCTCGAGTCCAGGCCATCTCCACCCTATGATGCGCTCGTCGGAGCGTACGAGACATGCCAAAGGCTCCATTGCCAAGGCAAAGAGGAGGGGCGAAAGGGGGCATCCCTGCCTCGTGCCCCTACGGACTGGAAAGGACTGTGACAGGGCTCCATTAACCAGCACCCGGGCCCTTGGTCGGCAATATAGCGTCCGCACTAGCTTGCAAAAATAGTCCCCAAAACCCATTTCTGCCAACACCGCTTCTAGGTATCGCCAGTCCACCAAATCAAAAGCTTTCTCGAAGTCCACGAGAAGAAGGGACAAGTACGGAGTCAGGCACTGGCGGTTCGCTAGGGCGAGGTGAAGATGCCTAAGGCAGTGTCTGGTGCCCCGCGAGGGCATGAAGCCACACTGGTCGGGTTGGACCAGTTTGGCCAGGTACGGCCGCAACCGGTTAGCCAGGATGGCTGCGAACACCTTGAGCTCCGAGTTGATGAGTGAAATAGGACGGTAATCGGAGCAGTGCTTCGAGGGCGGCTGAGACTTGGGGATCACCACGATGGTGGCCATGTCAGTTTCGGCACGAAATGAGCCTTTATCGGCCACTTCCGCGTACAGCTCCAACAGGTGGGGAACCAGCGTGTCCCGGTAGGCGGCATAAAACTCCTGTGGGAGTCCGTCTGGCCCCGGGGTCTTACTGGAAGCCATGCAAGAGATTGCCTCATTGATCTCCTCAGGAGTTATTGGGAGGTTGAGCACCTCTGCCTCAGACGCGGAAGAGTGATCCGTTCTCGGCGAAGCAGCTCCGAGAGTAAGAGAGTGGGGGGCTGCACAGCGTAAAGGGCGGTGTAGTATGCAGCAAAGCACTGAGCCACCACCGCCGGAGACCGTTGGACCTCGCCATTCAAGGCTAACACTTCGGGAATAATGCGGTTGGCCATCGAGTATGTGGCCAGCCGATGGAGTAGCTTCCCATTTTTGTCTCCCCACCCATAGACCCGCACCACCGAAGACCTCCAGAGCAGTTTGGCGGCTTCCAGGGAGGTCTGCCTGAGCTCATCTCGCAGGAATGCCAGTCTCCTGTCCAGGGCCTCGGTACTCCCTTCGGGCGATTGATCCTCAAGTAGGGTGATCTGAGCCTCCAGAAGGGTAAGTCGGGACTCCTGCGCAGCCCGTTGAAGCTTGAGCTGGCCTTTGGCGAAGCCACAAATGGTGGCGTTGCCAGCCTCCCATAGAGTGCCAGGGGAAGGAACAGAGCCCTGATTGGTGATAAAATATTGGCGGAGCTCGTTGCCCACCGAGTCTCGAAAACCTTTGTCCTGGAGAAACCAGGCATTCAGCCTCCAGATCGGTCGCAACGCATCAGGGAGGTCACCCACCCGCATTGTCACCAGGGAGTGGTCGGAAATACCCCTAGGGAGTATGGTTGTCTCCTTGATTGTCTGACAGTCCAGAGCAGGCATGAAAATGTAGTTGAGTCGTGCATGAGTGTGATGGGATGCCGAGGTATGAGTGTAGTGTTGGGTCATGGGGTGCCAAAGTCTCCAGGCGTCGCAGACCCCTAGGGTAGTCGCCCAGTTCGATAAAAGCTTGGCCGGTGAAACTCTAGAAGACGAAGGGGCTCCCACCACGTCAAGGGCAGGGTCCATGACTGCATTGAAGTCTCCCCCTATAATGGTCATACCTAGGGGCAGGGTGGCTATCAACCTCGCAAGTCACTTAAGTGTGGGGGCCATCAGCGATGGTGGGGAATATACGGACAGAAAATGTAGTGCTCGGTCTTCTAAGGCTCCCTACAGGGCGACATAGGTACCCTGAGGGTCAGTCGTGACCTTACGCAACGCGAATGGGAGGGTGCGGCGCACAAGGATGGCTACTCCTCTCGACCCCGAGTAAAGCCGGAGTGCCAAACCCCACCATAGCCGTATCTCGCCAGGAAGGGGCATTTATTGCCCACCAGATGGGTTTCTTGGAGGAGCAGTATGTCGATGTTGTGGCATTGTGCATAGCGCAGGACTGCTGTCCGCTTGACTCGGTCTAGCAGTCCGTTGACATTCCAGGACATTACATGGAGCGACCCCTTCCCACTGTGGATGTCAGTCATGGGGGATATGAGTGCATGGGGAGACGTCTCGCGTGGGTGTTAGGCGCGAGCGAGGTGTGCGGTCTGCGGGAGGCATTGGGCGTATCTCTACGAGTCTGATAGTGTGCGCATTCGTTTCGCTGTTGGACAGGGATGTGAGTGTGGTGTATGACGTATATCAGCGAAGAGCCAGGACAAAGGACTTTATGGGATGTGCAGTCATCGTGCTGTTGATCAAAGCAGTAAATGTGAACAAAGTGCAACAAGGAAAAACTGGGACAACGGTCCCTCCCCCCAACCCTGCCCCCTCCCCCTCCCTATACTTCAGAAACAGAAGCATCTGTCGACCCTAACTGAGAACCTAGAAGAAAACCAAACTAAAACGCTTGGGAATGGGGAATCGTGGAGGACCCCTCCTCAAAGCAGGATGTTCTGTGGCAGTGACCATCGAGAGATAGAAGTGATGATGAGCTGAAGTGCAGCGCCAAGGCCGCGGAACCAATTACAGCCGGAAGACATGGTGGGCTCAAGGTGGCCCCTTGGGAAGGACCGGGCTTCGGGAAAGATCTGTGTCCGTAGGATCCAGTAGCGATGGCTGGGGTGAGGCTCCCCCTGGGTCCGAGCGGTTCAAAGAGCTTGTGCGCCGCAAGGCGAGGGGGTCACCTGGGGGCACCCCGGATGTCAGATGATGAGCGGGACCCAGTGGTGAATCCGATTGGGCTCGTCACAGACCCCGCCTCCTGCGTGAGCGGGCGCGCGGCGGCCGCGGGCCAGGCAGGTCCCGGCGAGCACCCTCGTTATTGTCCTTAGGAGAGGTACTCCGAGCGTTGAAGCACAAGGGGCGCTCTTCTGTCACCCATGTCCAGGCCTCTTCGGGGGAGTCGAAGAAAAGGGTTTTGTTTTGGAACACCACCCGGAGGCGGGCCGGGAAGAGAAGCCTGTACTGGATGTTGAGGGCACGCATCTTTTGTTTTACTTCTCCAAACGAGCGACGTTGGCCCTGGACCTCACGGGTGTAATCGGGGAAAATCATGAGTGTCTTTCCCTGGTATTTGAGGTGTTGTTGCTTCCGTGCTTCGGCCAGGATGGAGTCCCGATCTCTGAAGTTAAGGATCCGCATTATGATCGGCCTGTGGGGCGCGCCCGGCGGAGGCTTGGGCGCGAGAGATCGGTGCGCCCGCTCAATTGCGAACCATGGGGAGAGGGTGCCCTCAGGCATCCATGAGCGCAGCCAGCGCTCAGCAAAGTCAGGTGTCCGGCCTTGTTCCGCTCCCTCCGGAAACACCACCTGGCGGAGGTTGTTGTGCCGTGACCTGTTTTCAGCGTCTTCAGCCCTTTTGTGCAGTTCTTGGGTATGAGTCTGAAGGCGGGCCACCTGGTCTTTAAGGTGTTGGACGTCGTCCTCTACCGTGGATACGAGACTCCGTTTCCTTGATCCGGGCGTGGCATTACGGAGGTCCTGCCGGATAAGAGTCACGTCGACCCAAACCTCTTCGATCTTGCCCTCCACCGAGGATTGGGAAGTGCGGATGGCTTGAAGGATAGTGGACAGGTCTGCAGGTGTGGGGGTGCCTCCCCCCGCGGTCCCTCCTGTCGCCCCGGAGTCCACGACCGTGTATTGATCCATTTTAGTCTGTGTGGCGGGGGGCTTCGGCGCCCGGTCTCTTCCCATGATTACCACGCAGCAAGGCTGGGGGCCGATGCCACTGCCCAGCGCTCAGATGAAGGGCGAGTAGATGCGCTGGGAAGAAGGGAAGGGGAAAAGGAAGGAGGGGGGAAGAGCGGTCCGCCTGGCCACTAGCCGACCGACCGATGGCCGATGCCCCTTCACAGCAGTCCCCCTCTACACCCCCAGGCCAGGAGTCGAGCGTGCAGGACCCACCTCCGGGACAGGGGAGCGCCGGGTCTGGGGCGCAGGATCCAACACAGGATCGAGTGCAAGAGTATTGGCGAGATGTGAGGCAGGGAGCAGGCCGTCCGGGGGGGCGAAGAAGGGAGGTCCCGCTCACTCCGCCACCCGATGCAGCGGCCGAACCCTTCCGAGGGGCACCCGTCTAACCCAGTAACCCAGTTGATCACGGTGGGCCCCACGGTGATGCCACGGAAGGAGGAGCGGGGGGAAGAGTCTTCCAGCCCCCCACTGCTGTCCGGATTGACAGCCGAGGCGCTCTACCCACACCGTCGCTACCCCCAGGGAGAGAGCGTGGGGCCAAGGGAGTACTCCATGTGGCGGCGACCGGCCCAGAGTTCAAGGTCCAACGCTCAGGGCAGGCACAGGGCGGTCCCCGTCAGTAATGGTCTTCTGTCACCAAGAGGGTGAGGGGGGGAGGGCAGGACACCGATCCCTCCGCCACCCGAGCCGACAGCCGAACTCCCCCCCTACCCTCTGCCCACCTCAGGGCCACACTCATGTGCCTCAGACAGGCCGATGCAGGCCGCCTCCCAGCTCCTCACCTCATCAAGCGGACCTCAGAGCAGGGCAGCGGAAGGTCCCCCGGTCCACAGCCGCTCCAGCGCAGGCAATCCTCCGGGGTCCGCACCCGGTGCAGTCGCACAATCGCCTCCCGGGCCCCCGCCGAGCGGCCGGCCCCAATGCAAAGCCGCAGGAGAAGGGGAGAAGGTGGAGAGAGAGGAACCCCCACCTCCGTCGCCGCTGTCTGACTGACAGCCAAGGATTCAGCACACCACCACAGCACCGGGGGGGAAAGTGCGCGGGACCGGGGCACTCCGACGATCAGAAGCAGGCCCGGGGTCTGGGGCCCAGCACCCGCCTGATGTACAAGATGCGGTCTCAGGTGCCGGCGGCTCTAACCACCAGTGAGGACAGGGGCAGAACACTGGGTTCCCCCGCCGCCCGATTGACGGCCGATCTCCCCCTGGGCACTCCGGCCCCTCAGGAGCCCGGTCCGATCGTGGCAGGCGGGGCCGCCTCAGCCGCTCTTCGCGCCTCTCACCGTCACTCAGCGCAGCTCCAGCCGATCAGTGAGCGAATGCGCCGTCTCCAGCCAGGTCGGGAGCACAGCCCCTAGAGGTCTCGTATTCCAACGCAGCACACCAGGCCGCTACGGATCACGGGGGCACCAGAAGAAGCCAGGACGCGGCTCCGGCGGGGCCGCCATCTTAGATGTGTCGTGAGCTGGGTCCGATCCACAGCGGCGGCCTGCACTGTCCAGACGCCACCCAGACCACCTCCTAGATCGGGACCGTGGCCCACGGCAGCTCAGCAGCAGGATTCTGAGGTAGGCTCTCGTCAATGGTGGCGGATGAAGGAGCGGATGACGGAGGGGTCCGGAGCACTTCTAAAGTGCGACCGCCATCTTGATGCTCCTGGCCACGCCCCCAAAACAAATTTTAAACATAGAAAAGCACTGATCCCATAAGTCTTTGTAGCTTATTGTATTGCTTCCAAGAACACTACTTTCATGGTGAGAAATGTTTACTGATGAAAGAGGCTCAAACAGATGACTCATATCGTCCTTCAGTGCTAAAGATACTTCCAAGGGAGGTAACGGACGTCTCACTTAAGGTCTGGAATGAGGAAAATCTCTTTAGCAGATGCGCTCCTACATCCTCATTATCTTTATGATTTTCCCAAACATCGTCAAAGTATATGATAGCTACCTGTAGCTTGAGAGTAGAAATTTCTAAATTCAGCTTGATCTTCCTTCTGTAATCTGGCCAATGACCTGGAAATTAGAAGAACTGGAGGATACGCATAAAGAAGCTTCCTTCCCTATGCCACGGTCAATACATACGCTCCTCATGCCACCATTACTGGACTCCGTGAACAAAACTGAGGGATTTGCACATTGAGTTGAGAGGTAAACAGAGCCAGGAATCCCTGAACCACCTGCAAAAGTTCTGAAAAACCTTCAGAGACAGAGTTATTTCCTGAGAGGAGGAAAAATCCTGCTCAATTTGTCCACTTGAATATTGCTCAATCCTTTTATATATATTGCCACAAGTAATTACAGATAACATTCTGCCCACTTATTCAACTGATTTATTTAGGTATTTGGATCCTGTGCGCCGGTGACTGCTTATATAGGCTAACAGAGCCAAGTTGTGTTGTGATCTTACAACTACTTTGTGATTTAATATCCATCCCTGAAAGTTTTATACTTCCCTCCAAACTGCTTTAAAATTCCTCCAGTCAGGGAGACAACATCTCTTCACTATAGATCACTTGGCTTGGACCGTCATTAGCCTCTGAGGGGCACACCAACCAAACAAGCTGGGACCTGTTGTTACTATCACAGGACGGTCTCATTGCAAGAGAAGACCCTTGGATAAGGCTCTCGGAATTAACCTCGAGTGAAGGTCCTCTTTTCTCTCCTTGCGACACTGGCACCAGTGCTTAAAATATCTGAGTTGCTAGTACCCAATGAGTATGAAGATACGACCAAAGTGGCATTAGATGCAGATGTGTCACTAAGGAACTGTGAGAACACATGCCGCCACATGTTCTTGAACCCTCCTCCATTTCTGGAGCGATTCCTTATTAGAAGTGACAGGAGCAAATGAAGAATTTCCGCTCTGAAAGGATGAAGGAATACTCAGTTACTGTCTTTTCAAAATCTGGCCCCAATGAATACCAGATCTTGTGTTGGAGACAATAGGCATTTTGGAAGATCCAAGAGGAAATCCTGATGATTCAGGCATGCACACATCACCTTCACTCTTTCTATGACCAGAGATTTAGCGGGAGTATGAAGTAGCCTGTTGTCTAAATAATGGTATATCTGCCAGCCTTGTAGGTGGAGAAGAGCGACTATTGGAGCCACGACCTTTGTGAATCTTTAGGGGGCTGTCTCTTAAGCTTAAGTTATTCTGATGTCTTCAGCAATTTGAACACATACATATGGATCTTGTAGATCCAAGGTGAACTTTAAAGTCCCCCAGATTAATTAATTTATTTATTTACATTTTTCATCAGAGCACTTCACAAAAGAACAAGAAGTAAATTACTGATAACCATCATCATAAATCAGCAGGTAAGCAACAAAGAAAGCAGAAAGCGCAAACAGTTCATAACAGGAGAGTCAGGACAAACCATTTGTGTCATGATAGATAGGTTCAAGTCATCCCGGGGAGTGGAGAAGCAAAAATAGCTTTATCCAAAGTGTTTCTCAATTTCATTTGTTTTTTTGTTCCTATCTAAATGTGGAAGACAGGAGTTTGTGTGAAGACCTTGTGGGAAGTAGTTCCAGATCTTTGCTGCACTGCCAAGGGAAGGCCAGACACTTTTCAAACTGTTGTGGAAAACACCTTGCTTCATTGAGGAGTTCAGCAGGGAGTTCCAGTATGGTAGCAGTATTTTGTCCATGTCCATGTTCAAGGTACCAGACAGTCCATCGAAGATTGGAAGGTTTAACCTTAGTTATAGTTTCAAATAACTCTGACTTGGAGACTAGATAAAAGTGTGGCGAAGTACAATTGTCCTAGCAATTCAGTACATAGTCCTCTGAGTTGACAGATCTCGGTAGAAGTGATATTTCAATAGAGTTCACTGTTTTTGTAAAGAGGTTCGCACATTTTTCACATGCGCTTCCTGGTGTATAGGCTGCACTGTTGGACTGCTGGTAGTTAGATTGTTTAACAATACTGAAAAGAAGTTTAGGGTGATTTTTTGAGTTGTAAAGCAGAGATTTAATGTGACTAGATTTAGCCCCGACTATGTTTGATTTGTAATTTATTCTAGCAGCCTTGATGTTTTCTGGTTTGGGGGGGAGGACTTGCTTTTAAAGTTCTCTCAATAGTTTTTTTTTTACCTATAGATCTTTAGAAAAGTAGGGGAGAGAGATGTTTTGGTATTTTCTCCTTGCTTTTCAGTTGGGTATATTCATAATTCAGGTTTTCCATGACTCATAGTACTCATATGTTATGGTATTAATGTGTCACTGGGACCCAATGGGTGAGAAGGTTATCACAAGTCATGGAAGCCAGTGCACTGATGTTGAAGTTCTTAGTGTCTTCGAACCATGACGTTTCTCTTTTAAACGTACTTGTAATTTACTGGTGGGCAAAGGAGAGTATGAGGGAATTTTTCAGATGGTTGGACCAACCCACTGGCGTGGGGGCATCAGCTGTCTGAAGCGTATTGTTAGAGATGGTCAGGTCTCCAGAACGAAACCTTTGCAATGAGTGCCTTTCTATCAGTGCTCTAAGTGGTCAGTGTCTCGAAGAACAGAAAAGAACAAATTAGGAGTTTTGTTAATTTTCTTCATGCCAATGGAGATTGAAATCATGAAGGAAGAGGAGGGTCTCAAAGGTAATTGGTTGTGATACAGGAAGACTACTCAGTAGGTTCTCTCATTGAAAGGTCTACTTGAATTTCAAAAGGAGCCTTGCCTCCTCTGCCCTCACTACAGTTTCTAGTTCTCTGTCCAGCTCTGGAATATCATCAATATACTCCCACTGTGTAGTACACCAGCCTCATCGCCATCATGTGCACAGGAACAGGTCAGTGGCCGCCAAAAGGAACTCAGAGGCCTCTTTTACTCTGGATCAGTCATACACATAAAGCATGTACCGCAGAGGCCACACACACAAATACATACAACATACACCTGGGATGTTAACGCTGGGCACCTGTGCATCTGCAGTTCCTCTGTTGACAGAAACAACCTAGAATGAGATTCGGTATCGTGGGCAATAAATCTGACTGTATGTTGGTGAGATGCTCTCAGCCAGAACCTAATAACTCCTTTTCAGTGAGTTTAACTTTTAGTGCAGTGATATTATGATACTTGGGGAAAATAACTAAATTAGACTTTTCCCTAAAGAAGGAGTCTGCACCACCTCCCCATGTGCAATATAGAGACCCTGTACAAGCTTGGGATACTCCATACTAAGTTTAAAAGGATTGCCCTAGGGTTGGCACACAACAGCCTCGGGCTCTTAATGTTTGAATGATCTGCACTCATGCACTCAGATGTTTATGCAATCTTCCCTTTACAAAGAGCACCCCTCCTGGTAAATGTGCGCTATATAAAACTAATTTACATTACATTACATTGCATCTTACTCTCTCTTAAATATATGAATTATCCACATTAAAGCAAATCTCAAAGGTCCTTTGCACCACCCACAGACTGCTCATGATCAAGACTGACTATTACAAGACCACCATCTATGAGTGATCCACGAGAAACAGGATACTATTCATGGACATCAAGCATTGTGCAAACCCTTCACCAGATACCCCACTTGAACAACTATCAATAACGCCTTCAAAGACAATATTGGCTAAAGCTGACAGTATATCTATTTACTATAAAAAAAATTATATTGCGGGAACTAGTCCCGAAGACCTCAGAGCGCTTTACATGAGCACCAGTTGCGTTACAGACGGACACATTCGTTTTTATTAGGCATGGGGAGATTAAGTGATCTGCCCAGAATCACAGGATGTTGAGCGTCCGTGCCAAGACTCGAACCCGGTTCTTCAGCTCCGATGTTGACCGCTCTAGCTGTTAGGCCACATCCGCTCCCCATTTATTGATAATAAGCCCACACACCACATTGCTACAATGATCCCCCCACTGCATTCCACAGTAGACCATTTTGAAACCCTTCTCCTCTAACAATCTGTCAAGATTCCAATCTCTGAAGGCCACCTCATATGAAAAAGATGTCCTCATATCATCAGAAGTAGCTCTTGTTGTAGAAAACGTTGGGCCTCTATAGCAAAGTAAATCTCAGGTGACGTTCTGACCCTCTGACCCTCCATTATGTTACCAATCTGCTAACCCTGGGGAAGAACATGAAGACGATTGTCTTCAGATCCACTGTACAATCCAAATCAATACCCTCCTTCAAGTCTACTAATCGGGTGTGATATCCCAATGAAGTATGTATTGGGTATCAACTCAAAGGCTTCCTTGACACTTTCCCCACAACAATTATGGTCACCCCGTCCTTTCACCATGCTTGAACTCTTTGCAGTCTTCATTATCGTTGAATCCCTTCCCATTGCGACTGAGCGTTGATGGCATTCTCTGGCATTGATCTCAATCATACAGGGAAGAGAGAGCCCAGCAAGGCCAGATACGTTCCTCCAGATGCTAGACTATCTCTATCTCCTATGGTGGTCCTCAAAGGTCCAGCCTCTTTTCTGTGCATTTAATTTATATATGAACTCCTTAGAAGCTTGTAGGCTGGCAAGAATGTCCGAATCCACCAGTATATGGATCACGTGCAACTCACTCTGAAAGTCCCATTTAGCTATGACTCCCATGCTCTGATCCAAGCCTGAATGCCCCAGGTTTAACTTAAACTTAACCATGCCAAAATAAATTTTGTGCTCATCAGCAGTGTTACTGCAAATAACATGAGGTACAAGACTGGGTCTTCAAGATGGATCTGAAACCCACTTGAATCCACCTAAAAATGTCCTTCATTCATCGGCATGCCTCATTGAAAGTGCGACCCATTCACACCGACCATCAGGGAACTTATATTGCTCACATTACCTATCCACATCACATTCAGGATCTACTGCAATGCTGACATTCTACCATGCCAAGCAATCAAGATCAAGACTTGCAGAGAACAAGGCAGAAGTGGCAACAGCAAAATCACTGGCATAGAAACAGGAAAATGCAGGAGAGAGAACACGAGATGCAAGGTGTTCTCCATCTATGCTCATAGGATCTGTAATGGAACGCCAGTTTCGATACCCCTGTCTCCTTCCATTCTCCGACTCCAAGCAACACCTTGTCACATGGTACCACTTGGATGCTGGACCATTAGTGAAGAGTTCTCACTCCAGTTCATCAGAAAATTTGCTTTAATACCACAAATCGGTAATAGTGTTACCCTAGCCATTAATCATGGTATTAGCATAAATGTAGCTTTAAACAGGAAGCTAGTACTACACACACAACGTCTCTGTATGTTTTTCACATTCAAAGCTCTACAGTTAGTGCCATATTTTGCTAGCACCAAAGGGGATGGGTTTACATTGCTGTTATGTGGTATGATCGTAATACCGCATCACTCTCCATAGAAAAATGTGATGTGTCTGACAAAATGCTTATCGTATATTTAACACTGCTTTTGCGGGAACCCAACACACTCTAAACAGTGGTGCTGGCATGGCCATTTGCAGGAGAAACAAATGGTGGAGCTAGTGGTTAAGGAGCAATAGGGTAGGTTGGCCTCCATGCTTCCTTTCAGAAACAGATATTTTAGACAGGGTGATATCCCAGCATCCCTTTTATGGGTCAGGTTAAGTTGGCGCACATTGAAGTTCTCAAATAGTCATGAGTGGCCATTGAGAATGTGTGGCCTCTAGCAAATATAGATAAAAATGCTCTACAATACATGATTTGGTCTTATTTGTGAAACCTTTAATCAGAAGGTGAGAAACTACAAGCCCTCCTCATCTTCCTCAGAGGAGCAGGACCTCTACAACAACTTCTCACAGTACATCTGCAGCAAGATAAATACCATCTAAGTCAAGTCTGCCCTCAACCAAAACCCAACAGACCTCGTAACACAACTCTCCATCTCAGTCACTCTGACCACATGGCCAGCTATCGATATGGATGAAAACTCCTCCACCATGAAGTTCATCCTCTCTAGGGCCCCTTTGGACCCCTGCCCGAAAGGACTAGAACCCATTAGCACAGCACTCACCCTGATCCTGAACACCTCCATTACTTCTGCTCTCTCAAAGGACACTTGGAAACATGCCACATACTCCCCCTTTTCAACAAACTTTCTGCGAACCTAACAATACCCGCCAACTACAGAACCATCTCCGTGCTTGCTTGCATTGCCAAAAATCGGGAAAAACTTATCAACACATGCCTAATCGACCATCTTAATGACCAGTGAATCCTTGACATCACTAAATCCAGCTTTAGACCCAGCCACAGTACGGAGACAGCCATCCTCGCCACACAACATCTGGATGATCCTGGACAGAGGAGACACGTCTGTCCTCATCCTCATGAACCTCTCCACGGCATTCAATACACTAACCCACCCCATCCTTATCAGATGCCTGCATGAGATTGGAATCCAAGAACCAGCTCTCAGCTGCATATGCTCCTTCATGACTGGAAGCACATAGTCAGCTTGGCCCCTGGCTCTTCAGACACCAGTAACCTCATCCGCGGAGTACCACAGAATCTTCACTGATCCCGACCCTCTTTAGACTATACATGATCCCACTAGCAAGCATTGCCCGCACCCACAACATCAACACCCTATTTTACACAGACAACACCCAGCTTATACTCTCCCTCTCAGACAAAGTGCCCAACACCTGAACCAAGTTTGCCGCCTGTCTGATCAAAGTCAACGACTGTCTCAAATGTAACACTGACAAGACAGAAGTTCCTCAGAATCATCATCGACAGCCAACTCAAAATGTCTGCCCAAGTCAAGGCTGTCCCAGCTTCATGCTTCCACACCCTGAAGATGCTGAAAAAAATCTTCAAATGGCTCCCAACCAGCACTCACAAGACCATTACACACACCCTTGTCACAAGCAAGCTGGACTATGGGAACACCCTCTACGGCGGTATCAGCAAACATTTCACCAGAAGACTTTAAACCATTCAGAAGACGGCAGCCAGGATCACACTCACCTTCCACACAGCACACACATCACACCTCTACTCAGGGAGCTCCACTGGCTTACAATACACATACAAGCTGTCCACAACATGGGCCCAGCCTACCTCAATAGATAAATTTCATTTCACAAACCAACCAGACACATCCGATCAGCCGGACTCCTTCCTGCACACATACCAAGCATGCACAGAACCAGAACTGTAATTCGTGCCTTCTCCTACATCACTCCTAAAACCCGGAATGACCTGCTGTTACACATCAGAGCTGTGTCATTAATTCTTGAATTCTGCAAGAATCTGAAGACTTAGCTCTTCAAATAACACCCCTGCAGCCACAAGCCAGACGATAACAGCACCTGTAGCACCAGAGTACCCTGCCAGGTGATAGCACACTTTACAAATAAACATAACATACGGTAACATAACATGACATGACATGCCGTAACATAACTCATGTCTGCTCGCTCTACATGTTCAGTGCATTTTAGGACTTGCATTTACACCATTTCATTTTGAAATTTCACAAGCCTCCAGTGACCACCCGAGGTCAAACAGGATTACTTTAGAAGTCATCCCAGAGTCATTGGATGATCATCCAACTACTCTAGAAGTAATTTTCACATCATCAGACATCATCAAGTTCTTGAAGTCATCAGCAGAGTTTAGAAACTTAAGCCTGATGATTCGAGGATGACTTGAAAATGAGTGTCTGATGACTTCACAAGGTGTGACTATTCCTGATGACTTCAGGAGGATTTAAGAATGAGTATGGGATGACTTCACAAGGTGTGACTATTCCCGATGACTTCAGGAGGATTTAAGAATGAGTATGTGATGACTTCACAAGGTGTGACTATTCCTGATGACTTCAGGAGGATTTAAGAATGAGTATGTGATGACTTCACAAGGTGTTACCATTCCTGATGACTTCAGGAGGATTTGAGCATGAGTATGTGATTACTTCATAAGATCCAATTGTTCTTGATGATTTGAAAATAAACATCCAAATCTCCACAAGCATAATTTCTTTTTAACATGATGGAATTGCACCTGATGTTTAGAGAATGATTTGCTGATTACCCTGGTCAAACAGGATTACTTTAGAAGTCATCCCAGAGTGATTGGATGATTATCCAGCTACCTTAGATTCATTTTACCATCATCTAACATCATCAAGTTTTTAAAGTAATCAGCAGAGTTTAGAAACTGTGCCTGATGACTGGTGAATGATTTGAAAATGACCATCTAATTACGTCTCAAGGTGATATTATTCCTGATGATTTGAGGATGAGCACATGATCCAGCGCTAACAATAAAAATTCTTCTCCTATATGCTTCGGTCATCCAGGTGCAACTATTCCTCCGACACATAAACTATATCCATATGACGGTGGGGCCCATAACACCGCATATACATTCACTTTCTCATTTATTTCCTGGATTACCTCCGTCCTTAACCTAGGAGAAAACGATTCGCTGGAAGGAGACGGGATACCTCTTTTAACATGACATAATGTTTCTCATTTGCTTTAAGGTATTCCGCTCATTGGTCGATGGACCAACTAGTAGGAATCAGTTGATGGTGATTAAGACCAGCTCAATCACAATAAACTCTTTAACATTCTACCTTAATTATTGAGCTAAAGAATCACTGAGTCATTTGTTTAAAGAATAATAAAGTTTATATAAAATTTTGAAGCAAGAAATAAGTTTTAAGCTTATTATTCAGATCATTACATTTATCATCATTATAAGAATAAATTGAAATTGCAATGCATACCTATTAGACGGAAAATTAAGGTTGTCACAGCAAGAACTCCAAGAGATCAATCTATCTGTCCTGGAAAATCTAATAATTCTAAATGAAAAATCTATCAGGAGTAAAAAGGTTCTCCAAAAGCAGCATCTTATACTCAACTAGAAATATAAAATAGCAGCAGCAGCATCAGCTCGTCAGCATCAGCAACCGCAACTTCACCCATCTGCAGCATCCACTCTCTCCAGCATCTAAACCTCCAGCATCTAACTCTCCAGCATCTAACCCCTCCCACCAACAGTAGGTCTTCTTATACCCTAATTCTAGCTTACTGAATAAAAATGTTGCATCTTCATGGCGTGATTCTCTCTCATTGGTTCACTCAGGCCCATATACATTTTAATCAAACTTCCTTGTCTTAACCAGTTCCTTGTGGAATGTCCATGCTTGCATCGTTTCCCACAGTTCATGACATTGCTCATCCGTTTCGATCAGTCCAATTTGTATCTTTTTCTGATACTTTTTAGATTCAACAGTTCCGTCCATTTATTCAGTTTGACTTCTCACGCTTCTTGCTGATCATCTTGGCACACATCTGCTCAGAAAGGTCACAATAGCCTTGACCATACTTCCGTCTTATGCTCTCAGCACGAACACGTGGTCATCCTTTTCCACAGCCTTTCTCCTCTACCACACGGTCTCTTGCTCATGCGTACTCTAGCAAATGGCGGCCATTTTATATCGCTGCTCAACAGGCCTAAACGCACTATTTTCAAAGATAAACAAAATATTGTTAAAATAAAGAATATAAACCCTTTCGTTTCCCTCCCGTCTTTCTACGTACCCCAATTAGGTATTACCTAGCAAAAAGCAACATATAAAGCCGTCCCTTACTTACCATCGCTTTATTTTGCCACCACACGTTTTATTTTCAAAGCACAAATCATGCGTTTATTATTTTATTAGTACGCAAATATTACGTTATGTTAGACACGTAAACAATTATAAGTTGATTAATTTGCACACAAAAATAGCGTGTTACCTTTAACCCTTTACATGTAACATACATTGTTGGTTATTTACTTAAACGAACATGTTTATTAATTATTTTACGAAAATTATTAGGAGGTTAAAAATTTTTCATTTACCCTGCTCCATCAACTCCCCCTTTGGTGATTTTTAATATCACCACAAAACCTAAGTTATACAATTTTCTCAGACAGCATATATCTTTTATCCGTTTGCTTTTGTTAGTTTACACAACTGTATCCCTTTCAACCTGTCTCTTCGTCTTCTTGTACATGTTCTCTTTTATTTCTTCTAACTCTATTTCACCCATTTCTCTCTCTCTCCTTGTTTATCATATTTTCTTTTTCTATTTTATTCTGTCTTCTTCTTCTCTTTATACATGTAATTACAAGCTTCAGCACTAAAATTATTATTATTATCATGGTTGCTATTATTATAACTTTCCCTATTATTAATCCACTCATTCTTGTTAACCAATTTATTACTGAAGAAAACCCTTTACCAAGTTTTCCCAATGCACTTTCAACCTCCAGTGGAACAAGTTCTTTGTGCAAACTTGTAATATTCGTTATATACTTTTGTATATTTTCACTTTTATCTGGAATGTAAGTGCAACAATGTTGGACTTTCAGCATTCCACAGACTCCACCCTCTTTTGCCAAAAGAATGTCAAGGGCAAGTCGATTTTGCATCACCATAGCTCTCATGGCAACCATCTCGGTATTTACCATCAAGAACCCTCCAGCAGTATCTGTAGATAAACGATCTACCACTGTGGATAATTTCTGAATTCTAAATGCATTCAAAGATATTCCCACTGCTGGTATCAATGCTCCAAAAATATCACCTACTATTTCTGAAAAACTTTCCCTTTTTCTACGTGTAAGGGTATTTATCATTCTGTGTGTTCCTTTTTCTTTTCTGTCCATATGAAAAATCTTTGGAAAGACCAGGCCTAAATAACATGACCCATACCAATGGTCCGGCAACCTGTAATAAGCCCTATTACCGCAAACATAATAGATCCCTGGAAATATTGGATCTTTTCCCCCTTTGAATCCCCATCCACCTAAAATTTGATAATTGTCATGGCAAATACTGGAACCCACAAAATAATTGTCATATTTTGTTTTATTTCTTCTAATGCACAACCTTCCCTGTTGGGGCCAATCCAGAGTCATAGCTGCATTTGTCTTTTTCTTGTCATGATTGTCTTCCTCAAACGCCCAAAGAGGTGTTTTTGTCTCTTCTATCACTTTTCTTTGAAATTTCACTCTTCTCTCTTCAACCATCTCTAAAAATACTTTTTCTTCCTTCTTTAACTCACAGGTAAGGTTGTATTTAACTATGTTATCTAATGTTAAAATCTTATCTTCTATAAAATATTCACCAAACGTTTTTCCCTCTTTTATTTTGTTTAGTTCGGGAACTACAGAAACTTTCGCAAAAATCTTATCTATGTCAGTGTAATAATATTCTAATCTACCTGTTTTATAAAATAAACTTGCTAAAACACTACATGTTATTCCATACGTCAAAGGAAGGTGATGATAAGTCACACCCTCTGCTACAGACGCAGGCAATTGCATACAAACATAACAATCTCTTACATCCATTGTTTCTACATACTCATATAATAATTTAGTAAAAACATTCTTAGAAAAATCTGTTATTGATTTGTCCTTATGTAATTCTGCACTACTTTTTAATATAACTGGTTCTTGAGTGTTAGCTCCTTTTTCTTTCTTTGTGTTATTAGAAGTTTCCACTACAGCTAAACTAATTGGAATAGTGATTGCTAAAACCACCCATACTGTCATTAATAATCCTGTACAAAAGAAGCACATCTTACACCATCTACTTAAAAACTCACATTTACATTTTCTATCTCTAGTATCCTCCATTTTGTTTTATAACCTTATTTATTTTATTTTCAAGAAAATTGTGTCACTACACCTCAGAAATGACTTATTAGCCACTCTGCACTTCAATGTTTTTGTCTTTGCTTGGTACTTTCTTTTAATTCTTTTCAGAATTCTTTCTTTGTCAAATCCAGTATTTTGTCAAATCCGGTAAAAATTCGTCAGATCCAGTGTTTTGTCAAGTCCGGTAGAAATTGTTTAAATTTCTTCAAGTTTGTTGCACCTCACCTTCACCCATTAGGTTTCTGTGTTCTGGGTTCTCGTGAGTGTTCTTTTCTTCTTTGAAATCAGTCAAAGCAAGATACAACCATTCAGGCGATCTATACTTCGGATTTACCTTCTTTACTCTTTTCGTTTTCTGCAAGTGTTTTCCACCTTGTTTTTCTTGCTCTTTCTGGCTTGTTATTTCATTCACTTGTTCAGCACTTTTTCCATCTAACCTTATGATCCTGTATCTTAACTTTCTTACTTCGTTGGGCCAATTGTCTCCTTTTCTTGGCCTTTTTGCCTCACTTCCTTTTTCCTCTCTTTCTGTTTTCCAATTCCTTTTTCTTGACTCAAGTTTTTGGTTTCTTTCTTCTCCACTTTCTTCAGACTCTGTTTCAATTTTTTCTTTATTGTCTCTTATTTTGAATCTTATGATTTCATTTTCTTCCTCTACTTGTGGTTCTTTTCTTATCTTCCTTCGTTCACCTATTTCTGTCCCTCCTCGAGGTTCTTCCGAATTTGTGTCAATCTCTCTATCTGTTTCTAAATTTCCCTGTTCTTTTGTTTGGCTATCTGTCCCTATTGCTCCTCGGGGATCTTCCGATTTTTCTAGCTTTCTGTTTGAAACTCTCCCTTCTTCATCTATTAATATTATCTCCGAAGGATTTTTACCACAACTTGTACTTGGTTGCTCACTGTTACTATCTTCTTGCTCAGTTTCTTCTCTTATGCTTTCAAATTTCCAATTTCTTTTCAGAATTTCTTCACAATCCGAATGATCTGTATCAGATTCTGAACTGGTATCTGATATTTCCAGATGTCGACTCACATGTCGATCTTCAAGTTCTGGAACTTCAGCTATTTCCTCTACTTCTTCTGTCGTTGCACTTGTAGTTGGGTCTTCCAGATGTCGACTTACAGGTCGATCTTCAGATTCTGGCACCCTGTTTGTTTCTTCTTCTGCTTCTGATGCTGAACTGTTATCCAATATTTCCAGATATCGACTCACATGTCGATCTTCAGGTTCTGGAACTCTGATGGTGTGACTGGCATGCACCCAGTGTTTCACTCCTGCACATTTGACTGCAGTGGTTGTCACCAGGATCACTTGTCGTGGTTCGTCCCAGCGAGGAACCAAACAGTTTCTTCTCCTGTGGACTTTTATGCGGACCCAATCTCCAGGATTCAAGTCGTGAGCTGGTTTTCTTTCAAGAGTGGTCGCATCCGGTCCAACCTGATGAAACACAGAACGCACCACATCAGCCAATCCTTTGCAATAATCCAGCACTAGATCATCAGTTATAGTCAGTAGTTTGTTGACAGGTACTTGTGCTTGTCTCATTGCTCGTCCCATAATTATCTCATGGGGACTGAGTCCAGTTTTCCTTTCCGGAATACTTCTGATTGTCATTAAAACTAATGGCAAGGCATCTGGCCATTTGAGTCCTGTAGCTTGACACATTTTTCCTAACCTGTTTTTAATTGTTCCATTCACTTGCTCTACTATTCCAGAAGCCTCTGGTCTGTATGCACAATGCAGTTTCTGTTTAATACTAAGTGCTTCACAAATCAGTTTAACTAATTCATTTTGGAAATGTGTTCCTCTATCTGTTTCAATCGTGACTGGAAAACCATACCTCGGAATGAATTCTCGCAGCATAAGTTTTGCTACCGTGATTCCATCATTCCTTCTGGTTGGGTATGCTTCCACCCAACGGGAAAACAAACAGACGACCACTAGGACATACCTTAGTCTGTTGCAAGGGGGCATTTCAATAAAATCCATTTGCATTCTAGTGAACGGACCTCCTTCTCGTCCTATTGTTCCTAGACTCACTACTGTCTTCCTTCCTGGATTTAACTGTTGACAAATAAGACATCTTTGACAAAGACTCTCAGCTATGGCTCTGAATTTTGGATTATACCATGTTTGTCTAAAAAGTCTGATCATTGAATCTCTCCCAATATGGGCTTGTCCATGGTACATCCGTGCCATGTCAGAAATCATGCTATCAGGCATAACTGGTCTTTCATCTCTGTAAACCCAAACATCATTTTCCTCATGTTTTCTACATCCTGCTTTTATCCATGTATCTTTTTCCTCATCATCTGCTGCTTCCTGTAACTGTCTCACCTCATCCCATGTCTCAACAGAGTTAGTAAAAAGCAAAGGACAAGAAATATGCTCTCTTTCTCGGCTTTTGTTTAAAGAAACCACATTCTTTGCACAGTACTGTGCAATCTCGTCAGCATATTTATTACCGACAGTTATGTAGTCTTCCCCATTTTTATGTGCATTGCACTTCACAACAGCAATCTGTTTAGGCAGCTGTATCGCCTCAAGCAACTTTTTCACAAAATCTCCATTTCTAATTGGTGTTCCTGCAGACGTCAAGAAACCTCTTTGCGACCAAATCTGACCAAAATCATGCACCACCCCAAAGCCGTACTGGCTATCTGTCACAATCGTAACCCGTACATTTCTTCCCAACTTACAGGCTTGAATCAGAGCTATCAGTTCTGCGACTTGGGCAGACCGTATCCCTTTCAGACAAGATGCTTCCATTACAGTTGCTACTGTGCAAACTGCATATGCTGCACTTAGAACTCCATCATTCGTTCTCAAACATGAGCCATCCACAAACAGAATATAATCTGATTCCTTTAAGGGCTCATCTCGTATGTCTGATCTCGGTTTTGTACAATATTCCAGCACATTCAGACAATCGTGATCTACTTCATCCATTTCAATCACACTCTCTTCATCTGGCAATGATGTCGAAGGATTCACATTCATACATCTGTCAATGGTCACATTATCTGCACTTAAAATTACTTTTTCATACCTAGTCAGCCGACTATGTGTCATGTATTGTGTTTTCGTTCTTGTCAAGAGAATTTCCACAGAATGGGGAACATATACTCTCAGTGGATATCCCATCACTATGCCTTCACTCTGTTCCAGACTCACACAAGTAGCAGCAACTGCTTTCAAACATCCAGGCAACGCTTTCGCTACAGGGTCTAAAACAGCTGAAAAATATGCAATGGGTCTTTTCATAGTTCCATGTCTTTGTACCAAGACTGAAAATGCACATCCATCTCTTTCACTGCAATACAACTCAAAGTCTTTCTCATAGTCAGGCATTCCCAATGCTGGAGCCTCACATAATTTCTTTTTCAGCTCTCTGAATGCTTTCATTTCTTCATCATTCATTTCAAAAGGATCTTTAACATCCTTCTTTGTCAGTTTTTGCAACGGTTTAGCAATCAGCGAAAAACCGCTTATCCATTGTCGACAATATCCAACCATTCCCAGAAACATTCTTACCTCTCTTTGCGTCATTGGAGCTCTCATTCCTTGAATCATTTTTATTCTTTCAGTCGTTACCTTTCGCACTCCTTTCTCAATTTTATGCCCTAAATATTGGACTTCTTGTTGACAAAACTGCAATTTTGATGGGGACACTTTAAGTCTTCTTTTGATAAATGATTCAGCAAAGCAATTGTATCATTGACACATGCTTCCTTCGTTTTTGATGCCACCAGTAGGTCATCAATATACTGAACCATCACTGACTTTTCTGGCATTTTTAAATCTTCCAAGGATTTCTTTAGAATCTGATTAAAGATTGAGGGGCTTTCTGTGTACCCTTGAGGAATTCGGCACCATGCCAAAATACGCTCTCCAAACCTAAACGCAAATAATGGCTGGCTATCTGGATGCAATGGAATAGAGAAAATGCATGACATAAATCAATTACTGTGTACCATTCTGCTTCACGTGGAATCTGGTATAGAATCACAGCAGGGTTCGGTACTATTGGGCAACAAGGCACTACAATTTTGTTTACCTTCCTCAAATCCTGTACAATTCTATATGTTCCGTTTGGCTTTTTCAGTCCCATTATTGGCGAATTACATGGACTGCTCATGATTTCTTTTAGAATCCCTTGTTCAACCATTTTATTTATTACTGGCGTTATTCCTTCAATTATTTCTGGTGTCAATTTATACTGGGGCGTATTTGGGTAACTCGTTCCCTCTTTTACTGTTATTTTAACGGGATCTACTTCTTTCATTAATCCTATATCTTCTCCTGTAAAATCCCACACTTCTTCTTTCACTGTCTTTTTCAATTCAATTGGGATTTTCTCTGCATCAAATACAGGAAACAAATCATTTACTTCTGGTTCTAAATTTACCATTGTCATTTTATACAGTACATCTTCATCTGGGGTCTGAAATGCAATTCCATCTGGAGTACAATAGATAGTGCAATTCATCTTGCACAATAGATCGCGTCCTAATAGGTTCACGGGACTACAATCGCATACCACAAATCGGTGCATTTCACTAAATGGACCAATCTTTACCTCCACTAATTTAGTGAGAGGTGTCTTTATTTGCTGATTTGAAACTCCAACTACTTGGATATGTTCACCTGAGAGAGGAAGGTTTGGAATTTCCACTGACCTAACAGTAGAACGGGTAGCTCCAGTGTCCACAAGGAATGTTACATTTGCACCATTCACTTCTCCATCCACAAATGGACCAGACTGATCTACCTCTAGAGTTGCGCCAAGCACGCACTCTTCCCCCTCTCCTAGGCACCGTCAGAAACTTTCATCCGTTTCATCCTCATCCTGTCGTAACCAATATTGAGAAATGGCAGCTGCACGCGGCAACTGTGTTACCTGTTCTCCTCCGTAGAATCCTGTTTCTGCACTGTATTTCTGTTGGTTAACACTCTTGGGAAGTGGTGGTTGTGGCACCTGACTTTGTTGAGTAACTACCTCACTCTGCACCTGTGAATTTAATGATTGATTTTCCGCATTAAGTTTTGGAGGAAATTTACACTCGTTTCTCCAATGCCCTAGCTTTCCGCAGTTGTGGCATGGCCACTTTTTCTTTGCTTCATCTATGCTCATTTGTCCTTTTCCTTTACCTATATTAGGTCGAGATCTAACCTGTCCTACTTCATTACTGGTATTACTCAATTGAGCTTCTTGCTTCTCTGCAACTTTCACCTGTGCCCACATGGCTTTTTCTTTCAATTTACGCTGTCTACTCTCAATATCATCACTGCAATATTTAGCATATCTCAAAACTTCGTCAACTGTGCTATTCTGCCAGCAAATCATATGCTGCTTAATCATTTCACTTATCTCTGGTTTCAACCCATATACAAATCTATATACAAAATGACTCATATCCTTCTCATTTAGTGTCTCATAACCACTGTACTGTTTGAAAACCAACAACAGCCTTTCGTAATAAGCATGCACTGATTCTTTACTTTCCTGCGTTGTTCTGTCTATTTTTACCCAATCTGTTTCTTTAGGTGGAATCTTATTCTTCAAAAAGGTAATTACTTGGTCATACTTCCTCATCACTTCTGGTCCTGCCGCTCCTGTTTTAGCATCCCTTGGATATTCTACAGTTGGCCAATCAATAGTAATCTTACATTCTGTCCACAAATCAGCTGGCACTACTATATCAAACAATCCATCCAAGTCTATCCACAACACTTTTGAAACTTTCACAAATCTCTCCACTTGTCTGTACCATTCTACTGGCTTTTCTCTCAACTTTGGGAAGTCATTTGTAAATGACAGTATATCCTGTCTGGTCCATGGAACATGCACATAACTACCACCTGGAGTTTCTCTCATCGGGTACTCCCTTACAACTGGTTCCTTATCTGTTACTGCAAAAGCCAAAGATGCTTTATCTGTTGTTTTCTCGTTCTTTTTCGTCCATCTATTTCTCCATCTATCCACATCACCCCATTTTCTCAGTAAAACAATTAACTCTTTTATTTGGGTCAATCTTCCTGATGTATTCAGATTCTCTATATCTTTTTCACAAAAATCTACTCTGTATGGTTTCTGCAACGTTCTCACTTTTACAAACTCTACTCCTAGTTCACTTGCTGTTTCTTCCAATTTGTCATGTAAATTTCTAGCTCTCCATGTAAGACTTTTGCACAAAAACATAATCTCATCATCCTGATAATTTTTTAATTTTTCTGTACCAATCGTTCCTAAAATCAATTCTTCCATGTCTATTTTTAACCTAATTACATCTAATGGTTTTACTTCTGTTTCTTTTGTTTTTAGCGCTTTCATCCATTCATTTAACTCATCTGGAGTCGGACCTACAGGCGTACTATTTAATTCTATCCAATTGTTACTTCTTTCTGGTGTCCCTGATGCAGACTCCGTTACCATAGGTATTCTCCTAATCTCATTCTCGTTTATCGTCAAATTAGTAGGTGGGCTTGGTCTATAGGTACTAACCAAATGGTGTGCACCTTCATCATTCAGTTCCATCCCTTCTCTTTTTCTTTGCAACTGTGAATTCATGGGAATCACTAAAGACCGTTCATCAATTTTCTGATTCTCAAAAATTGGCATTACTGGACCTATCGTTACTGGTACAGTTACAGCTTCCATATTCTTTGTCAATGCTCTTATTTTCTCAGTCAATTCTCTTGTGGTTTTTGCTAATTCAGTTGCATTGTCACTTTCTATCTCTTCATTTTGTGAAGTTTTTAATTGATCTTGTGACCTATTTGTCTCATCTCTTCGTTCGGGATTTTTATTCCTCCCAGTTTCCATTGGCGGTGCATTAGGTGTCACCACCGCAGAAGTCTGTTGGTATGGAGGTGGGTTTCTGTTTAAAATATCTTCCAGCAATTCGTCATCCGTTTCACTACCACCATACACATACTTTTCTATAACTACATGTTTCTTTTTCTCTGTACACTTTCTCTTTGCTTCTTCCTCAACTGTAAAAGCTGGAAACAAACCTCCTGTCATATTAGCACATCTCCAACGCTTTATTCTGTCCTCATGATTTACTCCCCATAACCTTCCAGGCACAAACTCATGATTCTTTAATCCTCTGAATCTCTCTCGTTCATACATCTCATCTTCCCATTCAGTTAAAGCTTCAAACTGTGTTGGTCTAGGTCTAGGTTCTAACATTGCCATCTTTTCTCTCAAGTTCCGTAGTACAGCTACATTAAATGAACCATTCTCAGGGAAAGCCAATGCTCCATCATTCTTGGTATATTTTGTCCAATTTTCTAACCATATGCATGTATGATATCCATATTTCAGCATCATGTGCGAAGCTGGTGATTTCGGCGGAGGAATTATTTGTCCCTCTCTAGTCACTACCTTTTTGTCTTTCTTAAAGAAATTCTTAACTTTCGACATCCATGACGTTTTCTCTCTACCATACTCATAATACGACATGATTCACAATCGCTTTTTCTCCTCAAACGATCCGCAATTCAACACTGTTCTCTATGCGTTATTCCAACCAATACTAGCGCAACTCACACCAACATTCCAATCACAAACTTCCACGTCACTAGGCTATTCGACCAATCCTAGCGCGACTCACACCCAAGCTCCAATCAGAGCCGTTTCTGTCTACAGCGCACTGTCCAATCCCAGCGCGGCTTTTGTCTACGTCAGTTCTGCTCCTGTTTCCGTATGACTAGCGCACTGTCCAATCCCAGCGCGACTTTTGTCTACGTCACTTCTGCTCTTAACCCCTCCTTTACAAAATTTATCGGCAATTTCTTTTTCAACAATTCTTCGTTAGTTACAACATTTAAAACACATTTCCATTGTCTGATTCGCTAAACCAAAGAGATAGCTTTGACCATTTACACAAGAACTCTGTATTTTCCAGTAGGCAGCGCTTACCTCTACCCTACCACAGAATTTCAGTTTCGCCGATAAAGTAGCACTTCCCTCTACCTTACCCTTCTTTCAAGCAAGCAATAAACCCGTTTCTCTGGGGATAAAACACATGTGGAGACTATACTGCTCCTGAGAATTAAGGCCAGAGTTTCACAAGAAAACCGGTCACTATTTCACTCACACACCTTTTATACGGAAAATGTCCCTATCATAACACAACCTGTGTTATCACCAATATGAACTCAGATAATGCACTATTCCATGTGACTTCTCTTGCCACACGTGTTCCACTTCCTACTTCCCGGAAGCGTGAAAACTTACATATAACATAACGCGACTCAACATAAAGTGTTAGACATGAACTTATCAATAATCAATAATCACTAATCAATAATCAATAATCACCAAACTAATCTATAGTAACCATAACTCTGCTACCAAGAAATCTGATCCAGCGCTAACAATAAAAATTCTTCTCCTATATGCTTCGGTCATCCAGGTGCAACTATTCCTCCGACACATAAACTATATCCATATGACGGTGGGGCCCATAACACCGCATATACATTCACTTACTCATTTATTCCCTGGATTACCTCCGTCCTTAACCTAGGAGAAAACGATTCGCTGGAAGGAGACGGGATACCTCTTTTAACATGACATAATGTTTCTCATTTGCTTTAAGGTATTCCGCTCATTGGTCGATGGACCAACTAGTAGGAATCAGTTGATGGTGATTAAGACCAGCTCAATCACAATAAACTCTTTAACATTCTACCTTAATTATTGAGCTAAAGAATCACTGAGTCATTTGTTTAAAGAATAATAAAGTTTATATAAAATTTTGAAGCAAGAAATAAGTTTTAAGCTTATTATTCAGATCATTACATTTATCATCATTATAAGAATAAATTGAAATTGCAATGCATACCTATTAGACGGAAAATTAAGGTTGTCACAGCAAGAACTCCAAGAGATCAATCTATCTGTCCTGGAAAATCTAATAATTCTAAATGAAAAATCTATCAGGAGTAAAAAGGTTCTCCAAAAGCAGCATCTTATACTCAACTAGAAATATAAAATAGCAGCAGCAGCATCAGCTCGTCAGCATCAGCAACCGCAACTTCACCCATCTGCAGCATCCACTCTCTCCAGCATCTAAACCTCCAGCATCTAACTCTCCAGCATCTAACCCCTCCCACCAACAGTAGGTCTTCTTATACCCTAATTCTAGCTTACTGAATAAAAATGTTGCATCTTCATGGCGTGATTCTCTCTCATTGGTTCACTCAGGCCCATATACATTTTAATCAAACTTCCTTGTCTTAACCAGTTCCTTGTGGAATGTCCATGCTTGCATCGTTTCCCACAGTTCATGACATTGCTCATCCGTTTCGATCAGTCCAATTTGTATCTTTTTCTGGTACTTTTTAGATTCAACAGTTCCGTCCATTTATTCAGTTTGACTTCTCACACTTCTTGCTGATCATCTTGGCACACATCTGCTCAGAAAGGTCACAATAGCCTTGACCATACTTCCGTCTTATGCTCTCAGCACGAACACGTGGTCATCCTTTTCCACAGCCTTTCTCCTCTACCACACGGTCTCTTGCTCATGCGTACTCTAGCAAATGGCGGCCATTTTATATCGCTGCTCAACAGGCCTAAACGCACTATTTTCAAAGATAAACAAAATATTGTTAAAATAAAGAATATAAACCCTTTCGTTTCCCTCCCGTCTTTCTACGTACCCCAATTAGGTATTACCTAGCAAAAAGCAACATATAAAGCCGTCCCTTACTTACCATCGCTTTATTTTGCCACCACACGTTTTATTTTCAAAGCACAAATCATGCGTTTATTATTTTATTAGTACGCAAATATTACGTTATGTTAGACACGTAAACAATTATAAGTTGATTAATTTGCACACAAAAATAGCGTGTTACCTTTAACCCTTTACATGTAACATACATTGTTGGTTATTTACTTAAACGAACATGTTTATTAATTATTTTACGAAAATTATTAGGAGGTTAAAAAATATTCATTTACCCTGCTCCATCACACATGATGATGTAATATGGACAGATTGTTCCTGATGACTTTAGGATAATTTGAAAATGAAGAGTTGATAACGTCTACAGCATTAACATATAGGGCCACATGTATCAAAATTTGGAATAGCAATTACCTAATTGTGATTTTCAGCAAATCGCAATTAGATAATCACTATTCCAAATGTATGAAATTCCAAGAGTTTCATTTAGCGATTTGTAGGGGCTCGCAAATCGACCTACCTCATTAATATTAATGAGGTAGGTTGCAATTTGCAACCCCCTAGGAATCCCTAAAATCACGGGGATGGAGGCTGATGGGGTCAGGAAAATGGGTTATGTTTAAAAAACACAAATGAAAAGTCTGCTCTTACGAAACGTTTTCGCCACCATTCCCAAAGAGGAAAGAGTCCCTTGGGGACCCCTTCCCATTTGTAAAGGGGTTCCAACCAACTTGAAGTTGGTGGTAAATTGGGAATGTTTTGCGACTGCATTCACGGTCACAAAACATTCATGCGATTCGCTATTTCAAAGGGACGCCCTAAACACGTCCCTTCCAAATACCGAATAGCTAACAGGTTACCGAATCGCAAAATAGGGTTTGATACTTGTAAATAGCCTTTTTTACGTTCGCAAACTGCCGATTCTGTGAATCGGCCCGTTTGCGAAGGCAAAATTGGTTCATACCTGTGGCCCTTTGTCTTCACTTGAAATGTTTCTAGATAATTAAAGACTGATTCGCTGATTACTTCACAAACCATTTTAATTGTTAGCAAAATAAAACTTTTGCTGAATTATTTTAGAAAAGCCTGGAGATACTTTGCAAATAAGATTATTTTGATATTGCAGCAGGAACATAGCTTCCATTGGTGCAACAGGTGCAGTGGGTCTGGACTAAGAGGGGCCCACTGAACACTAATTATTGTGTACTTCACAGTTCAAACAGAGCCCGGGGGGAGGGGGCATTGCCTTCCTTGCACCCGAGCCAATGACACATTGGCTATGCCATGGTATCCAAGCTTTTTTTAAATTAAGCAAAATAAAATGTGCTTTTGAAATCTGTGTGATTGCGCAGCTTACAAGTTCCAAACATGTGATTTAGAACAATGGGAATAAATTCATCTCAACAAGATAGCTCAGTGTGTTGAGTGCCTGCTGTACTCATCTGTGCATATCCTGCATTCACATGCTTCAGTCGCACAAAGGTTAATTACATGTGCTATAGAGATCTCTTTTTAACCTGCATGGCGCCCTCCAAGTACCAATCACCATGAATGGGTCAGTTAACTCACTGCATAAATATATTTGTATGTTACAGGCACAGTTAACTCCGTTACACTACCTCTGTGGATTGCGTGTCTTCTGCACAAATCGCAGGGTAACTTGCAGACCACATATTCCTCACTGAGTAACATAGCTAGTAGGATCGATGCATCCGATGTAGAAGTCAGTCGATAACATGCAGGTCGCTTTCCCATCCCAACATGATATATGAGTAGAAGCAGCCCCTACTACAGAAATCAAAGTGTAAACTCTAGCCCCTGTCCCATTCTTAGAATTCTAGTTCTGTTCATCCATACATCCCTGAAAAGATGTAAACAAGCTACAGTTTGCACTCTGTCCTATTACAACACCCAGCTCTCTTACTCACTATCTCTATCGCTAACGCACAAACACGCATATACACACACACACGCACACACACACAATATGTTTGCTCCTCATTTGCTACGTTTACGTTGGTGAGGTCATATCTTATATTAAATATATCCTATACTAAAAAATGTGGAGTAAAAATGGCTTCTTATATATTTTACAGCAACAATTAACACATCAGCAAACCCTGTCAAAATAAATCATTTTAATTGTAAATCTTTTTATCTGAAGATAAAAGTAGTGCAGCATTGGGTGTAGTTGTAAAATACTAATGTAAGTTAGGCCTCTATTTATTTTTCATACCTTTGCTGAGAGGCAGCATATGCAAACTCTCTATAATAAACTCTAATGCCTTCTGTACCTCTTAGTATATGTTTGGTTGTAGGGTACAAGAACTTACACATCATGAATTACTTTTGCTGTTTTGGAAATGGGAACAGTGCGTTTGTATCCCAAGCACCTTGAAGCAGACTTTGATACAGAAAAACCTGCCTTTGCCGCTGGGAGAGAAAGGGGACAGTACCAGGAGAGATCCAAAACAATGGAATTGGTCTAAAAATAGAAGCTAGGGCCTGAGGAAGAACTGGGCCAGGCGAATGAACAACACTGGAATGTTTCTCAAATCATGATGTCTTTGTGTCTTTTGAACTGTGCTTACAGGAAGAGCAGAAGCCGTCCAAGTGTAAAGGCTTGCAGTGAACGCAGCTTCTTTCATCTACTGTGACTGATCGTCTAAAGAAGACATCTGAAAGCAAATCACAAAGACACAAAATTGGCTGCCTCTCATTTCATATTAGGAAAGAGAGACATTGCTTTTCTAGCAGTGGCTTTTCTTTAGAGACATTGAAAACAAACTTTGAATAGCCAATATGACTTTTGTATAGCACATGCACACCTGCAGACAAGCATAGCATCCATGCACACAGTGAAACAGATGGTGATGCCTTCCTGCAAACGTGCAAACAGGACACAAGCCCACAGACATCCATGCACACACAGGGCAATAGACGCACATGGACTACATGACATGACGTCACCCATGCACATGTAGATCAAGAGACATTGTTGGCTACATCAATAGCTCTTTATGTTGCTGTAAGGCCATCTCCAAGTCCTAGAAGTGACATGAAAGAGAGACAAGGAGGGAAGGAGGAAAGAGGTTTGTGATTGGACTTATCATTCCTAAAACGGAGTAGCGGTTGCAGTGGCGGCTCGCACAGGTAACGCTGTGGGGCGGCGGGGCGGGCTGGGTGGGGGGAGGTAGTGGAGTGTGACATACGACGGGAAAGTGGAGAGTAAAGAAATAAATAAAAGCACTTACTTTGCGCTCGCAGCATCATCATCTATGGTGAATAAATCTCATAAAACAAAAGAAGCATAACCGGGTGTATTTCTTTTTTGTACAAATTTATACTCAAAAGTAAAGATTCGAGGATACATATATATCTCATATATATAAGGGTGACAGAAGCCAAAATCACACAAAATAATTTCTCATTGTAACCAATGTATTTAAACACATTTCAAAATATAGTCTTGATGGAAACAGCCTACGTATACAACATGAATTTCCTGGACATAGAGTCCCTTTGGTGGGTTGGAAAATGGGTTGAAGCTTCGATGTTTCGGTCTTTTATGTTGTCAATCTGTAAGACCATCTTCAGGACATAGACTTCATATGTAGAACAAAGACCCTTTGATGAGTGGTACAGTCAGACAACTTGTTGGTTGTTGTTATATGGAGATTTTGGGCTTTACAACTCCATTCGTTGTACTTGTTAGAGTTCCATATTAACCATGCCACGAAATGAACATTCTATCTGCGTTGAGATGTGTAAATTATATTGGACTAGTCCACCTCGCCGTCAAGGATCGGCGTGTCTGTTTGACGTCTCATCCGCGTCTTAGAAAGATGGCATTTGGTGTCTGCTGCCTGTATCCTGGGTCACATGATTAGGAGCAGTTGGCAGTTGGTCTTTGTATATTGCTCCCAGACAGTGAAACCAAGGGAAGCTAGGTGTTGGCAGGGTGGGCCACTCTGAGTTAATGAGGGGGAGAAGCTGTCACCTACCATACTTGCACATCACAAAGACTCTGCCTGAGCACTCTCACATAGGGGTTTGACATAAATCTATTCTGACACCATATAATCTGGAGCCAGGGCAGGGAGGCAGGAAATTCCAAGGACCTTTGGGGGTGCAATCCTCTGGAAGCTTCTCCCACTTCAAAGTGGGCACCAGGTATATAAATTGGGCCTCAGATACAAACTCTTTAGTACACTTCTGGACCTGTAAAACCTGTCAGGAAGAAAGAGTTCTGTGCTGCTGAAAGGACTGTTACTCTGCTGGACTGCTGCCCTGAAGGACTGCTGCCCTGCTCTGCTGACCTGCTGCCCTCTTGCCTGGGTGAGAATTACTGGACCCACATCTCTAAACCCAGGACCCCAGAGTGACTGTAAGAGTTAGTTGGCTGGCCTCCTGATCAGGAGACTCAAGGACATAACAGGCTTCCAACAACCTTGAACTCAGCACCTGGACTCTGCCTCCTGTGAGTCCTGCCCTGCCAAGCAGTGCCACACTAGTCCTGGACCCTTGGAACTGGGCCTGAAGGTGCACTGCTAGCCCATCTATGGACCCAGCAGAACCCACTCATTTCCTCTGCTACGTGGCGCAATCAGAGCAGAATCAACGCATTGCCTCTGCTGTGTAGACTGTCCCGGCGCTAGGACTTCACATCACCCTCACAGCCAGCAGCCTCATCTGAACTGCTGCTGTGCAATGCATCCCAGACGCAGGCCCTTGCATCACAAGCCTCTTGTCGATTGCAGCCTCAACGATGACACTGGACTCTGCATCGTAAGCCCCACAGTCTCTTTGGAACCAGTCGGTGCACGATTCATCCTTGATGTAGGACTTCGCATCGCAAGCCCCCTCGTTAACAGCCTCCTCAACAACTATGTGTGACCTCGCATTGCAGCCTGGCAGCACCTGAGATATGTGACGCTGTGCGACGCATCTCTAATCCGGACCCTGCATTGCCTCGGCTGTGCGATGCATCTTCGTTGAGGGACTCCATAACTCTTCGCGACCAAGATTTAAGGTACTCTTGTTCAGTGGGCCTGACTGGGTTGTGAACCTGACCCGCACTCCATCGCAGTCGGCCTAAACTTGTGACTTTGTCTGGTCTAGCACGACAAGATTTGTGTTTTTTGGCGCTATTGTCATCTTAAAAATTGCATCTCTTGTGTTCTACTGATTGGAGTTTTGTCATTTTGGTCTTACATTATTTATTAGAATGTACTCTATTGTTCTAAACTGGTGTAGGGTTTTCTTGTGTTGTGTTTTTGCTTTGTTTACTGTTTGAAGTGCTGCATAAATATTATACACATTGCCTCTCAATTCAGCTTGACTGCTCTGAGCCAAGTTACCGGAGGATTGAGCACAGGTTAATTTGGGGTTTGCTTGTGACTTCCCCCTGACAAGGATTGTGGTAGCTGGTTGAGTAGGGTTTTACCCCTCCTCCCCTCTGCCCCCTCAACCAGTAACTTTGGGGATCAGCAGTGAAGATTTGGACTTGTGTTTGTGCAGTGCCATACAGTCATTTTGTGTGACACTAAAATCCCAGATAAATAATCTGAGACCAATTTGAGCTTTTTTTTTAATTCTCTCTAGTATCAAAATAACAGTTTTTTCTTTTTTTGGTAAATTTAAGTTCCTAACCTCTTTGTCGCATACTATGGAAGTGGAGAGGCTCAATGTGGATAACCTCAGCAGGGTTGAGCTGCAAAATTCTCACAGGAGAATGGACTATGTGCAAGAAAGAAGGGCACAAAGCTGGACCTTCACATTGCCAAGCTGATGAGGAAGTCATCAGGATGCAATCCCAGCCTGAGGACTCTGAGGGTGAAGATCCTAATGTGAAGAATCCTGATTAGGGGGCTGCATATGAGGTAGCTCTGGGGGTACACAAGATCCAAGAGGAGTACTGGGGAGGGGGTGGCTTGTGGCAGCATATGCCTACAGTGGGGAGGGGCACATTACTCACACTAGCGGTAGATGACCAGTCCAAGCATGCTCCCATGAAAGCCATCCTTGTTGCTGGGCTGACCTCTGAGAAGTACCATCAGAGGTTCGGGGAAAGCTGCAAACTCCCAAACCAGTCTTGGGTAGATTTCCTGGATTACTCCAGTAACGCACTGAATGGTTTGGGGGAGGGGCAGCAAGGATGATGATTATAATGGGCTGCACAACCTGATTTGGAGGGAGCACATGCTCAATATTTGTTTTACAGAGTTGTGCCAGTACCTGGTGGATGATAGCAAGCTGACTGAACCTAGGAAGCTTGCTGAGGAGGCGGACATCTTGGCAGTACAAGGGTGTCGAGAAGGCATCTGGGGGGACTCCCAAAAGGGTGGTCAGGGTTCCCACAAGAAGAAGGAGGGGGGAGATAATAACAAAAAGGAGTCCTCACAAGGCTCCCAAAGCAGTTTACAGGGGAAAGGGTCCCCTTCCAAATCGGCCACCAAAAAGAAAGGCTTTGTGGAAAAAATATACTGGTAAGTTTGTCCCTAAGTGCTAAATCTTAGGTTATCTTCAGGTAGCTGTGAGCCCTACCATGCCTGTGGATTGTTTACTAGGGAATGACTTGGAGCACACTGCCTGGAAGGAAGGGGAGCTCAAGTCGCACCTGGAAATGTTCAGGTTGCCTGAATGGATCTTCGCGGCCACCCGGTCCATAGCTGCCCGGGAGGAGAGTCAAAAGAGCCTGGAAGAATTGCCCAGGCAGCTGTTAACAAGGGGAAGGGCAGGAGGTGTGGGAAACCAGCCTCTGAAGACCCCACGGTACCACTGGATGGGGTGCCGGAGGATATGGACTTGGAGCCGACTGAGGAGGACATTGCCTCTCAAGGAGACCTGCCTGAGGTTTCTGGATGGCAAGTTGAGGGTGGGCACATCTGGGAGGAGTTCTATAAAGCACAGATAGAGTGCCCAAACCTTGCGGGGCTGAGGCAGGAAGCAGAAGCCCAGGCAGTTAGTGACACCTCTGGAATCACCATATTCACTGGGAGAAAAACCTCTTCCACAGTGAGCCTAAGTTACCTGTGCATTGGGCCGGACATGTGCTGGTGGTCCCCCAATGTTATAGGCCCTTTCTACTAGGTTTCAATCATGAGCTAACCCTGGCAGGACTTATGGGGCAGGAGCAGACCTCTGACAGGCTTATCACCCACTTTTATTGGCCCCGGATGAGGACAGCCTCAGATGCTTTCTGTTGGACTTGTTGCACCTTCCCAAGCCAGTGGGAAGACAGGGAAGAAGCTCAATGCTAACCCTGACTCCCATGCCTCTTGTTGGCACCCACTTCGACACGGTTGGGCCTTTGGATGCCAAAACTGCCTTGGCTAACAGGTTTGTCCTGGTTTAGAAGGACCATGCCACACTGTACACAGAGGCCATCCCTCTGACGTCCATAACTGCACCTGCAGTAGCTAGGGCCTTGATGGAGATTTTTACCTGACTGTGCTACCCCAAGAAAGTGGTGTCAGGCAGGGGCACCAACTTCATGTTCGCGTACATGAAGTCCATGTAGGAGAAATGTGGGGTAACCTATAAATTCTCCACACCTTACCACTCCCAGATTACTGGGCTTGTTGAGAGGTTCAACAAGACCCTCAAAGGCATGATTATGGGCCTACCAAAGCTTACGAGGAAGAAGTGGGACATCCTCTTGCCCTGTTTAATCTTTGCATGCAGGGAGGTGCAACAGAAAGCAGTAGGGTTCAGCCCTTTTAAACTCCTATATGATCACTTTATAAGGGAACCTTTCAGTTTGGTGAAGAAGGGCTTGGAGCAAGCTTCCAAGAAACCCCTTCAGGATGTGGTTAGCTACATGATAGCCCTCCACAACCAAATTCAGAAGCTCTGGAAGACGGCTTCCGAGAACTTAGAAGCTATACGGGAGGAGATGAAGCAATGGTATGACAAGAAGGCCATTCTGGTTGAGTTTCCGCCTGGCCAGAAGGTGTGGGTGATGGAGCCAGTTGAGCCCAGGGCCCTCCAAGATCTTTGGATAGGGCCCTATGATATGATTGAGAGGATGGGGAAGGTCACCTATCTGGTTGACCTCAAGACCCCCAGAAACCCTCTATGGGTCCTCCACCTCAATCGCCTTATGCCCCACTATAAGAGGTCCGAAGTCACCACGTTGTTGGTGATGGGTGATGGAGTAGAGAAGGGAATGAACCTCTCACTGATCTCTTGTCATCCAAGGAGAAAAATGGGACAGTTTGCCTCCATGTTCTCCCCTGCCTCTGGGCTTCCCCACTTGTGTACTCACAATATTGACACTGGTGACTGTCCCCCTGTCAAAAACAAAATCTACAGACTGTCAGACATGATGAGGGCCAGCATTACGGAGGTGTCTCCAAGATGCTAGAGTTGGGAGTGACTGAGCACTCCAATAGTGCCTGGTCCAGCCCAGTGGTTCTGGTTGCAAAGGCTGCCCCATTGCGCACCATACAGGAACTTTCGTTCTGTGTGGACTAGAGGGAGCTCAATTCAGTCACAACGACTGGTGATCATCCCATGCCCTGAGCTGATGAGCTCATTGACTGGGTGGGGGCTGCCAAGATTCTGAGTACTTTGACTTGACTTCAGGGTACTGGCAGATTGCCCTAAAGAGAGGCCAGCATTTTCCACACCAAAGTGCCACTTCCAACTCTGCCATCTGTGAGCCCTACCCTGCCAAGTGGTGCCAGAATGCAGCACACTTAGAAAGAGGAAAAAACGAGGAATAATAAAGATATTTCTTCTAGTTGAGCCGCCCCTGGGGAGGCGTAACATTTTGACGCATTCCCAGGTCTACCACTAATGGTAAATCTGGGAATACCCCAAACTCCATGGGTGGATGTGTGGGAACACTCACTCTCCACCCATGGAACGCCTCCCTGGGGCAGAGTAACGCAACACAGTGATTTGTGCTGCCTTGCAATACTAGAATTTTATCAAGCCATGCATGGTGGTCTTGGGTACCTCCATAAATCTGACTTGGATGTATGATGGAACCATGCATGCCATAACCACACAGGCCTTAACAATGGGGTCTTAACCATGCATTAGTCTTTAAAACGCTTATCTTTACCACTGAAAATCTTACCACGCATATACCTTTGCCACGCATGCCTTTACAATGCAAATGTAAGTATTTCGCAGGTAATTATAAATCCTTTATATATACATGTGTGTTGTAAAGGCATGCGTGAAAATGTATATGCGTGGTAACATTTTGTGTGGTAAAGACATGCGTGGCAAAGACATGCATTGTAATTGAAGCATTGTAAAAGTAATGCGTGGTAATGGCTGTGTTGTAAAGGCTGTTTTCAATCTTACTTTAGTGAATTATAGGTCACACAATCACAACTGAATAATAGTACAGGCTTCATTATTTTAATTCTGGCTTTAGTAGAATGATATTGATTTGGGATATGCCATTCAGCATTTTAAATCGTTCAACAAAGAGATTTATGACATCTATCATTTCTTTTCCCACTGTGCTAATACCAGACACATCCAGGCAGAGCCTGTTCTTAATGAAATTTTCTGGGGCACTCTTCAATCCTTAGCAATATTTAATAAATAATGAATCTGATATAATTTGAGTTTCATGAGACTGAGGTCTAATCTTAGTTGGCTAGGAGAGCTAGCCTTGGGCAACCCAAAAATTGATTTTAAACACTTACAAAATGGTTCTTTTCCAAACCTCGCTTCATATGAGAGAGAAGGTTGAAGTTTAGCTTTTATCACTTCAAGAATTGATGCTACTAATGGGCTACGTAAATCAACATACATTCTTCTGAGCGTATACCTCTTATGTGCACCTTTTTTACTTCTTGTAAATGTTTTTTGAGCCTGCGCCAGACCCCAAGATATTTTTAGGCTTGTACACACTTTAGGTTTTCAGAACCCAACATCGAAATGAATCCCTTCCTGTATTTACCAAATGTTATCATCATATTATATATCATAGTATACATCATATCATATAGGCTGTGTATAAATTAAAGAGAAGAGGTGCCAATGCCCAGCCCTGCTTCAGCCCTCTATTTGTTGGCATTTTTGCTGTCTCACTCTGGTCACCAATCTTAAGTCAAACCCAGATGTTATTTTATTTTATTTATTTTGCTGGATTTGTAGAGCGCATGGGTATACAAATCTATAGAGTGCACTAGTATACACAGAACAAAGCCCGAACGGGCATATTAAAATACCTCCGTCTTTACCAGCTTCCCAAAACTCTCCATGGAAGTGCAGAGTCTTGGCCCAAGGGCCACAACATTCAACAGTTTGGCCCCCAGATATTTAAAAGAATGTCCGCCTTGTCTGAGCAACTTCACATGAGGAGTTTCTACAAGAGGCAGGGTACCAGAGACCAAGGGACACTTGGGGAGATACGGAGGCACTACATTTTAAGATATTGGGGGCCAGTCTGAGTCGTGGCTTTGTACATGAAGCATAGTGCTTAGAACTTGGAGCGCATATTGATGGTAAGCCAGTGCAAATTCCGCAGATGAGTAGAAACCGAAGCTTGCCGGGGGACATGACAAAGGAGTGTGGCAACAGCATTTTGAATAGACTGCAGCCTCTTCAGCTAAGGCTTGGAGGCTCCCAGGTAGAGCACATTGCCATAATCAAGGCAGAGATAATAAGAGGTTGAACAATCATCCTTTGAGTTGAAACAGGAAGGAGACAAATAATCTTTCTCAGACATTCAAGGAGACCCAAACAGCTGGCAGACACCCTGTTAATCTGGTAGTGCACCGTGAGCTTGCCATCTAGCCAGATTCCCAAGTCTTTGACCGCTTTGTTTGGAATAGGAAGCATCCTTCCAGCCATAATTGTGGACCCCAGAGGTGCGGTTGGTGTCCCACAACCAAAACTTGTGCCATGGCAACTAGGCATGTTCTGAGATTAAACCGTTTTCCAATTCAGAAGCTACATTGCTCCCAACAATGGTCCACATATCGCCTAGTATGCCAATTTTGCCTATAGGATAAACCTGTTTACCTTGTCAAAAGCATTCAATTAATCTAAAAAACAAGCCATTTGTTTCTTTCAATCAATCAATCAATCACAGAATTTGTAAAGCGCACTACTTACCCGCGAGGGTCTCAAGGCGCTGGGGGAGAAAAAAAATGGGGGGGGGTGCTGCTACTGGTCGAACAACCAGGTCTTGAGTAGCCTCCTGAAGGTCAGCAGATCTTGGGTCTGTCGTAGGCTTAGTGGAAGGGTGTTCCAGGTCTTGGCGGCGAGGTGGGAGAAGGATCTGCCGCCGGTGGTGGTTCTTCGAATGCGAGGGACGGTGGCGAGGGAGAGATCGGCGGAGCGGAGTTGGCGGTTGGGGACGTAGAAGAGGAGTCGTCTGTTGAGGTAGGCTGGGCCAGTCTTGTGGAGTGCCTTGTGTGCGTGGATGAGGAGTTTGAAGGAGATTCTCCTGTCGACGGGGAGCCAGTGCAGGTTCCTCAGGTGGGGGGTGATGTGGCTGTGGCGTGGTACATCGAGGATCAGGCGTGCGGAGGCGTTTTGTATGCGTTGCAGTCGCTTGATGAGCTTGGCCGGGGCTCCCGCGTAGAGGGCGTTCCCATAGTCGAGTCTGCTGCTGACGAGGGCCTGGGTGACTGTTCTTCTCGTGTCTGTCGGGATCCACCTGTAGATCTTGCGAAGCATGCGGAGGGTGTTGAAGCAGGAGGATGAGACTGCGTTGACTTGCTTGGCCATGGAGAGCGTTGAGTCGAGGATGACTCCCAGGTTGCGTGCGTGGTCGGTGGGTGTCGGGGCTGCTCCCAGCATCGTTGGCCACCAGGAGTCGTCCCAGGCTGAGGGGTTGGAGCCGAGGATGAGGACCTCTGACTTCTCCGTGTTCAGTTTTAGTCGGCTGATCTTCATCCAATCGGCGACGGCCTTCATCCCTTCATGGAGGTTGGATTTGGTGGCGAGGGGGTCCTTGGTGAGGGAGAGGATCAGTTGGGTGTCGTCGGCGTAGGAAATTATGTTGAGGTCGTGCTGTCTGGCGATGCGTGCGAGCGGGGCCATGTAGATGTTGAACAGTGTTGGGCTGAGGGACGATCCCTGGGGTACGCCGCAGATGATCTCGGAGGCTTCGGATCGGAATGGTGGGAGGCGGACTCTCTGGGTTCTGCCGGCGAGGAAGGAGGTGGCCCATTACAGGGCCTTGTCTCGGATCCCTGCGTCGTGGAGGCGTGCGCGTAGAGTGCGGTGGCAGACAGTGTCGAAGGTGGCGGAGAGGTCCAGCAGGATGAGGGCTGCGGTCTCACCATTGTCCAGCAGGATCCTGATGTCGTCGGTGGCGGCGATGAGGGCAGTCTCAGTGCTGTGGTTGCTGCGGAACCCCGATTGGGATGGGTCCAGGATGCTGTTTTCTTCGAGGTATCGGGTTAGCTGCTTGTTGACGATCTTCTCGATGACCTTGGCTGGGAACGGAAGCAGGGAGATGGGCCGGAAGTTCTTGAGGTCTCTCGGGTCCGCCTTGGGTTTTTTGAGTAGGGGGTTGATCTCTGCGTGTTTCCAGCTCTCTGGGAAGGTCGCGGTCTCGAAGGAGAGATTGATGATGTTGCACAGGTGGGGTGCGATGGAGCTGCTGGCTTTGTTGAAGATGTGGTGCGGGAAAGGGTCTGACGGGGAGCCGGAGTGTATTGTGCTCATGGTCTTGATGGTGTCCTCGATGTTCACGCTGGCCCAGGCTGGCAGGGGATCGTGGTCGATGGTGTGCGGCGGGTCTGGTGCATCGATCTTAGTTGGGGCTGTCTGGGTGTTGAAGCTGTCGTGGATGTCGGCGATCTTGCGGTGGAAGAAGGTGGCGAGGGAATCGCACAGGGGTTGCGACGGTGAGATGTCGTTGGTGTTGGAGCTGGGGTTGGAGAGTTCCTTCACGATGTTGAAAAGCTCCTTGCTGTTGTGTGCGTTGTTGTCGAGGCGGTCTTTGAAGGAGATTCTCTTGGCGGACTTGATGAGGTGGTGGTGGTTACGGATGGCGTCTTTGTGGGCTGCGTGGCCGTCCGGTGTCTTATCACTGTGCCATTTCTTCTCTAGTTTCCGGCAGGTACGCTTCGAAGCTAGGAGTTCCGAGGTGAACCAGCTGGCTCTTTTGGTGGTGTCAGGGTAGGTGGGTTTTTTCAGCGGGGCGAGGGTGTTGGCACAGTCATCCATCCATCTTCTGAGGTTGCAGGCAGCGTCGTCGGTGTTGGATGGGTCGGAGGGAGGGCTGAGAGCGAGGGTTGCCCGTAGTTGGTCTTCGGTGACTTTGCTCCAGCAACGGCGTGGGATCTGTTGGGTGCGGTGGTGTGTGGTGGGTTTCTGGAAGGTGAAATGGATGCAGCGGTGGTCGGTCCAGAGGAGTTCCGTGGTGTGGCTGTAGGAGACGTGGGAGCTGGAGGAGAAGATGCGGTCGAGCGTGTGGCTGGCGGAATGGGTCGGTGTTGTGACGAGCTGGCTCAGACCGAGGTTGGCGAGGTTGTCGATCAGGGTGGTGGAATTGCTGTTGTTCTTGTTCTCCAGGTGAAAATTCAGGTCTCCGAGGAGGATGTAGTCGGTAGAGGTCAGGGCATGCGTGCTGATGAAGTCGGCGATGGAGTCGCTGAACTGGGGTCGGGGCCCAGGGGGTCTGTAGACGAGGGTGCCTCTGAGGGTGGTGTTGGGGTCCGTGTGGATCTGGAAGTGCATGTGTTCGGCGGTGCTGAGAGTGTTGTTGGTGCTGGTCGAGACCCTGATGGTGTTCTTGTGGACGATGGCGATTCCTCCTCCTACTGCGCTGACGCGGTCTCTGCGGGTGATCTTATAGCCGTCTGGGATGGCTATGGCGATGTCGGGGGCGGAGGAGTCGTTCATCCAGGTCTCTGTCAGGAAGGCGACGTCTGGTGATGATGTGTCGAGCAGGTCCCAGAGCTCGACGGCGTGTTTGCGTGCGGAGTGGGTGTTCAGTAGGATGCATCGGAGGTGGTTGCGGTCCTTCTTGGCGGGTGCCTCGGTGGCTCTGAGGCTGGTGTAGCTGCAGTTCCGGCAGGTGAAGGGACCATGGGTGCGTTTCGGGGCGGCCTTGAAGCAGTTGTGCGTCCGTCCGGGGTTGAGAGCGTGGAGTGTGGTGGCATCGTATCGGCGTCGGTCCTCGAGGCTGGTGCTGGGGGCGCACGGCCCAGGGGTTCTGGCGCTGGGTGCGGTCCAGGCACGGACAGGCGCAGACGGGCGCAGACGGGCGCAGACGGGCTTGCCTTAGGCGCACGTCCGCTGCGCGGCCGCACAGCGGCCGCCATATATGGGGAGGTGGGAGGGAGGAGCAGCTGGGAGGCAGGGGCAGCGAATGGGCAGTCAGGGGGGCGGGGCCGCAGGGGACGCAGCGGCGGGATTGGAGAGAGGCAGCGAGGGGTACAGAAGGCAAGAAGGACACAGGGAAATGGGGGCAGCGAGGGAGACAGAAGGAAAAAATGGACAAAATACAGTGGGGGCAGCGAGGGAACAGAAGAGAAAAACGGGCACACAGCAATGGGGGCAGCGAGGGTACAAAAGGAAAAAATGGACAAAATACAGTGGGGGCAGCGAGGGGAACAGAAGAGAAAAACGGGCACACAGCAATGGGGGCAGCGAGGGTACAAAAGGAAAAAATGGACAAAATACAGTGGGGGCAGCGAGGGGAACAGAAGAGAAAAACGGGCACACAGCAATGGGGGCAGCGAGGGTACAGAAGGAAAAAAATGGACAAAATACAGTGGGGGCAGCGAGGGGAACAGAATAGAAAAACGGGCACACAGCAATGGGGGCAGCGAGGGTTCAGAAGGAAAAAAATGGACAAAATACAGTGGGGGCAGCGAGGGGAACAGAAGAGAAAAACGGGCACACAGCAATGGAGGCAGCGAGGGTACAAAAGGAAAAAATGGACAAAATACAGTGGGGGCAGCGAGGGAAAACAGACGAAAAACGGGCACCGAGGCCACAAGCAGAGGGCGAGCTTACCACCAGCAGCAGCGGGCAGGACACCACAGGCGGAGCTGTGTGGCGGGGGAGCGACCTACCTGGTAAGGTCAAGGGTCTTTGAGACTGTTTGACAAAGCCAGGATGTTCAGGGCAAGAATATTATCTATAGGCTTGTCACATTTGTGGAACTCAATAAGCTTTCTAGTTTTTACCTAGGTTTCAAGCTGTTTGAGAATAATTTTTCGAAATATTTTAGCTTCACTGACTAGTAGTGCTATTGAAATCATCTCTTGTGATTGTTTTTGTGCAGGAAGGTGAAGGTGTCCCTTCCTGCACAACCAAAATCATCTCCGTGCCGCAGGCACCCTTCCACCATGGTGCAAGGGTGCCTGCATCGGCACATGGCAGCTAATTGCGTGCCAGCACAGGGGAGAGCAAAGGGATCCGTCATATTATTGTAGATAGGACGCATCCCTTTGCTTCGGAATTAGCGCAGCGCAGCCAAATGGCTTGTAAATAAGGCCCTCAGTGTTGTCTCTGCCGTGGAGCATAGGCCTAGTACAGCAACCTGTCTGCGGCCAGTGTCCTTCCAGTGGCAGCAGGCTCCTGCAGGTGCATTATGATTTGTTTCTCATGATTGAATGCGCCCTCGCTATGTTCTTATTTCTTTCCTTTGTGTTCTGTGTTGTGTCCTAGTAGGCAGACAGAAGATATGGTGGGACCTTAACTAGAAGAAATAGTTCAATGCTCCTCTGTCTCGATTAATTCTTTTCACATGTATAGAGAGACGTGTTTCAAAACTTATTAACTGAGTGCCACGTAGACGGTCCACTTATAACTGCAGTAGATCAAGGTAGAAAGCCTTTCATAGGTGCTTTGGTCACACATACGCAAGAGCATTTAGTAAGGTCGGTACCCCGATGGAGTTAAAGGTTGTCAAGGAGAAGTACGGTTATTTCATTTATCGATTGGGGTGTCCCTGTTCAGGTCAGGCAACGATTGATCAGGAAGAATGCTGCTTTCTGATGGGAAATATTGGCCATAGACAGGTCAGGCAGTCTACAGGTTGCACTATTAACACTCTACGGCAAGAGTCACAGCAAAGTTGTTGCCTGTACCTAAGTTGGCCACTGCTTGTGACTCATTCGCCGTTCATGCACAGTCCTGTTTGGCTGTCCAGAGTATATAATGTTCTGTGTGTGCAGTAGCCTGTTCATGATGTAGGTGACGTTGCACACACAGAGGTAAAGGAAAAAAAACATTGGCGAAGTCAATAGGTTTCGCCCATGCGAGACATGTTGGCTATGTCAATGTTTGTTAGATATGTTGCACAGAAGCGTGGGCTGCTATGCAACATGGCTTAAAGTAAAGGAAAAAAGTGTTATGGTGCTGTCAACAGTGGTTAAACATTGTGACATATTTCTGGAATTATCTTATGCTGAAGGGATTCTGTAAATAGAACAGTTATTTGCAGAATCCAGAAATTATAGCCTTTTTTTAGAATACTGACAGGGGTATTTGAAGGGTGTGCAGAAAGGAATTTAACTTAATTATCTTAAATGTCAACTGGGAAAAGTAATGGGCTCTCAAAGCATCAAGGTGGAGGTAAAGCCCTGTACCTTTTGCGTACTTTCTTCCCTAAGATTTAAACTGCACATACATGGCTTATTGACAGAAAAGGCAGCATAGCTTACTGCACATTTGACCAGAATCTTCCATTGCTAAACAATTTCAGTTCCATTGTTCGTATCCGCATGTAAGCTTAAAGATAGGTCATTTCCAATGTTAGTTTTCCATTATGTTAATTTGAAACAGAGATTAATTCAAGCATCCTTGCATCACCGTTTTGTTTGTTACACCTGATATCCTTGAAACATATGCCTTGGAACATGAGTTCTTTGCTTGCGTGCGTTGGTTTGCAAACTGACTTACCTGCAGATTTGAATGCGTCTTCCAGAATGGTGGTATTTGGGCCATCAATTCCACCATCCATCTCAGGGCCAATCACTGCTGCCATATGCTCCTGCATGGGCATCTGCTCCTGCGTGGTGTCTAGCCACCACCTGTTGCCATAGCATCCCTCAGCTTTGGTGCCAACTTCTCCCTTGGTCTACATTTATAATCATGCCACCTCTTCTTACATTTATCCATGATCCTGCATGTTGGAGCCACTGTATACACAATGCCAAGGATGCCTTTCCGCAAGGTAGCTTTGATCTTTTTTATGTCGTCACTTCTCTTATCTGAATCTCTACCTATTCCTGGGTGAACCTCAGCTTCCTCTCCCTGGTACTCCCCTTAGTACTCTCCTCCTGGAATCCCCCCGTCCTGGTTTGCACCCTGCTGGCTTGTTCCCTCCCCTCTCTGCTGCTCTGTCATGTTTGCAGTGTATTTTTTGCTGTTATGAACTGCTTTCTGTCATTTCTTAAATGTTAGTGCAGCACTTGTTTTGTGCTCTGGCACCATTGTGCAGCTTTGTGTAGTGAATATGCTGCAAAACAGAAAAAGATGACTTGTGCAATGCAGCGCTAATGAATTTTCATGCAAAGCATTTATGCATCAATTCAAGTAAATCTGGGCCTTTGTTTCTACCAACATCCGTGGAGCATCAATGAAAATAACGAGACAGTGAATAAGCTTGTAAGCTCCATTGCTGTTACATCCACTCAAGTCAGCAGACCAGCCACCCCAAGGCGGTTATTTATGAGAGCATTGCGTCACTTTTGCACCATGTAAAGTAGTAGTAGTAGTGATGCAGGGCTCTGAATCAGATTTATGAAGCCAGGCACAGCCACCCTGTGTGGTTTTGAGTGGCCTCATAAATCTTGAGTAAGGTGACACAGCGCAAATCGCTGCGTCGCCTTACTCTGCGTTCGGGTGGCGTCCCATGGGTGTTTTTTTCATTTATTATTTATTTATTTATTTAAGAGTTTTATATTTCACGAACTAGACCCGAGAAATCGGGTATCAGAGCGCTTTACATGAGCACCAGTTTCGTTACAGATGGACACATTCATTTTTGTTGGGCACGGGGAGATTAAGTGATTTGTCCAGAATCACAGGATGTTGAGCGTTGTTGCAGGGACTCGAACCCGGTTCCCCAGCTTCGAGGTCGACCGCTCTAGTTGTAAGGCTTCATCCTCTGTTGCAGTGGGTGTTTCCTCGCAACACCCATGGATTTTGACTCTGTCCCAAATTTACAAAATCATGTAATCCTGGGGACGTGCCAAAACCTTACACCTCCGAAGGTGAAGCATAACGGAAAAAAATATCTTTATTTCACCTCGTTTTTTCCTCTTAGGATTGTTTCTGAGCAGGAAGATGCTCCTTCCTACAAAAAAACAATCCTGCATGCAACGGAGGTACCTTGCACCATGGTGCAAGGGTGCCTACGTTGGCACTAGGCTGCAGAAACGGCACAAGCAGAGGGAGAAAGGACAGGAATGCACAGTATTGCATAAATGCGATGCATTCCTGCCCTTTGACTTTGGCGTAGGTTAAGCAGTAAGCCGGTAACTTGCAGCGCTGCCCTATGCCAAAATCCTATAGATGAGGGTCCTAGGTTCTCATTGTAGCATATTGTAGGCAATAATCTACCATGAATGGCTCAAGAGCACTTACATACAACCTTCAATAACACTGACAATGGTTTACATCTAGAAGCATGTACAATTATAAATCTACAAAGAAAGTTTTTACAAAGGTGACATACTTTACAACTTCTTTACGTTGTGGAGTTCTTCACTATCGTCATACTTTTTAGCAGGCAAAGTTTCCTGAAAAATAGATTGGTTAATATGGGTTTTTTGAGTTTTTTCCCCCATATATTTTTGTGGGGGCTTTGTCTGCTATTTTCAAATTTTGGCATTCCAATTCCATCACACAATTATGGCATAAAGTATGCTCCACAAGCTTATTGAAGATGGACTGTTGGGTGTGATACATAGGGCAGGAATTTTTATATCCGACCTATTTTGGATGCTCTAACTTACAGGTGATACATGATGGAGACAGATGCACGACTGGTGTTTGGGCTCACATTTTTTCCTCTGGGTTTAAAATCAGTAATTATTCCAGGGGCGCCATTTTATTTCTTAGGTGTTGTAGCCTGATCTTTGCAGTTGCAGCAATTAGACATTGGCTTACGAGCCATGAATTCGACTTGTGGCCCAGAGATGCAAGATTCTGGCACATAAGAGAATTTGCAGACCTTACAGACTGAGAGAAAGTGTGTCGAAGAGAGGGGAAAGAAGAAAGAGTGATGTTATGTCGATAGATGTGAAAAATATTAGGGATGGTTTTGATAGGCAGGGTGTTCAGAATGAAGTTGTCTGGTCCATAGCCCAGGGAATTATTGGAGAAAATGTCGCCGATGCATCATTATCTTACCAAGCAGTATGCTTGTATTACCAGCATTCAGGTGGTAACACGTGTTTAAATCAATGTCTGCAAAAGATAAAAGACCAGTGCTCCACACTTTGCTCACACAATCAGGTTTGCACGTATCTGTATCCATGTACATGAGATGTGTTTCTTCTGCTCACTTAGGGGCATATTATCAAGGGCTGGCGATATAATTATCGCCGCTTTAGCGTCCGTTTTCGGGCGAAAAGCGGCGATAATTATATCGCAATATCATCAAGGACACGCTAGCGCGTGTTTCCTTGATGTAGAGCTCGCTTTTCACAGCCTCGCCTTGCATCGCTAATGAGATGCAAAGAAGGCGTGGCTGTGAAAACAACACAAGCTAATATCGCGAAGGCAGCTTCGCGATATTAACAAGGAGGTGCAGCGATAAAAGAAATCGCGCTACACTCAGCTTTAACTCAGGAATTTAACGCCTGTTAAATTCCTGACTTAAGCATACTTTACATGGGAGATGGATTCTGCTGATACGACCACAGGGTCGTATCAGCAGCAGCTATCGCTGTTTTCCATGGAACATCGCTGGAAAACCAGCGATGTTCCATGGAAAACAAGCTATCGCAGGAATAATTATCGCCATTGCGCTATGCGTTGTTAATACAGCGCTAGCATGGCGATAATTATCTGCGGTAGCCGGCGATAACTATTCTCACGCTGTGAACGGCCAGCGATAATTATCGCTGGCCGTTGATAATATGCCCCTAAGTGTCCTACTATCTGTAGAGCATATTCACAACATAACTATTATGTGCAAACCACACTACAATATTCACCTTTACTGTAAGTGGGTCAGATGATTTCTGTTTAGGTTTCTCTTTTGTTCATGCCACAATATCTCCATTGCTGGGGATTTATGATTGTAAGTCAGTGTCAAATCATTTACTGTACCATTGAAACTGATCATCTTTACCTTACGCCAAAAATGAAAGGTGAACTTTGAAGAAGGACCTTGGCCAACTAACACGTGTCATTATTACAAATCACATTCGCAACGAGGGAAACATGCTGCCACCATACCTCTGGAACTGACATTGCTGTATGCACACTTAGTCCTATCAAGGAGGATGATTTCCGTGTGCGCCTTGTCTGTGGTATGTCGGTGCGCAAACTTATCCTAAAATCTAGCTCATGGGGCATGCCAACTGCTAGGTCTGGGAGCAGTGTAGTTGCTATACGGACTTTGGTGCTTCCCAATTGGCTCTGTCTCTAGTAGTGATAGGTCAAGTTCGATAACAGATGCTGCAACATTCTTGTAAGAATAACAGACAAAAGTTGTCATTTGAAATTTCATGTATATATAGATTAATAGTTACATGAAACACACCATCAGCAATTTTAGCAGCAAAGCATACAAGTCACAAGTACAGAGAACACAGTACAGTTCTAAGTGAAATCCGGCGTAGATTTGTCTTGTAAAAATGGGAGAAAGGGTCTGCTAAATACAGAATCTTCATATCCTTTTATAAAACATCCGACAAAGACATTCATACAGTCTGTCTACACAAGTACATGGTTCTCAGAATATGCACCAATAGGGAACGAACAAAAAGAAACAATTTACTACAAAATACATTCAAAGATTCTGTCATGGCAATATTAAATTTGATTTTCAGACATTCTCTGAGTTTATTCAAGCATCCCAATTGATACATTGTATAGCGTAAGCCAGGGTCAGTTGAAATGTACTAGAATTGGTATAGTGAGGAAACGTCTCTGGGAACACCCTTTGTTTATTAGTGTGATTCTCGCAATTCTTTATTTAGAACAAGAACAACAGCAATAGTCATCATGTGATATATTGTGATGTCAGTGCAAGATGGAGGACAGTGTAAACACAACCTAGGTTAGCATAAGCTTAGCTCCTTTGCATTTAATGTTAGAAAGAAAAGGCCACCCCCACAATCCCTCCTCTGATAATTTTAAATCATCACCCCGTTTATTACAAAACATCATTCATTAACTTTAGATTCTCTGGAATCCTTCAAGGTGTTGTAGAGCTCACTTTTTATTTCTTCGACTTTTACATCAAATCTCTTTCTATTTCTTCCTCTTGTTGCTGACAGCCTCTTATACCCACAATCCATACCATTCTGTGATTAAATTCCTTTGCATAACTTTAAGAAGATAAGAACACATGCAATCCCGATTAATATGATAAAATGGGGGGTTAGAAGCAATTTCAGAATCCCCCCACCTACACTACCAAGCCACACTCCTATCTTAGAAAATCCCCTTCCAATAGATCCAAATACAGATCCTAATCCTTCTCAGGCTCCTGACTCTTCCAGCTCAGTTAATTCATGCGTTATGTTCGTGATGTTAGTAATGTAGCCGTCCAACTGCTAACCTATGCTTGAAATGTAGGCTCAGCATTCCCAAGCGTGAATGACTTTCCAAACTCCACCCTCCTGTGCAAGGAATAAATCCAACGCAAGGCGATTTTGCATAATCATGGCTCTCATTGCAAGCAATTCTTTATTGATTATAGTTAAAGCATCTGCGGTGTTCGTGGCAATCTGGTCAACTAAGCTGGACAACTTTCTGATTTTTACATCGTTTAATGCCATTCCTATAGATGGTATAAGTGCTTCAGATATACAGCTAAGAATCTGTTTAAAACTATGCTTACTTCATCTTGTATATTGCTCAAGAGGAAAATCTAGTTCATTAGTGTAATAAATTCTAGGAAAAACTAAGGGATGCATAACAACTACCTGTCCAGTTGTGTGGAAGCTAAAAATAAACTGACTTGCAACACACATAATAGATCCCCTTTATGATCACCTCTAAATTTGACAAAGTGTTTCCCTAAATAAATAATTGTGATCGCACTCGTTCCATCACAGTTTCTCACCTGTCTCATTCCCCTTTGGCTGCCATATTATACAGAAAGATCCCTTATTGGTGACATCAATGCTTAATCTTGGAGGTGGTTCCTTTTAATCCCGGCCCCCTAATATACCTCCGTAAAGAAATTGTTGTCCAGAGGTTTTTATTTTTGATTTGTGTTTTTGGATCATTAGAGAAGTAATTTAGCTTGGGTAGACATTGCTGATCCGGGACAAATTTTTCTGGACAACATTTTTTTAAATGGCGGATGTGTTGCAGTGAAACTAATCCCTTAATTTAAACATTATGTAAGATTGAGTAATATTCTTAGTAGCCCACAAATACAGGTTTGCACCATGAGCAATTGCCACATTTTCTAATGGATCATCAAAGCCAGAGTAAAACAATTTAATTGAATCTTCCTGATAGAAAAGATTTAAAAAGACGGAACTCCCTTGGCTGCAGAAGCTGGAAGGTAAGAACAGATGAAGCAATCCTCTACTTCCATAACTTTTACATAATCAGCCAACATTTGATAATACACGTTATAACTATACACACTCTCATGCTGTGCAACATGTAACACCGTATTCTTGGGTGGGGAAGATCTGGCTACAGATTCAACAGTGGAGTTTATCAGAACGTAAGGGATATCTCCTACCAGCAGTTAAACGTCCAACAGCCATCCAAACATGGAAACAGAAATGGCACCTGCCAAAATCGCAAGGAAAAGTGTGCAGCATTGCTGCGCCAGGTTAACATAAATCAGATCAAGGAAATTCCAGATATAAGAGTTAATCTTCTATGCTCTATTCTACTGTCTCTACCCTATCTCAAAAGCTACTGGGATTTTTATTCAGCGTCAACTAGAGGCCTAATCGAGCAATCATCCTCTCACCGTTACCCAAATTCTCTGACGTCCTTTCAACGTTGTCGGTGGTCAATGTGAATAGACTCCCCTTGTGGCTTTTTTTAGTCTTCAGGAAGGCTCGTCAATGACAGTCAGGCAGTCATCAGAATCTGGGCCTGAATTCTTACAATTGATATTTCTCTCCCTCTTGCGTCATTTTGTACTGGACAAGTCTAAGCTTTCATCCACAGTGTCAATTTGATCAAGGTGCTCCTGTTCTTGTAACTCACTATCTCCCCTAATTGTCTCTGGTCTCTCCTTTGTCGTTAAGTTTTTTCCGAGTAGTTGTAGTTTTTGGCCAGCTTTACTTAAATGGACCTGTGTCCTTGGAGGTGCTTGAGATCTCTGGTTCTAATTAAGCTTATTCCTTCTTTGAGGTGGAGCTTCCTTGTCCCACATCAACCTCTACTCCTTGAGGCTTTTGCTGAGCCAGATTAGTTTCAGCATTCCATAAATGCATATTCTCAATCCAGTGGCCGGTATCACAGTGGTCACCGGAACAACAACACTCTCATTGGGTTCTTGCTCTGAAAAGTGCTCATCTGATGGAGATTGTGAACCCTCCGACTGGTCTTCCTTTTCTTCTGAAGCCTCAGACACCTCAGACCTGGGGCGACACAAGGAATTAGTGGATGTTAGCTCCACTTCTTCCTCTTCGTGCCTTGCCCTCTTGGTATGGGAGGCGTGTATCCAATTTGGCAGACCAGCACACTTGACGGCAGTGTTTGTGACCAGGATCACCTAGTAGGGCCCTCTCCAGTGCTCAGGGTTCAGATCATGTCCTGGAGACCCTAAGACAGCTAGAGTAGAGGCATTGACCTGATGAGAGATAGAACGCACCGCATCAGATAATCCCTTCCAGTACTTGAGGACCAGGTCATCTATGATATTTACAAGAGCGGCTGCTGGGACTGGGGGATTTTGCATAGCTCTCCCCATCAGCACCTCATGAGGAGATAATCCTGTTCTCTTACAGGGGGTACTTCGGAAGCTCAATAATACCAAATGAAGAGCATCAGGTCATTTGAGTGACATGGAGGCACAGGCTTTATCCAGCTGAGCTTTGATTGTTCTGCTCGGTCTTTCTACAATGCGTGATGCCTGCAGCCTGTAGCAACAGTAAATTCTCTGGTCAATTCCTAAGGCTGTGCACAGCAGCTGCATTATCTCACTCTTAAAGTGAGTTCCTTGATCTGATTCAAGATGAACTGGCATCCCAATCACGGTATCAACTCCCACAGCAATAGTTTGGAAACTGTCACATCTGTGAGTGGGATTGCCTCAACCCATTGTGAGAACAAATACACAATGACAAGGATATACCTCAGTTGGTTACATCAGGGCATCTCCACAAAATAATTTGGAGACAGTTGAAAGGACCATCAGAATTTATAATGTAGCTCAAGGTCACAGCAACTCTTTTTTCCACATTTTGTTTTTGGCAGGTAACACAGTGCTGGCACAAATTTTCTGCCATCAATCTAAAATGAGGATTATACCAATGTAGTTGGAAGATAGACACCATCTCGTCCCTGCCCAAATGGGTTGGACCGTGCGTATGCGGCACCATTGCGGGCAGGAGGGAAGAACTGACTTTCCCTCGCTAAACACCCAAATGTCACTTACATCCCTAACACATCCCATCTTTTCCCATTTGGCTTTCTCTAGCTCCAGGGCAGTATGTTGCAATTCCCTCAGCTCATTGATGTGTGCAGTTTTTAGCAGTACGTTGAATATAGTTTCTACTTCTGCATTACATGGTTCATCTAAATGAAAGTTGCTGGACTCAAGAGCGCAATATCTGGCAAATCCATCTGCGTAGCTAGTGCCTCTGGTGACAAAATCATTGCCACTCTTATGTGCCGCACACTTCACCACAGCAACTTCCTTTGACACTTGCAAAGCATCTAACAAGTTCGAAATATACAGCCCATTCCGGATGGGGGTACCAGCTGAGATCAGAAATCCTTGCTGCGATCATAACTGACCGAAATCATGCACAACTCCGATACCAAATTGGCTGTCAGTGTAATTAGTGACGCTTGAGCCTTCGGAAGTGCGGCAAGCTCTGGTATGGGCAATCAGTTCAGCTAAGTAAGATACATCTACAACTTCCCTGAATGTGCATACAGCATAGGTGCTTCTTAAATTACTGTGTCGGTCTCTCAAGCAGGGCCCATCAACAAAAAGGGTGAGGTCTGATTCGGGAAGTGATACATCCAGTATGTGATGTCTCGGTTTTATACACAACTCAGTAACGCTAACACAATCATGGTCAACTTCACCCTCATCATCTTCCTCTGAGGTTGGGAACAGGGAAGCAGGGTTTAGTGTGTGGCATCTCTGAATGAAAACATTTTCCACTGGCAAAATGACTTTCTCATAGTGGGTTAAGCAGCTATTAGTCAGATGTTTAGTTCTGGTACTGGTCATGAGAATTACAATGGAGTGGGGTACAATTACAATTGAGGGGTGTCCCATCACTAACCCCTGAGTTTGCTGGATGCTAAGGCTCAGCGCTGCTACTGCTTTGAGACAACCAGTCTACACTGCTGCCACCGAATCGAGAGTAGCTGAAAAGTATCCAATGGGGTGCTTAGTCTCCTCATAGGCTTGTGTTAGTACAGAAAATACACACCCATCTTTTTCATGACAAAAGAGTCAAAAATTCTTTCATATAGTCTGGCATTTCAAAAGCGGGTGCACTACAAAGTAGGTTTTCAAGCTCCTCGAAGTCTTCCATTTCCTTCATCATCCTTTGGTACCAAGTCATTGACACCAGTGAGCGTCAGCCACAGTAAAGGCCTCATCATAAAGGAAAAGTTCGGGATCCATTGTCGGCAATCATCAACCATGCCCAGAAACATTCACACTTCTCTCTGTGTGGTTGGGAATTTCATCTTAAGGACAGTCTCTACACATTCATGGGACACTTGCCTCGCTCCCTTCTCTATCTGATGTCCCAGGTACATGACTTCCTTCTGACAGTATTGTAATTTCTCAGGAGAGATCCATTGCCCATTCTTACCTAAATGGTTGAGCAGGACAATGGTGTCTTGTTCCCAAGCTTCCTTGGTCATCGAGGCGATCAAAAGATCGTCAATATGTTGTATTAAGGTTGGACTACATGGTAACTACAGAGACTCTAGGTTCTTTTTGAGTATCTGATTGAAATAGGATGGACTTTCGGTATACCCTTGTGCAGCACAACAGCACGCAAGTTTCTTTTCTTGGAACCGGAACGCAAAGAGAACCGAGAAAAAAGTCTTGACAGAGGTTAATGACCGTGAACCATTCAACCTCTTGGGGAATTTGGAACTGAATCACAGCAGGGTTTGAAACCACAGGAAAGCCTGGAACGACAATTTGTTTAATATTTCAGAGGGCTTGAACGATACTTCACTTTTTGTTTGGTTTCTGTAAGGCCATGATTGGGGAGGTACATGGTCTCCTGATAACTTCCTTGAAGATGCCCTGTTCTATCATGCTCTCAATGACAGGGTTGATCGCGGAGATAGCTTCCGGGGTAATTTTATGAAGGCGAGTCTGGGGAAAAACAGCATTAGGTCAGAGAGTGATCTTCAGGTGATTAGCACCTTTAATCAACTCGATCTCTTTTCCTGTGAAATCCCAGACCTCCTCAACTGCTTCTCTCAAATCCACTGGTGAGTCTTTCTTTGTAATGACTGAGTATAACCTGACAACAGATTCCAGAGACTGCAATTTAAATTTGGCGTTGGCTGCTTGGGTTTCAATTCAGACACCATCCTGCTTGTAATAGAGACGCAGTTGAGTTTGAAAAGAAGATCTCGGCCCAACAGGTTTACGGGGCTAGAACCACAAATCACAAACTAGTGTTGTTCTCTGATATCTCCTTTTTTTACTGGAACAGGAGCAGTGATTTGGTTGGTACACTGTTGATTCGTAATGCATATAACTTGGACTTCCTTTCCCTATAGGGGCAGGTTAGCAAAAGGTTTATTATGCCAGGTCAAAATGGCAGTTCAAAACTGCCCACAGGCTGAAATGGCAGGCCCGATACATGTTTAAAAAGCTACTTAAGTGGTTGGCAAAATCGGTGCTGGCTGCCCACTAGAAACGTTTAATTTACAGGCCTTGGGTACATGTAGTACCACTCTATTAGGGACTTACAATTAAATTAAATGTGCCAATTGGGTATAAGCTTTTTTAACCACATTTAAAGGAGAGAGCACAAGCACTTTAGCACTGGTTAGCAGAGGTAAAGTGAGCAGAGTCCTAAAAGTCGACAAAAACGTGTTCAGAAAATAGGAGCGTGAAAGTAGAAACTTTGGGGATAACCCTGCAGAAAGGGCCAAGTCTATATAAATGCATATGTGTGCTATGTATATCATTGTAACTTCTTGACACAGTCGCCACTCTGAAAGTCATGAAATCAAGGTGTATCCCTTCCAGATCCTGGTTTAATAAAGACCTTAACAATGAGAGGGGACAACTCTGATTGCTGAGAGAACCTGTAGACAACAACCCTCGCTAACCGATCTATCTATACTCCGAGCTGAATGCCAAAAATACAAAAAACACATCTTCAGACAAGAATCCTACTTTTTCTGAGCTCAACTTGACCAGTCTAGGAATAGACCGAAAGATCTTTTCAACATCATCAAACAGCAAACCACCTCGTTTCCTCAACACTCAATGACTCTACTAAGCGCTACGAAGAGTTTGCAACATTCTTCTCTGAAAAATAGCCAACATTGAACTCTCTCTTGACCCACCCACCTCCATACCCTAGACCATGAATACCCCCCTCGCAAAGAGGGTCCACACAAGGCCTTATCCCCTACTAATGGCTGCCTCCCTAAACTCCCCCTCTCAGCAATCCAGAACTTCAACCTCAACCCCTTGCAATTGAAAAACGATGCAACGTGGACCGAATTCTATTATATCCCTGAAGAAGTAGTCCTCAAACTAGTGGACTAATGAACAGTCCTTCTGTGGTTTGCCTCTTTCCTGAACCAACACTCTCAGCTAATCAAATTAAACAACTCCACCTCAAAAGCAACTCCAATCTCACAAGAAGTTCTGCAAGGGTCAATCCTGTCTCCTGCCCTTTCAATCTCTATATGGAACCCCTTGCAATGATCCTGCGACACGCCATAATTGCCTATCATCTCTATGCAGATGACATTCAAATCTACATTAAAATCTCATCAGTTAAAGTCATCCAGCACTTAAACAGCACTTTATCCACAGTTTAATCCTGGCTGACCAACAATCATCTTAAGCTTGACCCCAACAAAACCAAACTCATGTTCATCCAACCAAAAGAAAAGTCCTTCCCTCTTGATATCTGGCTTGACAGTCTCACTGCATTAGACTGCAAAATATCAATCTCCAACTCTGTAAAATCTCTTGGGATTACACTTGACAAAAATCTGACAATGAAAGAGCATATTAATGCCTCAGCTAAAAGTGCCTTCTACAGGTTGAAACATGTTAAAAAAATAAAACCTTTCATCCCCATCGAAGACCTAAAGACTGTGGTACAATCCTTATTGCTCTCCATACTGGACTACGGTAACACAACTATCACAGGCGCCTCAAAAACACACTTAGCCCCTTTGAAAGCTAGATTCCATGCAGCGGCCAGACTACTGTCTGGGGAAAGTTGCTTCAACCACATCCATCCCACTCTCAAGAACGTCAACTGGCTACCAATCGTAGCAAGATGTATATTCAAAACTGCTTGCATAACCCACAAAGCTCTCTACATGGAAAAAACAGTTTACCTTGCAAACAAACTATCAAAAGCCGGCCAAAGGAGACCTCTTGGAAGCTCCAACAGTCTACTCCTCATTCTGCCCAAAGTCAAGAAAGAAACATCGCGCACCTGCTCCTTCTTGGGGAACGCTCCCAGAATCTGGAACTCGTTCCCTCAGGATTTACGTGGCAATCACACATTCCTGACACATCAAGAAGAAACTTGAACTTCTTCTTATTAATAAATACCTAAATCCGTCCCCCCTAAACAATCTGATTGCCTTGATGCTCCTACTCCACACCCTCCATTAAATTTTGAGTACCACTGCCTTGGGGAAAAACTGTGTCTCTACTCTCTCCACCTTCGCAACTCTTTACCATAACTACCTCAGAACTATATCGTTTGCATATCCTACTGTCTATTGTATACTTCTTTTTTAGTGATTACTATGCACTTCTACTCATTCTTTTCATTTAACTTGTGTAATTGCTGCTATATCGTTCACATATCCTACTGTCTATAGTAGACTTCTCTTTATACTGTTATTATGTACTGTTATTTGCTTTTTATGCAACTTGTGTAATTGGTGCTATATTGTTTACATATCCTGCTTTTTATCGTATTCTCCTTTTTTATATGGTTGCTATGTACTGTTATTTGCCTTTTATGTAACTTGTGTAATTGCTGCTGTGCTAACTCTGTAAAGCGCTCTGATGCCTTCGGATCAAGTTCGCTCTATACAAAACTGGATAAATAAAATAAATAGATTGTCAGCATAGATGATTCTGTGTGCATTGACAATGCAAAAGTAAAACATATTGGCTGTATTTATGCTTGGTAAGTTAAGTTTGTGATTTATCTGTAGTCGCTTATGCAAATCACTCTTTTTGATGCCTTCTATAAATAGATGCATATTCCTTGAAGCCAGGTACACAATTTTACAATAGCAAGTAGTTTGAAATAGTATTTCATATTTTAAAATGCTGCCAAATGAAAGGAAATGAATGTAGAAATGCCTGTTTGTTTTGTCATGTTTTTGGTTTTTGTAAACACTTTGGGCCTTATTAGGATGTCGGGCGGGTCGCTACCGACAGGCCGTTGGTGGCAGTCCGTCTGACATCCAAAGCATCGGTCTGACCGCCAGATTACGATGATGGCGGTCGGAGCGATGTCGTCGGAAGGACCGTCGTAAGGACCGACCGTTGCCTCCGACAGGATCAAGGATCCTGTCTGGCGTTTGCCGGAGGCCTAATCCCTACAATGGAGACGGTGCCTGCAGGGGCCACGCCATAGGGAGAGAGGTGTGGTGCAGCGGCCAGGGTAGCTGACTCCGGAACGCAGGGGATCACAGTTCGATCCCTGGAGCCGGTGGCAGCTGAGCTCAGCATCATGTGATTCTGGGCAATAGCTCACTTAATCTCCCCGACGGCCCCCAGTGCCTGGATACTCTTAGGGGTGATATATTTGTGCTTTACAAATATGGAATTATATATAGGGATTAGGGTGTCCCTTTCCGACAGCCTTTCCATGTTGGCATTTCCGACATGGAAAGGCTGTCGGAAAGGGAGTTTGGGGACCCCTTACAGGGCCCCCGCTCTGCTATGAGGCCTGGGTACCTGTGGTGGCCCCCCCCAAACATCCATACCCCTTGTGCCAGGCACCACCTGGTTTTCTGGCCACAGCACAAGCCGCAATGGAAAAATTGATGTTTCCGGCTGCCTCATGGGCAGTCGCATCCTAATTTGTCAGATGGAACTGTCGACTACTTGTCAGGCAGTTTCCAAACCAATACGAACGTCTGGCCGACTTTGTAATGAGTAAGGGTGGGCAGAGCTCACGAAGTTGCACTACGCGGAATTCCGCGGAGTTCCATAAAAACTCAGTGGAATTCCTTGGAGTTCCGCTCCGCCCTAATTAAAGTAAGAGCAGTACACCAAGACGGGACTCCACCAATCACAGTGTATATAACAATCGCCAATGAGAAAGCAGAGAGCTGAGCCAATCAACTACACCAAGTAAAACGTCTTACTGCTGAATCACAAGGCACCATTTAGTCACTCACAGTCACCACATGAATTAGAAGACTTCCAGCTGGTGGATTAAACTGTAACTGACCATCCTTAAATGTGCACAGGATGCGATCGTACCAACTTAACATACAAGCCAGTTAAACTTAAAACGCGTGATTGGCCACACTATTGATACCACGCTCGATCAGCAACGCGATCCTTCCTGCTCGTGTCCTTGCTGCACGCATTTCCTTCTGCACACGCAGTAAGGCCGATGGATATAAAAAGGCCCACTATACCGATCATCAGTTCCAATGTAATGTCTGTCCAGAAGTACCTTAGAGTTGGCAAAAAACAAAATAACTCACCTGTTCACTGGCTCCTTTAATCAGCAAGCTGTTCATGCTGGTGATTGTCTCTGCCGATAACTCTAACTGACGAGAACTGGCCGAGAGGAGTTTTGTTCCTCGCAGCCCTGGATCTGCTCGTTCCCAAAATATTTAATGGCGAAACAAGCAGCAGACGTGAGCCCCGTACTTAAAACGGATGTATTGAGTTTTCAAAATAATAACAGCACACTTAAAAAGCATGTAACACAGACTGCTCTCAATTGCCGGGACTTTGACAAGGTTCAAGAGCCCTCTAATACTTTCCTCTGTTCTAAATACCACAGAATGCTGCAATACAATTAGCATTCTAAAGAAAAACAAGCAAAGAAATGAAAACAATTGCCTTTCATTCATTATTCGGGAAACACAACCTGCACGCAGTAGTACATAAATCTAGCAGCACCTTGAGACCCTCACGGGTGAGTAGCGCGCTTTATAAAGCCCTGATTGATTGATTGATTGATTGATAAATCAAACGGAGTTTGTCATTGATTCAATCAAAGCACTGTTGGAACATGATATAACCTGCTAATAGCCTATGACAAAAAACATTGCCCATTGGAGGACGATGTCTCTGAGCTCCCAAAGGATCGACTAGAAAGAAACCAGTTTTCTGACTGGCTCAACGGCGTGCACTCACTGCTCTGCTGCTGCTACCCTCATGTTTAGGAATGAACGGGCAGAGTGGTTTGAGCCTCAGGCAGCCGCTGCAGCTGAGACATTTCAACGCTGCGGCTTAACCCCGGCAGAGTGAGAGTGGGAGCAGCGCATTTCTCAGCCACGGCTCTGCCTTTTCCTGGCGCGCGCACACAATCGTTTTGCATGGTTCTGCAGCGAAAGCTGCCTTTCACTCCTGCCCCAGCGTGATAGGGCAGAATACTATATTATAAAGGCTGCACTCACCAGTATTGACGCTGGCTCGGGGCAGCCTTGAAGGGGAAGCGTCTCTGGTACTCCAACTCCTACCCTCTTGTGACGTCATCTCATCTGCAGGCCTTCTACTGTCATGTGGTAATCCGGGAGCACTCAAGTCATGCACCATCATCCCGTCTTCGCTCGTATGACGTCACCAGCAGTGCCCAGTTACCAGCACGCTTGTATTACTGGGTGCTCGTGGCACCAGTGCACCATGTGCTCAGGCTTCTAGGCCCTGGCCATCGGGAGTGTCACTACAAAGGGGCCTTGTACGCTCAGTGCTTCTCAGCCCAAGGGCCTGGACGCAACCTAGTGTGTCACTCACAGCACACCTATCCATAGTTTTTCATTTCCCCGCCTTCTGTCCACACAGAAGCTTCTCATTTGTTGTGACTCTATCAGAGAAGCGTGTGGGTGGGAACAGCCAACCAATCACAAGTGACCCTGTCAGTGAATGGGCTGTACCACCAGCAGAGGGGTGGGCTCGTATTGCTGAGGCAGAGACTGCGGCTGCCCGCGGCCCCCTCAGGGGGCCACCTAAAAGGACAGCCCTTTAGTGCCATTTGGGCACATACACCACCGTCCTGGTCTAGTGGTTGGACTCAGGGTAGGAGTCCTTCGCCTCGGCGCACTAGGCGCGTCACTTCTGGCGCACAGAGGTCGGGGGAGGGTACTTATACCTCCTTCCGCCTCTCTGGCGTCCTCTTTGCGCCAGACACGCCGTCTTGAAGCGCTGGCGTCGGGTTCGTCGCGTCGTGACTGAGGTGAGTGCGGCCTGAGCCCCACCGAGTCTGGGTCCTTCTCCCCCCCCTTACCCTCGGGTCTCACCGCGCTTTATGCATTATCGGTGTTGACCTCCCCCCGCCACTTAATATTCTTTGCCCGGCCACCACAGGAGGCACGCCGTTACCGGCGCGGGCCCCAGGAGGAGGGGTAGTGTCGAGGCCTGCGTGGGTGAGATATAATGCTCGGCCGCACGCAGTGTTGGCGCCGGGCATACCAATCAACACCTCTGGTCTTGCCGTAGTTTAAAGCCGTACTGCGGTGTCAACATGCACGGTTAACATGTTAACATCCAGAAGTTTTGTGTAACAGTGCGGACCGAATTTGGAGGCGGCCTGGCGGTTTCATTCCCCCGATGTTCTTCCCCCCCGCCCAATGCACACTTCGGGACAGAGGTAATAGCTGGGGCAGCCGTCAGTACTGCACAGGTTTGCGTGTTTGCAATTGGAGGCCAGTGTTGAGACGCGTGGCCTGTGTTTGTGCGGGGGGGAGGTGGTATTGCGGCCTGAGTTGCCGACTTGAAGTCGGATGAGCTGGGTTTCCGGTCTCGGCGTCGCAACGCCCTGTGATCTGGGGCAGGTTGCGTTGTCCCCCCCCCTTTTTCATGGTGGACGCTGGTCGGGCCTTTTCGTGCCGCTCATGTGTCGGGTTCGTAGTGTCCTTCAGTGCATTTGGCGGTGAGTTCCCCCCCCCCCGGACACGCTGGCACGCCACTGGTCTGGCGCTGGTTGGTTGCATTGAGTGGTCAGGCATTCCTACCGCCTCGTCTGTAGTCCCCGAGGCCGGAAGGTGTGTTGGGTCGCGTGGGGGGACGGCATGGGGAGGGCCCGCGACAGGGTCCTGCATGGCCTTTGTGTGCCCTGGGGCCGTGGTTTTCTGCCGTGGCTCGCACATGGCGCTCGTTTGAAGGATAATTCAGTTAGAAGGCCGCCTGCCTTTGTTTGAACCGTCATTTTGCTTGATAATTTTGTAAAACTGTACAATTGGTGAAATTGATAAGGCAACACGAACCGAGGATGACGGTAGGATTGTCCTTGGAGGGGGGAACAATTGAGGTGAACTGAGCGTACTTTCCGGTTGGGGAAAGGGCATGCTTACTTAATCAAATAAATATAAAAATAGGTGTTTCCACATGAGGCTTTCTGTGATAACTGTTATACGCTACAAGCATAATGCGGCAAGAATACGCATTAATATCGCTTAATATTGCTTATATATGTATGTATCATAATGTGGAAAACAGTTTGGGAGCCAAGCTTCTAAGTGGATAGTAAATAGACTAATGTGTTTTGTGCAAACTTTAAATTGCAGAAAAACGGCATTTGACAATGTGGTTATTAGTGAAATTCGACCTCTAATGTGATGGTAACCAAAGACAGTGTGTTTGGCCCGTGGTGTCCACCTCGCTTGTGCATTAGTTGAATCTTCATGGCCGCGGTGGGGACACGCGCGGACCGAGGCCCTCAAGCGCATTTCCTACAGCGGGCAGATTAAGCTTGCTTCGCGGAGGGACACCCGGTCAACAATGTACGTCATTATTGACCAGCTCACATCGCCTTACAGCCCCGATGGGGATTCAGGCCCCCGCTAGCATGAAATGAGGTCTTTAAATGTGCTTGGGGCACGCATGTTAGCCCGTCGTGTGTGGTGCGCAATTTTTCTCTAGTGATGTGCCTGTAATTATCATAGACACATGTGGGCAGGTTCCGCCCCTCTTACACCTAGCAGTTTTGCGGGTGGCTTTAGTTGAAATTTGAGTAATTCAGGAGCAAGTCCGTAATTGGATGGGAGAGAATGTGGCCTAACGGCTGGGGTGGTCGACCTCGGAGCGGGTGAAACCGGGTTCGAGTCTCGGCAGGGACGCTTAACATTCCGTGATTCTAGGCACATTACTTAATCTCCCCGTGCCTAACGAAACTATTGTGTCCGGTAACTGGTCGCTAATAATGGCTTCCATGGGGGGCGTGGCTTGCGGAGCCAAGATGGTGGACGCACTGTAAGAGTGCTCCTGGACCCCTCCGCCATCCGCACGTAATCCTTACCGGGAACGAGTCATTGGAGTCTGTACACTGCTGCAGATACCTCACGGCACCTTCGGCTGCACCCTGGGAGTGCGGGATCCCGTACTTTGTCCTCCTGCTGTGGTGTTCCGGCCGGCCGTACCTCGCGCCCAAGATGGCGACTCCCGCACCCTGACTGCGGCTCCGGCTGCTCTCCGGGGGTGCTCTGCCCGACTTGCCCTCGTCTGCTGCGGTGCCCGGTTTGATCCGCCGTGGTGAGGTGGCACCCGCCTTCCTCCTGGTTTGCTCGTCTCGGCTGGCGCGGGAGGCGGCGGACCGGGTATAGAGAGTCCCGGTGGCTTGCTGAGGGGACGGAGTCCTTCGCCTGCGTCCCGGCCCCCCCGGCGGCGCTGCCGCTGTATCAGCTGTCGTGTCGGACGGCGGGGAGGCTGGGGGAAGGCAGGTGCGGGCTTTGAGGCAGTGATTACTCCCGCTGTCTCCCGGGTGCCCCCCCCCTGTCGGTGCGGGGTGGGGCGTCCCGGGGGGCTGCGGCTCTCACCGGCGCCTCCTCATCTCCCGGTGGAGTGCTTGTGCCTTCGGCCGCCATATCGGGCGGCGGGGGGAGCTGGGGGGTGGTACCTGTCACCTCTCCACGACCCGCATTCTGCACGCCTCGTGGGGCCTAGCGGCTGAGCGCTTGGGCGTTGGAGGTGGCCCCCCACGTGTGAATCAGCCCGGGAGGGTGTTGCTGGTCCGCGGCGGCGCCTGCCCTTTACTCGCCGCCTCCTGGTCCCTCTTGTGGGGCCTACCTTCAGATTTGGCCTTTGCCTGTGCTCTAATCCCTCCTGGCGACGTAACAGCGGGGCCAGCCATCACACTGGGCAACGAGGACTGCGAGGCGGCGGCGGCCGCCCCGTCGGGCAGCTGTGGACCCAGGACTGAGGAGTGCCTGCAGGTGGGTGAGCCTGGCGACGGGGAGGTCCGGGGACGTATGTTGGGGCCCCCGCCCCATGCGCGTGGGAGGTCAGCTGGAGTGCGGACTGGCTTCGTGTGGCCCCATCGGCCTCTGGTCCGGTCTGAGTCCTTCCCTCCCACCTCATCTGGACCGCGCAGGAGTGGACTCGGTCCCCCCGGGCCCTGCGGCTAATTTGTGGGACGCTACAGGACAAGCGGTGGTCCCGGGCCGGGGGTGGCTCCGGGGACGACCTCGGCCGCATAAATCGAGCGGCGGGAGGGCTCGTGGCGGGGCCTGTTGTTCATTTGCTGGGCCCCGGCTCGCTATCATTCTCTGAGCGCTGACCTGGTGCGTGGAGGGGGCTCTCCTGGTCCTGCCCTTGCTTCGCCGCTGTTCCACCGCGGCCTGGGCCCCAGATCTCACCTCCTCTCTGCCCGGCTGCTGGCCCCTCTGCTCCTTCCTCATCCCGCACTCTGGAGCCGAGTTGAGCGGCAACGGATTTGGATGTCCTTCGTTCTGGCCATTCCGATTCATTGTACTTGTTCCACTTGAAGGGGGCTGCTGCCCTCTGTTGAGGGGACCACCGGCGAAGAGGTTGGGAACCGGCAGCTTCCGGAGGTGTCACCATGGGGAGAACCGACAGATCGGCGAAGGGCCCCACCACTCAAACTAAGATGGACCGTTTCACCACACCGGACGTCGGTGCGACTGGGGGCCCCACTGAGCAAGAACCTCCGCCGCCCACGGATTTGTCTACTATATTACAGGCAATCCACACCTCGCAAACCTCAGTGGAGGGCAAGATCGCGGAAGTACGTGTGGACATGACCCTCATCCGACAGGACCTTCGTAATGCCACTGACCGTATCAAGGAGACTGAAACCCGAATCTCTACTGTAGAGGAAGATGTCGAGCAACTCAAGGGACAGATGGCCCGTCTCCAGTCGCACACCCAGGAACTGCACCGCCGAGCGGAGGATGCGGAAAACAGGTCCCGGCGCAACAACCTCCGCCTGGTGGGATTTCCGGAGGGAGCGGAGCAGGGCCGCACAACGGACTTCTTGGACAAGTGGCTGCGATCGTGGGTCCCCGAGGGCTCTCTCTCCCCGTGGTTCGCGATTGAGCGGGCCCATAGATCCCTTGCCTCCAGGCCGCCACCGGGTGCACCTCCTTGCCCGGTCATAATGCGGATTCTAAATTTCAAAGACCGTGATGTCATCCTGGCTGCAGCCCGCAAACAGCAGCGGCTCCATTACGAGAACCACGTAATCATGATCTTCCCGGACTATACCCGTGAGGTCCAGGATCAGCGTCGATCCTTTGGTGAAGTGAAGCAAAAACTGAGGGCGCTCAACATTCAATATCGGCTCCTTTTCCGGCACGACTGAGAGTGGTGTTCGCCAATAAAACCTTGTTTTTTGACTCTCCTACTGAGGCTTGGGCCTGGGCAACTGAAGAGCGCCCCTTGCGGACTGGCGACCAGATTTTGCCCCTGGGGGACGAGCGGCGGACCTGTCCATCCTAGGCCTTTTGTCCCCCAGCCGCAGCGCAACCGCCCCGCAGGCGCCGTGGGCCGAGGCGGGCCCGTTCGGACTCCCCAATGGGCCGCTCCCAACAACCAGCGCTGTTCTCCGGGGAGTCTACGGCCGGGAGGCGCTCTGGCTCCTCTGGCCGCCTGGAGTGTGGCGGTGCTTCACCCCGGCCTTCTCGTCTTGATCTTCCAGATACTGACCTCTCCACGTAGTCCGGTGCTCCTGAGAGACCCTGCCTGATCTTGTCCCTGCTTGCCGGGCCTGGCTCCGCAGCCGGGGACTGTGTTCTGACTTGTGCTTTCTTTTCCTCCGATGATCTCGTTTATGTAAATCCTGTCATGAGGAGGGGTCTTCCACGCTTCCCCAATCCCAAGCGTTCTAGTTTGGTCTTGTTTCATTTGTTCATTGTTGGGGCGACAGATGCTTCCGTTCCTGAAGTGTAGGGTGGGGGTGGGGGTGGGGAGGGGAGTGGGGACCGTTGTCCCACGGGGTTCTTTATCTAGTTTTGTTTCCATTATTTTTTAATTTTGTTACACCAACACTCACATTGCACCCGGATTTGCACCCGACGGAGTATACAGAGTTCCCTTTGGACACTACACGGCGCCCTCGGGCGCCCCTCCATGATATAGGCCCCCCCTCTGGGTCTCCAACGCTATGCCATCCCACCATGCCACCATGCCCGATACACCTCTATTAAGTGCTTCTCTATGCATCATGTCCTGGAATATTAATGGCCTCCTGGATCGTTTCAAGCGGGTGGCTGTCTTGCGCTATGCGCAACGCATGGGGTGGACATATTGCTACTACAAGAGACACACTTGCTGGGTAACCACTGCCCCTTTCTGGCGCGCTATGGATACGACAGGGTGTGGCACTCGGGGTTCACTCGGCGTTCCCGAGGGGTGGCGATTTTGGCGAAGCGCTCCCTTCCCCTTGTCATTGTGCAGACAACCCTCGATGCCCAGGAGTACATTTGTGGCCCTCAGCGGCACATTACACGGGAGCCCCATTAACCTTGTATCGCTCTACTCTCCCCCTTCCACGCTAACGGCGACACTAGCCAAATCCGCAGAGCTCCTGGCGTCCCTACCATTGGGTCCCACTTATCTTGGGGGTGATTTCAACGCGGTCTCCTCACCGGACCTTGATACGGACGGCCCCCCTTCCCCTAGTAGAGTCATGCAGGTGAAGCAGCTGAGGGCCTGGTCCGAGTCCCTGGGTCTGTGCGATGCTTGGCGTATATGGCACCCACACTCTAAGCAGTTTACACACACCTCGGCAGCGCACCACAGGCATGCACGTATTGACGCCATTTTCGTTCCATCAACAGATTGCCTTACGGTTCAGGATGTCGCCATCCTCCCACGGGGTATCTCGGATCACTCCCCAGTAACGATTCGCGCGGGTCCTCCTCCCGCCTTCATGAGGCAGACGTGGAGACTTAATGCCTGGTTTCTCCAAGACAGGGAATTCCGGAAGGTGGTGGGTCAGGAGCTCAAACAATACTTCCTCTCTAATGACGGATCTGTTTCCTCTCCGGGCGTTCTATGGGAGGCGGGCAAGGCCAGGATTAGGGGGATTGCTAAGGGCCAGCTTAAACGTCAGCGGCAAGCCCAAGTAGAACAAATTACCAGTCGGGAGGCGCAGGCTTTGCGCCTCGAGCGGGCCTCTATTCAGTCTCCAGATGCCCCCGAAGCCAGACTTCTTGCCCGGCTCCGGGCGGAAATCAAGCAGTTGTCGCTGGAGGCGGCCAAACTCCTCTGGCGTTCGTCGGTGGCCAGGGTATATGGTTGGGGCGACAAGAATGGTTCGCTCCTCCATCGCCTTGCCACATACCCGAGGACAAACCGCATCATTCCCGAGGTCATGGCGCAGGACGGTTCGTTGTGCCGTTCCCCAGAGGGGATGGCCCGTGCCTTTGCCTCCTATTATCAACAACTCTATGAGGCCAGACCCCCATCCCTTTCTCTCGCAGACATGTTGGAGGTCGGGGATGACGACCTTCCCAGTTTAGACCCCGTTAGCCAGAAAGACCTCGATCGCCCCATCACGCGTGAGGAGATAGAGGGAGCGATTGCCCTTGTCTCCTCCGGTAAGACACCAGGCCCAGACGGCCTCCCTCAAGAGTATTACATGCAGTATCGGGACGTTCTTACTCCACACCTGGCGGGGCTGTTTCGGGAGGCTGTTGGAAAGGGCTCCTTCCCGCGGGAGACAGATATGGCCACCATTGTGGTTCTCCCCAAGTCCCAGCCACCCTCAACGCGGTGTGCGGACTACCGCCCTATCTCCCTCATTAATACCGAGGTTAAATTGTTCGCCATGATCCTTGCTCAACGACTCAAACCCCATTTGGCCACGCTGGTCCACCCCGACCAATGCGGGTTCATGCCCTCGCGTGGCACCAGGCACTGTCTCCGTAGACTGCAAGTCGCCTTGGCACATCGTCATCTTCTCACTCCATACCTCGCGATTCTTCTGGTGGATTTTGAAAAGGCCTTTGATTCGGTGGATTGGGGTTTTTAGATGATGTCCTTGATAAGATGGGACTTGGTCCCCATTTTCGTGCCATGGTCAAGGTCCTTTACGCCTCTCCCCGCGCCCGTGTCCTGGTGAACGGGGTTCTGTCAGAGCCCTTCTCGGTTCGCAGGGGAACAAGACAAGGTTGTCCCCTGTCCCCCCTGCTTTTCGCCTTGGTGATGGAGCCCTTGGCTTCCATGATGCGATCGTGCGAACATATGCAGGGATGGGAGTGGCCCAATACTGACCCAGACAAAATTGCACTCTACGCGGATGACGTCCTCATCTACTTGGCAGATCCCGCCCGGTCAGGCCCCCATTTCCTCCGCATTCTTAACCTCTTTGAACGGGCCTCGGGCCTCCGGCTGAACCCTGATAAGTCGGCCCTGGTTCCACTCCACCTGTCCCGCGAATGTTTTGACTGGCAATCCAACATTCCTCTTCGCCGTCAATCCTTCAAATATTTGGGGATATGGATGACTTTGCTCGCTGAACTCAGCTGGGCCCTTAACGTTGCTCCCCTGGTGAAACGGGTTAAGGCGGACCTCCAGAGGTGGCAACAATTGCCCCTGAACCCCCTGGGGAGGGTCGCCCTATTTAAAATTATGGTGCTCCCCCGTTTCCTTTATGTATTACAAAACACCCCTGTAGGCTTTCCTAGGGCCTGGTTCCGTGAACTCGATAGCATAGCCAACAAGTTTTTATGGGGGAAAGGTAGGGCCCGATTGGCACTCAACGTCTGTAGGATCCCCTCGTTCGATGGGGGTTTGGGAATGACCCATCTATATTTGTACTATCTGGCCACGCGGCTTCTCTCTATACATGATTGGTTCAACGGGGGTTGGTCTGACCCGGCCTACAGGCTCGAGGTTGGGGAATTGGGCTTTGCCAGGATTCAGGCTATGATGTATGGGGCCCCTATTCCCTCACGCTTACCGGAGGTAACGCGCTCTGTGTTGCTGGCCTGGCGGGCTGCATTGCGGCATACCAAATGGGCGCACACACTGACCCAATGTACACCTTTGTGGCAGGGGACCTGGCTCAAGGAAGTTAACACATTGCAGGGTTTCAGGGCCTGGGATCTCATAGGCATTTCGCAGCTAGGCGATGTGTGGGTGGGGGATCACATGCGGTCCTTCGGTGACCTTCAAAGCAGACACTCCTTGCATCAGTCGCCAATTCTACAGGTACTTGCAGTTGCGCCACGCCCTCCACGTCCACCTCGCGACAGGTGAACGTCTTCCCGATCATAGCCCGCCAGAGGCTCAGATAATGCTAGGTGACCTGGGTAGGGGTGGCATCTCCCGTATTTACCGCACACTGATCAACAATGCCCCCACTTCCTTAGACCGACTGCGGGCTCAATGGGAGGGCTGGGTGGGCACCTTAGATGAGGAGGATTGGCGTGACGCCCTTATGGCTCCTAGGACGGTCACTGCCTCTGCTAGATTGCGCTTGGTGCAACTATATTATTTACATGCTGCATATCGCACCCCGATACGCCTGCACCGAGCCGGATTCAGCCCAACTTCCGCTTGTGCTAGATGTGGTCACGACCCCGCAGACTTTTTCCACATGGTGTGGGTATGCCCCCACTTGGAGCGGTTCTGGGGGAGATTGAGGAGGAACTCACCGAGGTTTTGGGCTGGGAGATCCCCCATGACCCAAAGCACGCGATCCTGGGCATCACTGATGGGCTGGATGGGTCTCGGAACGAAAAATTGTTTTATACTACGGCAATGGTGGTTGCAAAAAGAGACATTGCAGCCTCCTGGAAGCTCCCGAACCTCCGAGCGTTGGACGTTGGAGGACTGGGGTAGACTGGTGTGCCACGCAGGAGAAGGTTATGTATGAGGCTCGTGGATGTCCTAAAAAATACCGTAGGGTTTGGGGGAAATGGTTGGGGGAGGTGGTTTAGTCATAAAGGGAATGTCCAATTCTATGCTCATATGCTTGCACCAATGTTTGTAAACCGGGTGGTGCTAATTTCCTTTCTTAGTCCTAAAATGTCACTGTGTGAGGCTGTATGGTTTGTGTATTCTTTTGTATGTTGTCAATTCAATAAAACAAAATTTGTTTATCCCAAAAAAAAATAATGGCTTCCATGCGATACTTACAAACACTGGGTTTATCTATTTCTCGCCCAGTGCACCACTCGCCAAGTACGAGTTTTCTGTATCCTTACTGGGGGCAATTTGCTGCAAAGATATCTCTCTGGCTTGGCGACAGCACTCTGATTAAAATTTTGGTAACAATGTTGTACTAATTTGAAAGCATGTTCCATCACAGTTACAGTCATCGCTTACCCTACAACGCCTCTTCGGTGGCGCGCTTCTGGGCTAGGCATTCACGTTGCTGAACTCACTCGGTCATGAAAGTAACCGATGATACCCAGGTAGCCGGTCCTTGGGCCACACGGCACGCCCTGTGATGCCAAGGTTAATTGTTATTTAAATCATGTGCGCAGCTGTGATCTGGTCACCAAAGCCTCTGCGATTTCTCTAGCAGTTCGTCAGGTGCGCAGGGCAGGTCACGTTCCTCAGTATAAACATGCTAGCAAAGGACCTTTGAGCCGGGGGAGGGCAAAGGCAACAACTATTACCTTATGGTAATGGCACAAGTGAATAGAATCTCACAGCTATGTTGGATCAGTGGCAGTAAGCGGGTTCCTATGAAATGCTTGGCCATGTACAGCACATTACCTTCTAATCTGCATACAGAGTGCAGTTCTTTTACGGGGCTAAGCATTTTGGCCCTGTTTAGAGTAACCAGCAACCGTGCCTCAGAGGCAAGCTCTACAGCATTTGGTGCGACTAGTCCCTCCAAGTCAAGGGTTCAAGGCCAATCAGGGGGGGCAAGATCTTCTTACGGTGAGGAATTTGTTACTTTCCAGAGATAGCGCGATGCTGTTTAAAGTCATTTTGTTCGGGAAGAGCCTTATTTATAGTTAGTAAATGGTAACGGGTGTGGAGTTATTAAATTGTTTGGCATCCGCAGATACTTTGGCATTGCCAACCGGAAGGATGACTGCTTTTCAATACGGAGGTTGATTGTCCCTTTCCCATACGGGTATGGTGTGTGGAGCGGGGCATTCGGGCCTTTCCAGCGCACTTCGCCCGTGGGGAGAGCGTTGGGGCATGTGTTTTGGACTGGGGCCTAACTGCCACATTTCCTTTGGGGAAGATTAGCCTTTCGTTTTCAGTGGGTGGCTGAGTAGGTCCATGGGCTATATGTTGGACATGGTATAAGGAGGCGGCCTCTGCAGGGGGTAAAACAGCCTGATTACCCAGTCAGTCGCCGCATACTCCATGAGAGCATAGGATGTTGGGCATTCACTGGGCCCTGGTTTGTATGATGTATGGAAGAACCTTAATTGATGATCTTCCTTAAAGCAAGAGCCTTTGGGGTGCTATAAGGCACTAGGCCACTAGGTCTCATTGCGCCGGAGCATTCTGAAACGTTTTGGAATACGCAGGAACCGCTCTTCTCCCCTCAGTGGGCTTTAAACTGAAGATGGCTCTTGGGAGTGGCGCAGCTGTGTTCGGCTGTCCTTGTTGTTTGCCTACATTGATGTGCTGTGTTAATTAGATTATACCCGGGCTGCAGAGGTGGAATCCGCACGTACTTTCACATTTACCAGAGTCGCCGGTTTTGCTGCCCGGGTGTATGTCAGGGTTACTGTATTAAGGGGGTCATTGGTATATGGCCTGTTTGCGGCGGAAGTGGCCCTATGGCTAGTTCCTGCATGGTGTTGATGTTGCCTGGCGGTATCTTAGTTGGCACTAATGCTTTAGGCCTTGATTCCGTCCCATGAGCCCTCGTAGTGCCCTCACGAAGTCGGACGCTAGTGATAAGTTGGAAACATGGCGACTAGCACTGTTGTCTCCCATAGGGTTACATACACACATAAATGTTGATTATAACAGATGGGCACACCCATGGTGCGGTACATTTGTAGCACAAACAGCGCCTAGAGTATGGTCCCCCTGCATTTCTCGTTGCTCAAATGCGTGTGGTTACTGACATTGATATCTTTCCCGCATTCCTGGGTTTGGTTTTGCTGACTAGAAATGTCAGTCATAGTCTGGAAGTCACTCACAGATGCACTACATTGTGCAAATGTCATAAATAGCGATCGGAAACACTGGCAGCTAGGGATGGGGCCGAACTAGCGTGCAAGTTCAGAATAAGCAAGCTAGGTGGGAAGGGAGTGCTTCTCTATTTGCGGATATTCATGTTTCATGGCAGTACTGCAAGGTATTAGCTGTGGCACCTTTTGCATAGGAGGAGCACACATCGCTTTCAGCACCTATGCTAAGCAAAGATTTAAGCATAAGTGTTGAGGGTAATATAATGTTCCCATGTCTTTCTGAAGGGCTCCATAGGGTAGGATGACCCAGCGGCAAGGAGCAGCTAGGGTAGTTTACATGTGTATTATCGACCATGAAGCCAAGTATGCATTGCGGGGCTCTGCTCACACTAAAGTGGGCCAAGATCGAATAAAGCATAGGATGAGAGTGCGGTGTCAGTCATATATGGCGATTTATGAGAATATGCCGGAGGTGGCGTCTATGACATCACAGACTTGATTTCATTTTGCGTGGCGGGGCGTCTGCCTTGGCAGCAACTGGACAGGGTGCCCTGGATGGGGCAAAACAGTATATCAGTGGGGTTGATTATTGGTACGTTAAACCAATTTGTACGGCCAGGGTGCCATAAAGTGGGAAGGCCACTTGGGGGCAGTGTTTCTCACTGTTGGCCGCACATGAATGAAAAATGTCTTCATTCACTAATACCAATAATGGGCATCGCTCCTTCCTTCTCAGCAAGTTAGACCAAAGCGGCTTGATGTGTCCTTTGACTTTGATGAGCGATTCAGTCAATGCTTTTCTTTCAAAGAACTATTCTCGCCCATTTTAATTCAGTAGTTTGGATGGCGCCGATGTCTCGAATCCATCAATATTTCTTTGACGATCGGCGACTCGCATTTAAGGGGAGGTCCATGGTTCTTTGCGTGGTTAGTTAATGTTTCCAGTACACAAAGACACCCGTTGCTTAAGGCCTCATGCTCCCATTGCTTCACCCTTGGTTTGGTCGTCCATAAAGGGGGCAGTGACTTGCGTATAAACCGTCAGTTGGCTACGTTAGAAGGACTTTTCTCACTACTGAGCTGTAGGACGGTGGCCCGATTGACCTAGTGAGTTATGTAATCCCTGTGATGTCATGATGAGGTTTGGTAGCACAGGGTAATAGGGGCAGATGGTACTAAGTCTCTCTTGTATGGACGATACGAAGGGTAATTAAAAATTGTGTGGGAGCCTGGTGAAGAGCTAAGGTCAGGCTAGGATGTCTCGTGCTTTCACCGCACTGTTGAGTCCCAGTCACGAGCGGATTCTATCAGGGTCAGCTGGCTGTGGGTCAGGAAGCGCCAAGGCATCAGTAGCACTGAGCGGCTTACAGCCAGAGGCGGTATCCAATGCAAAGGGCATCTGTTAGATTAGAGCCCTACTCAGAGGTACCACCTTAAGTGCTTGGAGGTCTGTTGGTACCGCCTTTCAATGGAAGCCATTGTCTAGCGGACTGCTCTGAGCAGAGCAGTTGCAGGCGTAAGTAACAGTATCAGCTGCCAGTTCAACCGTGCATCTTTCACTAATTTACTCAGATAACTGGGACAGGAAGTAAGGCGGGCTGGATAACTCTTGCTTCTACCTGCATTGGCCTTCTTGTCAGGAGTGATTGTCAAAGGGATTGCACTTAAGCCAGGTAATGTGAGCACACATCCACACCAAGCCGATTGTTTATGGCCACCCTGGGACGCATTTACACAGCCCAGCAGCAGGCCCTTGTGGTTGTCAGTGCCATGAATTTCTAAATTGAACTGAACAGGAGGCGTGTCCGGGGGTTACACCAGCAGAAGTTTGGGGAGAGCTAGACTTCACACATGGTCATGGTGTAGGTTTAAGTAGTTGGAGTGGCCCTCTTAGTTGACCAGGGTTTTGATGCTACACGAGGGCATCGCCGTGTTGTGGCCAGAGCACGTGCATTGGGTGTTTCCCAGGGGGCAGCAAGTGGAGGCAAGGCTCTTTCAAAATCTGGCACAAGAACACAAGGTAGTCAGGGCCAACTTGTCTGTTGGGTGACTTGTGTAGGCACCTGTGTAGTTGTCACTCCACGAAGGGGTGAGTTGTCTCTCCACTAGTGGGAATAACACATATATGTGTGTCTCTGGCCTTACAGCTGAGTGGAGCCTGTCTCATTTAGAGGTACGTCCAGGTGAAAATTGCGTATTTAAGGTTTGCATGACCAATGCGGTTTGTGGTATCTCCTAGCGGACCCACTGAAGGTGTACTGCAGCTAAACAGGGAACTGGGAATCTTGGTTTCCGTCACTTTGGCAGGTTTAAAGCATCCAGGGTCGGAGATGGACAGTAGGTACTGTGCATCTGTGATCCGACGGCAGTGAGGCAAGCGGGGTGCGCTGCGTAAGATCAAAATCTCGCAGAAGCAAGTCAGCCAGGTGGCATGCGTCAGTTGGTTAGGCCAGAATGTGTGCCGTGGCTCCAATAGCGGCTTGAAATGTGTTTGGAGCACCATCGCTGACAATTCCAGAGCACACACTGCACCTCGGCCCAGTAGGTGAAGGCCATATGCTCATGTGCGGCTTGTTTTTGTGGAGGGCAATATTCCCTGGAATAACAATGTACTAGGTCATTAGCTGGGTTGAGCATCAAGGGTCACAGCTGGTTAGCAGGTATGTGTGTATCTGTGATCGAGCTTTAGTTAAGCAAGTCTGGCAGGTGGCGTAAGTTGTCACTCCAAATGGTTGCTGTGACTGCAATAGTGTGCGCTATGCGAACAGTCTTGTTCGCCATGGTTTATTAATCGCAAAGGTCTGTGCACATGTCTGGTCAACTTCAACAAAGTAGGTGCACTCTGCTCCCAGGGCAGGTTACGGGTTGCTTCAGTGATGCATGAAATGCCCCGTCCGCATAGCCAGAGCATATAGGCTGGTTGTGAAGCGGTCTTCTAAGCAAGTGTGCTGCTGTTCCATAAATTGGGGAAACAGGTGTTAGGGAGCACGAAATGCTAGAAGGACGGTAACTACAGGTTGCAGGAGGTGGGAGCCACATCAGCTTGAAGGGTGGCAATGACCTCACTGCCATGGGTAAGGGGGCATTCTTGCAAGCAATGAAGGCTGACTTAGGTGAGATCAGCAAAGACATGGTTCAATGTGAGCTCTGGTGGTCTGAGATGATCCCCCGCAGAGGTGGCGCGGAACTAAGTCAGAGGAGGCCGTTGAACAGCCCTGTAGGAGTGAACTGTTCATGGCGTAAGTTCGCAGACCAGAGGGGTCTGGGTTTCATCAGACACGAGCTGATTCAGGCTAATGTTAAAGGCTACTTGGATAAGATGGGGTCCATTGTCACCATTGGGATGGATTTGTTCCCTGGGCCTTGCAGGGGGCCCTGGAAATGAGAGGTGGCAAGTGAGAAGACAGCTGTCTTGGTGGCACGGGCCATCCAGGCGTACGCCTAAGATTAAGTTGACAAACATGGGGTGCATTTGTCACAGGTGGGCATGGACACGCTCCACTGGACATGCAGGAGGCCCTAGAAAGAAGGTTGCAGGTGAGAAATGAGCTGTTTTGGTGGGGGGCTCTGGCGGCGACGGGGGCCGCCTCCAGAGCTGTGGCGGAGTTACAGGGTGATCTGGAAGCAGACGGGTACAGTAAGGGTACCTCTGCACGGCACAATAGGGGTGCCAGAGCCAAAGACCAGAAGCCTCCAGGGCAGGTTCCTGGAAAACCGCGACGGCGCCCCGCTAGTCCTTCGGGCGGTTGGGGGCCTGACCAACCGGGGTTTGCCCTGCTACGCTCCGCCCTGAAAGGGCGTGAGTAATAAGGGACCAATGTGTCACGTGATCCGGAGGAGGATCACCCAAAAGGTGTAGCACTGATTGGGTTCCCCACAGTGCTGGCTCATCAGGTAGGCGGGGCAGCATAGGTTGGTACAGCTGCCTGTCCTTGGATCGCCCGTAAGATAACCCACCATATTGCATACTTTTGTATGGAATAAACCTGCAGCAATATTTTCCCATAACAAAAGTTGTCTTGTGTATTTATTTATTCATGCATGCTCAGACTGTGGGTGGGGATGTTGCCAATAATGGCACTATGACTGACACAGCGCAGTGGACAACCTCTCTTCTTCACTATGGAGCATACATCGGGCCGTTGCCGGTAAACTCCGCTACGCACTGGCGGGGGGCAGAGTTTTTGTTGAACTCCGGGCTCAAAGCGGAGCCACAAAAACTTTGCAAGCTCCGCCGGCGGAGAGGAGTTTACCGCCCACCGTTAGTAATGAGGGCCTATATCGGTTGGGGAGCTGCTGAACACTTGCTTGCCAATACACATTGGTTAAAAACAAAAAGAATTTAAAAAAAAAGCTCACTATGGCACAGAATTCCATGGTCCTGAAAGGAAGTACATTGTGTATAAACGCACTCCCCATGAATGACCAGCTGAAGGGGGCTGACACTTTGCCCTCTGCTGTAGTGGGCGATAAATCTGAGATTGGCAGAAAGAAAACAGACCAGTGGATGTAAAAAGCCAGGTTGAAAGCCCCTATAGGTTAGTAAAAATGTCATATCCATCCATCCATATAGTTTTAGTAAACTTAAAAATTCTTGGCTAATGCCAGACCTTTTCTCTGTAGAGCTTGAGTCCGTTGTTTATCTTTTGGAGTGAATCCGGTGTTATCCGCTCCTGGAAGAAGCTCATTCAGTCTGACATTGCTTCTGCATATTGTCAAAAACATTCACACATCTATATTATCTGCAGGGGGCCTTCAGACGGCATAAAACTTGTGATAAGAAAAAAACAAGTCTTTGCCTGGCCTGTACCGGCAGACAGTGTCTGGGAACATTCGAGTGACGTCAGTTAGGGCATCTTGGGAGGGCGGCACGCGGGATATTATTGTTCTTGTTTGTGGATTTTAATAGCTTTGTTAATGGGGATATTGACTGCTGGGAGCGCATTAGTCGCTCCGTGATTGCTGGATGCTGTTTGCAGCTGTGCTTTGTAAAGTGCATCTCCACAGGTGCTGGGCAGTGAACTTTTCAGCTGCGGGTGAAGGCGTGTTCTTTCCCTAAGTGGGCTGCAGATGCTGAAATGTTTCTGGGGTTGAGAAGCAGCCAGTGTTTATGCAGCACCTGCTCCTGCCGGGAGGGCGTCTGTCCAATGAGGACCCCCCTCCTCCACACAGCACACCTGCCCCTTCACCTTCCCTCTCATACATCACAGCAAACGAACCAGCATGCTGTGGCACAAAGGAACATGTTTAGACTGTGTTCAATGGCGCAGAAAGTCTACTGGAAAAGTATATCTTTCTTGACTTACACTTGTTAAACTAGAAATTTATGTTTCTTCAGATACTTTATGTTACAAACACATGCCAGTTTGGGACAAAAATCGTTGAATGATTGTTCGAAGCTAACATCATTCATCATATGAATGAATAAATGAATGAATGCATGGGTGGATAAGTGAACGGAAGAGCGAAATTGACTGCTCAGTTGAATCAACTATTTTCTGCCCAGACAAAAGTTTTATTACATAGGCAACATCTCACAAAATTCTTGAATTTTCAAAACGTTTTGCAATTTCATGTATTTTTTGGCTGCATGAGACAGCTTCAAGCAGACTTGCCTCATGAGAACAGTAAAACTTGCCCTCAACCTAGTCTGCTACCATTATCTCGTGTGACTTTTGAAAGTTCCATTTTCATCTGAGAAACTGTCCAAGAACATTTTTGCATAATGTGTGAAATTCCAAATGATTTTCTCAAAAATCTGCATATTTATTGAAATAATGATTGCAATATATTTCACCCCTATTGCACAAAAGCTCCATGAATGGATGTATTGGTGTCTCTCTCTCTCTCTCTATATATATATATATATATATTACCTACTGGCGGTCGCCAGTAGGTAGTGGTATAGTTAGGACCTGACTTCTATAAAAAGTTGTTTTTGATTTGCCAATAATTTTGGTGTCATTTGAGCGAATCTTGCGAAATTTTCAAAACTAATTTGACGCTCACTTCAGCTCCTGTCTTGAAAATTTCGGGGTGATCTGTCAACCGGGGGCCAAGAAAAAGGGGGGGTCCCTAAACGCTTTTTCTCCATGTTAATTTCAATAGGAAAATTTAGATCCGGCTACAGCCCGAACTGCTAAACGGAATTACACCAAATTTGGCAAAAAGGTAGCTCTTGGTCCAGAAAGCGCTCTTTTTGTTAAATGGTGTAAATCCGTTCAGTAGTTTCTGCGAAATTTAAAGATTTCTCAGATATGCAACTGTGGCCACGGTGGATCCACGGCCCCTCCCAAACTCGTGCCTGAGATCTGATTGGCTGCCAACACTTCAAACCAGGAAGTGTTGGCAGCCATCTTGTGACTCGGTTGAACCGAGTCACAAGAAAAAACGTTAAAAACAAGAAAAGGGGGCAGGGTAGAAACACCCTGAGCCCTTAGGCCTGTTCAGGGGATCCCACAAGGACCCCCAGGGTCAAAAAAAGCATTTTTGTTTTATTTTCGGCGGTAGTCGCGTTGGATCCGCGAATCCCGTGGAAATGTTTTAAAAAAACAAAACGCAGGTTGCCGTGCTTCGTTTAATTAAGCCCCCGGGTGGGCCAGGATCCGGGGGCAATTACAAATAATAATGCGGGGGGCCTGCAAGGGGTCGTGCCGCCCCCCGCCGACCCGGGAACCGCCATCTCCCCGGGGCTAAACACCCCAAAAATGTGGGAGGCTAGCGCCCCCCGCAGCCCTGGGGACCGTCACCTCCCCGGGGCTATATTAAATTAAAATGCGTGGGGGGCTCCAGCCCCCTTGCAGCCCCGGGGACCGCCACCTTCAAGGGGCTATATTTAAAATAATGCGTGGGGGGGCTCCAGCCCTCCAATGCAGCCTTGGCGACTACCACATCCTGGGGCTTGTAGACTGAAATGCGGGGGCCACGCGGCCCCCGCAGCCCCAGAGACCGCCACCTCCCCGGGGCTATATGTAAAAATAATGCGTGGGGTGGCTCCAGCCCCCCCACACAGCCCCTGGGACCGCCAACTCCCTGAGGCACAAATGTAATGATGACGGGGGTCCTTTGTGGACCCCCAGCCCCGGGGACCACCACCTCCTTGGGGCTATACACAAGATGGGAGGGGGGCTGCGCGGCCCCCCTCCAGGAGCCCTCCATGGCCCTGGGGTCTGCCACCCACACTCCAGTTCTGGCTGCTGCAAAGCCCCGGGGTGCCCACCCCCGGGACATTGCAGTTTGCTATGGCTTGGCGGGAGCACTGCTCCTGCCTAGCCATAGCAAACTCTGGCCCGCTTCATGGAAGTGAGAGCATGGAAAATGCTTCCGCTTCCATGAAGCGGAGCAGAATTGCTTTTGGGCAGAGGCACACATGAAGCTCCCTCTGCCCAAAAGCAATGCCGGCTCCAGCAGGAGGCAGGGAGCCGGCAGGGGCCGCAGGGGCCTTGAGGCTCTCCCCGCGTTCCCTAACTAGAAGCCATGCCTTGAGGGATGGGGTACCTGGGGCAATATCGGCTCGGGAGGGGGGCCACACTGGCTCACCTCCCCATTTAAAAAAAAAAAGTTGAAGGCCTGGCCCCGGGGCCGAAATAGGCCTGGGGAGGAGGGATGCGTGATACCCCTCCCTTTTAAAAAAAATAATTACAAAGGCCTGGCCCTGTGGGATTGGGTCCCCGGGGCCAATATCGGCCTCGGGAGGGGGGCCGCGTGGCCCCCCTCCCAATTATTTTAAAAAATGGGCATGACCAAGGGGAAGGGGTCCCCGGAGCAATATCGGCCTGGGGAGGGAGGCTGCGCAGGCCCCCCTCTCCATTTAAAAAAAAAAAATAATGATGGCCTGGCCCCGGAGGATGGAATTCAAGGGGCCGAAATTGGCCCTGGTGGTGGGCCGCGCGGCCCCCTCCTGTTTTTTTCAGAAAAAATAAATAAAAAAGGATCAGGCCCCAGGGGATGGGGTTCCCTGGGCCTAAAATGATCCAGTGAAGGGGAGCCACGCGGCCCCCCTTCCCGAAAAAAAGCCACACAACTCATGGGAGGCCCGCCCCTTTTCTCCACTACTCTGCAAATGTGCCTCCTGGCACGCTCCTGGTTGGAGGATGAAGTCTCCTTGGCTGTTGAGGATCCTTAGGGGCCAAGAAGACCTCCTGTTTCCTCAAGTGAGCCCCACATAGTGGGATTGCTGAGAGGTGGTCAGAGGCCACGCCCCTTTCTCCACCACTCTGCAAACACTCCTCTCAGCACATTGCTGGTGGGGGGATGACGTCCCCTTGCCTCCTGAGGGCCTCAGGACTAAAGTGAACTTCTTCCCCCAAGCAGCAGTGCGCCTGGAGGCGCGATTACAGAGCGGTGGAGAAAGGGGGGGGGTGGCCTCTGACCACCTCTCAGCAATCCAGCTCTGTGGGCCTTACTGGAGGTAACAGGAGGGCTAGTTGGCACCCAAGGACCCTCAAGAGCCAAGGGGACTTCATCCCCCAAATAGTAGTGCGCCAGGAGGCACGTTTGTAGAGTGGAGGAGAAAGAGGGCGTGGCCACTGAAAACCTCTCAGCAAACCCACTGTGTGGGACTTGCTGGAGGTAACAGGAGGGATAGATAGACCCCAAGGACCCTCAATAGCCAAGGGGACTTCATCACTCTACTAGTAGCGCGTCAGGAGGTGCGCTTGCAGAATGGTGGAGAAAGGGGGCGTGGCCTGCTATCAGATCTCAGCAATCCTGCTGTATGGGACTTACTGGAGGTAATAGGAGGGGTAGTTGGTCCCGAAGGACGTCCTTGGGGGCCAACTAATCCTCATGTTACCTCCAGTAAGCCCCACACAACAGGATTCTCGAGAAGTTGTCAGAGGCCACGCCCCCTTTCTCCACCACTCTGCAAACGTGCCTCCGGCGCACTACTAGTTGAGGGATAAAGTCCCCTTGGCTCCGGAGGGAACTTGGGGGCCAAGAAGCCCTCCTGGTACCTGCTGTAAGTCCTACAAAGCGAAATTCCTGAGAGCTTGTCGGAGCCCCCTTTCTCCACCACTCTGCAAATGTGACTGCTAGTTAAAAAACCTTAGAAGTTCACTAAAAATAACAAAGGTTACAGGGATGTTATAGTAGGAATTAGCATTTAAAAAACCTTAGAAATTCACTGAAAAAAACGAAGCTTACAAGGACATTATAGTTCGCAAATAGAATTTTAAAAAACTTAGAAATTCACAAAAAAAAACAAAGGTTACAGGGACATTATAGTTAGGGTCAGATTTTACTCATACAAAAGCAGAGAAATTCAGCCGTTGTAGTTACCTGAGTTAGCTATAACTCGCACCCTGCAATGCACTGCTTATGACCTCACATATTACATCACTCATGTCATGGTCAGTGACATCACTGATGAAATCTCAAATGACATCAGTGATGACATCATCCAGTGACGGTTTTTAAAAATTTTATGAGTGTAAAATATATATACTAAGGTGTATTGGTGAATCAGTGGGTGTATGAGTGTCTGGATGGATGACTCAGTGGGTGCATGATTGACTGTATAAGTGAGTGATTAGGTGTCTCAGTGAATGTATAGGTGAGTGACTGGTTGTGTAAATGAGTGTATATGTCTGCCAGTTGATGTCTAGCTGGGTGTATGAGTGCGTTAGTGGGTACATGAATAGCTATATGGGTGATTGATTGGTTGTCTGACTACCTCTATGGTTGTCTAGGTGTCTGTGTGTGTGGGTGAGGAGGTGTGTGACTGCCTGTATGGATGAGTGAGTGGGTGAGTCGGTGGCTGTATGGGGTACTGTGTGCATGTCTGAGAAGCTGTATGGGTGAGTGAGTGTCTGTATGGCTGTGTCGGTGATTGAGTGCATGTGTCAGTATGGGTGAGTAACTGGGTATGCGAAAGGCAGTATAGGTGAGTGACAGGGTCTATGAGTGACTGTGTGCGTGAGTAAATATGAGAGTGGCTATATGGATGAGTGCCTGCTTCTGTCACTAACTGTATAGGTGAGTGAGTACGTGCTACTATTTATGAGTAAGTAAGTGGGTGTATGTAACTGTTTGGGTGAGTAAGTGGCAGTGTGATTGACTGTATAGGTGAATGTCTAGGTGTGTGAGTACTTCTATGGCTGACTCACTCAGTGTGTGAGTGATTGTATGGGTATATGAGTGGATATGCCAATGGCTGTATTAGTGAGTGAGTGGGTGTACGAGTGGCAGTATGGGTGAGCGAGTGGATGTGTGTGTAGATCTATGAATCAGTGGCTGTGTAAGTACTGGTATGGCTCCGTGAATGGGTTTGTGAATGGTTGTGTGGGAGTGGCAGTGTGTGTATAAAAGATTCTATAGGGGTGTGAGTGTGTGCGTCAGGGATGCTGTGGATGATGTCATTAGTGATGTTATCAGTGATGTCATTTGAGATGTCATGACTGATGTCATGAGTGATGTCATTGACCAAGTCATGAGTGATGTAATATGTGAGGTCATATGCACTGCAATCCGGTGGCGTGAGTTATAGTTAACTCGGGTAACTATATCAGCAGAATTTCTCTGGCTTTGTATGAGTAAAATCTGATCCTAACTATAACGTCCCTGTAACCTTTGTTTTTTTAGTGAATTTCGCAGGTTTTTAAAATTCTATTTGCTAACTATAACGTCCTTGTAAGCCTTTGGTTTTTTCAGTGAATATATATATATATATATACACCTCCAGAATCCGTTCTCCTCCCAGAACAAACGAGGAACACAGCGGGTCTGTGGGGTTTACTCATTTATTTCTTATGGCATAGCGCGTTTTCAGCTGGATTGCCTTTTTCAAATGCCGATCTCTCAGGTGCTTGCGTGAGCCTGCTATTTTGCTCCCATTGGAGGAAACCTTTTGGATCTTTAAAAGCGACTCAATGTCCCCGAATTCCTCTCTCTGGACACGTAGGACCTTTAATCACCAAAGTCAATATCAAAGAATATTTGAGTAAATCCCCGCAGGCTTCTACATCCTCCGTAAATCCCGATAGCTTTTGGATATTTAAGGCGCAGTTTAAGTAAACAACGGCTTCCCATGCAGTCATGGTCTGAACTCGTCAGCAACTTCCATCAGCTTACGGGTAGCGGCGGTCCAGGGGTCTTCCAATACCTCGGAAATCCCACAACTGCTTGGGCCACAATTGCCCCTGAACACCAAGGGACGGGTTCCCCAGCATGTGTGTGGCTACTGGCTACATGCAAATATACCTCCAGGATCCGTTCTCCTCCCAGAACAAAGGAGGAACACAGTGGGTCTGTGGGGTTTACTCATTTATTTCTTATGGCATAACGCGTTTCAGCTGGATTGCCTTTTTCAAATGCCGATTTCTCAGGTGCTTGCGTGAGCCTGCTGTATTGCTCCCATTGGAGGAAACCTTTTGAATCTTTAAAAGTGACTCAATGTCCCAGAATTCCTCTCTCTGGACACGTAGGATCTTTAATCACCAAAGTCAATATCAAAGAATATTTGAGTAAATCCCCGCAGGCTCCTACATCCTCCGCAAATCCCGATAGCTTTTGGATATTTAAGGCGCAGTTTAAGTAAACAACGGCTTCCCATGCAGTCTTGGTCTGAACTCGTCAGCAACTTCCATCAGCTTACGGGTAGCGGCAGTCCAGGGGTCTTCCGATACCGCGGAAATCCCACAACTGCTTGTGCCACAATTGCCCATGAACACCAAGGGACGGGTTCCCCAGCATGTGTGTGGCTACACGCAAATATACCTCCAGAATCCGTTCTCCTGCCAGAACAAACGAGGAACACAGCGGGTCTGTGGGGTTTACTCATTTATTTCTTATGGCATAACGCGTTTCAGCTGGATTGCCTTTTTCAAATGCCGATCTCTCAGGTGCTTGCGTGAGCCTGCTGTTTTGCTCCCACTGGAGGAAACCTTTTGGATCTTTAAAAGCGACTCAATGGCCCAGAATTCCTCTCTCTGGACACGTGTATGTATATATATATATATATATATATATATATATATATATATATATATATATATATATACATACACACACATATATATATATATCTATATATATATCCCACAGTAGGTCTCCTCCTTTTCAAGCAGACACGGGGGACACAACGGAGCAAGGTACGGCAGCTTTATTAACTGTGTGGCATGACGCGTTTTGGTGAATACCTTTATCAAATGCCGTGAGTTACTGGTTTAGCTGCTACATAGTCCTTTAAATAGTCCCGCCTCTCCTTTGAGTGTGGAGGGCTCACCTGACTCACATTTGTTCCGGAGCCATCGTTATGGTTCAGGGCAAAACTTCAACTCCCACAATGCAGCTTAATGTACCGCCGAAATGTGGAATACTTGCAGCTTGGATGTCGATTGCTTGCTGTGAGTTGAATCTGTATGCGAGCATGGTCAGGTTGAATCCGCAGCACAGATGTCATAAAAGCTGCCTCCCTTGCCCCTACTTCCAGCCGCACTTCACCAATCCTGGCGGAAACTGGAGACGACGGTAACAGTGACCCCGTCTCTCCATACAGTGATGGACTGTGCTTGCCAGCAGTTCCTCTGCCTTCTTGGGTCGGGTGGCGGTTCTCGGATTCCGATCCCTCGGATTAATTAAACTGAAGTTGCCACTGATGCCGAGAACGCTTAACGGAAGGGTCCCCCTGCTCGTCACTGGCTAACGCGCTACACATCCCACAGTAGGTCTCCTCCTTTTCAAGCAGACACGGGGGACACAACGGAGCAGGGTACGGCAGCTTTATTAACTGTGTGGCATGACGCGTTTCGGTGAATACCTTTATCAAATGCCGTGAGTTACAGGGTTAGCTGCTACATAGTCCTTTAAATAGTCCCGCCTCTCCTTTGAGTGTGGAGGGCTCACCTGGCTCACATTTGTTCCGGAGCCATCGTTATGGTTAGAGGACCAAGCACCAAGCCTGACAGAGGACATAGAAGAGGCCAATAAGACTTGGTATGACTGGCTCAACAAAGTCACAGGCCAACATCCACAGAAAACCAAACAAAGTAAACTGGAGGTTAGGATTAAAGCCCCATGGTTCAATAAGCAATTAATTCTTACAAAAAAATCATGTAAAAGAATAGAAAGGTTGTGGAGAAAAAATTATGATCCCGCCATCAAAAGTCAATATAAGGCAGCTATTAGACAATATCATAGGGAGATGATCCAAGCGCAGACCAAATTCTATGAAGAAAAAATTAACTCGGCACACAATTGCTCAAAAGAACTATTCAAAGTAGTATGCTCCTTAACTTACCATCCAACCAAGAAGTAAACCACCAACCCTCTTCCATGGAAAGATGTAACCAGATGGCGAACTTTTTTAAAAACAAGGTGGAACTACTATATGAGAATCTACAACAAAATAGAAATATCATAACAGCTAACACCTCCCTCCCTACGTACGAAGACCCAAATATTAAAACAGGAAAGGGACTAGATCATTTTACAGAAATACAAGTAGAGGATCTGATCTCCACCCTGCAAAGGATTAAATCTGGCTCGCCCCAAGATCCAATTACACCAGATATCCTGCTACAAGCGGGCACAAGAGCAAAATCAATCACTGCAGCCTTGGTATCACTCTCCCTATCCCAAGGTGTAGTCCCAAAAACATGGAAACATGCGATCATAAGGCCATTATTGAAGAAACCCCAGTTGGATCCAGCTGAACCTGGAAACTACCGACCCATTTCGCTCCTACCACTATTAGGCAAAATTGCCGAAAAAACTGTAAACCACACCTTGTCCCAATATCTAGAAGAAAATCAAAGGTTACATGACTCACAAATGGGTTTCCGGCCCCAACACAGCACAGAGTCAGCTCTGCTGGTGGTAACGGAGGAACTAAAAAGAGTGTTAGACCAAGGATGCAAAAAAACAAAAGTTCCCTTCTCCTGTTGATGTGATTAGGCAGAGATTATCTCCTCCTGGGCCTCTCTTTTCTCTCCACGAAGAACAAAAGAGAGGAACCTAACCAAGTAAAGTCCGTCCCACATATATCCCTCAGAAATGAATAAGATAACAGACTTCCTTGAATGATGTTAGAAACAAGAAGTTTGAAGTAAATTGAGACAGCGATATATAAAACGCACTCTACGCAACAAGTCAAACAGAATCCATTAAAATTAGAAGATAGCCATACATGGTGAAAATACTGAGTGAGGATACAGAGAAACTTATGAATAACAGGCAACTAAAAGCACCATTCTATCTTTTATCCGAAAATACTGAAATAATATCTTTTGCCGATTGATTGAGGCTTCAAAACAGTCCCAAATTCAGATGCTTTATAATTGGAAATTGTTGTCCTGAAGAAGGTGACGATATTATAGAACACCGAAACGCCGCGTCGACAGTCTTTTTTCAAAATATCTTTGTTTTATTATTATGTATTGTATATGTTTTTTTAATAAATAACATGGAAAAGTGTTTTTAACTGATATGGATGAATAATGAAGAATGTACTGGTTAATAAAATAGGTAAACCTCTTATTCCTTTGCATCTGTGTAGTTGTTTCGTTTGACTGTGTAATCACAAAGCATTGAATTATTTTATTGTAAATTTGGCAACCTGCATAAGACTCTATCGCACACTTAATCCCTTTTTTTCTCACGGTGAGAAAGAGAGGCCCAGGAGGAGATAATCTCTGCCTAATCACATCAACAGGGGAAGGGAACTTTTGTTTTTTGAGTCCATATACCCATCCCTTTTCCAAAGAAGGGTACCTCCCACATGACCTTTAGATCATTAGACCAAGGATGTACAGCGGCCATTCTACTCCTGGATCTGAGCGCCGCATTTGATACGGTGGACCATTGCAAATTGATAAATAGGCTAAAGGAAGAAGGTATCACAGGCACAGCGATGAAGTGGCTGACTGCATTTCTGAAAGACAGGTCATTTCAATTGCTGGAAGGGAACTATCTATCAGATACCTTACAACTACCGAGCGGAGTGCCACAGGGCTCGGCACTGAGCCCCACACTTTTTAATATTTACATGCAACCTCTAGCAAGGATAGTACATGAATTTGGTCTATCCATAGTGTCCTACGCAGATGATACACAACTTGTATTATCAGTGACGAACGGCCCCCACTCCTTACACAACAACTTAGGGCCTTGCATGACTCGAATAGCTGAATGGATGTGTAAATGTTCCCTTAAACTGAACGGGGATAAAACGGAACTTATGTTCCTGGGAAACAAAACAGTCCCCAGGAATCTTATAAGCTGGCCCACTCAGTTGGGAGAACCACCAACTTCCAAGACTGCCATCAAAAACCTGGGTATCTGGCTAGACGAAAATCTTAATATGGAGATCCAAGCAAAGAAACTTTCCGGCAAATGCTTTGGCCTACTCCATATGCTTTGAAAAATCCTCCCTATCTTACCTGAACAATCTCGTAGAATTGTGGTCCAAGCATTAATCTTGTCACAGCTGGACTACGGGAACTCTCTGTATCTGGGCACCCCAAAATACGTCATTACCCGGCTGCAGGTAGTGCAGAATGCCGCAGCAAGGACCCTGCTACAAATCCCGAAACAGCAGTCAGCCAGGACAGCCCTGAGTAAACTTCACTGGCTTCCAGTCCAGTCGAGGATTAAGTTCAAGGCCCTGTGTATTGCCCACAGAGCCATGAATGACAGAGGCCCGGCACTAATCAAAATACTGGTTAAACACTACACACCGAGTAGGACCCTAAGGTCTTCACAGGACCTTCTTATGCAACAGGGCAGAATAAAAAGAGCAAGATGGGGAGGAAGGTCCTGTAAGCACTTGGTTCCCAAAATGTGGAACACACTACCCAGGGATATGCGCATGATAACCAACGAATTAGTATTCAGAAAAAAACTCAAAACACTGCTATTTCCTTAAAACCACCCGATCTCAGACACTCTGACTTAGACCATCGTTGTTATGTTTCTCCTAGCGCTGGGAAGCCTAAGGGCAGCTACGCGCTTTATAAATCCATAAACATAAACATATGGTTCAGGGCAAAACTTCAACTCCCACAATGCAGCTTAATGTACCGCCGAAATGTGGAATACTTGCAGCTTGGATGTTGATTGCTTGCTGTGAGTTGAATCTGTATGCGAGCATGGTCAGGTTGAATCCGCAGCACAGATGTCATAAAAGCTGCCTCCTTTGCCCCTACTTCCAGCCGCACTTCACCAATCCTGGTGGAAACTGGAGACGACGGTAACAGTGACCCCGTCTCTCCATACAGTGATGGACTGTGCTTGCCAGCAGTTCCTCTGCCTTCTTGGGTCGGGTGGCGGTTATCGGATTCCGATCCCTCGGATTAATTAAACTGAAGTTGCCACTGATGCCGAGAACGCTTAACGGAAGGGTCCCCTGCGCGTCACTGGCTAACGTGCTACACATCCCACAGTAGGTCTCCTCCTTTTCAAGCAGACACGGGGGACACAACAAAGCAAGGTACAGCAGCTTTATTAACTGTGTGGCATGACGCGTTTCGGTGAATACCTTTATCAAATGCCGTGAGTTACTGGTTTAGCTGCTACATAGTCCTTTAAATAGTCCCGCCTCTCCTTTGAGTGTGGAGGGCTCACCTGACTCACATTTGTTCCGGAGCCATCGTTATGGTTCAGGTCAAAACTTCAACTCCCACAATGCAGCTTAATGTACCGCCGAAATGTGGAATACTTGCAGCTTGGATGTTGATTGCTTGCTGTGAGTTGAATCTGTATGCGAGCATGGTCAGGTTGAATCCGCAGCACAGATGTCATAAAAGCTGCCTCCCTTGCTCCTACTTCCAGCCGCACTTCACCAATCCTGGCGGAAACTGGAGACAACGGTAACAGTGACTCCGTCTCTCCATACAGTGATGGACTGTGCTTGCCAGCAGTTCCTCTGCCTTCTTGGGTCGGGTGGCGGTTCTCGGATTCCGATCCCTCGGATTAATTAAACTGAAGTTGCCACTGATGCCGAGAACGCTTAACGAAGTGTCCCCCTGCGCGTCACTGCCTAACGCGCTACACATCCCACAGTAGGTCTCCTCCTTTTCAAGCAGACACAGAGGGGAATTATAGGGGGTTTATGAGGTGTATCGCAGACAAAGACGGAGATAGAAAGGGAGGAGCAAGGACACCATATTGAGCACAAGGTACACAGTGGACAGGGGAAAGGTGTTAGGTGACGTTTACCTGGAGGAAGGGGCGGTGAGAGGAGTGTCAGAAGTTGTGAAGAGCGAGAGTCGTTGTATGGGAGTTGTAACTCTTCAGGGGTGGTCAAGCATCTGGATGGTTCCATTTTTGAGGGAGTTTTTGTGCATTAATTAAGAGCGTGCATTCTTAACAATGTGCAGAATATTATTTAACACTTGATTTCACACGTTTATGTTCATATGATTCTATCGCCATTGAAATTACTTTGCTACGAGCTGTTAAAGTGTGCTGACATTGGCTTATGCAAACTAGGCCTCAATTAGGTTTCAACGCCATCTTGTTCAAAATGGATATCTCATCATGTTCATGCTTTATTTATAATTCTGTTGCAAGTAGCTCAGCAAGACATGTTTTCTTTATTTCTGAATGACACTGTTCTTGAAAAAGGCTCTTTAGCATGGGCTCACTATTGTAGCATTTTCCAAGGATCCTTCCCCATTGTATGCACTATTACATTCATTCATAATGGTTCACTGTTGCTTATGTAACCGGTTTGTTCTGACACCAGCGGATGACATTAGGACAGAGGGGCTGGATCAATATTTATGTTGTGGGTTAGTGATTAGCTGGTAGGGCTTTACGACAATTTTAAAATCTGTATTCTGATTTGTTGAAAATGTATTTCTTTGCTTAAGCCACAGTGGTTTTGCAGTTTTCAAGCTCTTCTATGGGGAAATTTGCTATTTAAACCTCTGAATTTGGGGGTGAGCCAGAAGCTTTCCTGATCCTCTAGGGTTGTTGCCCAATTTGTTTTTGTTTTTTCTGCACATTTAAGACTGTGCCTATCAATTATCTTGCCTGTTATTCTGTATTTGTTCTAGTTAATGAGAGCCTTCGGGGCAATGATTGCTGCATCTGCATTTACTATTCCAGTGTTGTATTTTTGAATTTTGTAATAAACATTCATGGTTTTCCTAAATTCCACTCTAGAACTCACTGATTGAGTCAATCTTTCCTTAATTAACTGTATTTTGATATGCTGGTTTGCACTTTGTCTCTGGGACACATTGCCTCAAGAAATCGAGGTTAACACCGTCCCTGATCCACACAACTAGTGGGCGTGTTTTTGAGGTGTAGGATTTCAGGGATACACCATGAAGAGGTCTTTCTTGGAAAAGAGCATCTTCAGCTCCTTGTGGAGAGAGATAACATAACGTGTATTTGTAAAGCGCATGTTCACCCAGAAGGTTATCTTGGCGCTGTTATTTATTGTTACTCAACTCAATGGTACTCATTTTATCGACCTCAGAAGGATAAAAATCTGAGTGGGCCCACCGGGATTTGAACCTGCGACCATGAGGTCAAACACAGACCCCTACAGTGGATGCATTAGTCCACTAAGCCACCGGACCCGGCGATGGGATGGAGTTAGTCATATCCGGAGCAAAATATCGATTCAGATCCTAGAAACATAGCAGGAGTCTCGTCTCCTCTTTCCTGCATTTGTGAAGTCCACGCTAGTGATGTTGCTGGTGCATGAAATGCAAGCCACACTAGTGGCCACAGTCTAAGGGCCTGATTTCTACCGCCAAACTCGCGGTGGCACATCGGGGGCAGTCCGGCAACCGCTGCACCGGCGGTGCGGCTGCCGGATTACAACTTGGGCGATCGGACCACCCTGGTACTGCCGCAACTGCCAGGGATCAGAGATCCCTGGGTCTGGCGTAGTGGTCTTGAGACTTCAATATGCTTGTTGGTGCCCTGCGGCACCGCCAAGCATACTACTGCTTTCCTCACCACCAGCAGTCTCATGGAGGTTCTTACTCCATGAAACTGCTGGCTGTGAGGGTAGAAAGGGGGCCCTATAGGGTCCCCTCTTGACCCTGTGCATGGGGGTGCATGCACGGGGGCACATGTTGTGTCCCCCTGTGTGCATGCACCCCATTCCTACACACCATGGACTTAACAGTCCATGCTGTGCAGAAACGTGCACTGGCGGTCACGCTGCGGTGCAGTTTAATTAAGGCTCACATATGAGCCTTTAAACTGCACCAATGCGGGACCGCCACACCATGAAAATACTCTGAATCTGGCAGGCAGCAGTGCAGTTTGGTGGTCCTGGAGCAGGGTGGTGGCCTGACAGCCCATCTCCAGGACCGCCAAACTCAAAATCATGCCCTTAGTCACCTGTGGACTGCCAGATTTGAGTGCCATAGAGACGGTCAGTACCAGCATCACTTTGGAGGTTCCTGCCTACTGTCATTGTTTGTTCATCCAGCAAGGGAGATAGGACTGTGTGAAGGTCGAGGGGGATGCTCAGACCTTTTGTTCAGCTTTAATGTGGTAAGCAATGTCATTGGCCAGTATATAGCCGCAACAGGATTCATGTCCATTCAGATATTGGAACTGCTGATGAGATACACAACTGGAGGTGGTGCAGAACTCTTTTAATATTGATGGTTCCAAATATAACTTAGGCATTTTACCAAATCTATGGATCAACTACTGGCCCCCAGTCAGAATGTCTGTCCCACTACCTGCACATGGCCACCCATGAAGCCAAGCTGACTGAAGTGAAGCTGCCATGCCATTACCCAGAATGTAGAAACCAGTGCATTGTGTGTTCCAATTAGCGGGACTAACACAGGCGTTTATAGGGAACATCATTTAGCCAGTACTAGTTGATCCTCCATCATGTACCCACTGCAGAACCTTTGTCTCTTATTGGCAACATTTGTCAAAGATTATGAACATTTGGTCTAAGATGGATTCGGTAGCACTTGATATTCATTCCCAGTACTCCCTCTTGCTGCCTTCTCTTTTCCAATGTACACCTTCTCTCTTGGCCTAAGATTTACAGATCATGAGGTTATGGTTGCACCTTTTCCTACTTGATGGCTAATCTCTTCAATAAACTACCCTTTGCAATGAGGACCCAATCCAATCACCTTCTTTTCTGCAAAGATCTCAGAACCGGACCTTTCGCGACTGAACCCTAGAGCTGTCAACTCTTACTTGTAGCCCTAGCGAGAGGGCATCACCTGCTTTACAAGACATTTTCATCATCATGATTCTTCTTCTTAATTTCCTACTATGAATCTGGCTCAATCAAACAAATATTGAAATGTGCACTTGTGTATGGCCAAAATATAATAAATAGAGGGTAAATGACACAAATATTGATTCCAACATATTGTGCAACCTAAATATTGCATCAAAAATATCGTCAGTACCAAAATATAATGGACCTGAAGATCAAGGGTAAGAATATCTTTTTTATGTGTATAATATAGTTTTTAAAATTATCGTTGTATGTCTTATTGTTTACTTGCATATAGTTGTAGTAAACGTTGTTTTAAATAATTTTACGTTTATTAGTACTTATATTATATTTAGATGTTATTTTTATTATTACAATAGTTTATCATTTTGAATGCGTAATTTGAAATGTCAGAAATGTAGTTAGTAACCTATAATGTATTAGCAGGTAGTTCGGTCTTTATGGGAATATGGTTGAAAGTTATTTAAGTTCTAAATGATTTTGTTCTATTTTTCATTTATTTTTATGTTAAATATTTAATTGATAATAAATTATGTGAATTAGTTATTTGATTTATTGTTATTCAAATTACTTATGTGTATTTTGTGATTTTGAATGTCATTATTGTTCCATATAGTTTAATTACTAATTTATAATGTAAAAGGGGGTGGAGGGTTTATAGCGAGATATGGTGGGAATTTATTTACCTTATATTTGTTTACATTAAGCTTTTATATAAATTAAATATTCATTTAGTAAATATTTATATAGATTGGTTAATTGATTAATGTATATTTTAACGAAGTCAATTTTGTGATTTTTCATTTATAATATATTTTTGTATAGTTTAATTACCAATTTAAAGTATAATTTTTTTACGATTTATTTTTATGTAAATTAAGTTTTTATTTGGTAATTAATTCTGGGAATTGTTATGTTGATTATTTGTTATTTGATGTATTTTAATTACTTAGGGGCCCATTACGATGTCGGGCGGTAAAAATACCGCCATCCGCCATAGCCTGAAAAGACCGCCCGCCTGCAACATGGGAATACCGACCGAGCAATTATGATGACGCGAAGCAACCACCGCCCGCAGCGGAAAAAAACCACAGATTACCGCCCGTCCATGTCAGAGTCCAAGACAATCCGTCCGCCACGGACGCAATACCGCCAGAAAACTCCAAATACGACCGCGCGGACGGACTACACACGGGCCGTCAAATTATGATCCACCCGACATGAGCGCGGGAAACCAACACATTTCCCGCCCGCAATGGTGAACAACAGAAATGAATAACTGACAAGGCGGAAGGCCTTGGGGCCACGTCCGTGCACGGAAATCAGTGGCGGCACAAACAAATACACACAACACGGACAACAAGTCCACACAGCAAACGAGGCCAAAATACCCAGACACAGAACACATCCCAAAGACACATCCCCCTGCCAAAAAAATCAATTAAAATAGATCCCAGGACACCAGGCCCAACACACCTGAAAACGACAGACCATCATGACACACCCACATAGGTGAGTACAAAAGCAGCCCCCTCACAGACCACAAACCCTTGCACCATGACAAAGCCAACACCACAGCAGAGAGCCACAGAGGAAAGTAGTATACCACACGCACGCACACATCACATCCATCACCACAACCACCACCACCACCACCACCTAAACACCGGCACCACAAACACCCTGCACATCACACACCAAACACACCACACCAGCACCACAAAAACTACACTACGCACCATGGCAACACAACGAATGCCCAAGTTCACTGCCACAGAGTTGACGGTCATGGTCGACGAGGTCATCAAGGTGTACCCACAAATCTATGGGAACCAGGTCCAACAGACACCAGTAGCCACCAGAAACAGGATGTGGAGCAGGATCGTAGACCAGGTGAATGCAGTTGGGAACGTGCCACGCAACCGGGGGGAAATAACCAAGAGGTGGCAGGACCTGAAAAGCGTGGTCAGGAAAAAGGAGGCCAAGAACCGTGAGCTGGCTGACAGGACAGGACTGGCAGCGGAACTCCCGCGCCATTCAAGACCTTCAAGGCGTGGGAGGAGAAGGTGCGAGGCATACTACATCCGGAGAGTCTCATCGGAATACCAGGGGGAGTGGAGGCTGGTAAGTACAAACAAATGTATACCAGCACACCTCCATGTACAGTCATGCACTACCACAATGCCATAGCTCCGAGGGCCGAACACCCCCATGTCCAGTACACAATTCACAAGACATCCCTCACATATGCAACAGACACTCACACTCACCCAGCCCATAGGCACCAACAAAGAAAACCATGGGGGCATGTGTACAGTCAGTCAGCACCACAACTCCCACCAGCTCCCCTTGTACCCCAGATGTGCCGGAAGGAGCGCTCCCCACACCCACACCCATGTGGCAGCCATAGCTGCACAAACCAACAAGTAACAGGTAAGCAGCCTTACCACAAGGCCCGTGTATCGGAGGGGGGACTGCAGAAGTACTCCCCCCACCAGGCCCCCACTCCTACAGCGCAGCAAGATGGAGCACTCCCCACACCCATGTGTCAGCCAGTGCAGTGCACACCTACACCCGACAGGTAGATATATTACCCTACATGGAGGGCTGTCTGTGGATGGTAAACCATCACCACGACTCACAACACGGCCCCCACACCCACAGACCAGCAAGATGGAGCACCCCTCCCTCTCATAACCATGTGGCAGCCATTGCATTTCTCCCTCAAAACCAACAATTAGGAAGACTACTGTACAGGGCGGGGCGTCTGTAGGCATGAGGACTGTACTACGACTAACATGTGGGACATGTCACTTAGCAGAGGAACAGGTAGCACTGCTCCCTGTCACAATCATGTGACCAATGTGCACCCGGACATCAATTACAGAGTCATAGCCCACATGAGCCATCTCAAATGCAGTAACACGTAAGGAGTCACGTCTGCATGCACAAGTCTAACTGGAGTACTGACCCACATGGCGTGCACTGTGCCAGTCATCACACACATCAGCAACACCATCCAAGTCTTGTCCATGTAGTCGTGTCTGCTTCTACCCTTGACATTGTACAACATCACCCATGTAAGTCTATCATGTCCAAATGAAACATAGTGGAACCCCAGTAATGTCACATACACCACTGGACCCATGAACCACACAGCTACACAATGCACATTCAAAATCTCATCCATCTCATCATCCAGCCCCAGTGTCATGAAAGGTATATCATCTAAACAGTTGCCCCATAGACAGTAGTACAGCAAAGAGTCCTGCCGATGACCAATAATGTGTCTGCTGTGTCTGAAGCACTCGTCACACTGTGAGTAACAACATACAAAATGTAGTCAACACCCCAAGAGCACTGCATTGCTGCACATGGGTGAGAGTAGCACGCACACCAAGGAATTGTACCATCTGCAATACGTTGTGTGGCATACAACCATTACTCACTCACTACAATGCTTGCTGTGGAATGCCCTTAAATGACAACAGTGAGCAGATATGCTGGCTAAGTCAGACATACACACACCTTTGTCTCTGTAGTGTCGTGTGGCCAAAACACATGTCCCCTTCTGCACCCATATGTCACAGTATGTACCACAGTACCATATTTCAACACCAAAGCGTTCATGGGGCAATACCCCTTTTGCCATCTGCGTTTCCAAGCGTTGCATGTGAACCCCAAAAACATATTTCAACACTAAACCGTCAATGGGGCTGTACCCCGTTCCCACCAAAGCCACAAAATGTAGAGGTACTGCAACACACACCAATTGGCATTTACAAATCCGTCCCATGCCACATGCACCCATCACACTATTCCATTGCCTTGATCACGCACACACATTGTAGAGACATACACACGCATCCGGGAAATCAGTGCACAACTGTGCACAAACTGTGCATGTCAGACATCTAACACAAACCTTGCAAGGTGCAACACAATAACTTTTCGTCTCCGCCCCACAGGTGACGAACAGCATGATGCTGCGGATGGAGACACCAGCCATCACAGCCAGTCCACAAGCCCCCCAAACGGACTCACGGATGTGGAAAGCCTGGACACCTCTACGGACGAGGACTCCCCACCTGGCACATCTGGCGTGGCAGGGCACAACAGCTCCCCAGGACCCCTCCTACCCACCAACCCATCTCCCAGGGCTGTTGGCCAGTCCCAGGCCCCTGCTGCCACGGTCATTGCGGCCAACACCACCGCCGCAACCACCACCACCACCACCAGGGCCTCCCTGACCACTCAGCCATCCCAAGAGGTGGCACGCACCTCCACATCTACCCTGGGAGCCAGGAGGAGGCCCCGGGTGACCAATGTGGTGAGTGGGCAGGTCGGTGGCAGCAGTCCAGGTGGAAGGAGCAGGGTCAGGCCAAGGCCAACAGAGCCTGGGAGCCAAGCCCTGCCGCAAATAGCCAGAGTCCTTGGGGCCTATGAAGAGGCCCAGGGACAATGGGCCAGGTAAGCTTTTGACACGAGGGAAGTCCTTGGGGTGTTGAGGTCCATGGACGCCCACATGGGCCAACTTGTGGACCTCATGCGCCAGCTAGTGGTGGAGGTGAGGGCCCACTCAAGGCCAACCACACCACCTACGCCACCACCTGCTGGGGCGCAGCGACGTGCAACATCCAGTTCCCCTGCGTCCACAGCGAGTGGGCAATCCTCAGCCACCACCAGCAGCCCACAAACACAACCCCCTCCCCTCTCAAACGTGGAAGGGGCCGTCCGAAGAGGAAACAGATGTCCAGGGAGGACTTCGCACGCTCCAAACGCCAGTGAGTCAGCCAGCCACGGTGGCCACCCCCTGCATTCACTTGGACTACCATCCTACCCCACACTGCCAGTCGAGTGGCAAATGTCTGTTGGACTGCGGACCCAGGACAACATGGGTACACCTTGACCATCATGCGGACAGGACCGTCAACTCATTGTACAGCAAGCACCACCTTCTTGATCACCTTTCCCACAATCACATGTCACCTTTAAAATAAATACACCTGTATCACATTCTATGTCATCTGCTATGTTTATTATCAATGGTGCACAAACGTCAGCATGTCCAGAAATTCATCAGTAGTGTGGTCTGTCGATAGGCCAGGAGAGGCTGTAGGGACCTAGGGGTGACAAACAGAACAAGAGTCCATTGACTGTGTGTGTCACACACTCATCACACAGTACTTGTCATCAGGCCTAAGCAATGTACACACATCTCACAGAGCAACAGGGCACAATGTCACAGCCACTCTCAGTGGCATACTACCCTGGACATGGACCATTGCCACACAGCACTCAGTCAACAATAGGCCGCCCTGACAATGCACACATACACCTACACAACTACAGCGACATCAGCCGTCGTACATGGTCACTCACCGCCAAGTGAAGTAGCGGGCGATGAGCTGCTGACGCTCATTCACTGCTTCCTCCTCTCCACTGTCCTCGTCACTGGACACGGCTTGGCCTGCAGGCGGGGGCCCTGGCTGATCACCGTCATCCACTATCAGGGGGATCTGCCTGCGAATCGCCAAATTGTGCAGCATGCAGCATGCCACAACTATCTGGCACACCTTCTGTGGGGAGTATGCCAGTGCACCCCTGGTGCGGTCCAGGCATCTGAATCTGGACTTCAGGAGTCCAAAAGTCCGCTCCACCACACGTCTGGTCCTCCCATGTGTCTCATTGTATCTGACATCAGCTGGTGTACGAGGATTGCGTAGTGGACTTAACAGCCAAGGCCCATTAGGATATGCAGAGTCACCAACAATCCATGCACGGTCCGGTTGCAGATTGGTCATCAGACGTGGGAGGATGCTGTGGTGCATGATGTGCGAGTCATGGGTGGAACCGGGAAACTTCGCACACATGTGTGTTATTATCATGTCCGCCAGGCACACCACTTGCACATTCAGTGAGTGGAAATGTTTCCGGTTACGAAAAATGTGCTCCATGGCCTGTGGTGCAACAAGGCCAACATGGGTGCAATCAATTGCACCAACAACCTGGGGGATGCGTCCAAGTGCATAGAAAGCACCCTTCACCGCAGGCAAATCACGGGCCCTGGGGAATCGGATGTACCGGTTCCTGTACAGCATCATAGCTGACAGGACATCCCGTAGCACCTTGCTGAACATGGGCTGGGACATCCCACCTCCACTGCCCACCGTGTGTTGGAATGAACCGGTTGCGAAGAAATGCAGTGCAGCCATCACCTTAGCCGTGGGGGTGAATGCAGTAGGATACACCCTGCGAGGACGAAGGTGGGGTTCCAACATGGCACATAGGCGATGCAGGGTGGGCCGGTCCAGACGGAACTTCCTTATGACCTCCACATCCTCCGTGTCTGACAGCAATTGGTACGGGCGATGTATGTTTGGTCTCCTCCTAGGACAGATGGAAGTGGACACATGTCAATGCAACACACCACATGGTATTTACACATACACAAAACAAAGATCACTGACAAAGCAATAGTATCACTGAACAGCTGACAAGTAGGGACAGCACAGCAACATTACACTTACACAGGTCCCCTTACCAATAGCAAGGACCACTGACACATACCATTGCCATGAGCATGCACATGGGGATTAAGGCCATATTAGCTTGATAGGCATGATGATGGATTCAGACTGCATATGTGGGTAGCGGCAACACCACGGCAATATACCTAGCTGCTGTGCCTGACACCGCTTCCGAGGCTGGGTGAGTATGGCACACACCAACAACACAACGTACACAGGCTGAGCGGTACACCAATCGCAGCAGCTTGGACACGCAGAAACAGCCCCAAGGGGCTATATCAGTGTGGGAGGGTGACAGGCATTACCACAGCTACCAGGGACTGCTGACTGCCACCCCTCAACAACACCTGCTGCTGCTGCCACCTGTCCACCTTAATGTCGACGACTCTGATGATATGTCCAGGTCCACTCACCAGCGAGGAGCTGCAGTTCCTGGATTCCGAGCTCCACGCACACTGCCCAAGGCAAATACCGGCAAAAGTCATGTGTGTGTAAGACAACTACAGTGTGTGTGGGAGTGCATGTGGGGACACACATGTCGTTCATCCGCAGCACTATGAGTCTGAGCCTGTGGGGTTCCAACATGCACCGCTTACCATGCTAACTACAGGTGGAAGGGGTATGTAGGCTCTCTGGTGTTTCCCCATGCATGTCCCTCCCGAGTGGTGGTACATGGCATTTTCATGTCAGACATCCAGTGACACAGACACTTGGCAATGCATGATTCTGGGCAGCTATTGCTTGTGTGAATGGCTGGCTGGCTCCCTGCTGGCCTTCTCAGTCTCGGCAGACCTGGGCTGCACATTGACCGCCCAATCCTAGAAGGAAACTACACTGACTGTACTGTGGGTTACATGTGTCATTATGTCACAACTCTCAGGAAATGCGCTAACTCAGCCCTGTCAATTGAACACTCCAGGCCTTGTGATAGGGATGTGTGCGAGAGATGGTGGCACTGAATGTGACCTCCATTGCGGGGTGAGCCTTTCACAGGGCGAGTACGTTGAGGGCGGCGCAGTGTTGGACACAGTGAGTCCACCCACAAAGATGTGTAGCCTTGTGAGCCATGTGTCGGCCTACCTGACAATGGACAGTAGATGTGGGCAGACTACACATTGCTCAAAGTGCTGGCATCCTGAATAGAATGGGATGAACAGGTACTGTGTACACACTCCCACCAGCATGCATTCACGTGTGGTGTACACATGCTGTAATGCCATGTCCCATACCGTCTTGGCTCTGTTACACGTCTCTGATCATTTAGGATTGGTCAGCATCATGCCACTGTTATTGGTGGATGTGGGTGATGCTGAGAAGAGTATGTGTGATATTCCAACCCTCATGTGTACCATCCCTGCCGTTGGAAGTCCACCAGTTCAAGGCCTTGTGATGAGCCATTGCATCAAGTTGATGCTTCTGTGTATGTGTAACCGACAGTGCAGCCAATCCCACGAAGAGGGTGACGTCATCTGCCGGATGTGAAACCATGTTGCGGCGACTAATCGGGGGATGCTCCCTCGTATTGTCAGGTTGGCACGGCGCTGCATTTCACCACTAATGGTCTGCTTTTTGACAGTCACACAGCCTGTGGCGGATGCACGTTTGTAGGGGCATCAGCAGCAGGCAGGTGTACAGTACTATGGGATTGTGTCTTTTGCTGCGAGAGGCAGCATGTGTCCACAGCCTACCCATGTTCTGGGTAATGTGATGTTAGTTGTGTGATGCAGTGGGTTGTGAGTGTACTCTGTGCTGGGTGCATCTTACATGCATATGCGATTCCTGAGGGTCAAGATGTAATTTGGGCACTCTGCATAGTCAATGCGTTCAGAGTCGTAGGCCTCAGGAACAGCCTGTAGTCAGCTGGAGTGGCAATTCACATGTATGTTAGTGTCACTGTGCATACTCTGATTTCGTCCTAAACACATGTGTGCGATGCCTCACCTCATATTCCTGATACTCACACATCCGGCACATTGTGCAACAGTAGTTGTGCTCGTGCGATGGACAGTTGTCTGGCATGGGCTCATAACCATTGTGGACTGTCATGTTGCAGTCAGTGTGTGTGATGACACATTCTGCTCCATGCAGGTATGTCCTCGGCCTAATTATGTAATGGTCATCCTTAACACCATCAGGAGAGTGGGTGTGTACACAGCGATGAGTGGCTATGGCCGCAGGGTGACAGTCCGGGTGTTGTTCCATGTGCACAACACGTGTCACTTATTGGCGGGTTTATTACCTGTACGCCATTACGTGTTGATTGTGGTTGCTGTATACATTTGCACAGGTATCATGCAACATGTGCACTTGGGAATGTTCTGTGCTGGCTCCGTTGCACATGTCTGTGGATTTGATGCCAAATGAGTGAGGCCACCCCGCTCTCCCTCATGTGTCATCTATCATGTGTGCTGAGGGACAGGGGACGGTCAACAGTGGTGAGGCATTGGATGGTGCAGCTGCACAGGAGCTGGGTGAGACTAATGTGACCGGCGCATCGGAGGGGGCAGACGTGTGCTGGATGAATCACAGGCCCATACGAAAATTGCTGCGTCATCTCAGTACAGAGGTCATGTATCCATGTTTGCTAGCACAGGGGACGTGCACTCTAGCTCCTCTGCAGCCAAGCGGAGGCCAATGCCCGCCCTCCCAACGACTTCCACTGGTGCAACACGTGTCGGCACAAGGATGAAGGATAGAGTGTCTTCACACCAGGCACAGCTGCCCCTGCGACCCCTGCTGCACTCAGTGCCGGGTCTGTTGGGCATGTGCGGCATCTGTGCGTGGGTCAGACAGCTCTCCTTAATGACTTCATTGCCCATGCCAACACCTTTCCGCAGTTGACATAGTTCATGGAGGGCCTACATTGACGCATGGGTGGGCTACACCAGTCTGTCCAATAGTTGTCCCCCCAGTCAAGGTGGTCCTTGGACTGGGCCACTGTCAGGCTGACATTCCTGGCCTTCCTCCACCCCCCGGAAAGTGGCGCATCTGACAACAGCAGGGCACGAGTCCTGACAGAAGAGGTGGTGGCACGCAGACGTCATGACAGGTAGTGACGTCACGGAAGATGGCTTGCACCATCAGACTCATTGCCTCCCCTCGCTCACCCCACTGATGCGATTGCATCATAGGAGCACGCGCGTGATCAGCAGCTCCAATCTCTCCCCAGAGAGGCCAAATAGTGTATGTGTGGCTCCATTCGCTCCAGTCATCGAGCTCACGGTAAAATAGGTGGGGGGACGCCGTACAGCCGCATGGTACCCCGACTCGTGCCCTGGACAACAGTGACAAAGCATGGCTGTCTCCGGAGTCCAGATACACCACATGCAACACACAGTAGCTGTAGCTGCCCTAGCGGGCCATGCCGCAAACACCATCCCAGACGACATGTAGACACACCCCAGCGCGCAATGTCACAGCATCCGCTGCCATTGGCAAGGGACCCATGGTGTGTGATATGGGCCTCATGGTGAAGAGACTCCGAGCCATCCACCGCCAACGGGTGTCATGCAACTCACACACTTCGCTAAGCCATTAGGTAGCTTTGCCTGCACACCAGGGCTCGAGTCCGGGTACCATGCGGGTGTACGGCGTCCCACCACTTATTTTACCGTGAGCTCGGTGACTGGAGCGAATGGAGCCACACATTCACTCTTTGGCCTCTCTGGGGAGAGATTGGAGCTGCTGCTCACGCGCGTGCTCCTATGATGCTATCGCTTCAGTGGGGTGAGCGAGGGGAGGCAATGAGTCTGATGGTGCAAGCCATCTTCCATGATGTCACTACCTGTCATGACATCTGCGTCCCCCCACGTCTTGTTCGGGACTTGTGCCCTGCTGCACACTGAGAATGTATTGCCTGCGAGATGTGACCAGGAGCAGGGTGCCATGACCTCCCACCCACCAAGCTCCACTGCCATCCCATGCCCTGGGTAGCCTGTGCAGGTGGACGATGTAGGGGGTACACCTGAAGGCCAGGGGTGTAAATGTCTCGGCAAGGGCCTGGCTGATGCACAGCAGTATTCAGCATGTCCCCAGAGGGAGGGCCAACGTCTACACCTGATGCAGCATGGATCGTGTGCCCGCCTGTTGTGCCCACACTTGTCCACATTCATCCCCAGACAGCTGGTCTTTCCACATACCCAGAACAGTGGTAATCTACCCCGCCGGGTTCGGCCCCACACAGTCTGTGTCGACACTGCATGTGTGCACCCACCCGTGCCACCGACCCACCTGTGCCAAGCAGCCCTCCCGCTTCACATGCCACATGTGTGTATTCCACAGTTGTGCTTCTCTCTCAGGGGCGGACATCCAACTGTCCCGTAGCATACAGACTGCACCCAGTCAGACTGGCATCCTGTTTGAATGTTAGGCACCCTCACACAACTACCTGTGCCACAGTGGTGGCTGTGCTGGCTATCGTGACTGCCATTGCAGTGTTGCTGTCCATGGCAGGGTACACTCACACACAATGTATACGTAGCTTTTCGTATCCGTACTCTGCACATCGGACTGGCCACTGTCCCTGCTGTTGTACATTGTTGCCGCCTGTCTATGTATTCTGTGACTGGATGCTGTTGTTCCTGTAGTGGGTTGTGTCTGTGTAGTTGCTGTTTGCAGTTGTTACTGTGTGTGTATAGTTAAGTGAGGCACATGCCGTGAATGGTACCTCAACAATTGCAATGTCTGGTCTCACATTCCTATGTGTATTATACGTGGCTGGGACTTCACTTCTTTAAGACTCTGCTACTTGTGTGTGTGATGTAGACGTGTGTCTGTGACACGGATTGTCTGCATGTATTTGGTGGTATTTCTGTGTTAATGTATACGTGTCATGTTTGCGTGCAAGCAAAGCACAGGGTGTGTGTCTGGCCACAGGATGACAGGTAGCATGTGCAGAGTGTGCGGGTATGTGTGAGCTTACTTTCTGGCTGGCCAGCAGTGTAGGTGTATGTGTATCTTGTGATGAACATGGAGCCTGGGCACATGGCTTACTTTCAATGTGTGCATTTGGGAGGTGTAGGTGTGTGTGGTGTGTGTGGTGTGACTTTGGGGTAGTGTTGGTGTGTGTGTGTGCGCTCTGGCAATGTCGACTACACACATGTGTTACCCAGGGGCATGGTCAGTGTTTGTATCCTTGTTCGGGTCTGTTAATGTGAGCACATGTGTGTATTGTCTGTTGCACAGTGTGTGGGTGTGTCCTTGCAGTACAGGATGACTCCTACTTGATATGTATTGGCCATTGTGGGTCTGCAGGGTGAGTGAATGTCAAGATTGTGCCTTGTTCAATTGAGCATGTATGTACATTTCGGCGGTTCGTACTCACTGTGCAGCCCTACCCACCCACACTGATGTCGTGTGTGTTTTGGCATGCATTGATGTGGCGTGCTTCTGGCATGGCTCCTATATTTGCTTGTTGAGTGTGATGTCAGACTGTGAAGGTGATTGTACACATATGTAGGACTGTGCTTTGTAGTGACCAGGCCGTCAGTGTTGATGTGATGATCTGTTGGGCCACGTCCGACTCTGACATGCCAAGGCCCACGACCTGTGGTAATTTACTGGGTCCACAGTGGCAGCAACTCATATGCATTGACATCCAATGTCACTTGACTACATGGTAATCTCACGAGTCCCGTGTACTTCACACACTGTCATCCTCTCTCATTCGTACTTGTCTACGATCAATAATTCTCCAGAGTCAGATATTAGCTTTAAGGCATGTATTTGAGCTTACTTCCTCTGTGATGCAGGATGTGGACACTACTGGCAGCGTAATGCATGTGGAGGATATACTTAGCATGATTACACATACATAAGGGGGTACAGGTAGATGTGATGAGTCGTTAATTGTGGAAATAAGGCTTCAGAGTTAAGAATGCCCTGCCCTTGCTATGCTACAGTACATTAGCTCATTACTGAGGTGCACTAGGCTGTGACACAGACAGTATAGGTTTACCCTACCAGACAGCTTGACATCATAAGCACAGTACATCTAAGTCCCATGGTACAGGTTTACGACAATAGTGACTCCGACACACCTGCGTCAGAGGTGACATCAGAGCATGAGCCTACATGCATGCAGCATAGTCTCACATGTTGTTGCGATATGGTGGCTACTGCACATGACTCAATGCCCGGGGACATGTTGTAGGGTGTTGCATTTGTTGTCCATGCAAATGTCCTGGCACGGAAGTTCAGATGAAGGTGAGGTGACAGTTCTCAAGTTATACAGCAGACAGATAAGCGTGCACTTACAGGAGCATGTGTTCAGGTGCGCAGCATGCATATTGTAGCATTGTGGTTCGTGCAATGTTGGCCATGTGGTCACTGTACACAGGTCCCATACGTCAGCCTCCCCGTGTTCATGCAGGGACACGGGATATGGTGATGGACAGGGTGCATGTCCCGGAAATGTCAGGTGTCATGACAGTGGAGTTGATGGTAAGGTGTTTGTTTCCGAGTGCATGGTATAGTTGTTGCACAGCTAACTGGCCACTGCGTGCGGACGCCAAGCATAGGTACGGTGTTGCACATGAATGTTCAATTGTGGGTATTGATTTGGGGACCCATGAATTGACAGGTTGTCAGGTATGCGATACCTTCCTGCAGAGCATCCCTCGCATTGGTGGTATTTATGGTTGACATCCAATGAAGCGGATGGTGGGTTGCAACGTGTTCCTCGTAAGTTGTCCCTTGTAGAATCCTGATGGGACATGTCGGGTGACATTCGATGAAACTGTAATCCAGCATACGTTGTGCGGAGGCACACTGGTCCCATTGCAGTGTGTGTCCGATTGCAGCCACAAACGCCATGCCCCCATACACTGAGCAGTTCCTGTCGTGGGCGTCCAGGGGTGAGAACAGGTGTACCAGGTCCCCAATTGGACATGCCGGGTTGGAGAGACATAAATCCACAGGCCAGTGGTACGGGCATCTCCGACAGTAGAACACAAGGATGATGCAGCTGAACATTTCAATGCGGTAAGTTACTCGATAACTTACATTCAGCATAGCCAGATTTGCACAGCCCACTATCTGTAGCAGGCTATTGCTGTACAGCTGCATCTGTCTGGCGTAGGTGTATAGTACTGGTGCACCGTCCATTTTGCTGCAGGGTGCTGTGATGGCGTGCTCCGGCTGCCTGGGCTGTCTGCTGAGTGCAACCTCCGACGATGCTGGGTATTCTTGAATGGATGTTAGGCGGCAGGACTTTGGGTATGGCTTGGGAGGCGGCCACAGGCCCTCATCCCACATGCTCCTATGAACGGTCAAGGCCAGTGGTGTCTGACTCTTTCCTGATTACTTGCATTTGAGCCACAAGGAGCAGTGGTATAATTGTATTTTGTGGTTTTATCTTTCTTTCATGTTCAGCGTTATCTGCCAGTGGAAAGTTGACTCAGCATGGCTATGTTTGGGTTGTGGTTGTTACAATGGCTCCGTTCTCCTGCAGGATATGTTGCAATGTGATTTGGGTGTGGGAATGGAAGGACATTCACTGCTATCTGCTCTCCCGTGTGTGGGTGGGTCACTTCTTTTCCGCTGTACATTGGGACTTGTGTGTGGGCGTAGTGATTGTGAACACCTGTTCTCAGGCAGCAGGGTTTCTCTGTTTTGTACATTGCATGGCTTGTTATTGCGTGCAGGATGGTATAGGTATTGTTTGTTGTGACTGGCGTGCCTTTTGCGGTCAATGTCCATTGTTTGTGCTGTTCTGTAGCAGCTGCCGTGTGCTTCTCCATGCTTTGCACACAGGTGTGTGTCCTCTTTCGACGTCACTTTGCTCCCCTGTTCGGCACACTTGTGTGACTACGTTTTGACAACTGTGAGTTGTCGGTTGTGGTCATGATTTACGCAGGGGGACCACGTGACATGTGCCTTCAGGGTGGGGCTGGTGTGTGTGGTGTGTAGTTGTGACCCTGTGGTGTTTGTGTGCAGCCCATGCATGGCGCTGTCGTTGGCCTCTGCGTTGTGCGCATGTGCGTCATCGCCGGGGCGCTGCGGTGCCGTGACGGGGACGTCACCTCCTGGTCCGGGGTAGTGGGTGCCCAGGATGTTGCGGCTTGTTTATATTTTACAGGTGGGATATGTGTGGGTACAGTGTTGGATGTGTCCTGTCCCCACAGGGGTGTCTAGGGGGCCCATGTACAGTTTTTCCGCCCTTGCATTGTGTGCGGTGTTTGCATGCCCTTGTTGTGTGTCTGCCTACCTGCGTCGTCGTTGCGCGTTCACTCCTAGGTGCTGCATCAGGTACAGCATTGGGATGGCCTGGAGAGCAGGATTCATGTCGGAGTAGGCCGGGTTGGTGTTTCTGTGGTCAGCAATGTGGTTTCCGCCTCCTGTTCTCGTGCGGTGTCTCTTTGCCGGTGAGGCTGTTTGGTTGTGTCATCGTAATTTGTACGCCGGGCGGTACGTCATTTCGTCGGACGGTGTGCCTCCGTTGGCTGGCGCCGCTACGTAAACGGGCGCACTTTGATGGCGGGCGGCGTCGCAGGCTTGTGGGCGGTATTTGCCTGACTTTTCACATCCTAATTTGGCGGGAGGGCGGGCAGTTGCTGGCGGACGGTAACTAGCGGTTTTTACCTCCGACGGCACAGCGGTAGTGTTTCCGCCCGCCATCGTAATGACCCCCTTAATTTGTTAATAAGTGTATGTATTTATCTTTTATTTATGTTTAATGTTTGTGTTTATAAAATGTATTTTATATTTATAATTATTTTTATTTGTATTTGTTTTATTTAATTACTAGTTTAATGTTATTATTGTTGTATTTATATTTTCTTTATTTTTTGAAGGGTGTTTGTGGTTATTTTTGGGTAAAAGGAAGAAAAGTGTTTTTATTTTAAATGTCTTCAGTTTGTTGTTTTAATTTTCAAATGCATTTTTAATACTATTTTTTGTTACTTTGCATCAAATTTTTATTTATTTATATATTATATATTTTATATTTGAATATGTTTTGATAATTTTGTTTTATTAGTTATTTACAAATTTTGTTTAAAATATTCAGGAGATAAATTGGTATAAGTAACCCTTGCTAAGTCCAACATTTTCTGCTTACATTAGAGTGAGAATAGTACATTTAACCTCTCCAAAATCCTACACTTTCCCTGATTTTGCTTATATTGGAGTGGGAATAGAAAATCTAACAACTCCAAAGTCAAGCACTTTTCTTAGTGTTGCATAGATTGGAGTTGGAGTAGGAATAGGAAATCTAACCTCTCCAAAGTTCAACACTTTCCTTGATTTTGCTTACCCTGGAGTGTGAATAGGAAATCTAACCCCCCAAAGTCCAACACTTTCCTTACTGTTGTTAGGCCTGGGCAGAGTGTAACTCCGCGAAGTGACAAAAAAACTCTGCCGTACATGGCGACGTTCCGGAAGCAGTGCAGTGAGGTAAGTTGCGCTGCTCGCGCTGATTTTTAGATCCTGGTGTTTGTCTCGCACTGTAAAATCAGCACGAACTGCACCACACGCAGCGCCAGAGGGCGCAGCTTTTTTCTGCCACTCAAGTAGATGTTCTTCTCAAGCGGCAGCTTCCTCAACGTGAGCGGCAGGTTTCTGATCGCGAGCGGTCGCGTCCTGCCACAACCGCCCGCGTTGAGAAATCTCGCCGGGAGGAGGTCTAGCATTTGGTTTTCCTCGCTCGTGCTCTCCAACTTACCGTTGGGGAGCCGTGAGAGAGGAAAAACTCCACTCTGCGCTGCTATGTGGAGTTTTTCGGAATGGGAAAAACTCAGCGAGAGGTGTGGAGCGGAGTTTACCACTGCTGTCAAAATAGTAAATCTAACCCCTCTAAAGTCCAAAACTTTCCCAGATCTTGCTTACGTTGGAGTGGGAATAGTAAATCGAACCCCTCCAATGTGTAACACTATGCCTACTTTTGTTTAAATTGGAGTTACATTTCTATTTTTGCTAATGTTGTTTAATTTTAATTGTTATGTTTCCAATACTTTGTATTTGTTAAAGTTTATTTTATGTTTTAAATGTAATTTTCATTTGAAATTCCATTTTTTATATGAATCTTATGTATTTAATTAATTGTGCTATACACTTTTGTTCATATATAGTTTTTATTTTATTTTTTTAGTTATTGTTAATGTTATTGCTGTATTTTTAAATTGTTTAATTATTGGTTTTATATTTTTGCTAAATATATATAAATATATAATTAACACATTTAGTTCACAGTATTAAGTAAAACTATTTTTATATAGTCATTTTAATATTTAAATTAGGTTATGTACCTGTGTTTGTTAAATATGTGATTGTTACTTTAAAATTTTTGCTAATATTTTTAGTTTAATGTATTTAAAAAAAATTCTTTTTTGTTTCAAAGCATATATATGCATTATTTATCTTTTACATAAATTAATAATAATGCTATATGTATAAATACATTGATATTCATACTTTTTTATGATATTCTGTTTTGCAATATTTTTGACTCAATATTTTGTTACTGTACATGCAGTATGTAAAGTATGTAAACCTGATATTTTTATAGACGATATTTTTGACACAATATTCTTGTCATTCAATATTGTTGTTCTCGATATTCTGTCATATGACCAAATAAAAGCACCAAAAATGCCTGCTTTGCCATTAGTAGAGACATGTCCAATACGGCAAGTTAAAAAGATTATCAGGGTTCTGGCTAGTTGTCACTAGACATTCTGACTGTTGAAAGCATATAGTGGTACACCCACTGTTAAAAAAATCTAAATTAGACTGCAAATGAGAGAAACTATAGGTCCATAACAACATTTCCCTTGGTATCCAAAATAACTGAAAAAAAAGCTGCTGATTAAGTACAAAAGATTTCAAGAGCAATTATCTGTTTTCAGGTTTAAGTGTGATCTCTGTCCACTAGTCGATGTGGAAACAGCATCTATGGATAAGAACTATAAACATTTCCCTCCGAGGGACAATAAACTCCCATTTACTTTACTTGCCATAGGCTATATCAACTGCCTTTCATAACACAGTGGCATAGACCACAATATTATTAACAGTCACATGAATCAACGTTTGAGAATTCAGGTCAGGGCCTTGCGGTAGATTCACTTCTTCTTAACTGATACCCACTGACAGGCAGAGTTGAGCCAATTTACACCTCCAGCTGCCTTGCTAACTGTGGAGTCTACAAGGGCTTTGACCTAACACCTATTTTTTAATGCCTATATGTCTCAGCTGGCCCAGCTGCATCAAGGTCTGCATTATGAAATTTACTCCTAAGACACTCAGATCAGGGAAAGAAGAAAGTTCCATCTGCCATAGTAAGCCCCTAGTTGCATTTGCTCCTTAGATACCATGACCTTTGCTATGGTATGAGGTCTGCTCAGCAGCAATAGTTGTATACTCTGGCTAAATTGACCTCTATGTCACCTTTAACAGATCCCCTATTTCACATGCCATTTCTTCTATGCTTTAAAGGAAGAATAAACAGCAGTCTACATCTATATTTACATGTTTCAATACAGTTTGGTTGGTGATATATACATTCTAGTATTCTCAAAGTAGGCATGTTTCTGTGATTTTTAGGGCCATAAAGTAATTTGGCAACTTGCAGCAGTGAGCTTCCATATATCAAAGAGTTAATGAAAACCCTAAATTCATAAGCTTTAACGGTGGAAGCAACATATTTGATTTTACTACCTATGTCTACTGTTGGCAAAGAACCACATTTAAAGTGAATTTAAACAATATCTTTAGTTGTTGACTTTCTGAAGATTACCTATTTTGTATGCTTTTTTTCAGCCAAAGGTGAGTTCCAATAGAGACTTACATCTCCTAAGCTGGGGTTTAGTCAATTTAGTCTATATTAAACAGCAGTCATTCATATGTCTTGATACTAAAACTAGGGACATGAAAGACTCCTGTAATTGCACTTCTCCTCCAAGCAACATGTATGGTCATGCACATTAAATGTAATCATAAGACTGGTGTAATACTGCCAATATTTATATGTACCTTCAGAAGTAATAAGTAGACACAGGGACAGATTTATATATTGACGGACAGCCCACTGTTCCACCAAGGGGAAGGAGTAAATTACTCCGTCCCCAAATTTACAAATGACCGCAACGTCGTCGGAGAGGTTTGGCTATGGCGGTGATGGCGTTCTCACCATCGTGGCCAAACCAAAGGTCCGCCCCCATCTAAATGGGTCGCTGTTGTGACGGAGTATACATACAGCCAACATTTAAATCGGGCCCGTAGACTTGAATGGCAATAATTAAGATAACATGTATAACATTAACAGAGTTGTGCCTGCCAGTGTCAAAGTTCAATGGTTTACTTGGGAGTATGTAAAAGTGGAGCTCTTAAGAGATTAGCTTGCTGTTGTCAAGAAACTACTGACAGACCCTTCGTTCACTTTATTTTCTTGCATGCCACGCCCCGAGTCACATAGTATTGAGTGCACTGTGTGCATTTCTGTTTGTTGATTGCACAGGGATATGTGAAATCTTTCAGGGCTGATTTGATTTTTGGGGACTTATGAGGGGTGAGTTCAGGATTTAGAGTAATCTCCAGTTCACTCATTCTACCAAGTTGGAATAATTCTTACTAAAGGCACCTTGGAATTTATGAATCACTGACAAAATATCGACTACAACAATATCGAGGTACAAAAATATCGTGACAAAAATATCGAAGTCAAGAATATCGACATCCTATCTACATCATGGTAAGTACAAAAATATCGAGAAAAAAATATTGATGTCAAAAATATCGTCGTAAAAAATATCGTTTTTTTAAATGTTAAAAAAATAATGTAAAATAAAGTAAATAATTCATATAATTAAAAGAAACATAGTTAAAAACATTAAAAAATGTTTAAAAATAATAACTAATACATATAGGGGCCGATTCCGATTCCGGCCGGAAATCTCTCCGACCGAGCCGGACCCGGAGAGAATTCCGACCGAATCGGACCCTAGCAGTCCGACCGGACGAGTACGATGCATTCGCATGCTATCGGACTCGAGTCGGTCGGACTCCCATTGAAGTCAATGGGAGCCGGTCGTTCAACGCGTACGTGGGCTCCCATTGACTCAATGGGTGCGAGGCGGACAAGGGCGCCCCCTACAGCGTGTACGCGTCCATGCACATCGCGGTGAACATGCACAGGTAGGGGGGACCCATGGGTCCCCCCTGTGTGCGACTCGCGTGCCTACGCGTACAGGGGGGTCCAACGCGGACCCCCAAAGTCCGGCTCCGACAGCTTTTTCGATCCGGACGGCGCGAGTCGGTCGGACTGCTCGCGGCGCGCATTGTACTTACCCGGCCGGGAAACGTCTCCATAGCGCGGTGCGAGTCGTGTCCATGCGAGTCGGTCGGAGCGTGTTGAAGCCGCGTTCGAGTCGGTCGGCGATTTCGCGGGTGCTTGCATCGTACTCGCTCGGCCGGACCCGCGTACGATTCGGTCGGGAAACAGGGCTCCGAATCGGATCCGGTGAATCCGAATCCGATTCGGAGCACTACCGGCCGAGATCGGAATCGGCCCCATAATGTTAAAATAAATTAAACATATACATATAAAATATAATATATATACTTAATAATATTCATAAATAATTATTTTAATAACCTATAAATTGTTAAAAACATTTTATAAATTATAAATACATATATACACATACAAAAATAATATAAGTAAAAATATAAAAAATATATATAACAAATTAAAAAACTACAATATTTTTTATGTTTTTAAAATAAATTATACACAACATTAACTAACACAATACAGAAAAATATTGGATAGCAGAGGGAAAAAAATTACTATTCCCACTCCAAAGAGTGCAACAATAGGGAAAGTGTTGGATAGCGTAGGGGTAAAAATTACTATTCCAACTCCAGAGAGTGCAACAGTAGGGAAAGTGTTGGATAGCGTAGGGGTAAAAATTGCTATTCCCACTCCAGAGAGTGCAACAGTAGGGAAAGTGTTAGATAGCGTAGGGGTAAAAATTACTATTCCCACTCCAGAGAGTGCAACAGTAGGGAAAGTGTTGGATAGCGAAAGGGTTAAAATTACTATTCCCACTCCAGTGAGTGCAAAAGTAGGGAAAGTGTTGGATAGCGTAGGGGTAAAAATTACTATTCCCACTCCAGTGAGTGCAACAGTAGGGAAAGTGTTGGATAGCGTAGGGGTTATAATTGCTATTCCAACTCCAGAAAGTGCAACAGTAGGGAAAGTGTTGGATAGAGTAGGGGTAAAAATTACTATTCCCACTCCAGAGAGTGCAACAGTAGAGAAAGTGTTGGATAGCGTAGCAGTAACAATTACTATTCCCACTCCAGAGAGTGCAACAGTAGGGAAAGTGTTGGATAGCGTAGGGGTTATAATTGCTATTCCAACTCCAGCAAGTGCAACAGTAGGGAAAGTGTTGGTTAGAGTAGGGGTAAAAATTACTATTCCAACTCCAGAGAGTGCAACAGTAGGGAAAGTGTTGGATAGCGTAGGGGTAAAAATTACTATTCCCACTCCAGAGAGTGCAACAGTAGGGAAAGTGTTGGATAGCGTAGGGGTAAAAATTACTATTCCCACTCCAGAGATTGCAACAGTAGGGAAAGTGTTGGATAGCGAAAGGGTTAAAATTACTATTCCCACTCCAGTGAGTGCAACAGTAGGGAAAGTGTTGGATAGAGTAGGGGTTATAATTGCTATTCCAACTCCAGAGAGGGCAACAGTAGGGAACGTGTTGGATAGCGTAGAGGTAATAATTTACTATTCCCACTCCAGAGAGTGCAACAGTAGGGAAAGTGTTGAATAGCGTAGGGGTTAAAAATAACATACTTATCAATTATTTAAAAAAAAATTAATTAATGATTTATTAATAAATTAACAATAAATTAATTATAAATACCAATAAATTAAAATTAATAATTACTTTAATAACATTAAATTACTTCCCACCCTATTCCCCAATAAACACACAACGCACTCCGCATAAAATTTAACACAATTTATATAATTATCAATTAATCAATTAATAAAAATTAATTACCAATTAATAATTAATTAACAATAAATCAATTATCAATACCAATAAATATTAATAAATAATGACTTAATTATAATAAATTACTTTCCACCCTGTTCCCCTATAAACACACAACCTGCTCCTAAACTAAATTAACACAATTAATATATTTATCAATTAATTAATTAAATTAATTAATTATTATTTATTATTTTATATTATTATTTTATTTTTATATTATTTATTTTATATTATATTATTATATTATATTATATTATTATTAATTTATTATAATTAATTTACTTCCGCCCTATTCCCCTATAAACCCACAACCCGCTCCAATAAAAAATTAATACAATTAATATATTTATCAATTAATCAATTAAATTAATTACCAACTAATAATTAATTAACAATAAATTAATTATCAATACCAATAAATAAAAATTAATAATTACTTAATTACAATTAAATTACTTCCCACCCTATTCCCCTATAAACCCTCAACCCGCTACAGAACTAAAATGCAAAATTTAATTAAAAATAATTAATTATTTCTAAAAATTATGAATTAATTTACTATAATTAAATTACTTCCCACCCTATTCCCCTATAAACCCACAACCCGCTACGGTACTAAAATGCAAAATTTACTTTAAAAACACTTATTAACTTCGAAACAATTAATACATATATTTAAAAAAAAATACAAAACATACAAAACATAACAAAACATGTGGAACACATACATATAAAATAAATACTAAAATACATAACACTAACATAAACATCGATATTATTAACATCAATATTTTTGCTATCGATATTACTAACTTCGATATTAAAAAAAACGATATTTCTTACCTTCAGATCGAAATTCTGGTCACCGATATTCTTGATGTCGATATTCTGTCCCTACGGTATTTAAAACTCGATATTAATGTAGGTCGAAATAAAAAACTCGATATTTTGTCTGTGCACCGGAATTTATATTGCAGTAGGCCCTCTTCCAGGGCAGTAAGCGCAACATGCGCCAGAAAAGCAGTAGGGTAGAGTCTGGGAATCTGATATAGGGCATGTACAATGATCTCACCAATAATGTGCAAAGAGTTACCTTTAAGTACACCTGCCCACCCACTTTTACTCACATCATGGAACTGGACAAGAAAGAAAGACTTCTTTTATTATGGTTGTCCCTATTTCCACATAGGCACAATGAAAGAGCAGTTCCAAATTCTTGACTGAATTCCTGCTGTACTAACTCCGGGGCATATTTACTTGTAAAGTGGCGAAGTGTGTCGTTAAGCAAAGAAGGCTAACGATTCGCTCCGTCACTTTAGAAACACAGGGCTGCACTATATTTACAAGAATATGGTGCAGCGTTGCATTTCCCCCTGCGCTGCCGCCCTTGCACCAGAGTGCAAGGTGTCTGCATCGCAGGGGAAGATTATTTATGTGCAGGAAGGTTTCCCTTCCTGCACATAAACAGTCTTTAAATGTCGTTTTGTAACTTCTATGTGTGCTGCTCAATGCAGCACACATAGAAGTTGCGAACGTCATTTTTTAAAATGATTGTTTATGTGCAGGAAGGACACCTTCCTGCACATAAACAATCATTGACGTTTTGCTGTTTCCATGTGTGTTTCACAATGCAGTACACATGGAAACAGCAAAAACGAGGAGAAATTAAACATTTCTCCTTGTTTCGTCAGGGTAAGACCAGGCTTTCCCTTGTCTTAATTTTGACACAGCCCCATAATTACGCCACACTTGTAAATATGGGGCAGCGTCAAAATCAATGGGTGTTGCGGTAGAACGCCCACAACAACACCCATTGCCCTCCCCTTTCACGCTAAGTACAGCGTGAACGGATGCCTTATTTACAAGGCAGCGTTAAGCCACGTTAAGTGGCTTAACGTTGCCTTGTGAATGAGGCGAAGCCCTTATCGCCACCACAACGTCCTGAAAAGTGATGTTGTGGTGGCGATAGGGGCTTGTAAATATGCTCCTTAGTTCCAAACTGGGGAAGACAGTTTCTTGTTTTGTCATTCCGGGAGGCTAAGCCCTGAGTCTGCTAAGAACACTCTGCTCTGCCTGGTATGGGAACTTATGTCCTGTGTAACCAATGGAGCCTTAGGGTCTGTGGAGGATTCTCAGTTGCTGGACATGCTGGGAGTAAAGAGTGGATTTTAACCGTTCAGTTGAGCAGGACTACCATGCTGTTGACCACAGAGTCTTGCTGTGGGGCTAATTTCCTGAGGCCTGGGGTGCTTGCAATTAAATAAGAGCCTGCAAAGAAGGATGGTTGTCACCGTAGCAGAGAACCACAGTTTACTGGTTTGTTGTAAGAAATCTGTTTTGGTTTCAATTAAGGATCTTATCAACAACTTCATTCTAGAGGAGTTACCTCACCTGGACTGCCTTACAGATTTCTAGAAAAGAGCCACCTAGGATTTTTTGTTTTCTCTAGAAATAAGTGTTTTGTGTGGCATTGGCTGTTTTTTTGGCTCGTCCTGTAAAACTAGGGTGAACCATGAGCATTTACATAGCAAAAAATGTGACCCCATTGAATAGCTGCACAGTTTTGAAAACAGTGACAAGTGTCTCCTGCCAAGTCAAACTTAAAATGAAGTCTTTGTCCCCCTGGAGAATGTAGAGCTGCAGAACAAAATGAGAGTGCCAACATGGAAGATTTGACCAGGTGGAAGTACCATCTTCAGGCTGGTTGTTTGCCCTTGCATGTTGGCCTTGTTTGACTCCCATCCTGCTTGGAGGTTTGTACATCAGATGTTCAAGTCTAACCAAGGGCCCCTGCAACATACATATGAAGCTATGTCTGGATTCAGTCTCCAGGTTGGTCCTGCTAAGAATCTACAAAGAAAAAACTAACTTTGGCTATCCGAAATGTAGCATTTCTGACAAGGATGAGCCACCAACTTCAGGTTGGCCTTCCACTGTGACCCCGTCCCACTTGGCGCTTTACTGCCTGAAATTCTGGCTTCACTCAACATCCTGCAAGACTCATGTGATCTCTGAAGAATTCATCACTGGGACAAACTCCCAACTTCTGTCTCACTCCGGGCACTCAAGCATAGGCCACAAGGGGTGTCTAGTTCTTTGTCAAATCAAAAACTTTTCACCTTTTGTCTACGTTCATGTGATTTTTAAGGAAAAGGTTTTCTGGCAATATTTTCCTTTTTCTAAAAGATAACATTGTTAATTTGTTTTTCTTCATTTTTGAAACATGTTTGTTAATTGTATCATTTTACTTAATTTTGGTGAGGACATTTAATTTGAATTTTTTATTCCTTAGATCTATTGCTTTTTGATTGGTTGCTACTCACATACATCATGCAGCTTGCTCTCAGCATTGTCTTGTGGCTCAGGCTAGGACACCAAACTTGAGCCAAGGTTACAGTCAGTGAACCCTGATTCCATCTGAGGGTCTCCTGTTTGTGTAGTGTGTGAGATGGGTCAGAGCAGACATCAGGACTGTGCCCTCTTTCTTCGCCGTCTGCCAGCCATATTACCTTCAGACGGTGCCTATTAATAATCCTGCTGCTTGCATTGTCTGGGACATTTCGGAATCCCACAAAAGATAATGATAGACCTTTACAAGAACAGTAATGCAATTGTGTTATTATTGCCCTCTAATGAAGAGTCAGCAAGTTCTCTTCTGTGGGATCTTGAATAATGATCGCTCACTGCTGACATCTTCATGAGTAAGTGTCTCAAGAATGTCCCTGAAGACCTCATTTATCCTTCTGAGATGGGTGAACTGAGCACTACTGGACAGATTACAGCGGCCTCTGTGATATACAGCAGCAGAAGGGCAGTATGTAGGATTACATAACATCATCTTGTTATTATTATTAATACTTTTGTTTATTGGCATTTCAAATGATACAACCATACAGTACAATGTTAACACAGAATCAGTAACCTGGGTTTACAATTTTTAGTCCACGCCGTGCAGACAGGAGCAAGCAAACACCCACAAGGGATGGGATTATGGTCACACTTTCAGGAAGATTAGATGCCATAAGATAATAATAATACTCATTTAATAAACAAACTTTAACGGTTTCCATGCGTGCCTAAGTCTTGTCACAGAATGTGTGAACAACATCAGTTGGGGAGGACGGTGGGAAGGAGGTCAAGAAATCCATTCTGCCTAAGACTGCAGCAGGACCCACGCACCCTCAGTCCTATTAGGGTTTGGCTCATTTTCGCAGCCAGGACGTGGCTCCATAGTCTGCCCCTCTTCAGAGTCAACTGCAGTCCCAAGGGATTCCCATTCGTCAACCTCCTCCCTCCAGAGCAATTCAATAGGTCTGTGATGTGCATCCTTTGCTTACTCCCTCTCTAGGGCCCTTTCCTCAGCGAGTGATGTCAGTCACCCATGTTTTCACTCTAGGTCCCCTGGGCAATTTCCAGGCCATGGCCACTCATCACTTGGCCAGAGCAAGTGCCAAGTCCACGGATCTGTTCCCCACCTTCTTGGGGCCCGGCCTTCGGAAGAGGCCCAATAAACAAACTGCAGGCGTATTTGCGAGTGTCCTAGACAGGGTCTTATTAAGACGCAAAATTACCACCCCCTGAACCCTGTGAGCCCAGGGCAACTCCAAGTCATGTGACCAAAATCAGCATCCAACGCCGCACAGCGAGGGCAACCTCTAGGCTCCCTGCTATTGATAGTCTGTATCCTATGAGGAGTAAGGTGAGTGTAATTGAATTGTATGTACTCAAGACATGTATTGCGAGAGACTTTCTGTGGATATGCAAGCACCCTCCCTCATTCAGCAACAGTCATGTCCCGGTCCAAGTCAGCACCTCAGTGAGCCAGAAGGGCATCCAATGGTTTCTTAACCAGCCCAATTAGAGCCTTATAAAACCACAAGACTAGGCAAGAGCCCGTTCTCAGCATCAGGAGTAACTGAAGGACTGCATGCGTGGGAGGTTCTGTTCTCGCAACACCACACAGGTCCCGTAGGGCATAAGTAAGCGCTTCATAGGTGAGAAATTGTCTCACTGGCAGGCCTGTCTGCTCCACCAGGTCGCCAAAGGGCATTAAGAAATTCAACTGAAAGCAGTCACCCAGGGTCATCAACCCCGCCTCCATCCAGGAGGCCATTTGCCCTGCAGTAAAGAAATGCAATGGGTCGCTGTGAGGGAGGCCCACCAATGGGAGTTCAGGGGAATAAGGGGTCACCGAACCAGTACGCCGCAGCCCACGTTGCCAGCAGGCCAAGGCTGTAGACAAAAGGATGCCTGGGAGGGGAATCCGAAGTGTCGGGCGCAACAGCTATACCATTAGGAGTCCTTGGTGGGGCTCAGCACCCAACTGATCGAGTTCCTGTAAGCCCACCCCATCCAGCCATTTCGTGATCTACTGAAGCTGAGCTGCGAGAAAATACAATTCAAAGTCTGGATACCCCCATGCTGCCCTCAAGGGGGGGGGGGCCAGAGGGCAGCTAATGCAATTCTCTGGCGCCCACCATCCCAAATCTGCGGGAGCATGACCATTTTAGAGAGAGCAATACATGCCATAGTTGGCAGCTTAAGAGTGTGCCAAAATGAGACACTAGTCTTCAGAGACAGAATGCCCCCCCTCAGGTTTCCCACACGGAGATTGTCCAGGTCGTGGAAGACCTGGATGCCCAAGTATTAAAATGTTCGCGGAGCCCAAAGTATATCAGGTGGATAAGAAATAAGACGACCCGATCCAGCGACCACCGGGAACACACATGTTTAATTCCGGTTTACCCGGAGTACCGAGCACCTTCCAAATTCTTCAAAGAACTGCAGGGCCGATGGAATATTATTCGCCCCATCCCGGAGGTAAATAAGCCGGTCATCTGTAAGTAATGAAATTACATAGAGCGAACCATCTAGCTTAATGCCCCAATCTATTCCCTCCGTTCGAAACCTGTGTGCCAGCGGCTCCACGGCCAGAGCGAATAAGAAGGTCAACAAGGAGCAACACTATCTAGTGCCCCAGAAAATTTCATATGCCTCCAAAATCATGCACCCTGTTTTAACCATAGCCATTGGGTGAGTGTAGAGTAGCCTGACCCATCTTACCCAGTTAGCAACAAGTCCCATGTGATACTTAGTGGCCTCCAAGATGTCCCAATGCACTGTGTCGAAGGCCTTCTCAAGGTCCACCGACACAATCACTGCGGCTGGGTCAGGTAACCAGTCATGGGCATTCAGGATAGAATAAAGTCTACAGAGGTGGTACGGGTTGGGATAAAACCATTTTGGTCTCCATGAATCAGGGTCTGCAAACGGGGAAGCAAGTCAGAGTTCAACATAGAGAGGGGTCGAATGTCCGACGGCGCCACATCCTGCGTGGTTTATTTGGGCAGGGGCACCTCCAGAGCCTCCCTCGATGTTGCAGGAAAGATACCAGTTTCATAGGCCTCCGCATACATATCCACCAATTTAGGGGCCAGTTTGCATGAAAACGTCTTGTAAAAGCCCAAGGGGAGACCATCTGCGCCATGCGTCTTACCTATCACCATAGCTTTGGTGTAGTTTCTAACCTCCACGTCAAACACTACGGTGCTTAGTGATTCTAGTTCCACCTGTGGGAGAGACCGAAGTGGGAGTCCCTCCAAGAAGGGTTCCCATGCCATTGGATGGCCTAACTCTATCAGATGATAGAGGGACATGTAATAAAACCTAAAAGCCTTATTAATACCTTTCAGCTGAAAGATGACCGCCCCCCTGCTGGCACTAGGCCAGTAATAGGGGTACCCCTACTCTCGGCAAGAACCAACCAGGAAAGGTGCTGTCCTGACCTCCCCTCCTCTTCATGTACCCTATTTACATTGTTTTTATAGTCATGGCATCGCAGGCGCGCCAGAGTCACATTATACAGTTCACGTGTCTCTAGCAACTGCAGAAAGGCTCCCAGGCTACCACCCAGTTCATTATCCCGCAGATCAGCCTCCAACCTCTGGAGGTCTCTCTCCAAGTCACGTTGGATACCCACTGAGTGCCCCATGCAGTGCCCCCTCATCACAACCTTAAAAGTCTCCCATTCTAGGACTTGACTCGATGCCGAATCCGGGTTAGTGGTGAAGAATTAAGCGATTCTGACTGCAAAGGAGTCTCTAAAGACAGCGTCCTCCAGGGAAGTTGAGCGTAGCCGCCATGATGGTATAAGTGGGCGTTCTTCCACTGGTTTCAGCGTCAATAGGAGAGGGCTATGAATATGATCTAACAGTGTATGACCCAAGTATTCTGTGTGTAATATACAACTATTAAGGGACTTGGAGCAAACAAAGCGATCAATTCTCGAGTGAACCTGGTAAAGCTCGAGAAGAAGGAATAATCCCGGTCTGTGTGATTTTGTGTACGCCAGGGGTCATCCATCTTGTTATTATTACTAGTAATATTGCGTTGTTATTGTTATTTTTATGATGATTATTATTCAGAACAGGCAATGAAACACTAAGCAATGGAATTAGCCATGGAGGACATAAAGGGACCATTGGAGGGGATATGGTCTGCTTAGGAGGATTACTGCAGGGTCTCTCAGAACCTGTGTTCCAGAGGCATTGTCAATCTCCTTAATTTCCTCCTCCCAGGATTTATTTAACTTGGCACAATGCCAAAGTAAATGCAATAATGTGCCTGGGGCCCCACAGCCTCTCCAACAACTGGCAGATTTTGTCACCTTCCATCATGCCACATTTTCTGGAGTTTTCCACCAATATGTCAGGATTTTATACTGAGTTTCATGCTGGCAAAGATCAGTGGCAAATCTACACCCTCTATCATAGATTCTTTCCCATTCTTTCTGTGGCAGTTCCCTTTCCCATTGCCGCTGACTTGCCGATTTGTCCCTGTTGGGGGAAGTCTCTGAGGAAGTGGAAGAGGGTGGATATTTAGGCCACATTATGAGGGCCATCTTTGAGCCATTTCTCTAATCCAGTTAGTGGCCTAGCAGCTCCCTCCCACATAGTGGGGTGGAGGACCCAGTATTGGAATTGGGTGTATGCAGATCACTCTGTCTGTTGAATGCCAAAGCGTTGTTTACTGTGCTCAAAGGGGAGTATTTTTTGATTCCCGAAAAGAGATCCCGCCGTAAGGCATTTGCTCTCTCTCCATGCTTTAAATTAGGGGGGTGTTTTTGCTGGGGTAAAGTCTGAGTTAAAGGAGATGGTGATGAACGGTGATTGAAACGACGTGAAGCCCTGTCAGAGAGCCAAGTTGTCCCTAATAGATAATGTGGCCCTAGTTTTTGACAAGGAGTATAACCCCCAAATTCTCTGGGATTTCTTCATCCAAGGGATTTGCCGCAGGGGTAATCGTGCTATGAGTTTGTCTATAAAGAACTATTGTGTTGTCAGGCCCTTCTTGCCCCATTCCACCAGGAATTGGAGCTGCGCCACCTGATATATGATGCAAAATGGGGAACTGACAATCCACCATGCGAGACCTATTTATAGAGGAAGCGGTTTGTGATACACAGAGGCTTATTCTGTGTGATCTAGAAGTTTGGTAGGTTTTGCAGTTGCTTAAGAATAGTTGGGTGGAATAAATGGAGAATCTGTAGTAGGACTCTCATTTTGAGTACCGCAATTCTCCCCGTCCAAGAGAAATGTTTAGAGTGCCTGAGTTGAAAGTCCTGTTGTATGCTCTTAATTAATTGTGTGTAGTTGAGTGTGGTCACTTGAGTAGGGGGTATGTCCTATTTGGATTCACAGGTATTTTATATGATCTGCCACACAGTGCATGGAGATAAGATATTGCAATGTTTCCATCTGGCCCGAGAGGAGGTATAGCAGGAGAGCCTCTGACTTAGTAATAGTGATTTTCAAATTGGAAATGGTTTGAAATGTTTGGAGTTTCTCAGAACCAAGGGCACAGACTGATCAGGGTCTGTCAGTGATAGCATTATGTCATCTGCGAACATAGTCAATTTGAAAATGCCATCGCCAATTGTAGCTCACTTATGACCAGCAAAACACCTAGTAGCATTAGCAAAGGGCTGTAATGTGAGGAAAAATATGAGGAGGGAAAGAGGACAGCCCTGCCTGGTGCCGCTTTCAATGATAAAGGGCTCTGACAACGTGCCATTTACGCATATTCCAGTTGTGGGTCTCTGATAATTGGCATTAACCCAGCGAAGGAACTGTGGGCCCACAACCAGTTTTTCTAGTATCCCTTTCATATACAGCCAGTCCACTCTGTCAAACGCTTTTTCCGCTCAAAGGAAAAAGACAGAGATGACCTTCAATCCATGTATCCGTCCTTCTGTGTGGACACCCATGGGCTCTTGCATCTCGGACAGCACTGAGTTGGCCCTGCCTGTGCTGGTTGAGTGCCACACCCCTTGTACTCCCTGGGTGTTAGGTGGACCGCCAGGCAATGTTGGTATTGGCAGGCTCCACTGATGCCCTTGTGTGGCATAACTTGGCAGTACACCCTGCACGCTCCTCGTGCTGCTCCAGCTCTGATGGGCAACACAAGGTGTCAGAAGCAATCCAGCATATTCCTCCTGAACATGCCGACCCAATCAGAGCCACTGAGGGCCCTGACAAAGACTGCAGTTAAATGGGCTTGGAACCCCAAGGAAGATGCAGTATTTGAGAATGTCGAATCAGCTTTGCTGACAAACACTACAATGCCCTATTATGACTGGGAAAAAGCTACAGAATTGGTTGTCGATGCCAGTTCCATCAGCCTAGGGACAGTGCTCATGCAAGAACAAGAACCAGGTATGTGCATTTCCCTACCATTTCTGAGCACAGCCCCCACAGCTACGGAGGCCCAGTATGTCCAAATCAAGAGGGAGGCCCTGGTCATCAAGTGGGGCTGTAATTATTTTAATCTTGCCTCCGAGCCAGAGAGTTTCAAGTGGTCATGATCAAAAGCCTGAGGTATTTTCTGTTTAGAGGGACTGTTCCTCGCCCTCCCCCTTGCATCAAAAGGTGGGCTATATAGTTGCAAGAGTACTGGTTCACGGTCATGTACTGACCCAGGATTGAGAACCAGCTGACTCCTGTCCCATCACCTGGCGAGTCCACCTGATGGCTGTCCGCCAACAGAACCTAATGTCAAGGCATACATGCGGAGGGTAGCTAATAGTGCTTTCCCAAAGGCACTGACCACAGAGGGGATCTGCAGGGTCATGCAGGATGACAACGGCCTTCAGAAGGTCATTACCACCATCCAAGGGGGAGCCTGAAAGATGGTCCTGCAGGACACCAACCAGTAGACAGGTGCGGGCAGAGACCAGCTGGCACACTTATGGCAAGTAAGGAGGAGCCGCATATGTCGCCGGATGGCCTGCTCCTGAGAGGTGACTGTATCATAATTCTTGTGGATCTGTTCCAAAAAGTGGACGAAGAGCATCAAGTGCATGAAAAGCATCAAGGTGTGGCGAAAACCAAGGAATTTCTGCGAGAGAAACTGTGGTTTCCAGGACTTGATACCACTAGCAATAACACAGTGGCACACTACACGGGGTGTAAGTTGACTGGTGGGAAGAATGTGCTGGCACCCATGAACACGGAAGATCCCTGTATTGTAGTGTAGTTCCTATAGTACCCCTGCAGGACCTGCGCTTTTGGATAACATACACTGTGGCATTGGTGGCAGACTGACTCTGAGCACCCCCACCGCGTATGTTGGCTGTGTTTGCATTAGCTAGCTCACAGTGCCACTAGAATCTTCTTTTTATCAGAGAGATTAGTTTTTGGCAACCTCAGAACACAACAACCCTGATTCCTCAGACTCGTGGAAACAATGTACTACTTTTCGCCCAGTCACTCGTGCTTGCTTATTTGGTCTCAGAGAGTTACACAGAAGAAACAGTCGAGCGTGTTTACAATAAGAATTTATTGCACAGTTGTTCTTCTAGTGTATAATATATGTGCTGCGATAACTGTTAACTGATAACTGGTCAGCAGTACAGTGAATAAAAAGGAATAGTACAGTTCTACCATTTTGCAATAGTCATGAACATATACATGAATATAAAATGCATTTATAAAATAAAGCGCATACTCCTACGATGCCTGTCTAGATGTACCTAAGTGTACCTAGCATGTGAGTAGGTGCGAAAGAGCCAAGAATCCCGCTAGGATTTAGTCAAACCCCATTACCTGAATAATGAGAGTGTGGAACCTCGTCCTGGTCTCGAGTTGGACACCCCGCAAGGGATGGTTAGACCACTGTCAGCTGGAGCGACTGCATGCAGGAGCCTCAGCGTCTCTGGTCAGTGTTTCGGCCTGGAAGTCTCGGTTCCCTCTAACTACTGATAGCAAGAGGTGCTGTATTTATACAGAAAGAGTATAGAGTCCCTTTGTCCCTTGTGCTTGTGTTAGCCATTGTTTAGTATGAGGATGACGTATGGGATGAACCTTGTGCGTAGATAGGAGTAAGGTGAAGTATAGCCCCTGGATAGTTTCCTTATAAATTATTCATATGTGCTAAGGATGAAGTCATAGCACTATTGTTCGGGTAAAACCCTCCTTCTGCCTAGAACTAGGTGAAAGGTTCAGTCCATAAAAGGCGTTCAATCCTTATAAGGCGTTCTGTCCCTATAAGGCATTCTGTCCTTATAAGGCGTTATGGGGCACATGCATCAAAGGTTTTTGCGATCGCAAACGGTGCGATTCGCAAAAATCGGCCGTTTGCGATCGCAAATTGGCCTTTGGAGATGCATGAAAGTGTTTCCTATGCACAATTTAAGAATTCGCAATTCATTGCGAATTCCTAAATTGCGATTGCATTTAAGGAATCGCAATTTGCGATTCCTTAAATGCAATGCTAGAAGCACTTTCAAATAGCGATTTCGCTATTTGGGACCGCAAATTACAGACAAATAAAACTTGTCTGTAATTTGCAAAAACTTCGAAAAATGCTCTAAAATGCATTTTTTAAGTTTTAGGTTACACACACACATGCCCTTGGGGCATGTGTGTGCGCAACATGGGTGCACATCACAATTTCAGGGTGCAACAGGGTGTCATTTTGACACCCTTGCACTCTTGAAATTGCATGAGCAATTTGCGAGTACCTACTGGTACTCGCAAATTGCGCATGCAATCTCCCATTCATTTCTATGGGCCTGTAGGCCCATAGGAATAAATAGGAAGGCATTCCTTAATTGCGACTCGCAATTTGCGAGTCGCAATTAAGGAATGTTTAGGAATCGCTATTTTTATAGCGATTCCTACATGCATAGGCTTTTGCGATTCCTTAATTGCGATTCCTTATTAATCGCAATTAAGGAATCGCAAAAGCCTTCCTTGATGCATGTGCCTGCTAGTCCCTAAAAGGCTCGTTCGTGTGTAATGTAGGGGAGATGATGTAGGTGAAAGGGTACGATGTTCCCTGGACCTATATTAGGGTACCTATATGAAACATAACACCCACTCCTCCTAATACTCAACAATAATAATATGCAAGCCAGATACTCATTTTTACTAGGTGTCAGCGCATAAAATTATTAAAAGTCATTTAAAATGTTCTTAAAAAACTTGTTTAAAAATAGTTTAAAAACAGTTTAAAAAACGGGGAGAGAGAAAAATAAAAATGTTCTCTGAAATATGACTTCTGTTTTAGTTCGATCATACACGTTGAACTACAATAAGCGTACTTAGAAGGCCATGCTTTGTTATTGAAAGTGTCAATTTGAGGAAATTTGTTGAATGAAAGGGGAAATCCAAATTCTTTCCCAGCACACGATGAGCCAGATTTAGATTAAATGTCCTGGCTGGGAGACGCAACATCATCGCTGCTTGCTGCCGCAGGGGACGGACCTTGTAACACCTCGCAGAGCACGTCAATGGTGCATAGATGAAATTCAGTGCTGCCAACAGCTGGTGGAGAGGCAGCCGGTGCTGTAGTCGATACCTCGGTGCTAATGGTGGAGCTGAAGCTCAAATCAGTTGTAAAAGGCACCTGCGGGTCCTCGAGGAATGCGTTTGTCAAGATGGGAATACGCTGAGGACATAGTCGAGCATGGGACCGCAGTGGTTCCAGCCTGGAGTCTAAGTCCGCTGGCGTCTCCGTTTCAGGTGTCAGACAGATGTCCAACTCGCATTCTTCCCCGCAAAACAGGCATCGAAGAACAGGTACCATGCAGTCCTCAAAGACTGGTCTGAACGATAGGAACCAAGAAGCACTTAGTTCCCGGAGGCGAGGTGTGCCCAGATGTTGTACCATGCGCTCACGGTATTTACGCTCCAAGAGTGCTTTTGCCATCTCGCTGGTGGTTGGGCCGTCCATTGCGTAGCAGGTAAACGACAATCAGGATTCCAGCTATTGCGAGCAGGATCAGAGGTAGACCCCCGAAAATGCTTCCAAATACGGAGTGTATAAAGTTTGGAATAACTCCGAGGACTGTTTGGAAGGTGCTTAGAAATCCTGACCCTATGGTCTTAAATAGGTGTACAATACCACTCGTATCAGACATGTTAGAGATACGACCCACCATTTCTACGAAATGAAAGTGGCAGTTTGTACGAATAAGGGCCTGTATCTCGGTTGAGGTCCTTGCAACTTGAAGTTCAAAGGTCTCTCGAGCGGAGGTTAACTGTACTGTTCGCTGTAAAAGCATGGCTTTCATTCTGCTCAAAGTGTCAAATTGTATAAAAGAAACATTCAGCGAAGGCCATAGTGGCGCCTCCCTGACTGTATTTGTCGGAGGAAACAATACTTGCATACAGCAAGTCACCCTGGCGTTCACGGTGACCAGATAGGCGATGCCCGGCAGCATGCCACAGCAACCTTGATCATTCAGCATCAAGTAACTCCCTTTCGAGAGTAACTCAAACACCTGTTTAATCACGGCAGCTGGAGCTCCTTTCATGTGGCAGGACAAGTTTGCTATTCACCCATTACAAGCTCCGTGCAAAACAATATCTTGGCACATGAGAGAACCCGCTTAAAGCGTTCTTGCAGTTTGTACCACTTAGAAACACTTCTCGATCCCCACTCTTGCATCGAAATCTATATGGTAAATCCCAGGATTTCTTAATGTATTCTTTACCCAATTTTTCATATCTGCCTGCCTGCCTTTGCTCAAGGCAATAGTGAAACTGAAAGGTCGTGACCGTGAGAGTGATATGGCCGTGAATTATCCATTCTGTTGATGGTGATTCCGCCACTGTGAATGGTAGCCTGTCCAGTTTTTCAATTTGCAGCATTGTATATTTAGCTTCCCTTTGTGCCATTTCTATCTGTTTATCTGCTAGATTGTATTAGGAAAACAGAGACGTACTGTTTATAAAACACCAAGGCACAAAGCCTGCACGCAAAGATTGCAGCGTCCAGCTTAGTAACTAATAGAACGTAACTGAGATTGGCCGTGTTGTAATATGGCTAAATCCTGTTCCAGTATGTCGATAGCAGAAGATACAATGTTGCCCAATGAATATATCCTGGATGTCAAAGTTGTTAACCCATTATCTACCACAGCTAAAGCTTTTTCTAAGTTTATACGGTCTATTTCCCGTATTCTCTCTGCGGCTTCTTGTTGGGAAATCGTCCAGATTTCATTATAGGCAGCATAAATGCCTGCATATATGAAACGTTTTTGATATTGTTTCCTGGGTCCTAGTAAAAAGTCCCTAAGATCCATGTCATTTGAGAGTAAAGATAAGTGTTGTTTCACTTCTGCAAGTTTTGAGGTTTCTAGCCAATCGAGGCACAACTTCCCAACACTATAGGATGTCACTACCCCTGGATGTTCTCTCTGTACATAACGTGGGTCTGGCCTATGGATACTGAGTCCCTCAGTGATGTTCAGGAATCGCTTATGACAGCTATTCGTGTCTAAGGGCCAAACCACCCACTGTTTCCAATTTGGGTCTGTTCTATTGTACTTTAAGATGTCATCTACTGTTGCCCCTTCTTGTGTAGTTGAATTCTGCCACCCCTGTGTTGGTGTTGGAAACCTAGGAGTGTTCAGGTCCTTGTTCATGGCTAGTCCAAGACAGGATGTCTGTTGCACAGTATCATTTAAAAAGATCATCTGCTGTGGAATGAGGCATGCTCTAAATAGTGCCTCTGTACCCTGGACTTGCCAGTCCCTCAAACCCCAGACTGATTTTAAGTCAATTTCGTCTTTCCATAGGTCGAAACCCTGTTCAGACAATTGGGCCAAAAAGGAAGCAGAGTAAATCTGTTTAGTGTTTGTCAACATAATTTTCAGTGCTGATGTTGGTGCAACCTTATAGTAATATGAGGCTGGATCTGTGGTGTTAAACCCTGAAAAGTATGAAAATGTCTGTGCAAAGGCTTGTGAACTACTTTTTGGTGGTGTTGGGCAATGTTCCCACTGATGGTACTCAAAAACATTCCTAGGTGAAATGGATTTGTGCAGGAAATGATGACCATAATGTTGGTAACAGTACAATGTGTCATAATCTGAAGAACCCTCTAACATTTCATTATTAGAAAATGCAGCAGTTTTCTCTAAATCAGACAACATGTTATTAACTGTTTCAGAGTCCCAATCATCAGAAAATGTACTTGAGGTAATGATATCACTTAATGAAATTTTAAATACATGATTAATTTTTAAAAGCTCGGTCGGACCGAATATGTTAAAATCAACCTTGTCCCATACTATACCATCCGGTATAGGAACTGCTGTACTGTTCACTGATGACAAGTCTCTTTGCTCACGATGTGATGATGGATGTGGCTTCAGTAGTATGTTGACCTTTTGGGCTGTGGAACTTCGTTGAAGATAGTGTCCATTAATAAGCATACTAAAAGTTAGTACTAAGCCAAGCCAGAAAAGAAAAACAATATCCCAGAAATTACCCAGAGTTCAATCCAAGGCGATACCAGGTATGTCTTTTTTAGAAAGTGAAGAAAGTTCTTTATTTGTTGCTTGAATGGTGTTTTGGCTGGTGTCGTTTCCGGCTCGCTTGGATCCAGAGAAAACGTATCAAAGTTCATGAAATAGCCAGAAGCAGTTCGATCAATTGTAGGAATTGCATCGGGATTAGTTGAAATGTTATTTTGCTCTTGACGAGGCATGTTGATGTAGACTTCTGTATTAGGTCTAATTGCAACTTGTGAATTATTCTGATGTTCATTTTGAATTTGAATGTCTGGTTCAAGTGGAACAAGTTCCATAGCATTGTTGCTTAGTCCTTCATTCCTTACAGGTGGCTCTTCAAACGTGATGAGTCTTTCTGTTTGAACTTCTTGGATTGTAGCGAGAGGAGGGCGTCTGCTACTGTGGAGACCACGAGGCCTACTGCTTATTATTGGCCACATAGTGTGGTTTGATTAAGTCGATTGAGACAAATCTTTTCTCCTTTTTCCCGGCAAGAGGCGGCAAAAGTACAGTTCTTGTTCCTTGTACTGCAAGGACTGGTACAGGTGTTCTGTATGAAGGTCCAAATTCCTTTTTGTCCGCAATTTTCTCTCTGACCAGATCCCCGACTTTTGGGATCCAGACAGGTCTTGCCGTGACTGCCTTGACTTCCCCAGTGGCGGTCTGCTTTAGATGGACATTGCTTTGTTTTGTCCTGGATTCATTTAGATCCTGTAAAACAGCCAAACGATCATGGATATCAAATGGTTTTTCATCCGCCACAGCGCCTTCACAATCAAGATCAGGTACCCACATTCGTGTCCCAAAGAGGACTTCATATGGAGTGACACCCCCTAGAGAGTTTCTTGGCTGGTTGTTTAACGCCCGCTGTACCCCATAAAGGTGTTTGACCCAACTACCGCCCTTGCCTAATACCCTAGCTGTTAAAGATTGCTTTAAGTCCCGGTTTTTCCTCTCCACAACCGAATTTCCCTCAGGATGGTACAGAGAGGAGTACAGCAATGCTAAGCCCATTCCTTCCATGGCCTCTTTGTAAGCCTGAGAAGCTAAACGCAGGGCCGCGGTCAGAATGTAACATGCTAACTGCGTATGTGCCGATAAAAGACACGTAAATCTTTGATAACAGTTCGAGCGTCAGCCGAGCGCTGAGGCCATACCCATGGGAATCCCGAGCAGGAATCCACTGCAACTATGATATATTTGTAATCCCCGTCCGTTTGTAAGGGGCCGCAGTGGTCCAAGTACACACATGCGAGAGGTTTGTCTGATTTTAATAATGGCGTCTGCACGGGTTTTGCTACCGTGGAGCCTTTCATCTGCTGGCAGATGTCGCAATTCAAGTCATAGGGGTCGATTCCGATCTCGGTCAAAGGCGCACCTAATACCATTCGGCCGGGAAAAAAGCCAGGCGAATGCCTGTTTCCCGACCGATTCGCACATACGTCCGAACGAGCAAGTACGATGCGCACAACTGCCCAAATCCCGATCCAGTCGTACTCACCCAATACAGGTCCTGTTCTCCGACCGAGGCGGATCCGGAAACGCAGAATCGAGTCGCACGGAAGCCAAATGCAGCCACTGCCACCACCCCTACCCAGGGGGTGCTAGATGCCTACCCCTACCATCACCCCTACCCAGGGGGTGCCAGATGCCTGTCACTACTACCACCTCTACCCATGGGGTGCTGGATGCCTACCACTACTACCACCCCTACCCATGGGGGGCAGGATGCCTGTCACTACTACCACCTCTACCCATGGGGGGCTGGATGCCTACCACCCCTACTCAGGGGGTGCCAGATGCCTACCACTACTACCACCTCTACCCATGGGGGGCTGGATGCCTACCACCACTACCACCCCTACTCAGGGGTGCCAGATGCCTGTCACTACTACCACCTCTACCCAGGGGGTGCTAGATGCCTACCCCTACCACCACCCCTACCCAGGGGTGCTAGATGCCTACCCCTACCACCACCCCTACTCAGGGGTGCCAGATGCTTACCCCTACCACCACCCCTACCCAGGGGGTGCTAGATGCCTGTCACTACTACCACCTCTACCCAGGGGGTGCTGGATGCCTGTCACTACTACCACCTCTACCCATGGGGGCTGGATGCCTACCACCACTACCACCTCTACCCAGGGGTGCTAGATGCCTACCCCTACCACCACCACTACCCAGGGGGTGCCAGATGCCTACCACCACTACCACCTCTACCCCGGGGGTGCTAGATGCCTACCACTACTACCACCTCTACCCATGGGGGGCTGGATGCCTAACACCCCTACTCAGGGGGTGCCAGATGCCTACCACTACCACCACCCCTACCCAGGGGGTGCTAGATGCCTACCCCTACCACCACCCCTACCCAGGGGGTGCTAGATGCCTACCACCACTACCACCTCTACCCAGGGGGTGCTAGATGCCTACCACTACTACCACCTCTACCCATGGGGGGCTGGATGCCTACCACCACTACCACCCCTACTCAGGGGGTGCCAGATGCCTACCACTACCACCACCCCTACCCAGGGGGTGCTAGATGCCTACCCCTACCACCACCCCTACCCAGGGGGTGCTAGATGCCTGTCACTACTACCACCTCTACCCAGGGGGTGCTAGATGCCTACCCCTACCACCACCCCTACCCATGGGGGGCAGGATGCCTACCACCAACAACACCCCCACTCATAGGATGGGTAATGCATGACACAACAAGCACACACCAACATAAGGAATGCAACAAAAAGACATCCCCCCCCAACACCATGACAAGCGTGTGTAGACTGTGTCAAATGCCTACAACACTGAACATGACTTTGAACATACAATGTGACCCCCTATCACATGTGTCACACATAAATGTGTGTGGCCCCCACAATGCAAGCAGACCATGACCACTGTGGCAATGGGGTCCAACCCCCATCATCACAGTGACCAAAATGTAAGTGTGGGGCCCATAGCTGAAGCACATCTTGAACATTGTGGCAATGGGGTCTAAACCCCATCATCACAGTGACCAAAATGTAAGTGTGGGGCCCATAGCTGAAGCACATTTTGAACATTGTGGCAATGGGGTCTAAACCCCCATCCTCACAGTGACCAAAAGGTAAGTGTGGGGTCCATAGCTGAAGCACATCTTGAACATTGTGGCAATGGGGTCTAAACCCCCATCATCACAGTGACCAAAATGTAAGTGTGGGGCCCATAGCTGAAGCACATCTTGAACATTGTGGCAATGGGGTCTAAACCCCCATCATCACAGTGACCAAAAGGTAAGTGTGGGGTCCATAGCTGAAGCACATTTTGAACATTGTGGAAATGGGGTCCAACCCCCATCATCACAGTGACCAAAAGGTAAGTGTGGGGTCCATAGCTGAAGCACATTTTGAACATTGTGACAATGGGGTCTAAACCCCCATGATCACAGTGACCAAAATGTAAGTGTTGACATTGAAAAAGCTGCAACTGGCCAACTGCATGGATGATTCCTGGTCACAGAACAACAAACACATCAGTGGCAAAGTAGTGCTTGTGTCCCATAGCAACATATATTGTGTGAGGCAAACAGTGCAGTGCAAATAAGACATACCTTTGGCCATGTGCAGACAAACATCACCCATGGGGGCTGACACTGTCAACATCCATCAATGACACAATGACAGAAGTGACCATCATAATGCAGACCCACATATTTGCACCAATGGGCACCCAAATGTAGATACCCTGTGGAGACTGTAGATGTGAGGTGAACAAATAACATACCATGGCAGCAATGGGACACACAAACAATGATCATTGTGCTGACTGATGACCTAGGAGTCCCAGGGACAGCAGGTGAAACCCACCAAACAACATACAGCCAATGGCACACTAAAGATATGCCAATGCAGTGGTGCAGATGCACAAACACAAACAGGCAGACCCACACTGCACATCAAACACAACAGGTGAGGGGGGTGCCAGTGTCCCCAGGCAACCACACAACACATGATGAGGCCTGAATACCAATTACACAGATGCACATACAGTGCCACACAAAAGTAACTCATGGATCCAAATCCCCTATGTGGGCAATCAGGCATTGTTAGATGAGAGGGAGCACAAATTACACATGTCAGACAAGCTTGTAGGAACAGCAACTAACACAGCAAGAGACAGACCCACCACAGCACTACCCCCAGGGACCCCATATTGTGCTGACACTAGCCTGCATGATAATCCCACTGTGATGACAATGTTAGATGTCGTCACACAGTGAACACCAGCCATGTGTCCTGAGCAACTAACTACCATCACACCTACACAAGCTCCAATTAATCAGCACGGCCTGCCAGCCAAGGCCAATATGGAGGTAGGGGTCTGGCCGTGCAACAACTCACTTTTGCACACACTCAACACCACACACCCTGATCTCCACTAATGTGCAGCAGTGAAGCTCACATGGACTGGTGACATTGCACATGCACCCATGACAATACATGGGGTGGTGGTGGGAACTAAGGTGCAGAAACCCATCACACATGGCCAGTCAACAAGACTCGTCAATGTCTGACACACAGCACAGTATGCCGTACATGGGCATGATGTGAAATCCACCACAATCAATGGGATCCTGGCCATAGTCACACACCAATGAAGAAGCCAAGGTGACACACGAAGAACACACGTACACAACTACCAACATTGCAGCTCTGACCCTGAGGAGTGGCAGCAGTCACACACACAACGTGTCACAATCACTGAAAGCTAACACAAACTGTAAATCACATGACTCATGTAAACAACAAGTGCCAAGGGGAATCCTGAATGTGTCCCATCTGCATTTGCCCACATCCCCAGCACTGACAACAAAGACAACCTGGGATGACAACCTCATGAACATTAGTTTGCCATGCACCCACATCACAGAGAAACCAGGTCCAAGATGCTGGATGAACACAGAACAACTCAGCAAGCATCACAAACAGGAACATCCCTAGGGACACAGCCTGTGTAGGAAAAGGGAAGGGAACACGCACAGACATGCTTACACAACACAGGCCCACACAATGTCACTAGATTACACACTGCCATGAGGGCACTCCACTCCTGTGGAAGGTCCGCTGTGCCAAACCTTGTCTGTGCACGACCCAAACATGTCAGCAGAACACTCCGTCAGTGAGTCAACAACCACAACACACAGAAGGCTCTGCTCACATCAGCCTGGGTACGGGGGTGTCACGTCAGTCATCTGCACATACACCAAACATGTGTCAAGCAAGTTGCACTGTATACACAGATGAGTCCTTCGACATTGATGTGCAAAACTGCATGTCCAGTGGAGCTGGGCACACAGTCAGGGAAATCGGAACATTGAACAGTGGTAAGCCCACCAGATGTGCATCAGTGTAAGACAAAGATGTTCATTTACAAATGCAAAAAGGACATCAATGTGTCAAATGCTGAACATTACACCCTCAGACTGTAGCAAAGGATGCCATAGATCCAGACTACAACAGGACACATATCCCATGGACCACATGGAGTCCATCACTGCAACACTTCATCGTCCTGATGTGAACACTATTACAACTGCAAATGCAGGATGCTACTCATCCACATCATGTACATCAAAAGAATACCCAAAAGTAAACAAAAAGAGGCTTTATTCAGCAAATGTCAGGGTAAACACGGAAGTCCAAAAGAAACTAAGGCCAATGGCCAGTCCAAAATCACAGTACCAACGGGGTGAGAAGTGACAACTGGTCACACATTGCTTGCGTGCACTGGTACGGTTGGGGGACATCCCCCTTGGAGGGGCATACAAGGGGCAGGCCAGGCACCGCAGGGACAGGATCAGGGGATGGCAGAGTGAGGCAGTGAAGGGGTGGTGGGTGCAGGAGTGTCACCGGCAACTGCAGTGGAGGTGTCTGACTCAGGGGGGCCGGCACCACTGTGGTACACAAGTCAGTTGGTGTGGGTGCTGCAACCACTGCAGTGGGCTGGACTGATGTAGTGGACTGGGTACCCACTGCAGTGCCCGAGTCAGACGTGGTGGTTGTGGACTCCACTGCAGTGCATGACTCCAAGGGAGTGGAAGGGTGGGCAGATGAGGTGGGCAGGACAGAGGGGGACCCGGTCCCCACAACAGTGCCACTAACAGGCAGAGCGTCTGGGTTGGGGGTGGAAGAGCAAGTGGCAGGGGGGAGGGCCTAAGCAGTCTGGGGATGCGGTATCGGTGTGTGGGGGAACCTGGGGCAGGGTGTGGCGGGGGAACCTGTGCAGTGGTGGCCTGGGGGATGGAGGAGAGAGATTGGGCACTGGAGCTGCGTGGTGGTGGTGGTGGGGTCTTGCTCTTCCTGCTGGGCTCCTGTGTCTGCCTGCGCCTGGGGGAGGGTGTCCGGGGGCGAGGGGCACTCCTCTCTGTGTGGGTGGACTTCCTCTTCCCCTGGTATGCTGGATCAGCAGGAATGGAGGGGAAGAGGCCGAGGTCACACAGGAAGATCTGCTGTGTAGGTGGGGTAGCAGGCGAGGCAAGGGAAGGGGTCTTGGAGGGAGAGGATTTGGAGGACTGCGGAGTGAATGTGGATGCCTGTGTGTGTGTGTGTGTTCCCCATCCCCTGTGTCTGTGGTATCAGTCCCCTGAGGATGCTTGTGTGCACGTCTTGCCTTACTCTTGGGTGTGTCTGTGCTGCTCGTGTCTGTGTGTTTGGGTGACTTGCAGGTGTGCATGTGCTTTGGACAGGTAGGGGGGCAGGAAGTGTGGATGGGGCAGAGGTGGGAGGGGTGAGGGACTGTTGGATGAGGGACACTGCTGCCGTCAGGGAGGAGTCCATGGACCTATTGCTCCTCTGTAGGGCAGACATACCCGTCGAGATGCCCTCCATGAACGACACCAGCTGTGTCAACAGAGTGGTGTGTGCATGGAGGACACTCAGCATTGCTGTCTGCCGAAGGAGGTACGCAGACTCCTCACTCAGGGCAGCAGGGGACACAGGGGCAGGGGATGCGGTGCCTGGCACGAAGGAGACACGCTCCCGAGCATGGGAGCCTCCACGGAGCCGATGGGAGGGCGGTGGTGGTGGTGGTGGTGGCGGGGCCAGACAGACTAGCTGGCCTTTGGTGGCTGCTGAGACCCGCCTCCACAAGGGAGTCATCCTCTGAGCTGCTGTGGTCCCCAGCTGAGGTGGATGGTGCTGAGGACTCCTCGGTGTGGCTCCCCTCGCCCTCCGTGCCACTGGGTTCCTCTGACCACTCGTCCGATGCTGACCCAGTCTGGCTCCGCTGCTCCTCCTGGTCCGTGGAGCTGGCCCCTCCTGTGGCCGTGGATGTATCTGCAAACAATTAGGGAAACAGACAAACATCAGTCACCTGCACTGACCGCACACACCACAGTAAGTACAGCACATTACAGAGCAAGCCCTGGCATCCTTAGTTGAACATTGCCTAAAGTCCTCACACAGATTCGGGGAAGCCAATTGTCAGTCTGATGGTCAACCATGGGACTCACACCCCTCCTGCCCTTGCACCCATCTGTCTGGTGCCTGTCTGATGGTAAGACCCCAGTGTGGACACATGCACCACCTACACAGTTGTTGGACATTGCAGGGAACACGGTGAAGCATGTGAACATGCACACATCACATCTCTTGCCACTGAGTCAGTGCAGGTGTCCGGATAAAGGGATGGCCAGAGTCTAATTAGAAATGCATGTGATCCATACCAGCACCAGACACCATGATGCACCCATGTCCGGATAGTCAATGCCACAATGGGGTGCATGTAGCACATGTCACTCCCCTGCAGGATCAGTCCCAGGAAGTTTAATGCCATGACACAGGAATGCGTGCAAAGTCATACATTACTGTCTCAAGTCACATGGCCATGGCAGCCAGACAACAACAGTCTGCACTGTGTCACAATCCGAGGGCATGGGGAATGCAAGTTATGTGACTGACAAGTGCACATGTCCATCCCCCAAAAACCACATCATCTGTACTACTATTTGTCCACGTCATACCAACTGGACATATGGGGGACATGAAACACAACTCTCTGAACATGAGCACCTCACAGTGTGCTGTGAATGAAAATACAGCTGCCTGAAAGTCACAGTCGCAAACACCTGTGTGCACAGTCAAGTGATCAGACACCTATAAGTCACAGAAGTATCGTCTATCATGGTCACATCTCAGATGGCATGCTGAGCCCTAACCGATAAACATACCAGTAGTCCTGACAACGAAGACACAGCACAATGAGACAGAGGCAGACACCTGAGGGTACATTTCACTGATCACAACATGCCAGATGATACACGGGAGTGGGAGTACAGAGTGTATTGTATGCCCTGGAGTAGGCATGACTGTCCAGCTCCACCTGTAAGAGGGATGAGTCCTGGACAGTAGGCAGGTGGCTAAGCATGTGTGACACACTGGATACACATACTCCTGAGGCCCAAATATTGTTCCCACCAGCAGCATGGGTGTGTGCCAAATTCCCCAGGGACATGTGGTGAGTCAGAGCAGCAAGCGGACCACATATCAAAGTTACACCCAGATCACATGTCAGAACTTAGGCATTGTGTAAGCAATTGACCCACCCATGAATCGCACAACATAGTCACGGGAACAAATGCTGTCCCCCACCTTGAGCAAAGCAAAATGCAATGACACAGTCCCCAAATGACACAATTTCCTGACTATAAGGGCCACACATATGCGTATCAGAGGAGAAGTGGGCATGTCACAAATGAGGGACATGGGTCCTGGACCACATGACTGATGTACTGTGGAAGTTTAACCAGGCCAGAGGAGGGCACATAGCATGTCAGACAAAGTGCACAGTGCAGTCATGGACTCACCCCCTCCTTGCTGCTGTCTGTCCTTCAGCTGCCCATCCAGGTCAGGGAAGACCACCGCCAGGATCCGGAGCATGTGGGGGTCAGGGTCCGGTGTCCGCCCCTCCTGCGAGGAGGCGACAGCTTCAGCTGGACCCTTGCGATCCTCCGGGTCCAGCCACGAAGGTCCTGCCACCTGTTTTGGCAGTTGCAGATCCTGCGCCTGTAGACCCCCACGGATCTTACTTTCCGGGCGATGGTCAGCCAGATGTCCTGCTTCTGGTGGGCATCAACCTGTGAGGATGACAAAGTGAAAAGGCCATTACTACACATGCAACATATACGTGCATCACACAGTTGGATATACATGTCTCAATCACAGGGGCATATGATGTACACAGGCAGTGCAACAATGGCTATGAACAGTTTGCCAGCAGTCACTACATGGTATCATTGCATGGGAAGTAAACCTAGTTGGAATGCACTGTTACTGCACTGTACCAGTTCAGTGCATGTAACTACACACTTTGGGGTGTGACAACTACTCAGTGGGCATGCTAGCCAGTGGTGTGCACACTGAAAGTCCTGCTAGTCAGACAACCTGCACAATTAGTGATGCAGTGGACAGCACACTCACCTGCTCCCCTGGTTTCCCATACAGCTTGCTGTACTGTGGAAGGAGGCTGTCCAGCAGGGCCTGGTTCTCCTCAAGGCTGAAGGCTGGGGCTCTCTCCACAGTACGTGCCATTGCAGGAGCCAGAGGATGCATAAACAGCAGCAGTGTTGGTGGCAGATGTCGTCCTGGAGCATGTAGTGCAGGCAAGTGAGCTCTCAGGGGAACAGCCAGCATTATATGTGTGCTGCAGAGGCAGATACTGTCCCATGTGTCCAAAGTGATAGGTCCAAGTCGTTTGCATCTTCTGAATCTGACCAATCCATGGAATAGCAGCACTAATACATGCCCACAGCATCCTTCAAATCTTCAACTTCATGACACCCATGATTTTGCAACATTGTTGTGGCTGGCCAACTGAATTCACTGCATCAGACTAGTTGGAGCTTCGAAAACGCGTCCGTTGCCATGCCAGGCCCCAGCCAATGTGTGCGCACCGTTCGGTCCATTGCTCTACAACGCGTACCCGGGATACAACGCGTACCCGCTCACATCATATGCAATGGGCCGGCCGGGCACACCGATCGGTCCATTGCAGTTCAAAGCGTACCCGCACACATCATATGCAATGGGCCGGCCGGGCACACCGATCGGTCCATTGCTCTACAACGCGTACCCGGGATACAACGCGTACCCGCTCACATCATATGCAATGGGCCGGCCGGGCACACCGATCGGTCCATTGCAGTTCAAAGCGTACCCGCACACATCATATGCAATGGGCCGGCCGGGCACACCGATCGGTCCATTGCTCTACAACGCTGCACCCGGGATACAACGTGTACCCGCTCACATTGAATGCAATGGGCCGGCCGGGCACACCGATCGGTCCATTGCTCTACAACGCGTACCCGGGATACCACGCGTACCCGCTCACATCATATGCAATGGGCCGGCCGGGCACACCGATCGGTCCATTGCTCTACAACGCGTACCCGGGATACAACGCGTACTCGCTCACATTGAATGCAATGGGCCGGCCGGGCAACCGATCGGTCCATTGCTCTACAACGCGCACCGGGATACAACGCGTACCCGCTCACATTGAATGCAATGGGCCGGCCGGGCACACCGATCGATCCATTGCTCTACAACGCGTACCCGGGATACAACGCGTACCCGCTCACATTGAATGCAATGGGCCGGCCGGGCTCACCGATCGGTCCATTGCTCTACAACGCGTACCCGGGATACAACACGTACCCGCTCACATCATATGCAATGGGCAGGCCGGGCACACCGATCGGTCCATTGCTCTACAACGCGTACCCGCACACATCATATGCAATGGGCCGGCCGGGCACACCGATCGGTCCATTGCTCTACAAAACGTACCCGCACACATCATATGCAATGGGCCGGCCGGGCACACCGATCGGTCCATTGCTCTACAACGCGTACCCGGGATACAACGCGTACCCGCTCACATTGAATGCAATGGCCAATGTGTGCGCACTGATCGGTCCATTGCTGTCCAATGCGTACTCGCCGCATTGAATGCAATGGCCAATGTGTGCGCACCGATCGGTCCATTGCTGTCCAACGCGTACTCCGCTCGCATTGAATGCAATGGCCAATGTGTGCGCACCGATCGGTCCATTGCTGTCCAACGCGTACCCGCTCGCATTGAATGCAATGGCCAATGTGTGCGCACCGATCGGTCCATTGCTGTCCAACGCGTCCCTGTACAAGTCACTGGCATATGTCACCATGCCTGTCACAGGTGAACATATGCCAGCCACATATACTTCCCAGGGAGTGAGGGGCACACCTTCAACACCACAGCCTGTCCACACTGTATCCTAAGGCATGTAAGGCTGCATTACCTATTCCGTGTATGGGGGTGAACATGTTGTTCTGTGGGTGTCACTTGGGGGCAGCCACTCCCAGGCTGTGCACATGTTCATGGGGACAGAATCCTTGGTGTGTCGTGCACATGACCACTGTGATGTGCAACTGTTCATTCCTGAGCATGTGGCATGGTCACATTTCACGGTGGTGTATGTGTATGTCATGTCACATACCCCCTGAGTCCCATGTGGGATGGTATGTACGTCCCAGGGTGACCCATTGCCACAATAGTGATGGTCCTCCACAGTCTGTGTGCATGTTGTGTTTACAATGTCTCTGATTCCATGTGCACAATGGGAGACAGTCTCCACATCCACGTTGTTTGTGCATGAACTTTGATGTTGTGCGTGTGTGTGTCACAGACGTCCATGTCTGTCCTGCCGAGGCAACAGGGACCACTACCTGTGGGGGTCATGGTTGTTTTGCTGTGGTGTATTCATGATGCACCATGTCATGCCAGTGTCCATGTGGCAATACAGGGTCCCTGGGAATCTGCCTGTCGATGAGCTGTGATGCCTGGGGCACATCTGTCCTCACATGTCTCTGTGGGGTGTGTTTGGAACGTGGCAGCAGTAGATTGGAACTGTGACACGGCCTCATGATATCCCATGGCACAACCTGGGACTTGTTGATGCCACTTGTTGAACTGTGATGTTAGATGTTGGCCATGTAGGTGCCATACATGTCCTTACGGAACTGCACACATCATGTACTTGTGTCTCATAATGATGTATCATGTGATATTGAGTATGGTCAATGCCACATATGTGGGGTGACTGACAATCTTTCTTTCTTCACCTATGCACTGCAGGGCACCAGCTGTCCATAGACCATTCCCTGACCTTGCATCCATGGTGGAACGGGACTGCATCCGACGGTACCGCTTCACCAGGCCGCTGATTGAGGAATTGACGGTGCGCTTGGCCCCACATTTGCAACCTGGCCGGACATACCCCACAGCGCTGACCCCCAAGGTGAAGGTGATGGCAGCCCTACACTTCTTTGCCACCAGTACCTTTCAACACACTGTGGCGTCTGCTGGTGGGATATCACAGACCATGTTCAGCCATGTGCTACGCGATGTTTTGGAGGCTATGTTGAGATACCTGAATCAGTACATCTATTTCCCTATACCTCAACAACTCACTGACGTGAAGAGTGACTTCTATGCCCTGGGGAGGATGCCGCATGTCATTGGCTCCATTGATGGGACACATGTGGCTTTGATACCACCACAGGCACATGAGCAGGCATACAGGAACTGCAAACATTACCATTCGGTCAATGCACTGGTGGTATGTCTTGCTGATATGAGCATCTCACACGTGTGTGCCCGTTTCCCCGGTTCTGCACACGATGCCTACGTGATGAGGAGTAGTCGCATCCCGAGGATGATGTCCCAGATGCGGAACCAGCGTGCCTGGCTTGTCGGTGTGTACTGACTTTGTACCATTGTGTGTGTTCTGCAATGTAGTATTCCACCCTCTTTTCCAAATCAGCTAATGTGCAATTGTCCATATGTAGGTGACTCCGGATACCCCAACATGCCGTGGTTGCTGACGCCCCTCAGGAACCCTGTGACACCAGCCCAGATGCGCTACAATGAGGCACATGGTCGGACCAGGAGAGTGATTGAGCGGACATTTGGTCTCCTGAAGAGCCGCTTCCGCTGCCTGGACAAGACAGGAGGGGCCCTCCCATATGCCCCAGCAAAGGTGTGCAAGATTGTCATCGTCTGCTGCATGCTACACAACCTGGCTGTGCGGAAGGAGTTGCCTCTCATCCTGGATGACGATGACCAACATCCGCCACCTGTGGAGGATCCTGGCCTGGACCACGATGCCAGTGATGATGATGATGATGATGATGGTGATGTCCGCACACAGCTCATCACCAACTTCTTCAGCTGAATGTGAGTATCCGGAGATGTCATGTCAATGATGTGAGTATGCATGATATGTGTTGGTGGTGCTCTGGTGCTGTTTGAGTGTGTCCATGTGCTACATGACTGTATGCGTGTAGCGATGTGTCCTTACAGGTAGTCTGTACTCCCCAACAGTGTTGACATGCTAACTTGGTTCTGGGTGGGTATCTTGTGACATGTATTGGGCATGAGTATTGCAGTTCTGTCCTGTTCTTCAGTGCTTTTGACTGTGTGTCATTTCTGTCCTTCACAGGGTACTTTCAGAGTTGTTTGGTCAACTGTGATCCCCCGACACCGTGATTAAACTTCCAGGGTGGTAGCTGTCGTGTCCCTACAGGTGATGTGCGCCACACCCATGGACTTCCTTCCTTCTACACTTGTTGACTGTGTGCCCACTGCCAGGTGGGATTACCTTGCATCTGTAGTGGTTACATGTTGCAAATGTGTAATAAACCTGTGCTTCACTTTGTGATGTGCGTTGTCTGTGGTCACACATCTGACTGACATTTGCTTACTGCACCAGTGGGCTAGTTAACAAAGACTGTGAATAGGTGTTGTGTCTGTGCATTGCACCGTATTTCCTGGCAACATCAGTGTAGGCGATGAGTCAGATGGCTTTGGTGTGTATATGTTGTGTAGCCCTGGTGGTGTGTCTCCCTCATATGTGTCACGTTGCCATGACTCACATGACGGTGTTGTACTTGCTGTAGCAGTTAGCATGCACAGTGTAATTTCGCAGGTCATCATCTCCATGACAGAAACCACGTTGGAATCACAACAGAGGCAGGTATGGTGTATTAGTGTGTTTATTGTCATACATGTGTGAGTATAGTGCACAGGATGGTGGGTGCTGTACATTGTGATTGTAATCCAAAGTTCCTAGATGATTTGGAAGTCCTGGTAGCAGATATGTCCTGAGTAAAGTCCACAGTCATCTGATACATTGGTCCAACTTGTACTCCCCATGTCATGTGGGGGAGTTGTGTTGCATTCAACAGGGTGAACAGTTTGCACACAAAGGTGATTATCCAGAACAGGTGTTGGCTTCCTGGGCGTTGCGCATGGCCATCGGCCTCTCAGTTGTCCTTCCTCGGACGACCCCTCTTCTTTGGGGGGGGACCCTCAAGTGCAGGCTGCTGCGGTGCAGGGGACTCTCCGCCAGAGTCATCCTCCCTCCCTGTGGCAGTTGCAGTTGTTTCAGCACCAGATGTTGTGGGCACACAGGGAGGTGTTGACATGTTGCTGCTCATCTGGCGGAGGCATTGTAATATGTCCCTATGCACCGCCGTCATTTCTTGCAGTGTGTCCCACTTGGACTCCATGCGGGACATGTGTAAGTCCAAGTGGGCATGATGGGCAGCCTGCTGCTGTCGAATGTCCCTGAGGATCCCCACTACCTGGCTGAGCTCTCCGGTGCTGGTCTGGTACGCATCGGCTATGCGTACCAGTTGTGGGTCATCATGCAGTCCAGACCCCTCTGCGAGCAGCGACCTATGTCTACCACCCCTCCCAGCACCCCTGGTGACACGTGCAGTACCTGAGGTGGCACGCACAGGTGACCCTGGGCCCCCTTGGGGGTTGTTGGTGGTGTTGGTGTCCATAGCCCCACGTTGGGCCAGGGTCCGTGTGCTGGTGGTGGTGGTGCTCCTTGGTCTGTCCGTGTCGGCAGGGGTGGTTTGTGTGTTGTCAGTCGTTAGAGGGGTGGGTGCAGGGGGTGCAGCTGGTGGTCCTGCTGGTGCTGCATGATGACTCGCTCCGGAGGTGCCAGGTAGGTCTTCGTCATCCGAGGAGGGCAGAGGCTGTTCCACAACAGTGAGCTCCGTTTCCCCTGGAGCCTGGGACAGGGACTCCTCAGCGTCTGCTGCTGTGTCCCCATCATCACCTGTTTTTGGGAGACACACACAATGTATGTTATGTTTCTGCAGGCATCAATGGTTCACACACCTGACAGTTGTGACTGTACCTCTGGATGCGGGCCTGTACATTGCATTGTCCTAAGTTGTCACAGTCAGAGGTTGATATTGGTGTAGGACATTGTCCTGCATACTTTGAGCATTTCAATATGAATGTTGGGGTGTGTACATGGCCTGCATTTGTTGAATTTGGTTGACATCCGGCCCTCCTTCTCCCCCAGCCCAGTTATCCCACCATGAAGCATGCCACCCTTGCAGTGGGTTCAGGTTGACTCTCAGGATGTCAGTGAGTGGTGTCCTGCTGTTGGTTGGTGCACAGTTCCCAGCAGGGCCTTGTGCTCCCCACAGCAGTACCCAGTGTCAGCCATCTTGTCAGTTCTTTTCCACTCCCTGTGATGTGCGCATGGTTCAGGGTGGTGTTGATGGGACAGTTGTGGGGGTGACCAATATCTGTGACTGCCACTCCCATCATGCTATTGCCTCCAACCCCCTTCCCAGCATGCCCATGCTTCCTTCCTTTTGACTCTGCTTCCCTGTGGGGTTGTGTGCCTGTGCTGACAAGATGGCTGACAGTGTTATCCTGGGGTTAGTTTGGCTACAAGTCCCATGTGTGTCCCTGTGCTTCACACAGCATGACCCAGGGTTGTGGTTCTTTGTGGGATATTTGATTAGAGTGTGAGGCAATGCATTCTCCCAGGTGAGTTTTGTGGAGTTTGTGTTAGGGGTGTGTGTGAGTAGAGCTGCTGGTAACTATGGTCAGTGCTGTCAGTCCTCCTTCCCACCTAGCCAGATATCCCACCATGGAACGTGCTTCCATTGCAGGGAGTGCAAGTTGGCTTTCAGGATGTCAGTCAGTGGTGTCCTGCTGTTGGTTGGTGCACAGTTCCCAGCAGGGCCTTGTGCTCCCCACAGCAGTACCCAGTGTCAGCCATCTTGTCAGTTCTTTTCCACTCCCTGTGATGTGCGCATGGTTCAGGGTGGTGTTGATGGGACAGTTGTGAGGGTGACCAATATCTGTGACTACCACTCCCATCATGCTATTGCCTCCACCGCCCTTCCCAGCATGCCCATACTTCCTTCCTTTTGAGTGGACTTCACTGTGTGTCAGTGTGACAGCAATGGCAAGATGGCTGACAGTGGTGTCCTGCTGTTGGTTGGTGCCCAGTTCCCAGCAGGGCCTTGTGCTCCCCACAACATAGCACCAGTGTCAGACATCTTTGAAGTGGCTTTTCACTCCCTGGTAGGTGTGCATGCTTTAGTGTGAGCTTGCTGGGCCATGCGGGTGGGGGATGTTGAGCTGTGACTACCACTCCCATCATGCTATTGCCTACACCCCCCTTCCCAGCATGCCCATACTTCCTTCCTTTTGAGTGGACTTCACTGTGTGTGAGTGTGACAGCAATGTCAAGATGGCTGACAGTGGTGTCCTGCTGTTGGTTGGTGCCCAGTTCCCAGCAGGGCCATGTGCTCCCCACAACTGAGCACCAGTGTCAGCCATCTTTGAAGTGGCTTTTCACTCCCTGTGAGGTGTGCATGCTTGGGTGTGAGCTTGCTGGGCCATGTGGGTGGGGGATGTTGGGCTGTGACTACCACTCCCATCATGCTATTGCCTCCACCCCCCTTCCCAGCATGCCCATGCATCCTTCCTTTTGACTCTGCTTCCCTGTGGGGTTGTGTGCCTGTGCTGACAAGATGGCTGACAGTGTTATCCTGGGGTTAGTTTGGCTACAAGTCCCATGTGTGTCCCTGTGCTTCACACAGCATGACCCAGGGTTGTGGTTCTTTGTGGGATATTTGATTAGAGTGTGAGGCAATGCATTCTCCCAGGTGAGTTGTGTGGAGTTTGTGTTAGGGGTGTGTGTGAGTAGAGCTGCTGGTAACTATGGTCAGTGCTGTCAGTCCTCCTTCCCACCCAGCCAGATATCCCACCATGGAACGTGCTTCCATTGCAGGGAGTGCAAGTTTGCTCTCAGGATGTCAGTCAGTGGTGTCCTGCTGTTTGTTGGTGCACAGTTGCCAGCAGGGCCTTGTGCTCCCCACAGCAGTAGCCAGTGTCAGCCATCTTGTCAGTTGTTTTCCACTCCCTGTGATGTGAGCATGGTTCATGGTGGTGTTGATGGGCGCATTGTGAGGGTGGGCAATATCTGTGACTACAACTCCCATGATGCTATTGGCTACACTGACTTGCCCAGCATACACAGGATTCCTTCCTTTCAGTGGGCTTCCCTGTGAGGTGGTGTTGTAGTGGTGGCTACATGTCTGGCTGTGTTTGTTAGTTATATTTGTGCCACTGCCTAGCTGTATTTGTAGTTGTGTTTGTACATGTGATGACACAGTTACATATCACTATGAGATGGCATGTGTTGTGTTTATCTGACTGACATACACATCTTGGGATGATTATGTTTTGGTTGGTGTGTATTTGCTAAGGGTGCATGGTTTGACTCTCCCCTTGACAGTGATGTGTGTGTATTGTCGCACAATATTGTGTACATTTGTTGTGTACTCACCAGGCTCTGGGATGTTTTCTAGTCCATATACGCTAACTGGTGGTAGGATGGCCCGCACCTTCTCCTCCCAGGGCCTGAGGTATACTGGTTTGGCAGGAGGGCCACTGCCGGTGTGTTGGCTCAAGAGGTAGTCCTTCTTCAGTAGGTCCCTGACCCTCCTGCGCACGTCATACCACCTGTTCTGGATGTCTTCCTTTGTGCGCAAACATGGTGATTGTGCGTTCACCCTGTCGACGATCCTCTCCCACATCTTGGTTTTCTGCGACATGGGGGTCTGTTGGACCAGTGTACCAAACAGCTGTGGCTCTACCCTGAGGATCTCATCTACCAGGACTTCCAATTCACTATCTAGGAACTTTGGATTCTTCTTTGGGGGCATGGTGATGGGTGGTGGTGGTGAGTGATGTGTGTGGGGGTGTGCAAGTGAGGGTGTGTGTGTGTGTTTTGCTGGGTGTATGTGAGGGTGCTATTTGTTGAGGTGCTGATGGTGTGTGGCTTGTGTGATGGATGAGCTGTGAGTGTGTGTGTGGTTGCTGTCTGTTGGTGTTGAGTGCTGGCAGGTCAGTTGAATTTGCAAAGGATCATGGTAGGGATTTGTGTCCTTTATATGGGTGGAGTTGTGGGTGTGTCTTTGTTCCATGTCCACCCCCAGTATTTATTGGCTTTGTAATTGCTTGTTTTCCCCCTTTTTTTGTGTGTTTTTTCCTTTGTACTTTTTGTGCATGTAGGAGACGTTCTTCTGACCGAGTCGGACCCTGCAGTTGTCTCGTGCGAGCTTCTCCGATTCATTCACGCGGTGTTTGTGCTGTTTTCTGTGTTACGTACGCGTCGGTCGTGGTGTATTGGGTTGCTTCGGCTCGCTGTTTTGTATGCGTGTCGGTCGTACGGCTTGAGCTCCGTGCGACTCGGTCGTGTTGTCCACGCGTTGCATCGTACTTGGCGGGTCGGAGTTCGCGGGTACGTTTCGTTCGGGATTCTTCCTGGTGCGTGTCGGTCGGTTCGATTCGTGTGCTTTTCCGGCCGGATAGCTGTTTTCCGCGTGGTTCGGTCATTCGTATTGTGTTCCGTACGAGTCGGTCGGATTTTGCACGCTTTTCATCGTACTTTGCGGGTCGGGCTGCACCGGTACGTGTCGGTCGGAATAAATTCCGGCTCCGAGTCGGTCGGTACGTTTTCCGGCCCGAATCGGAATCGGCCCCATAGTCTTTAGTTTGCTTAGTTAACCCTGGCCACCAATAGCGCTGTTTCAGTAAAGAAATAGTGGCTGTAACGCCTGTGTGCGCAGAGCCCAAACCCTCGTGTGCTGCTAGTATTAAACCTTGCCTACGATCCATATTTGGTATTACTCTATCCCCCACTCCAGGAATCTGAGCATATGGAATGTTTTGTGCATCTAACTTGTAGGAGTATTTGAGTGGAAATTTTTTAGGTACTGCTATGCTGCCTTTGCGTGAAGCGATGACAGCTACCATAAAATCACCGTCTATTCTCGTTTTTGAACGAGTGAGTGCAGCTACGGAAGCCGTGCGAACAGCCCCCTTTGCGGCTTCATCAGCCAATGAATTCCCTTCAACGTGAACGCCATCACCTTGATGACTCAGTGTATGGATTACGTGAGTCCTTGGTAGCTCGTTTTTCAACTCTGCTACCTGTTCCCATAGCATATTATGCTTAATTGTGCCACCTTTCGCATCTTTAAACCCGTTTTGCTCCCAATGATGTAAGTACTCATTGTACGACTGTACACAGTAAAAGGAATCACACACAATTAGTGTGGGGAATTCGTGATCCGTATTTACAAGTGCCAGTATCAGCGCTTTTAGTTCAGCCAACTGAGCCGTGCAGTCTCCTAGAGCAACTTGGATAGAACTTTCCATCCCGCATGCGACCTTTATCGATTGCACACGCTGAGCTGTATTGCTGCTTACTCCCTATGGCCGGTTGCGCAGATCCGTCAGTGTAAATAATATATTCATACTGATCTAGAGGCAATATTTCATTAGGTAGAGGATATTCTTGTTCGTATTGCAGGAATGCTTGTGTTTTTAAACTTGGATCAAATCTGTATTCAACGTCCGTTGCAGTAAGAGAATTAGCCCATTGTATCCATCTTGGATGTAAGGCTTTCGCGTTTGGAATGCTGGCCTTTGTAACAGCTTCTAAAGCCGGTACCGGGGTTACGACAATTATGCGTTTCCCCTGAGCCAGTGCTCTTTCTCTTGCTACAGCAGTCTGAACAGCTGTCAGGATTTTTTCTGTTGAAGTGAAACGCATTTCTGCATTTGTGTACAGGTGTGATTTGTATGCGATTGGTACTGTTTCTCCTTCATTAAAGGTTAAGTAAGTGTACCCGCATTGACCCGCAATTATACGGATCACGAAGTGGCGTACGTTTACGCGTGTTTGGAAGTGTTTGGAAGCAATCATGTCTTCCTGGAGTGAACAAAGAATATTAGTATGTTCTTGTGTCCAATTTCTGGCTGAAAAGTCAGGTTTTAGTAAGTCGTAGAAAGGTTTTACCCTTTGTGCGTAATCTAAAATGTATGTTCTGCTGAAATTTAGGAATCCCAGTATTGATTGTAAATTTTGTAATGATTTTGGAGGCTGGAGCAGCGCACACTTTTCTAAAAAGTTAGCTGCCAGACTTTCCCCTTCACTTGACAGCTCATATCCCAAAAATAGGACATTGAGGTGGGCTATTTTTGATTTTTTAAAGTTAAATTTGTAGCCCTCAGTGGCAAATCCCATAATAATGGTGCTTACCCTGGTCAAGTGCCTCTCCAAGTCGTCGTCCGTTAGATAAATATCTTCCACATAGGACAACGCTTCGTCATCAAATTTTTGAAGTAGCTCTGTTACCCTTGCTGAAAATACCCCGGGGCTATACTTATACCCTTGGGGGAGTCGACAAACTTGTCGCTGGGACCCTAACGCTGAGAATCCAGTCAGATACCTGCTTTCAGGCGCTATATTTTGGCAGAAAAATCCATTTGAGATATCAAGTGTTGTTTTGTATTTTTTCCGCACAATGTTATTCATTAATGCGGCACTATGTGCATTTTGGACAGCAAATGTCTTTGTGCATGAGTTTAAATGTCTGTAATCTAAAACTAGACGATATGTATTGTCGGGTTTAGAGACGGGAAACAAAGGCTTGTTCATTGGAGAGGTACATTTTTCAATGACCCCCTGGTATTCAAGTTGATCTAAGATCTCCCTGACCTGTTTTTTCGCTTCTTGCTTTATTGGGTATTGCCTCTGAGCATTAGGTGAAACTTTTAACGGAATCACGTGGTAGGTTGAGTCCTCATCCCACCCAGCGTGATTTTTGTACAATGCCGGAGCTTGGGCTACTGCCCACTCCCGTGCATATGTATGTTTAAGGTGAATGGGAACATGGTCGGAAAATGCAGGAAAAATTATACTTTCTCCCCTGGGGCACTCCATTACGAATGCTGGCAGCCAATCTTGTCGGCTAACAGGATGTCATAACCAGATGATAAGTTCTTCCAAAAGAGACCTTTTACTTTCCTGGGCTTGTCCCCCTCCATCCGGAGTGTTATTTCATGTAACTTATGTGGGACGCTCACCCTTTTGTCTGGTGTTTCTACCGTGATGTAATGATTCAAGTCCGCTGTCACCAGAAATTCCTTCAGGTTTTGGTGAGCTATTGTTACTTCTGCCGCACTGTCTATCATCGTCAGAGCCCTTTCCTCGTTAAGAAGTTGTGTCCTCAGAATTCTGGGCATGTCTGATTTTCAGACCAGCAACTTTCTTTTTCTTAAATTGAGGTTTTGATTTTGGCTTATCTTCTTTTTTGGAAGTAAAGTCTTGAGCGCGCTGCTTGTCTCTGGACTGTGTGCACTCCTCTCTGTGTTCTGACCGTCCTTCTCTCTCTGAGCTTTTCTTCGAGCCCTGAAAGGAATGAGAGGAACGTGTATCAGTATCCCGATACCTGTCAGGTTTCCTAATATTATCCCTATTCCTAAGGTTGTACCTCTTTTCAGAGGGCTCCTGTGGAGGAGACCTACCTCGGGACTGAGATCTGTTGTCTTTAAACTTTTGTTGTTTTTTATTATCCCACTTCTTTTTAGAAGAAGTCGGTGTCTGCTTAGAAGTGTCCTTTTCGGGACTGCCCATTAGTTGAGGTTTTACAGCTTTTCCCCCCAAACTATCCCTGCCTAATTCTGCGTATGCAGTTTCAATTATTTTGGGTAGTTCATTCTCCTGTTCTAATTAAGCAAACTCCCGTAGGCGTTGGCGGATTGCCACTGATGCTGCCTTTAATGTTAGCTAGTATTATGGCTGATACCTGGTCGTAGTTATTTAATAACTTCATCCCTAGGTTCAGAGCAGGCTCTGCTCCGTACTCATTTTGTATTTGTCTTAATACATCTGGTATCACTGCTAATGAAGGAATACCATGAGTTCTGGTATATATGGCAGCAAAGACTGTACCCCAAGAGGTACAATCCTCTAACTGTGGTGTAATCCCCATGGGCAAGCAGATTGTTAACATTCTGTGTTTTTCAAATGTTGTGGTATTTGGGAATACTGCTTCTAACTGGGTTATTTTCTGAGCTACCCAGAAAGAAATTTGTTTACGTTTTGTGGGCAATTTACCCATTACCGCGTGTAATGTTTGTGAAGTAATTTTAGTAGCTGTGCTCTGTGTAGGAGCTGCATTTGGTGTAATAACTGTTGGTTGGACCGCTAGTGTCCTCATGACGAATTGTGTCATGTTTCTGTGAAGTTTTATCAACTCTTTGTGTTGAACGAGCATTTCATTAATTGGCATTGTGTCAATGTCAGGATGTGGTGCATAGGTCGCTAATATCGGCCATGTTGCTCCTGGTCTTCTTAATGGACCGAGTCTTGCTCTTTTTCTTGAGTGGGGTAGGGCGCCATTAAACCAGAAAATATGTTCCTGGTAGGTAAGCGGAATTTCAGTCTCCTCAAACGGAGTGTAGACCGCTGGGACTTCTTCATGTGTATAATAATGAAAGGTTTTTGTTATAGCATTTGCTGCTGGGAATGTAACCCATGAATAGAACACCTCTGTTTGGAAATCTTCGTGTGCCTCTATCACGAATATTACTATACCTCCTCTGGCTAGTAAACCATGTTTGAGGAGTTTAAATGTGAGTGTGTGTCTTACACTAGCTGCAATATGTATTGCATTGTCATCTTCCTCCTCTTCTGAGAGAGGTAATGGCATATTTACCGGGTCAAGAACCCTCTCAGTCATTGTGTGTAAAAACACAGAATAACTTTCCAAGGAAATGAAATAAGGTATTTTGCACAATTTGGGGAAAAATGTCTTTCAAGCTTGATTAACCAACAGCCAATAAATAGGATATCTCGCCTACTCAGCTGTGGCGGAGTTTGTGCCCACCCACTCCAGACGTCTCTGGTGTTTTGTGAGTAGGGGTCTCTGAGAATATGCACGACTGAACTACTCAGATTCTACTGTTAAATAAGTACCAAACTAAACGTTGGTGGCGCCATGTAGTGTAGTTCCTATAGTACCCCTGCAGGACCTGCGCTTTTGGATAACATACACTGTGGGATTGGTAGCAGACTGACTCCGAGCACCCCCACAGCGTATGTTAGCCGTGTTTGCATTAGCTAGCTCACAGTCCCACTAGAATCTCCTTTTTATCAGAGAGATTAGTTTTTGGCAACCTCAGAACACAACAACCCTGATTCCTCAGACTCGTGGAAACAATGTACTACTTTTCGCCCAGTCACTTGTGCTTGCTTATTTGGTCTCAGAGAGTTGCACAGAAGAAACAGTCGAGCGTGTTTACAATAAGAATTTATTGCACAGTTGTTCTTCTAGTGTAAAATATATGTGCTGCGATAACTGTTAAACAGTAGCAGAGATATATGGTCAGCAGTACAGTGAATAAAAAGGAATAGTACAGTTCTACCATTTTGCAATAGTCATGAACATATACATGAATATAAAATGCATTTATAAAATAAAGCGCATACTCCTACGATGCCTGTCCAGATGTACCTAAGTGTACCTAGCATGTGAGTAGGTGCGAAAGAGCCAAGAATCCCGCTAGGATTTAGTCAAACCCCATTACCTGAATAATGAGAGTGTGGGACCTCGTCCTGGTCTCGAATTGGACACCCCGCAAGGGATGGTTAGACCACTGTCAGCTGGAGCGACTGCATGCAGGAGCCTCAGCATCTCTGGTCAGTGTGTTAGCCTGGAAGTCTCGGTTCCCTCTAACTACTGATAGCATGAGGTGCTGCATTTATACAGAAAGAGTATAGAGTCCCTTTGTCCCTTGTGCTTGTGTTAGCCATTGTTTAGTATGAGGATGACGTATGGGATGAACCTTGTGCGTAGATAGGAGGAAGGTGAAGTATAGCCCCTGGATAGTTTCCTTATAAATTATTCATATGTGCTAAGGATGAAGTTATAGCACTATTGTTTGGGAAAAACCCTCCTTCTGCCTAGAACTAGGTGAAAGGTTCAGTCCATAAAAGGCGTTCAATCCTTATAAGGCGTTCTGTCCCTATAAGGCATTCTGTCCTTATGAGGCGTTCTGTCCTTATAAGGCGTTATGTCCCTAAAAGGCTCGTTCGTGTGTAATGTAGGGGAGATGATGTAGGTGAAAGGGTACGATGTTCCCTGGACCTATATTAAACATAACAGTATAGCACCCTGGACCAAAGTAATCTTCAACATTGTAGGCTTCCCCAAAAGATGCCTATCCCTGTTAATTTAATAAGATATTTGAAGTATCAGGTGGTGGAGTTGACGTAATCCACAACTTTCAGTAAAGTTGGACACCTGCTGGAGAAAATCTTTGCAACCTTTGGTTTTCCTGAGGAAGTGCACACAGATAATGGACCTCCCGTCCAGGGAGTGGAGATCAAAGGATTTCTGGAGAATCTAGGGATCGGTCACTGGAAGATCACACCCCATCACACCCCAGTGGCATTAGGCCAACCGGGACGTAGAACAGTTCATTCACACTCTTAACAAGGTTAAGCGCATCACCACTAAGGAGGGGACCAATCTGCATATCAGTTTACACTGATGCCTGCGAACATACAGGACCACTCTACACTAATTGACGAGATGCTTGCTTCTTGCTATGATACTAGGGAGGCCTGAAGGGAACACCATCTGCACAAACCCGGGGGGCTCAAGAGTCTGGTCCAGATGGCACCCAAGAAAGATGGAGGAACAGTAACAACTGGGCCAGCTGTTGTCGGCGAGCCAGAGTTTCTGATTTGGCTCCCGGGGACCAGGTCCTAATCCGTGATCGATACCCCAGATGGAAGGCCCACACACTGTATGACCAAGAGCCATGGACCGCTATCACTATAAAAGGGGCTCTGGTTCCAGAACCTCGACATGGAGGCTCGGAATGTGTCCTGGTTCAGTCCTGAGGGAATGATTGAGAAATGTGTGAGCATGACCAAGATGACTAGAGGAATGGGGACGACAGAGGTTGAGAAGGGCCGAGACTGCTAACACATTTAACATCAACTTCAAACAACTTAACCAATACTAGTTCTGCCCACGTCCTGGCACTTTGCGGATGGGGACACCAGCTGTAGTACCCTCTGAGGGGCTCAAAGAAGCACCTGGTATGGCTTGAAGTCAGAGGTATAATATGCCCCCCAATCCTGCCTGAACCAAAGATTGAGACTTTGTGTGTGCCATGGGCTTGACTGGGCAGTGTATCCTGAGCTAACACTGGATGGGATGTAATGAGCCACCAAGCTCGACGTGGCCGCCACCTTGACCCCACGGAAGCGCTTCAGTCCCATCATCAGAGTAAAGTGTGTGATTCGTATTTAGACTGGTTCCTGCGTATCACACCAAGCGGGCCTTCTCCCCTACCACGGGCCTGCCTACAACAGTGAGTGTAATAGGTGCATTTAATTACCCCTAGTGCCTCACTGTCTGCGTTTTCTATTTTGGAGAGCGCTGTCAATGAATCCCTTCTGTACCCCTTGGTTGGTGCAAAATGATAGTCCTATTTCTATGTCTGTGCAATGCTCTGAGATTTGGTTTTCAAAATCTGCTCACACTAGTTTGAGGTGCACGAGGGTGTGTGTGTGTGTGTGTTTATGTTTGTGTGTGTGTGTCCGTCCTCACCCTGCTAAAAAAAAAAAATCCATATATCTTCTCACGAACTAGAGCAATTGCCTTGCTGTTAATTCTGCAAACCATGGGCTCTATTTATCAGGGCTGTTAGTCTGAGACACAAAATAGGAAAAACACTGTTGATAAATGACGCTTGTAAATGCGCCGCACAGCGACGCTGCAATGGCTTATCTGAAGCAACAGCATCATTAGACACAAGGCTACTGTCGCCCAGCGCAAGGCGCCGAGCGGAAAACCATTACCCAATGCAAATTAAGGCCAGATTCTTAGAACTGGAAGGATTCTTTCTAATGAGGTCCAAAGTAATTAGCAAGGAGATTAGTAATAACACTAATTGCTGGTATCGATTGCGCACTGCCCAGGCTGCTAGCCCCTAAGCTGCAATAAGAAACTTTTACAGAATACAAAAGCAGAAAAAGACAAGAATTCACCTTAAAACTTTCACTGTTTCCATTAACCCTTGAGTTACCTGCCAGAGCGCTGAGCCACTTACTTCAGCAATGGGAAACTTGTCAGGGCGATACAGGAAATGTAAGGAATTGTTTAGATGTGACATTGCACGCACATTATCATTTTGTATAGCGCCAATAAATGCTGCTTCACGCCCCTTTGAAATCCCTGGGTAATATTAGTGGTGGGAGCAACTCAGTGGTGGCCGCCACAAATAAAGGGTGATGCGGCGGGAGGGGGGCGGGGACATGCAGGAAGGGGGGGATGCGCTGGAGGGGGGGCAGGGTCGCACAGGGGTGGGAGCAAACTTACCTTTAGCCGCCGGCCGCCTCCAGCGTCGCGTTGCGTACGCCGCCTCTCCTCTTCCTGGGTCCCAGCATCCCCTGGGACAGACTCCCATCCAATTCCCGTGCAGCAGAGCAGTGCAGGGAGTGGCCTGAGCGGGCTGAAAAGATGCCCTGCTCAGACCAGGCAGTCTATGGGGGTTTCTCCAGCCTGGCTGCTGAATGCAGCTGGGCTGGAGAAAACCTAGGTGCGCATGTGTGTTTTTGTCAGCCTGAGTTGGGCGGCCAAACACACACGAGCACTTAGGGAGTGGAGTGCAAGTAGCAATCCTCCTCCCCCCTCCATGTCTCGCCCCGCCCCTCCCTACAGCGCTGGCTAAGAACTGGCAAATGCTAAATAAAATGATGCAAGAAAACCGTTTTATTTTACATTTGCTGGCTTTGAGCCAGGCAGTAGGGCAACGCTCCTCCGCCATTGCAGAGGAGCCGCCGCTGGAGCAGCTGGCAAGGCAAATACATTTCAATAACAGGCAATGACATTTGGAGACACATTAAAATAACATCAACAAAACGATGCAGTATTGGAATTCACATTCTGATTTCCTTTGGAAGTTGGACCTTGGTAAAATATTCATGCCAAGGTTAGGTGTGCTTCAGCAGTTGAAGCTCTTAATCTTTTATTTATCAGGGTCGATCATTCCTTTCTATGTCAAAGAACTTTAGCATAACTTCTTGGCACTATTTAAAATGGGTAATTCACAAACTTTAGTCTGTGTCCCTGATGAAACGTATCTAATACCTCAACATAAGTTAAAAGTTCCAAATTTTAGTTCGAAGTTTTAGTTTCAGACTTTAGAAAAGTTTGAAACATTGAGTTAGAAACGTAATTAGCTAAAAGTTCTGAATTCTTGTTTTTTTTAGGTCTAACCTTAGCTATTTCGCCAGGTCATGTAGTGAAAAAACATAAATAAGAAATACACCAATTTATAAATACACGAAGGGGCCTTGGGCGAGCCTCTTAATCCATTGGTCTGTTCATTTCTTATTCATATTTTGTTTCCACCCTCCACATCATACAGCGTGACTACGCAGGAGCGAGACAACTTCATCCATCCGCTCTCTTGCACTGCGAGTGATGAAATTTTTCCTGATCACATGTTCATATCCACCTAAAAAGAAGTGAACTTCAATATCATGTGGAGTAGGCTAATACTTTACTCTGGCAATGATTTTTTCTTTGCATTTTTTATTCTTTTTATTAAGCCATCCGCACATGAGTTTAAATTGTGTCTTAAGTGATTCAAAGCCAATAATACCTTTTCATTGTGCCAATAAGCATCATATTTTCCTGTGCTATGCATTAAAACTAAAAAAGGTTTCTACCCAGAGTTACTGTCAGAACGGTGTAAAGTATTTGCAAATATTCCTCCCAACACCTTTTGAACATTTGATTTATTGGCCCATGATATGCCCAGACGTGGGTCCCTTGTTCGCGCCGCCATAGGAACCACGCGCTACCTCAAAGATGAAGTCTAACAAGGAGGAACACAGTCTGAAGTTGCTTGTGTTCCTTTTGGAGGGAGCCTTGCCTAGCAGTTTGTGATAGACTGTTCCGATGAGGAGCAGAGTCAGTACTGATTTACATAAGGCGGGCCTCTGCCTAGAGAGGCAGAGTGGGTAAAAAATGATGGGCTGGAATGTGACCCAGAGTGATTGATATTGGTGTGCTTACCAGTGTTTTAGGCTGGCTAATTGCAAACATTCCTCCTTTATGAAAATGGGTTATTAGTTTGGGAGGATGTGATTCCTATCCAAGTAATAAGACCACATTATTGTTAGGTCCAACCCACAAGTTCAATAAATAAACCAGGGCTCACACCTTGCTACAGACCAGACATATGTATCTTACGGAAAGGTGTTTAAAGTATTTAATAGTACCAAAACAATTAAACACTCAAAACACAGCACAATAAACATTCCACAATCAATTTCTATAAATAGAGAAAAATTAAATTAAGAAAAATGACACCAAATTGACTAACATCTAGTAAGGGCAATTGGAGATACAAATTTCTAAAGCTGCAGGGCAAAGCGTGCCAAGAAAGAGTGAAGCACCAATCATAAGTTCCTGGCCGCGGCTGACTGAGACCTAGGTGTGATTTCAGGCTGACTGTGATGGGGCGGAGATTGGATACACCAAGTGGGTTGTCTCAGTCAATGATTTTACCTTTTGACTTAGTTTCTGAAATGGAAGTTGAAATCTTCCAGCGGGGCAAGGTTGCAGGCTGTGTCTGGCAAAGTCCTATTGAAGCAGGATAGCCATTGGACGAGGTCCCGCTGAAGTTTTGGCGAGAAAAGCTCAGAGTGGGAAAAGACTAACTCTGTGGCTGGTGAAGTCGTCTTGTCAGGGCGGATACTTTTCGTTCCTTTGCGCGTCAAGATTTCTACCTTAGAACTTAGGGCCAGATTGAGAGTGTGGTGGATGGGTACTCCATCAAAAATGTGACAACTATCCTGTCTGCATTATTAGAAGTATATTATGTTCTACTGCACATATATCATATCCTAATGCACTTACATTATATCCAAATGCGCTTATACCTGCATTTCCCTGAATGAATTAAGTGCAGTTTTGTTGGGTGCTGCTGAAGCCTCCCTGTGACAGAACCTTAAGCTGTTCTAGCTGGTGGTCCAGAAGAATTTTGAGAAGAGGATGTTGTGTCTCCATAGATACCACCACCACTGTAAGCTTGATTGCCCTATCCCTCACGGTCTGATGCTGAGTTCTCAACAGAAAGTACAATTATCCAATGGGTGTTAAGGCTTCAGAAAGTAAATGCAGGACAAATGCACATCTAAAGATGTGATTTATCTTCTTGAACAAAGTATACATCTTTTGAAAGACTGTTACAGCAAGTCAAAGAGATTCGGCAATCTGCTAAGGGGAAATGACTACAGTAGTTGTGTCATGCACACTTTAACCTCTCATGCACTGAGATGGAATTTCTTCCAATAAGATAGGCAGCATATTTTTGTCATGGCAACTTCACACTTTCTTCCTTTGCTCACTTTGACTATCCTGAAGGTGGCAATTTGATCTTTTGCTGCTACCACATTTCTAACCCAAGACTGCTCTCCCCCTAGCAACTCTCTTGAGCACAATATTTAAAAACATATTCAGGTGGCGGCTAATGTCTGCATCTGAATATTTTTTTAAATATTGTGCTTTCCCACCAGTCCTAGGTTTCTGCACCAATAGAACAAACACTGTTACTTGCAGTGTCACTTAATCTGATTATACCTGGGCATCTTCACCATGTCCCAGGAAAGTTTCCAGGTCGCAGCTATGTAAAAATACCCATAACTATAGAATGTGTACTGAATGCAGATCACTCGTGGATCAAAGGCATGAATGTGGCATAGGAGGGGTCTGTGCACAGGTGTGCCTTCAAACCATGAACAGAGAGAAGCCTTGCACTGTGCTGACATTTACAGTGCTGTTACAGTTGTCAGGTGGCCTTATGTTGGCAGGACACCATGTTTCCACTCTGGCTTTCCTTTTACAAGTCATCATTATCTGCTGCACTGCCTTAAGAATGTAAACATGCTGCTCAGCTGACATTATGATATCAGGCAGGCCTACTTACCATTTGTTAACCAGCTGGTCCAAAGGTGACCCAGTTACTGTAAACTGTAGCAGAAGAAATATATATATACATCAGTCAAAGTCTGAGCAAACTGAGCATTAGACACAGGACAGTGGAGGAGCTCATTATAACTTATCATATACTAGAAGTGGCTACTTTGTCAGTAGTTGAGTGAATTCTGTGTCAGACCGTGTCTTTGCTTGATGCAGCAGGGTTCGGCCTCACCGAGGTGACTGACTGGCATCCGCAGTCACTGCCAGACAGTGAATCATATGGACCACAGAGGCCCTCCATCCAGCACAGCCACCCCAAAACAACTGCAGAGCATGTAACAGTGCACAGATGGGTTTCCAAAAAGTAAAGTTGTGTTTGGCAGCCATTCCCGTCTCTATCTGATGCGCTTCTAATCAAAGCCAAAAGCAGGTCTAGGGTTTCCACTGGAAGAGATGGCTGAGTGTCTGCTGACAGAAACTTATCAGTTTCCCTAGATCTGAAAAGGGCAGGGAAACTGCATGTTTGGCGAGTGAGGTATCTTCCAGGCAAAAATACCACAGGCACATGCACAAGAGTGTTCTTGGGTAATAGGGTAGATCTTAAAGACCATTTCAATAGTAATTTCTCTTATGTAAACTTGCCTTTCAGCCTTGTAGCCAAGGCAAAATGTATCTTGGGACTTGCAGGTTTGCTTTATACACCAGCATTGATTAGAACAGTCTCCTGACTTGCACAGGTTTTTGCCTTTCCTAAATGTTAGTACTAAGGGTGTGAAAAATAACACCTTTGCAACATTTCTCACACCTAATGGTATGCAAATCTGTCATGCTAACATCACTGGGGACCTTCTGTATACAAAAAGAATACAGGATTCGTGGGTGGGACTAAGAGTTCAGAATTCTGGGTTGCCCTATAACTCCTTACTAGGGCTCATTAGAAATGTTCGCGTATCCAAGGAACCATAAGCTCAGATGCCTCTGCTTAGAAGCCTCTCCTCCCCTATCCCCCGTCACTCGGGTTTCCAGATTACAAGAAAGCCTAGTCACATTTCGCAAGGTAGATATTGTAGGGGAGAGAAGGGCCGCCACACCAACCAGATCCTTCTCCCAGTCAAGAAAGTGCAGCCAGGTTGACTTTAGGCTCCAGGGGGACTACCTTGCTCATCCACTGACCAGAGGCCTTCCTCCATATCTTGGATGGTGAACACCATCTGGGGAGGGCTCTCCAGCTCCTGCAGGTTTGAAAGCTCTGACAGGTTCCAGTCAGAGCAGCAGCAGTCCCAAGGCATGCCTTGGACCATGGGCTTCAAGTATCAACCTTTGGTGTATCATGCTAGAGACAGTACAGTTCTACAAGCCTGGGAAAGCTTCCCTTCCATGGGTGAGGTGGAAAGCTGTGACTAGATCTTGGGTCAGAGCTCCTACTGGTCCAGGGTGTGTTCCCCTGGTCCAGGGCTCCATTCACTGGCCCGTAGTGTCACAAAGTACTCAGGACATGGTACTGAAGGCACACAGAGAGCTCCCCCTGCTCCAGAAGGGTGGGATGCTCCGACTGGGTCCCCAGTCAGAGCTGTGGTAGGCTTGGGATGCAGGCCTTGGGAGTGGGGCCCCGCACAGCCATTGGTTTCCCACGCTACTGCAGTTCTGCAGTCCTAGAGACGCTTCCCTTCCTCAGACAGGGTGGAACGCTTTGACCAGGTCACCTAGTCAGAGCTCTGGCAGCCTTGGGGTGTGGATCCCTTGGCCATGCTCTTTTCATCAGCCGGTGAAGTCACAAAATACTCAGGTTTGGGTTTTTCAGGACCACGGAAGGCTCTCCTGCTTTTTAGTTGAAAAGCTCTGACTGGGCCCTCAGACAAACCTTCAGGGGGCCCTGGTGTCTAGCCACGGCCCAATTACATTCAAGCTCCAGCCACCAGCCTGCGGTGTCCCTCCATGCATGCTGGTTCCAACAAGTGACAAGTAGCAGCTCACCTCGGAAAGCATGGTATAACAAGATGGTCATTCTCGGTGTGAAGTCATCTGGTTCATGCATCCCAGGGCTGAATTGATACAACCAGATGACAACGTTAATCGGGAAGTCCCAATGAGGGCTCATTCAAACCTTCTAGCCCAGCCAGGTCTCCAGGAAGTCACATACATTTACTCGAACATCCCCGATGCCACTCAAGATCCATGAATTAAAAGACAGGTGTATGTATTAGTATGGAGAGGTTGCTCCTCGGGCACTACAAGAGTCCTGTCAGCCCCATATGGGGCCCCAGTGGGTCTGGGTTTTGATCACCTTCCAGACTTGCCCCGGGGGCACTTCTGTGAGATTGTCGTCCCAGAGAGCAGACAGGAGTGCAAAGTAGGCATTTCAGGAATGGCCATCTGCTTGGGGACTATCTAACCAGCACCTTACTCTGATCGTTTGGGTATACTTGGCTTCTGTAGGGAAGGAATACTTGGCCAGCCTTGGCTCACGTAAAGAGCTTCTACCCCACCTGGAACCATCCGACAGGAGCATGTAGCTTTGCCACCCAGTAGAGTGAAGGCGGAGCAGCCTGGCAGCTCGCTCCGTATAAATAGCGGCTCGCCCCTAAGGGGTGCCAGGGTGGTGCCCTCACAAATATCAAAACTTCTCCTGCAAGCAGCCTTTCTCCTCAAACACCTGCTCCACGTGATGGCAAATTTTTACAAGAAAACAAAAGATTGTTGAGATTGTTTGTTTTCATGTAGTAGCTGCAGTTTCATGGTAGCAGCAGAGAGGGCGCCACTGTCTCCACTTCTATTGTGTATGTGAGGGCGATGGCTGTACCGCCCGGCCTCACACATTCACAATACACAGATGGCATGTGGCACCAGCAGTGCAGCATATCATCCAATGGAGCTTTAGGGCTTGTCAATCATTAGCCCTATCAGAAGTTAGGATAGAGAAGAAGAGTCTTCCTCCGCCCCTATCCTCGCTTCTGATTTGGCAGAAGGTCATGGGCTAGGCCAGGAACAAGCAAAGGCTGTTAACCGTGACAGCTTCTGCTTGTTCTTTCTGGTTACTTGTATGTTTGGGAGGCTCGAAGTCTGTGAATCTTGAGAAAGTGTGGCGACTGGAGTGCTTGCAGCGGAAGATCAACTTTGCCTGCTGTGTTCCAAATTAAGGTTTTTTTTAATGTATTTATTCATGTCTCAAGACAATACAAAACAAAAAATGCAGCATGACATTTTCAAACACATTCACATTATTAACATGTGGCAAGCGCAGAATCAGGGGCTCCCCAGGCGAGAGCAAGGAAACAGGGGGGTCAGACGGAAACCAGGCGTCCACACATTGACAGGCACGTCATGGGGGATCATGTGCAAGTCTCGCCTAGTCTTGTTTCTGAAGTGCACCCACTCGTGGCAGAGGGGGCAGGTGAGAGTGGATGTGAAAGAGGCAGCGCCTCAGTTAGCTCAATCCCAGAGCTGGCTATCTTAGTAGAGGTTGCACTGCCCCCTTCTGGTGTGGCCAAGTCAGGTTCATTGTCAGGTTCATTTCCCAGGGCTGCATCATGTCCACCCAACATATCCAGCATGTCACCCCAGACCTCAAGGTCTCTCTCTGTGTGATTGTCAATGCGTATCTTCTAGAGACGGCACTCCTCTGCAGCTACCCACTCCAGGAAATCAGCCCTCCATTTAGACAGTCGGTGACGTGGGACTGGCCCATTGTATGGCTATGCGTCGTCGTGCTAGCACTAAGCCCAGTTGGGCAAATCTGTGCTGCATTTTTTCCCCCTTTTTGGGAAGGGGCAACAGTCCCAGAAGGCAGTGTCAGGCGGTAAGTTCCACAGTCACCTTTGTCTCTCTGCACACCTCCTGCTGTAGCTCACCCCAAAATATCTGTATGGGTGTGCAGTCCCACGCAACATGTCCGAAATCTCCCAGGGTCACACCGCACCCAGTGCAACCCACCGGGCATGTTGGGTAAGCCCTGTGTAAGCACTGTGCAGTCAAATATGATCTGTAGAGGAAATAAACTGCACCAGCTTAAATCAGGCGTTGCTGGCCCCTTCTCGCAACTGCGCAAGAGCTCGGATCCACTCCCCGTCTGTGAGCGTGGACTCTAACTCTCTGTCCCAGGCATCTTGTTTCAGCGCAATATTCGTCGACCTAGCATTCTTTAGTGCTGCATTTAGCCAGGAGATGATACACTTAAAGGAGCAGGGATTTAGAATCACCTGCAAGACCTGGTACTGCTCCAGTTCCTCAGGGAAGGAAGTCCATATCTCACACGCAGTGCAGGATATGCTCGAACATTTCAAAAACTGCCGCTGATTGGCACCGTAGTGAGTTTCAACCTCCTCTGCGGACATAAAGGTGCCATTTAGGATTATATCTCCCGCATTCTGGCATCCCCCCTCCAGCTATCTAGTAACATCCATGGAGTCACGGATATGTAAGAATGGGCACAGCCACCAGATTGGGAGGAGCCTAGAATAGGGCGTCCACTTTAGGACCTTCGTGACAGCCTTCATCCACGTTTGGGCCACCTGAGCAACAATAAACGGCGTCCCCACCGGGAGGCTACTGCCACTCATCAGCAGCTTGGGAAGCTCGAGCACCTCAGTGGATCCAGAAAGTAATTCCTTTTCCCAGTTGGGCCCATCATCCCACCACATTGCAGCCTATTGTAAAATTACAGCTAAATAATACAGTTGGAGATCAGGGAGCCGAAGGCCACCCCAGCTGAGGTCCAATTTCAGGAGCTCTAGGCGGACCCTACTCCTCTTACCTGCCCAGACCAGATTCACCAGTAGTGCATCAATCTGCCGGAACAATGTGGATGGCAGCACACAGAGCGAATTCTGCATCACGTAGAGGCAGCGGGGCAGTAGGACCATTTTACTTAAAGCTACCCTGCCCATCGCCAACAGAGGCAGTGTGATCCAAAGCCGCACTGAGGCGTAAGGCCTTCCATTACTCTACCCATATTCAGCTCGTACTGGAGGTGGCGGTTATGAGTTATCTGCAGGCACAGATATAGGAAACGCCAGGTCTCCCATGGTAAGCCCACCGCTGGGAGATAAGATTCATCCTTTTCGACCAGTGCTGCCACGGGATACAGTACTGTCTTGTGCAGATTAACACGGAGGTCCGACACCTCACCACAAAGTTTGCCATCATCTGCAGGAGAAGGGATACAGAGCGCTACGGATCCCTCACATAAATCAAAGTATCATCAGAATACATGGATACAATGTGTATCCTGTCCCCCACCTGACCTCCCCATTCCACATCTGATCCCTGCGATACGTCACCCAGAGCTCCATAGCCAGTGCGAACAGGAGTGGCGACAATGGGCAGCCCTGTTGTGTACCCCTCTCGATACAAAAGGTGTCGAACACCTCAGGACCCACGCGCACTCTTGCAGTAGATGCCTTGTACAAGAGTTTGCACCCACACCAGGAACCCCACTCCTAGTCCCATCTGCCAGAGGACCTCCCAGGACAGGGTATCGAATGCCTTCTAGAGAGATTCAAGGCCATCAGCACTGCTCTAAGGTCGGTGGCCTGGGTTTCATGCATCAAGTGGGACAGTCAGCGCAAGATCATATGGGTATCTCTTCCCACACTGGTCATCCTGAACTAAGTGTGTAATAACCCAACTCAACCATAGTGCCAGAACCCTGGCAAGCAGTTTAACATCTACGTTTAGCATAGATGATGGTCGGTAAGATCCCGGGCCAGCCGAATCCTTCCCCGATTTGGGGAGCATAATTATAATGGCTTCCCGCATATATGGCAGGAGTTCGCCAGCATTCACCTGCCTTGAGAAACATCTCGAGAAGCGCAGGGAGCAAAGTAGTGGCGTTTGCCTGGTAATATTCAACTGGGAGACCGTCCGGTCCCGGGCATTTCCCCCTGGCCATGTCCTGAAGGGCTTCCCCCAATTTCTCCAGAGTTATGAGTTCTCCGAGCCCCTCTGCCCCAGCCTCCATAAACAGAGCAGAGCAGTATACACCCCAGCGAGGTGGATATATAATTGGGTAATTGCCACCTGACCCATAACTACCTACCCATCAGGCCTACAGAGGGCAAAAATACGTTGTGGGGACGTTCATGTTTAAGCAGCCAGGCCAACATACAGCCCGACCTATGACCCTCTCTGTGTAGGCGCTGCCTATAATCCCTCCGGACATGGCAGACCAGTCTGTCCCAAATGGCCGTCACCCTTCTGAGTGACTCCACCAATGACGCATCACCCATCTCCTATCCTAGAGTCTGTCGCTGCAGCTCCGCGAGGTGTTCCGCCCCTTCCCCCAGCTCTCGCTCCAGTTTCTTTCTGATGCCATAGGTCTTGCCAAGACTTATACCTCTAACAACCATCTTTAGCGCTCCCCACTCTGCCCCGCACGTTTGGGCGGTCTTCCAATTTGTGGGAAAGGAGCCTTGGAGAGCTTCCTTCATATCAATGTTACATTCCGGGTCTCCCAATGCTTCGGGTCGAAACCTCCACAAAGCGAACCAAATTAAGGTTAGATACCAGTTCTGTACACGTGTCTGTGCGTCCGTAATGTGTGTGCCAGTGGGAATCAATGGAAAGCATACATTTTGTACATAGGTGAAGCATTCGAGACCATGTGACGCGGAGGCAGAGCTGTGATGTTACTTAGCAAGAACGGGTTAGCAGCAGAAGAAGTCTTTACATTTAACTGAAAGAATGGTAAGATTGTTGTTGATTGTGAAATGTGATACATGTTTGCCAGAGCACAGCAGCAGCAGCGCTTATGGGGCAGAGCTGTGAGGCACAAAGTGTGAGGAGCTATTAGTAGTGAAAAAAAATCCTTTCTGAAGAAGGATTTTTGTGATGCTGAGATGCACATCCACATTAGCATTAAGGACAGAGACAAAATCGATGGATATGTTATGGTATGGGAGGTTGTTGGTGTACTGTATGTACTCTATACTGTGCTCTTGTGCTTGACTGCTGTGCTACACTGCCAGGCTGCACTGCTAAGTTTGACTGCTATGTTGTGCTGCCTTGGTGCTAACTTGGTATTCTATGTTATGCAATGTTATTTTCATACTGGGCTGCTATTGCATGCCAATGTTGTATGACATAGAGAACAATGGTCCTAGACTTTTAAGCGCTACAATTTAGTTGTAAAAACCATTCAACGGTCAAAAATAAGATACATATACAATTAATATTGGATCATTAATGTACCACCAATTTATACAATATGCAAACATGTATATCCTCACGCCGCCTGGAGAATCCGTGCTGAACTCATCAAGTCTGACTTGATTCCCCTCCTTTTATATCTATCTTATTTCACGAGCACTATTCCCCTTCACACTCCCTCTGGAGCAACCTTTCTATTAACAATGAATATGGTGATCTGTTATAAAGAAAAATAAACAGTCACTATCAGAGCGATACTGGGTGCTTTGTGTTCTTTGAGGATATACATGTTTGCATATTGTATAAATTGGTGGTACATTAATGACCCAATATTAATTGTATATGTATCTTATTTTTGACTGTTGAATGGTTTTTACAACTAAATTGTAGCGCTTAAAAGTCTAGGACGATTGTTCTCTATACCACTTATTACCCAGGTCCGTGGACATTTGTGGGTTACCCCATTATACCTTAATGGCAATGTTGTATGACAGGTCATAGCTGATTACATTACACGGTGCCATCAGTAGAGGTCGTAGTCCGTGAGGGAGTATATTATAAATTACTTTTGTGCTATGTTATGCTGTGCGGCCATATTGTGCAGCCATATAATATGAGAGGCTACTTCGTTATATTACGTTATACTAGTCAACGCTTAGATATCTGTCTTGCTTCCCTGCTCCTGACAAGTCTTCCATCCTTCAATCCAAAGCACTGTGCTGTATCCGGGCTCCTTGGACTGTATACTTGTGTGCTATGCTGCCATGGTTTGCTGCTCAGTTGGTCAACTGGTTAGGCTGAAAGGCTAACCTGTACTCCTACAACTTCTCCTTTAGAATTGGAGTGCATCAAGCACCAAATGTCCATACTATGGGGTATATTCATGAAATAGTGGCGCAGTGCTGTGCAGCAAGTCACCTTGATGTGCTGCCCTGCATCACTGGGAAAGGGCAGGAATGCGCCACATTTAAGGCATATGGTGCATTCCTGACTTTTCTCCCTGCGCTTGCGCACAATGGGCAACCTGGCGCCAACGCAGGCCCCCTTGCACCATGGTGCTAGCATGCCTGCATTGCATGCAGGATTGTTTTTGTGCAGGAAGGGTCACCTTCCTGCACAAAAACAATCCTGAGAGGAATATTCCTCTAACTATGTGCACTGCAGAATGCATCACACATAGAAAGAGAAAGTAACGAGAAGAAATATAGATATTTCTCCTAGTTACGCCTCTCCTGGGGAGGCGTATCTTTTTGGCGCAGTCCCATGTTTACAAGGTCTTGTATATCTGGAAATGCGTCAAAAACCATGGGAGCTGCATGGGAACACCCACGCAATGCCGATTGAATGCATTCCCAGGGCAGAGTAATGCAACACAGCGAGTTGCACTGAGTTGCGTTACTCCAGATTTTTGGAGCCACTCAGGGCCAAGCAAAGTGGCTTTGCGAGGCCTCCAAAATCTGACTTAAGGTTTGCGTCGCTCTTGCACCACATTGCGTGGTGCAAGAGGGACGCAAACTGGGTCATAAATGTTGCCCTATGTGAGGCAATCATGCCCAGTTTGTATTAGGGAGAAAGGGCTGCCTGGACACCAAACCATGCTGGACAACGGAAACACTAGATACATTAAGCTTAACAGTCCTGCGTTGTCACTACAAATATTTTGGAGTGGATCCACAATGTACAATCAATGATAACCCTGCAGATATAGTTCTATGCCAAACATTTTCACCGTTCGAAAACACATAAAAGAAAACACTGTATGCGTTTTCCTTTGATTCCTTCTTTTGCTCTATAACTCCCTTTTCTGACTGCCTCTCAGCTTAATTCCTACTTGAAGATATGTCCACCTCTTGATCTCATAAATTATCTTTGAAGCCTCCTTCTTACACTTTTTCAAGGCTACCTTCTTCTTTCACTTTGGTGTCCCTGTTGAACCTCCCTGTGCACTTCAGATACTCTAAAATTTTAAACAATTTAAGTGAAACGATGCTGTAGATTGCACCATTTAATCCTGTGGTTCTAAGTATTTTTTGTGGGGAGAACCCCCCTCCAACTTGGTTAAAAATGGTAGGCTTTCTAACTTAAATTAGATTAAATTATTTACTCCCCACCACTTTCAGAGTTCACGAGCCACCACTGCTCCTTAGTTGTCTGACCAGAGTGGATGAGGGTCACGTGCTGCTAGCCGTGGATGCTACCTGGTGCAGTAAGCCCTTCTTCCCCCATCGCATTTCCGCAACAGCTCAGAATGTCCATTCCATTTCACTCACGCCACTGGTGAAGACAGTGGGCCCACAGGCTCTCCGGGGATTCAAAGGTCAGCCCGGAATGGGCACGTAGCTTTCTCTTCCGGTAGGTTTGGGAACCTGGCTGACCCTGCCAGTAGCAATGCTTGTCTCAAATATTAAGCCATGCTCGTGCTAATTCCAACAGCCGGTACAGAGAAGCTGTGAAAGGATCATTAAATCAGTTATGTTTCCTTTGACTGCTTCCTCTAAGCAAGTAGTGGCATGTTTCACCATAGACTGATGAGATGAAGAGCGAAAACATAAAGGGGCAGCCAAGGGTGGTAGTCTGGAATATGGGAAACTTCTTTTACACTAACTCCAAAGTTTACAGAGGGGGATTCACATCTCAGTCTCCCCAGACAAAGGCAGGAGAGGAGTCTCTAGTCTTGGACAGCTCAATAAGGAGCAGTCCTTAAAGAGGCCAGGATATAAAGTTGTTCAGTTGCATTTGGTTGTCGGAGTGTACTCTCATGATATAGGCTATGTGTGAGGTACCAGAGGGAAAGTAATGGGATATGGAAGAAGAGGCTTTATGTGTGGTGAATGATAAGCAACATATGATTTCAGAGTACCAGTGAGGTGTATCTTGAGTTGTGGGGAGAAAAGGAGTGCGCAGGAGGAGAAGGTGCATGTATTGTTGACAACATGGTGATGCCTGAACTTAAAAGAGGAGATGAAGATTCCCAGGGAGTTGTGCATGTTAAGACGAGTACAGGACCGAGCACTGAGTCTTTGGCCCAGATTTACTAAGGCTTGCATGATGCAAAGCAATGTGACACAAAGTCTTGCAAGGATATTTACTATCTAGTGGAAAAAGTGTGTTGTTACTGGAATGGTGCCCTTTTTCAGCGCAAAAACACCTTCATGGAGGCACTACAGGGGCAGATCAGCGTGAAAACCTGCAAGTTTTGACGTAAAGCCTGATCTACTATGATAGCCATACCATGCTTTGCATCAAAAACTAATGCCTTCTTGAAACAGGTGCTAACAAGGGAACATGTGTTTATGTCTAAAAAAAACTCATGCATTGCATGTGTGCTGCAGGGTATACTTCCAGTACAAATATTATGCTGGACAGTGCACACTCACCTGTGCACTATGGAGCGAGGCTGTTCAGCACACAAGGCAGCCCGCTTTTGCACCACACAGTGGATGAAATCAGCACAGGCCTCTATTAGTAAAAAGCATTGGCAAAGCCAATAGGTTTCGCCTATGCGGGGAGAGGCAACAGCTGGATGTTTTAGGTCAAAGTTAATTGTTCATGTAGGGTTTTAGTAATATAGAGGAAGCTTTTTAAGACAGCATGCAATCTGAGGATGCAAAGCTATAGAAAGAAAAGACATTATTTGCATGTGAGATAGTGCTATATTAGGTACTTTTGATAGGCACAACAAACAGGCCATGGGCCTGTGTTAGTCAGCTTTCTACCCAATGCATCAGCTTGGATGAAATAGAACTGGCTAACCTAAAGTTACAGTCTGGCTAGCTGACTGTCAAGAGAAAGACGTTTCGCCTGAAACACACACACTGTCCATGGGCATGAACCAAGATATTTATAAACTAGGATCAAATTACTCTCCAGGGATTCATCACCCGTTTAGCATTTTAAGATTTATGATGCCTTCAAAATAGGCAGTTTGATTGTGGAGGCCCCAAAAATGGAGTCCAGTCATACGATGTGAAGATGGCTGATACAATAATGAGATTAAAATCCCCCATTTTGCTGACCCTTCGCTTCTCTCCACTTTGATCAATTAGTCAAGACATGAGGGCTTCATTTACAAGCATTTAGTGTAGGGCAGCACCGCAAGCCTTCTTCTGAAAAAAGGGCAGGAATACACTGTATCTATGACATACACCACATTCCTGTCTCTTCCCCAGGGCTGGCGCACAATTTTCAGCCGTGCGCCAACGCAGGCTTCCGTGCACCATGGTGAATGCATCACACATAGAAAGAGGAAACAATGAGGAGAAATAAAGTTATTTTGCCTCGTTGCATCTCCCCTGGGGAGGCGTAGGTTTTTGACGCATTCCCAGGTTTATAGCACGTTGTAAATCTGGAAATGTGTTAAATGTCATGGGTGTTACTTGCATGTCTATGGCACACCTCCCTATCACAGTGTGAGGCAATGCAGTGACTTGCGCTGCTTTGCCTGACACTATATCTACAAGGCCATGAAAAGCCACGCAGGATGACTTTATGTGGCCTCATAGATAGTGCACAGTACTGTGCGCTGCCGGAACGTCAATAAAAGTGACGTTCCAGCGGTGCACAGGGGCTTGTAAATAAGGTGGTAGGTCTGTAACTGAGCACTAAGTCTCACCTTAGCCTGCATCTTTCTCACACTCTGACATAAGTACGATATATTATCCCAAAAGTGCACAGTCAGAACAGACCGACCCCTTCAGGTATATGTGGATAGATACTCCTGACCCATATTTAAAACCGCTATCATGCGACAGTACATATTGAAAAAAGATGCAGTTTCTGATTAACACTTTTCTATTTTTTTTTAAATTATTCTCACATTTCCATTCCTCAAATTTTAGGTTTAAATCGTTTTTTTATTGATTTTCATAAAGAAAGTAAAAAAAACATAGATAACATATCTACTCGCCTACAACCACTGGCCAGCAAGGAAAAGGAACAATAAAAAGGAGATCCACCAAGCGGGGGAGGATAGGGAATGGATGGAAGGGGGAGGAGAGTGCAAATGTCCCAAAATGCCCTGGTAGGGAGGAGTAGGAGGGGGGAGGAGGGAATAAAGCAGTGCTCGTACACATTAATCTCTCTCGTTCCACTAAAAGAGGGAAGACCACCATCAGGAGATGGCTAGGTCGAGCCGGGGATCTCAGCTGTGAGACGCAGCACTCTGAGGTATGCTGGGCAGGTTAATTCACAAAAGTTCTAGGCTAGAAGTGGGAAGCATAGGCCCCAAGTTTTTTTTTAATCGAGGTAGCGTATGATCAACAAAGGCTGTCAGTTTCTCCATGCCTAAAAGGTCCCAGAGTTTGTGCAGCCAATCCGTGTGTGTTGGTAATGCCTCCGTGCCCCATTTTGATAGGAGAACCTGTTTAGCTGCGCATACTGCCAAGGTGATTGCTCTCCCTTTCAAGGACCGCAGGGGGTAGGTCAAGGTGTTGGGAAGACCTAGGAGGATGTAACTGGGAAAGTGTGGCAGTTCTGTGTCAACCATCTTGTCTATGTCTACTAGGATATCCGCTCTATAGTGGTGTAGTTTGGGACAGTGCCATGATAGATGGGTCAGTGTACCTGCATGATTGCATCGGCCCCAACAGCGATCGTCGCCGCCACGTTTCCATTTGGCAATGGACCACTTTAAGGAGGGTATCCTTCCCCGAGGCGCTGCAGGCTCGCCACAGAATGTCTGACCATTCCTTATCAGAGAACTGCCGCTCGCATTCTAGCACCCACTGAGCGCAGCCAAGCGAGGCGGTAGCTGTAGGGTGTGTATTGAGGAGGGCATAGATATCCGAGAGGATGCGTTTGTCATCGTTCCTCGAATGGAGCCACTTGTTAAAGGGTGTGAGGGGTCAACTCGCATGCGGGCGCACTAGGGGGTGTGTGACCAAGTGTTTAATAGCAGTGTGGTGCCAGTATTCCGTGTCTGGTAGACCATAACCTACCTTGAGTTGGGGGAAATCCAGTAGGCCTGGCACATCAAACAGATCCCCCACCTTTTTACAGTTAGCTTCCTGCCAATGGGAGAAAGAAGAATCATGTAGGGCCGGAGTAAAGTCTGGGTTCCCTATAATAGGTGTGAGCTGGGAGATAGGTGTGGAGAGGCTTTTAGAGATGCTAATATGTGTATGCCTGCAATAGCCTGTTCAATAAAACACCAGTGTTTGTCTGAGCTCGCTCGCTGCCATTCCACCAGGTAATGTAGATGGGCCGCCTGATGGTAGTCTACTAGATGAGGGATTCCCAGCCCTCCAGCTGCCAACAGCAAAAAGGATTGCTTCCTAGTTATGCGAGGATGCTTACAATTCCAGATGTATGTTTCCATAAGCTGCTGGAGTTTCTGCAATATATGAGGGGGTGATTGGAGGGGGAGCATTTGCATGAGATACAGAATCTTAGGAAGAAGTGACATTTTGAGCTGCTATCCTCCCAAGCCATGATATGGGGTCTCCATGCCAGGACTGAACTGTGGAGCGAGCAGTGTAAAGTAGGGTCATGTAATTGCACTCAGCAGTTTTGTCTAATGTGGAGAATAAATTAGATGCCTAGGTACTGGACCCCTTGGGTTATCCAGGGGAAGGGAAAGAGAATCTCAAGTTAGGACTTTTCATTCTGTGGAATGGTGAGGTTGAGAGCTTGTGACTTCCGTGCTTTTATCTTAAACCCAGATACCTTGCCAAATAAGTCAAGCTCCGCCAGCAGCGGGGGCAGCAACCGACGAGGTTGGGTGACAGCCAGTAACACACCATCCGCGTAAAGCGCTATCTTGTGAGCCTGGCCTCCCATTTGCTACCCTCAATTAGGAGGTGCTGCTGAATCCACTCAGCTAAAGGCTCCATCTACAAAGCAAATAGGAGTGGTGATAATGGGCACTCCTGCCGCGTTCCGCGAGAGATGGGGAAAGGGCGGGACGGCAGCCCATTGACCCGGACTGAAGCAGTAGAGTCAGCGTAGCTGGACCAAACCCAGCTGCGGAATCGTGGACCCAGACCCACTCTCTCTAAAACAAGTTGACAGAATGGCCAATGTACCTGGTTGAACACCTTCTCAGCGTCGATCGCAATCAAGAGGGCTGGTGCACGGGACTAGGTGGATTTATCGATAAGGTGGAGGAGACGTTTAGTGTTGTCGCTACAAATGTGCCACGGGATAAACCCGGCCTGATCCGGATCTATCAATCCTGGAATAAATGGCGCCAACCGGGCTGCAAGTACACTGGCAAAAATGTTTGCATCAATGTTAAGTAGAAAAATTGGACAGTACGATGCACAAAGGGTAGGATCTGTCTTGTGGCTCACGGCCTCCTGGCGGGTCTGGCCACGTTACCGCAGGCCTGGCTGCCATGATGACTCTTGCGCACGTTATTATTGGATGTTGTGCTTTCGCCCTCTGTTATTGCCAAGTTATTCTACAACAGTCTGCATATTCTGTTTCTCACCTTTTCTCCTGTTCCCTTTTGGGCTCAGTCTGAACAACAGTTACAAGGTCGAATAACAACTCCCTGGTTCCTACTGATTTGGCCCGTCCCTCGCACCTAGACATAACACTTGTACAGCTGCCATTGAGAAATTAGTGTGCTTTTAATAATGCGATCGCTTGCTCTAAGATAGCACTTGGAGACGACCTTTCCAGAGAGAAGAGCTGTGATTGTTTGCTGATGTAGTTTTGCATCAAGAGACTGAGGTATGGGGGTTCGCTAGTCAAAGCCCAAAGGTCTTCTATTATCATAATAAACTGGCTTCCAGCACGGGGAGGGTGGTAATGTTAGCTAGACATATCTCCACAGCTGTATGAGATGCTTTCCCCGTTTGTATTCTATGGAGTAGTAACTATGCTGATTATATTGTTCTTATGTATTATGCTACTAGTACTGACACGTGTACTGTATCTTAGAGCATGTAAGTTGAAATAAACATTTTAACCTATACAGTGTCTCTTCATACGCATGTTGTGGACAGGTACGAATGTGACGAAAGAGTGTTCTTGCCTCTGCGTGTCCTGAGAGAGAGATACCGTGTTCTGGGTTGTCTAAGCATTGGTACATTGGTGCCAATGGGACGCTAAGGCTAGTTGGGTTGGGGTTTTGGGTGCTAAGGTTTATGGTTGGCTCACCACTATATTCCGAGGTCCTATTATCCTGTGCATAGCTCTGTATGTGCAGAAACCCTATGACATGGCGCGACCAACGAGTGGGGCAGCTTACTAGCGAGATGCTTGAGTAGTACTTGTGCTTGTCCACAAACCCCTCACGTACGCTTCCGGAAGCGTGTGTGACGGCGATACCTCCTATATTGTAGATTTTATAGGTTCTTTCAAGCTTGATGTTATTAAAAGGTTTTTCCTGATTAAAACCCTACTTGTGCTGCCTCTTGTTAGTTTGTCGAAGTATTTTAGCCGTAAATGGCTGTTCAAATTGCGGCGCATAGCCGCGGAGCACTCCGGACACACTTACGGGCGTATGGAGTGCCAGATGCTGGAGTCGAACTGATCTTTGTGGTACAAGCCGATCCGGCTTACCACTTTGAGGTGTTCTACTCATGGGTAACTTTTCCTGCAGTGGATGGGACTGACGATTTGTTCCATGAATATACAGCCACCGCAGTTCCTAATAACTATATACCTTATTCTTGTCTTGAAGTACCGCTCACGGCTTGGCAACACCGTGTTTGGTTTAATGGCGCCCTCCCACAACCGACTACCACGGTTCGTTTAGGCCCCTTATCTATTGATGGGGCCACTTGGCCTGTTTTGGCCGGGTACACCCCACATCCGCGATATATGACGATACCAGTCGCGGAACTGCGCAACATGTATTCGGCTTTGGTACGAGTGCATCGAGCCTTAGTGCAATATGTTACAGGCAACATCCAGGGAGCCCCTCCTGGAGTTGCAGGCCATCCAGCTGGTGCAGCCGGAGTAACCATAAGTCCTGTCATGGTGAATTCTGTGATGGGCAAACGTCCACAACATAAGGATGATTTTCCTTATTGGCTTGCAGAAAAATTTGATCAGTTGGAGGCAGTTTTTCCACATACATCTCCAGTGGATAAACATCGTATTTTGACGATTAGTTTGCCAAAAGACTTAATTCCCGAGTTGACAGCATGTGACAACTGGGGTAGAGTATTCGCAGCAGTATATTCTAAATGTTTTGGTACGCCTTCCATGACAGTTCTCCCCTCTGTAATTAAAAAAGTACAGGATGACCACGGCCCTGAAGCGGCTGTGGAATTAGGGATGAGACTAGTGGGAGTGTTTGAAGTAGTAGCTGAACTGATCCTTGCAAATGTCAAGGGCGATGCAGTGAACTTTCAAGTAGCGAACGCTTTGGCTTTGGTCCCAGAATTGGACAAGCCTCGCGAATTACCGAAAATTATTACCCAGGCTTACAAAACTATTGGTAGAAACAGCCTGGGTAACAAGCCTTTGCAAAACAGCAAACACAATCGCAACCACAACAGCAACAAACCAAATCTCAATCTGAGAAGGATGAGAAACCAGTCTTCACTAAAAAGAGCTGGAGGCTGAAAAAACAGGGTAAGCAACAGACAAAGCCGGGATCGCGAGGCGCATCCCCGGTTTCAGTTTCTTCTGAACGTACTTATGATTTACGCGATAGAGCGAGAATTAAGTCTCCGGATAGGTTTCAGATCCCTGATACGCGTTCTCCTCGTTCTTTACAGGCACAGACTTCGTCACAAGCCGGTGGAGGAGACCGCCAGGATAGAGGAAGGGCCCGTGAGGCCCCACAGGGACGAGACCAGCCTCGACAACAGGTCAGAGGAAAAGAAGAAGACGCTCAACGTTTTCGACCCCAATTTCAGAAGAAGAAAGTTGCCGCTGTAACAGCGAAATATGCCACAGACGGTGAGAACGAGACTCCTGAATTGGACGTGGGCAGTAACCCTCCTAGACAGCGCCGCGGAAGTAACCATAGTGCGGGAGGCGCTACGTCCTCATATGGAGGCGACAGCAACTGAAACATTCATTACTGTTGAAACAGCAGACACCAGAGTGGCACCCCCTGACAGACTATTTAACATAGTCCTCCAAATTGAAGGTGATATACAGCGTGTAATTAAAGGGATTTTTGGGAAAATCTGACCTCTTCATATGATATTTTATTGGCAGAGGCGGATTGGCCACCCCCATTCGTACTTACAGCGCGTAAAGGGGAGGAGGTAATCCTTCCGAGCTTTTCTAGACATGTCCCAAAGGACAAAGCAAAGGCTCTTTCAGCAGAATGGGCTGTGTCCCTGGCTCCAGCGTTATTCCGCAATCACGTGGGTTGGGATGAAGAATCTCCCCCCCATGAAATACCTTTGCGATCGTTGCCGCAGCCACAACCCCAATATCCCATAAAACGTGAAGCAAAAGGCCCAGTTTCCAAAATTCTGACACAGTTGGAATATCAGGGAGTAATTGAACCCTGTGTATCACCTATGAACAATCCCCTTTTCGCGGTTTCTAAACCCGATGGATCGTACCGTTTAGTTTTGGATTACCGGCATTTAAACTCACATTGCCGGACCTTCGCGGTGCAAAATACCCATAGTTCTGCGCTTGTAGACAGTCTTGTTCGTAAAAAATACAAAACGACTCTTGACCTTTCAAATGGATTCTACACGCACAACTTAGCCCCGGAGAGTGGCCAATGGTGTGCCTTTACTTCCGGTGGTAACATGTTCAAATTCAGGCGTCTTCCTATGGGGTACAAAAATAGTCCAGGAGTGTTTGCCGCTCGTGTTGTCTCTTTGTTAGACGGCATAGATCCAGACGCCTGTTCGTATGTGGATGACATTTATCTGACAGACGATGAATTGTTTCCGCATCTGACCCGAGTGGACCGCATTATTCTTGAATTTGCGGTTCAGGGATACAAAATTAACTTTGCCAAATCCCATATTGCTGAATTTACCGTTTTGTTCTTGGGCTATGAGCTCAACAATGAAGGTAAGGGTTTAGCCCCCATTTTCTGGAGAAATGTGCACTTCTGTGCCCTCCTACAAATCTGAAGAAGCTTCAGTCTTTGCTGGGTTTTCTGAATTTCGGACGAACATACATTCCCGAATATGCCCAGCGTATCAAGCCACTGTATGCCTTGATACAGCCTACCTTTTCGAAGTCTTCTTGGCTTCCGGAGCATACCTCCATTCTGCAGTCTTTGCAGACAGACCTTCTTGAGTCTAAATACCTTTTGACGCGTGATAACCACACAAACTTGGTGATTAGAATCATTCCAGGGGCAGTGGGTTTCACGTACTTAACCTTTAATGAAGGTGATACAGTACCTATCGCATACAAGTCACATCTATACACCTCTGCAGAAATGCGGTTCTCATCTGTGGAGAAAGTGCTAACAGCAGTGCAAATGGCGATCCTGAAGGAGCGCGCACTGGCACAGGGAAAACGCATTCTGGTGGTGACACCCTATCCTGCCCTAGAGGCAGTGACTAAAGCAAGTGTTCCGAACTCTAAAGCTTTGCACCCCCGTTGGATTCAATGGGCAACATCTTTGACGTCTCCGGATGTCACTTTCATTTTCGACTCTTCTCTTCAGACTCAGGAGTTTTTACAGTATGAATTTATTCATCCTCCTCCTTTGTCCTTATTGCCGCTTGAGGATTACGACTGTGTGATCTACACCGATGGCTCAGCACAACCGGCCACTGGGTCCAAGCATGCTTATTCAGCCGCATGTGCTATTGTTGCAGGTACGTTTGTGAATGGAAAGTTCAAATCCACTGTGGTGCATACGCAGGCACTCGGGGATAGTACCGCACAATTGGCCGAGTTGCGTGCTTTGGTGCTTGCACTTGAGTTCGTAAATCCTGATGTGACCACTTTAATCGTGTGCGATTCTTACTACTGTGTTCAATCATACAATGACAATCTGTTCTTTTGGTCGCAAAACGACTATAGAGACGCTAAAGGCAACACAATCAAGCATAAAATGCTTTGGGTTAGGGTGGCAGAATTACAAAGACGTCTGCCACTCACACAGGTGGTTCACACCCTAGGCCATCAGCGAGTGGGCGCACACGCTGTTGGTAACAGTCTGGCAGATGAAGCTGCCAGATCAGCAGTACTCACGTGTTCAGTAGCAGCAGTTACTAGATCCATGTCTAAAATAGACACTGATATCTTGGCAGCTATTGCTGCAACAAAAGAAGGAGTGAATTACCCTAGAGGTTTCCCTTCTAAATATTCTTACCAGATAGGTCCCGATCAGGCTCCTTATGTAACAATACCTAACGTTGGGGTTCGGCTGATCCCCAACGCGGACCGCAGACTTTCCTTGATGGCAGCGGCACACGAAGGCATGGCTTCGGCACACGCTGGTGTGTCTGCGACAATTTACATCTTGCAGCAGCGTTACTGGTGGCGTGGTTTATACAAAGATACACGTACTTATGTGCTTTCCTGTGACGTTTGTCAACAGATCAAGCCTTCAACAGTTACAAGACCCCCGCAGACCTCGCTTGCAATTTCGAACAGACCCTTTGGGTGTGTTTACTTGGATCACTGCGGTCCATTTTCTTCAGACACTGCCTATAAATATATCTTAGTGGCAGTGGACTCGTGCACACGGTTCATCTGGGTCTGGCCACAACGGAGTGCTGACGCACGAAATGTCATTAGGGATTTGCGAGTCTTTGTGGGAATTTTTGCATGCGGCACCTTCCATTCTGACCAAGGTCCGGCGTTTGCCTCTAAGGCTTACAAGGACGCAATGGGCTCCTTAGGGGTGCGGGTGAAATTTTCGTCTCCGTATAGGCCTGAGGGCAACTCTATCGTTGAACGAATGAACCGTGACTTAAAGCAATCCTTGACAGCTAGAGTCTTAGGTACTGGCAGGAACTGGCTGGCCCACTTGTATACCGTTCAGCGTGCACTTAATAATCTCCCTAGAAGGCCTCTGGGTGGGCGGACCCCTTACGAAATGCTCTTTGGCATACGAATGTTTGTGCCTGACCTTGATGGTCTAGACATGGCGGCGCAATCCGCCAAGTTTGATGTAGATAATCATTCTACTATGTTACAGGACTTACAAGAAGCCCGAGACAAACTAGCAATTGCACATTTGCCTTCAGCCACAGACCCTGCTTTGCAGATTCCGGTTGCCGGCTGGCTTCCGAAGATTGGCGACCTGGTACGAGAGAAGGTGGAGAACAAAAAGAATTCGGCCCCTCTTTTCGTGCACCGGTTCCAGTACTGGGCTTGAAGGGAACACGTACAGTCATCCTACCACCGCTTCCCGGTCGCAAGGAAAACAGATACATCTCAGTGGAAAATGTCAAGCTACAACATCTGGCCGATCTTAAATAGTGTCACACCAGCGGTCTCTTGTCCTGCCATTTATCGGACAAGCGTTCGAGGTACGCCTGCACGAACAATCACTGACGTTACCCTGGAGATGGTTGATTTGCCTGAAAATATACTTGAACCCCCTGCATCGCCCTGCATAGACGAGGACGAATATACTTATCCCGCCACAGAGTCGGTGGCACACCAACCAACAACGCCACTGAGCCCGACACGTTATTCTTTTGACTCGGAATCCAATTCATCACAAGTCCCGTCCAAGTTTAGTCTTTTTGTATCCTGGTTTAGAGACAATTTTTGATTCCACCTTGGACATACATTTGGATGGTACTTTTCTTGGTTTTTTTGTTCATGTCCATTGGCTTTGTCACAGTGTTTTTCTACTCATCAATGGTCACTATTTACCTGAACGCTCTGCTGTGAACAGTGTTGCTGGAACTTTGGCTCCACATTCCTCTTCACACATCATGAAGCGTGACCACACATTTGTGAACATTTCAGCGTTTCCAGTTGCTGATGGCATAGTATGGGATGCTGTAAACTTTCAAATACATGGCCCGACAGAAATTATTAATGTACCAAATGTTCTTCGAGTCTCGATGGGTGATGTAGTAAAAGTAATATTCATTCTGATGATTGGGATGTGCATGCAGTTGAAGCATTGTTTGCTGATTTAAAATATTATGCCTCTTTTAATGCTGAAGACTTGTATATGAATTCTGCGAATTATGCCGATTTGTATTGTTACCAACATTGGGGAAATCATTTTCTCCACAAACCAAGCGCACTACGCAGCCCTGTTACTTACACCCAATGGGAACACTGCCCAAACCCCATACCAGGTAGTTCCCAAACTCTTCGAAATAAATTCACCTATTTTACTGATTTTAATCGATCGAACCCTGGGTCATATTATTTTAAATTAAAATCTCCATCGACTCAAAAAATAATGTTGACCCACACTAAATTACTATATTCTGGTTCCTTTTTGAGCGCCTTGGCGGTGGGTGGTTATGAGTATTGGAAAGACACAGTGGATTTAAAATCAATCTGGGGTTCGAAGCCATGGCAGGTGCAGGGCACTGAGGCCCTGCACCGTGCTTGCCTTATCCCAGCCCAAATTCTATTTCTAAATGCTTCCATTTATCAGACCACATGTTGGAGGTTGGCTTCCGTTAAACAACTAAATGCGCCAACCATCCCATCCTTGTCGAGTCTTCCAAATGATAGTTTGCATTTTAATATGTCCCTTCTGGCGTTACAGGCTCAGTTTCAGAACAATTCCTTTAACGTTTCTGCACTGATACAGTCACCCTGGTTGGCATGGCCCATATCATCTAATACATGCCAACTTCGTTTTCATGGCACAGTTCCTGGTTACATACAGGACAAGCCTGATCCAAGATTTACTGAAACTCGTACTGTGACCACGTATTCGGTTGGTAAATTATGTAAACAATGGTTACAACATTCGTCCTTAGACTCTGTTAAGAACCATTTATCCCTCCTATCAGGCACTATTGACTTATCTGACTTTATCTTGGGACCTCGTGGTCCCCGACCGAAGAGATTCATTTATGAAGCGTATAATGAGCTCTGGAAGCTGTCACAAATGGAAGCTGCTTCCCGTCTTAGGGAAATAGACCAAGCCAATTTGGAAAAGGTGCTTGCTGTTGTTGACAATAGTATAAATACCCTGTCTTCCCGCATTTACACATTGGACAATATTGTATCCTCTGTTGTTGATATTGTACAAGATGATGTCTCTATGTTGTATCATGGTCAGAATCAGTTGCGCTCAGTGATGCAGTTTGCATGGACTTTGCAAACTCTTAAGTTGGGTAAAGTTCCTTGGAATTTGTTAAACACCACTGCCCTCTTTCTGCCTTTTAATTTGACTGACAAACAGCAGTTCATGTCCATGAAAGATGCATCCTACACTTTGTTACATATTGAAAAAGTGGATCCTTTACCGTTCTCTATAGCAGAACTAGATACTGCGGTGTGGCTAGTTCATGGGGTTATAGCTTTACCTTTTTCCCTATTTGAGTTTAGTTCGTGCATGAAGCATTATCCTGTGGGCCGTTTCCAGCCTTTGGGTGGTGCTTTCCTGCATGAACTTTGGTCCTTGCCTTTCATGTATAAATGCCTTAGAGATGGCAAGGAAGTATTTCTCACGGGGAGTCTTGTGATTCAACTGTGGGTCATTCGCTTATTTGTAAACATATTAAATTGCACGGGGCTTGTAGCGTTTCAGTTCCAAATCTTGCATGTGTCCTGAAGGGTATTCCTGCTCCTGCTATTTCTCCTACTTTTACTTTGCTTACCAACGGTAGCTATTTGCTTTTAAATAACGAAAATTGTTGTGGCCTGCAGGCCGGCATTCCGTATATTGTTACAGTCTCGCACAGAGTTGTCTGCTGCAAGAATGTGCTTTTTCCTCCCCTCACGACATCGTTGATAGCTCTATTTGGCCTTCCATTCCTACCATGGAGGCAGATTTCAATAAGTTGAGCAGAATAAAGGCCCTATTATTGAATGAGGAGGTTATGCTCACATCCGCCCGGGAGACATTCATTCTCCAGGTGGCGAGCACCCACAGTGAAATACAGGCCCTTTTGAACACTGACCTCCCCCAACATTTTGGGGAGTTAATACATCGTATTTTTAACGCATCAAACACTGAGGGTCTGGTACACTTTTTTAAGGTTGTGGGGTCTGGCCTCGTGTCCACCTTTCAAACTATTTTCGGTGTGATACCGGCATTCATTCATTCTATTTTTTCTAGCGTCTTTGGTGGATTCCCATTAATCCTCGCTTTGGCGGCCGGTGTCTTGCTGTTGGTCTGTTTTCTGCGCAATGGCTGCACTCCACTGGGCCCTTCTCGATCCCGAACGCCTCCAGCTGCTCCGTGAGCGAATCCTGGTTGGCTTCGATGTTCTGCCCTTGGCAACTATCAGTGTGTCCTACACCCTTTCCTTTCGCTTTGCGTATTTCACTTGCGTGCAACCTGTGATGTCTTGCATCCGCTGTCCGTTTACATGGACCATGGATTATTGCCTCTCCAATTCGTCATTGTCGGTCCCGGATTTTGTTCGGTTGGTGGGTCCCTTAGAGGCCCATGAACGGGACTGTTCCGCTGCTGGCTTTATGATGCGTGCGGCTGCACTGGGGATTTTGGCACAATGGGATATCTGGGCGGCTGCTCAGAACCTCCTACAACAAAGTTATATTGAATATCACGCAAGCTGTCCCGCATTGCTTTTGGATACTCCATACTCTGAAGAACATTCCTGCAGCTTTGATCTGTTGGACTGGATGGCGTCTACGTTTTTTGACGACTCCAATGATGTCCTTTTGGACGGTATAGCGTTTTTCTGCTCTTCCACTTTTTTGGATTGATTGACTTGCCGTTGGTTGTCAGTAGGCCGCCTCAATTCTGCTCAGGTGTTTGGAACTCTGTCTTCATTTTCGTTTTGGCCGATGGACTGTCCAGGGGAGGGTGTCTTGTGGCTCACGGCCTCCTGGCGGGTCTGGCCACGTTACCGCAGGCCTGGCTGCCATGATGACTCTTGCGCACGTTATTATTGGATGTTGTGCTTTCGCCCTCTGTTATTGCCAAGTTATTCTACAACAGTCTGCATATTCTGTTTCTCACCTTTTCTCCTGTTCCCTTTTGGGCTCAGTCTGAACAACAGTTACAAGGTCGAATAACAACTCCCTGGTTCCTACTGATTTGGCCCGTCCCTCGCACCTAGACATAACACTTGTACAGCTGCCATTGAGAAATTAGTGTGCTTTTAATAATGCGATCGCTTGCTCTAAGATAGCACTTGGAGACGACCTTTCCAGAGAGAAGAGCTGTGATTGTTTGCTGATGTAGTTTTGCATCAAGAGACTGAGGTATGGGGGTTCGCTAGTCAAAGCCCAAAGGTCTTCTATTATCATAATAAACTGGCTTCCAGCACGGGGAGGGTGGTAATGTTAGCTAGACATATCTCCACAGCTGTATGAGATGCTTTCCCCGTTTGTATTCTATGGAGTAGTAACTATGCTGATTATATTGTTCTTATGTATTATGCTACTAGTACTGACACGTGTACTGTATCTTAGAGCACGTAAGTTGAAATAAACATTTTAACCTATACAGTGTCTCTTCATACGCATGTTGTGGACAGGTACGAATGTGACGAAAGAGTGTTCTTGCCTCTGCGTGTCCTGAGAGAGAGATACCGTGTTCTGGGTTGTCTAAGCATTGGTACATTGGTGCCAATGGGACGCTAAGGCTAGTTGGGTTGGGGTTTTGGGTGCTAAGGTTTATGGTTGGCTCACCACTATATTCCGAGGTCCTATTATCCTGTGCATAGCTCTGTATGTGCAGAAACCCTATGACAGATCTTTCCCAAGTTTGGGTATAACTGTAATGATGGCCAATTTCCTGGTATCTGTAAGGGTTCCCTGTGTGCTGAATGAGTTGTACAGCCTGGTCAACACTGGGGCCAGTTGTGCTGCAAATGTTTTGTAAAAGGTGTCTGTAAATCCGTCTTCGACTGGTGCTTTATCTAGCTGAAGTTTCCCTATTGCTCTCAAGACCTCATCTGCTGTAGTGTCCCTAGGTGTGCATCCCCCTTGGGCAGGTTGGCAAGGGGAGCCTGTGCAATGTATGTTGAGGCCTCAGCAGGGGTGAGCGACTCTGTTGCAATCCCCACATCGTGGTGTACCCTGTTGTTAGATGGATCCCGGATCTCTGAGATCCAGTGGCGTTGGGCCTGAGTGTGAAGACGGTGGGCAAGAAGTGTTATAGCTTTGTTGCTCCCTGCATAGTACTTCTGCCTGGTATGGAGCAGCGCGTGTTCCGCTGCGTCCATGTCAAGAGCATCAAGTTGTTTCCTGGACAATGTGAGTTGCCGCCATGTCTTGTGCGAACCTGTTTGTCTATGGGAAGTCTCTAAAGTCCTCACCTGGTCTTCTAGTGCTGAGCGCTTGACCTGCCTATCCTTATTTAGTTTTGCCGCTAGCTATAAGACCCCCTATAGCCCCTGCCTTGAGAGTATCCCATAGTAATTCTATTGAGGTGTGGGGGGTTATCATTGGTGGCAAGATATGCCTGTATAGTGTCACAAATTTCATTGACTAAGGGTTTGTAGGCTAACAGTTTAGGATTGAGATGCCATATACGTGATCGCGGGCAGAGAAGGAGTAGAGCCGTAGGGTGGATGAGATCGGGGCATATTCTGATAAGGCTGCTACACCTATGTCTGTATGTATGACTGTTGGCAGAAGAGAGTTGGTAATCAGGATATAATCAATTTTAGCATACGTTTGATGTGCAGCGGAGAAAAAGGTGGGGTTCTGAGATCTCCAGACATCTGTCAGGCCTGTATCAGTTAGCCACTGGAGGCCCTGTGATGTGTACGCTCCTGTCGGGCCTGCCCTTTGGATTGAGTGTTCCAGGAGAGCATCGGAAACCAAATTGAAGTATCCTCCAATTAAGACTGCAGCATCCGGAGAAGTGATGACTTTCCCAACTGCCTGTTCCATGAAAGTTTCCTGATGATCATTGGAAGCATAAAGGCAGGCCACTGTAAGGGTGCGAGTGTAGAGGGAGAGCCTTAAGGTGAGAAGGCGGCCAGTTATTTCAGAATGTTCTTGAAGTACCTGCCCCAGAAAATGGGTTGCCAAAAAGATCGCCACACCGGCTTTCTTCCTGGGTACAGAGTAAAAATACTGGCTGTCTACCCATTTGGATTTCATCCGACCCCAATACCGCTGGAGAAGGTGGGTCTCTTGCAAAAGGCCTACATCACATTGAGAGTCTTTCAGCACTGCCAATAAGGCTAGGCGTTTTGCTGGAGCGTTAAGACCCCGGACGTTGAGGCTCAGCACCTTAACCATAGCTGTTTTGTAGGAGGTAGGCGGACACTTTATTCATTCATTGCGGGATCCGAGGTGGGGCCCACTAGAGATGAGGGGTTCGATAGAGCATCATGGAGAGAGTTGATTGTGAGCACCATTTGGAATGTAGAACAAAAAAACTGGGGGGTTCAACTGTTCCAGCTCTTGGGGACCAATATGTTGTGTGGATAGAGACCATGTCGTTGACGGGGATCCATCGCAGAGAGGAGATGGCTGACAGGAGCTCTGCTGCTCCGAGGGTTTAAAGATGATTTGAGCGGGTGGCCCACTAGGAGGCCCAATTGCCAGTCAGCAGGGTGAAGCCCCTCAGCGGGTGCGGTAGGTGTTTCTGCTTGGCAAGGCATACAATCATCAGTTCCCAATCAGTTCACGAGAGGGTACTTTGTCTGCCAATTTCAATCTGTGACGAGGTCCGGGGACTGCTCCCTCTGGTGTAGTTGCTGTAACAGAGCCGAGCACTCTCTACGACTCTCAGCAGCAGAGGGCTTGCCTGTTTTCTTCCGCGTCTAGGGTTTAGGTCGGCTCTCTGAGTGGGCAGCCGGAGAGTGAGGGTGCCGGTGCTGCGATACTGGAGAGCCAGGTTTCCCCTTCTCAAGGCCCAAAATCGAATTTGCCTCATCCAGAGTACGGACAACATGTGTCTCTCCCTGCCAGGCGAACAGAAGCCGGAAAGGGTGTCCCCATTTGTATTTGACCTGTTTCTCCCTGAGAAATGAGGTGGCTGGCTTCAAGGCTCTGCCTTGTTGGAGTGTGGTGTAGCAGAGATCTTGATAGATCCATACTTTCAAGCCCTCTAAAGTGATTGATCCCTGGTCTTGGATTGTGGCCATAATCAGGTCTTTTTGTTTGTAGCTGTGGAGGCAAGTCAGAATGACCTGCGGTGTCCCGGGGGCCCCCGAGGGGCAGGCAGCCCTGTGTGTGCAATACAGTATGATTTCTTTGTCCACAAGTGCTGGTACAATGTGACGGAAAAGACAGAGTATGTAGTCTTCCAGCTTGCCAGACACTGCCTGTAAAGAAACCCCTTTTTAAGGGTGGGCGGAGCTCGCAGAGTTGCAATACGCGGAATACCGCGGAGTTGAAAATAAACTTTGTGGAATTCTGCCCCACCACCAATTATGAGATGTTTCCACCATCTTTAAAATGTGATTGCATGTGAAACAGCGTTTCCAAGTGACTCAGGGAGTTAAATTGTTTGCACATGAAGTGCAGTGTTAAAGAATTTTGTAAAAAAAAAAGCAGAGCACTGTACCTTAGGGACCTTTCAGTCCACCTCAAGACCGATCTCGAATGCTTCCCCCGCAGCCGTGTTTGCGCAGTTGCCCATGCCGATGGTCCACTTCAGCTCACACCCGATCCGGGTTAGACCTGGCCCATGGAGTGGGTGCGCAGGAGGGAGTCGCCGCCTTGTCTGTCAGTGCAGGGGTCAGGTGGAGGGGGTCCTGCAACAGTTACCTAGAGCTGCGGTGGCGGCTCGAGCCCTTGGGGCAGAGCAGGGTGAGTGGTGACCGGGGACGTGGCACATGGGAATGACGTCAACATAGACGCTTGGAAAAGCCCGATCAGCAGAGCGGTGCAGCTAATAATTTGCGCATGCTCACCTGCAAGTAGGGAGCCCAAGGAACACCTTCAGTCAGACACAACGTCATCACCACTTATTTCATGGGCACCTCAGCGGACTGATCCTACAAATTACACAATCCATCAGCAGTGCATCAGGTAAGGTAAGTGGGCCACAGCGTCATTGAAGTGCAGATGCAGAGAGCCCGCGTTAATGTATGCAACCACAGTGAAACCACCGGCAGCCGGTGTTTGCTGCTGAGGAAAGAATGCTGGCACGCACCTCTGAGGCACTGTCAGGTGTGTGATGGATGGCCATGCTGTCAGAAAGCAGGTGTGCCCTGGGGGCATTCCTTGCATTCTCAGGCTAGTAATACCAGGGCTGTCATGACTGCACTGCAGTCATTTTAATGGACAGGAAGGCAAGTGACCCTCAAACTATTTGCATTTGTAGACAGGTGAAAGATGAATTAGTTAGTTTATCTAAAGGTCTCATAAGCATGTGAACAGTCTGTAAATGTGTAATGCTGTATTAATAGTGGAAACAACATTTAATCCGACTCTGTGTTCCAACCTACGTGTTTTAGGGCAAAATGGGACGTCCAGGCGATGATGGGCTTCCTGGTCCAGTGCTAGGGGTGGGCCGGCGCTGAAAAACTCTGCCACGTGGCAGTGGGAGGCTGAGATTTGCCGAACTCCGCACTCTATGCAGAGCACGAAGTGGGCAAACTGCAAGCTCCGACAGCGGAGCGGAGTTCACCGCCCACACTTACCTTTGATACAGATATTGGCTCTGCAGGTTCTGTTCTCAGGTCCTCCAGGCGGTAACTGAGGTCTGCATTCTGGTCTTGAAGTTCGAGTATTTGACGTTGGCATGCCTCCAATTCCTCCTCCCTGGCATCACTGCCTTGTTCAAGGGTATTGACCCACTGGCTCATGTCTCCCAACTCACGAAGGATGCCTTTGATGTCTCGAGCAAGTTCCTGCTCCAGGGCTGCAATATCGTCACGCAGAGTTGGGAAGAGTGTCTAGATGAAGCCACGGGTGACCGCGGCCTCCCCCTCCGTCTTGTCCCCCTAGGAGGCTGCAGGGATGGACCGAGTGGGGGACCCATGGCCTCTAGGACAGCCAGTGCCCCTGGAAGCGGATTTAGATAGCAAGTCTTTGATGGTGTTGTCACTCCTGCCACGTTGGGCTGCCATGCTCACAATGTTCACCCTTGAGCCCCACAAGAGATAGATACCTCCAAGGTCATGGTACCACCCCTCTCCCTCTGCAGGTGTCAGCTGCCAGGCAGGACTGCAAGCTGGCTCAGCGAGGAAAGGGAAAGGGAGGTGCATGGTATGGCTTGTCTCTTGAGTGAGCTGGCTTCTGTATTGCCCAGTATTGTTGTCATGCAGTCAGGTGTGTGTCCGTATGTGCAGGTAAGCAGTAGTGAGAGGCATCGCCAAGAGTTCTCATGCACAGCACCATGCAAAGTCGTGAGGGGAGTGGAGCAGATGAGGGCACTGATCTATTGCGCCATGACCACAGACAACTCTCCACTGTGGGAGACGACACCCCAAAGCAGTCCGTGAACCAGGCTCCCCCTCGTTCAATTCGGTCTCAGGCGTCTGTGTGGTAATGAGGTTCAGGGCCCCCAGTAAACGTGCACAGAGCTGTCTGCTCCTTACCTTGAACAGCAGTGCTAGGACGGTCTCATAGGGGTTTAGTCAAATGTTGCCTTTTTAGTCCTACAGCAAACCTGGGACAAGGCTAGCGCTGACTCTCTCTTGGGAGGAGGTCAGGGGGCCCAGTCCTGGACTTAAGCCACCAGCGTGCACCAGCCTTCCAGGAGTCGGTGTGGATTAACTTCAAGGCACTCGCTCAGTTTTTACCACCCCTTCTTTACTGGTGGGCGCTCAGGGCGGACAGCAGGGGCGTGAGGACTGATGTTGGTCGCCCCCGGGCACCATTTAACCAGAAGCGGTCTGTCAGGGTCGGGTGCACAGCTTCGATAAGCACAGGGTCTGGGGAGCGCAGGAGAACTGCCTCCCCGAGAGGGTTCAGGCTCTCGGTCCTTACCGCTGCACCAAACCCTGAGTGCATGCAAGGCCCGTGGCCTCGTGGTCTCACCGTCAGTCACTTTGGGAAGGGCCTGTGTTGTTCAGTTTGCTCCTCGCCCCTGTCGTTTTCCATGAGTCTCTGGCCAGTCGCAAGAATACGAGGCGAATCCGGCAGAGCTCCACTCTCAGTGCTCAGAACCCTCTGGCCTCTGCACACTCCAGAAGCCTCTGGCCGCTTTCAGCGGGTCTCTGTTAGACCGCACGTGGCGTCCGCCATCTTGTGGGAAGTTTTGCCGGACTGCTGCATTCAATGCCAAAACGGAGCTTTCACCTGCCCCTCAGTATATCTCCAGCAGCTAGTGTGGTATGGCAACTGACATTGTCCGGTTTTGGCCACTGTGGGTGACTGTAGGCACCCCTTGGCCGCTCATGGCCGATCGGGTTCAGCGGAGCTCTGGAGACCATCGCGCAATAAATACACTCCACACTGATATAGAAGCGTAAAAGGCCATTTATTAGGACAGGCTGTAACTTAAACTTTAATCAAAACATCAATTCAAAATTAACAGTCCCCAAAACCAACCTTTCATTCACCTCGTCCATTCTCCCCTCACTGTTGCCGTTCACTTCCCAATCCACTCTGTGCCTCTTCCAACTCTCCATACCTCCTCACTTAACTTTCAACATCCTCTCTTGAATCTCCTGCCGACGCACTCTTGCATCCTGCACCCCCATCATTCACCTGTTTCTCCCCCACCCCCCGAAGGGGTGGGTGTGCCCGTCCGAGACTCCCCACCCCTCCAAAATACTGCCAACCAGATAACCCCCGGAGGGCGGTTACCTGCCCCCCCCCTTTTCCAGCTGTGCACCTTTCGCCCTCACTCAGACACTTCCCTACGACACCAGATAGACTCATTCCATAGTTTACTTATCATGTCCCGCATCTCCATCATATAATATGCATTCCCTAGTTGCGAAAGGTGCACTCCATCGTCTCTGAAAAGCAATGGTTCTTCAGACGGAGCACAACGTGCCCAATTACTTTAATGTCTTTAGAGGCACAAAAAACCCTCATAGCTCTGTTGAGCTTCCTGCGTGCTTTTTCCACCGCCATCGGCTTCACGGCCCCTTTCCAGACTTTACGAGGGACAAACTCGGTCCAGACAATGCATGTGCCTGCCATATTTTGCTTCAAAACCTCCAGATCCCTCTGCATTAGTTGCATGATTGCCAGTCCTGACAGCCTGATCAAGTCATTTTCCCCCAAGTGCATGACTAACATGTCCGGGCAGCCTCTCTGTGAAATCATCTTTGTCAGCCAGGGCAATAACGCCCCCCAACGCATACCTCCTTTTCCCCACCAATGCACTTCATGGTGGCTGCTCTTCAGACCCAGGTTACGGCCGTAGACCTGGCGATCCGCATACTTTGCTGCCCATTGCACGAAAGAGTGTCCGACAATACAGGTCGCCGTCTTAGCCCCTGGACCCCTCACACCTACGGCAAGAAAAAATTGTTAGACCACACATGGCGACTGTCGTCCTACAACGCTGCTCGCAAACCCTCCCCCCTGCAACCAAACCCCCCTTCTTTTACTTGCGCACATATTTCTCACAACACCGGGACCTCCACCTCCCAATCTGTCGTATCCTGTCCCACGACCAGCCCAGCCGTACCACCGCCGTAGCCGCCCCAATACGAAACGAGTGCGTACCATACCCAGCAGGGTCCCTTCCCACACGCCGCAGGGCCATGCGCCGTACCGCCAACAACTGGTAAGCTGACACCCTCATTCCTGACGTATGACAAAAAATCTCACCCGACCTTTCACTGGACCTACTCAAGAAACTAAGCCATTCTTGCACTGGGCACGCCCCCCCACAACCGGTCCCACTCAACCACACCCATTTACCCCTACCCGCCTGGTCCGTTTTTGACTGCCCCAACCAAATCCCCAACCGTCCCCCATCCAAACGTACTTCCGCAAACGTTCTGCCCATCTGCGCCTTGGTGCCCAACAACTCTGAAACCCGAAACGCCCCGAAAAACATCCACAACATGCATAACCGAAAAACTGCCACCTCACTACCATCATAACAACAACTGGGCAACACTCCCAACAACTGCTGCAATAAATCAAAAGTAATGGCCTCTCTAGGCCCCTTCCCCTGTCCCTCCCCCCGCTCCCTTCCCCAACCTTTTAACATCCTACCCAACAACTCATCTTTTGCCGGGTCAAAACCAGCATACAACTTGCAATAAAACAAAATCCCCGCCAGCTTCCCGGCTATCGTTGTCTGCGACAAACCTTTCTCAATGCAATTAAGAACAAAACTTATTACTCCCTGTTCTGTGTCTTGTCTTGACATATTCCCCGAATCCTTGGTCCAGCCCAAAAAAGATCCAAATTTAGCCCACGCCAGCCTGTAGCTACGTCTCTTTGAGTCCGCTATCGACTTTTCAACCAGGCCCATCACTCTCACTCCCCCCAGGCCCAGATGCCGGCCGGCAACTCGGTCTTGCAAGCATCCGCTCCAGGAGCCAGGCGACGGAATCTCTGCCACTGCGAACGAGACAAAGCATCCGCGATATCATTACTCGCCCCTGGGACATGCTTTGCCCAAAAAACAACATTCAATCGCAGACACTTCAGCATGAAACTACGCAGCAGCCTCAAAACCCTCAAGTCCTTCGCCCTCTGTCTGTTCACAAGCTCCACCACCATCATATTGTCCACATGGAACAGCACCGACCTATTCTGGAATTCTGTGCCCCAGACCTCCAACGCTACCAGTAAGGGATAAAACTCTAGAAAGGCTATGCTCCTCCCCTGCCTCAACCAATGACTTGGCCACTCTTCCGCACACCAACGACCATCCCAGAAAACACCAAAACCAGAAGCCCCTGCAGCATCAGAGAAGATTTGCACCTGCCAGATCGTCCTGTCCTCTACAAAGTCCAGCGACACTCCATTAAAGTCTGACAGAAACGTATACCAGATTCGCAAGTCCACCCTGACTGCCATCGAGATCCTGACTCTGTGATGTGGTAGCACCGCCCCAGACATGGCCATGCCCAAGCGTCGGCAGAACGTCCTCCCAGCTCTCACCACCCTACAAGCAAAGTTCAAGAAACCCATGAGTCGTTGCACCGTCTTCAGATCGATCTTCTTTTCTCCAATCACCCGCAACAGGAAAGTCTGAATTTCCAGAACCTTCCCTGCCGCAAACGGGCCAACCATAGGATAGAGTCCAGTTCGATGCCTAGAAAAGTCAACCTACAGCTGGGCCCAGCTGTTTTCTCCGGCGCCAACGGTACCCCAAAAAGCTTCGCCATGGCCTGAAACTGTTGCAACGCCCTTCCACACTCACCTGACTGTCCCTTGCCCATGAATAAGAAATCATCCAGGTAGTGTGACACTTCCCGATGACCACTTATCTTCACAAAAGCCCACCTCAGAAACGTGCTGAACATTTCAAACAGCGCACAAGAGATCGCACATCCCATTGGCAAGACCTTGTCCCCGAAAATGGCCCCTTCAAACTGCATCCCCAGCAACGAGAAATCAGCAGGGTGTATTGGCAGCAACCGGAAAGCTGACTTCATGTCACATTTAGCCAGCTCTGCTCGCTGCCCGCACACCCTTACTAGGCGGATCGCATCGTCCACCGAGGCATACAGCACCCTCGAGTTGTCCTCTTCTATAAAGTCGTTAACAGACCTCCCTTCCGGCCATGACAAATGGTGGATCATCCTGTACTCTCCTTGTTCTTTCTTAGGGACCACCCCCAGAGGTGAAATAATCAAATCCCCCACCGGCCAATTATCAAAGGGGCCCGCTATTCTACCTTCCTCCACCTCTTTTTTCAACTTAGCTGCCACCACTGCAGGTAATTCTTTGGCCGACTTCAAATTTTCTGGCCACCTCCGTTCTCTAGGACCTTGATACCCCACCCGGAAACCTTCTGTAAATCCCCAATGAAGGTTTAACGCAGCTTCTCTGTCCGGGTACGATGAGAGCCACGGGCCCATGGCCTCTATCCTAACTGGTGTAGGAGCCCTTTGGCCCAGCGTGTCCTCTGCCCTTGGTTGCCCACCACTGATCAGACGGTGTGGCCAAAGTGAAACACTGCGTGAGAGCATGTCGTCTCCCACATTTGGAGCATTCATGCTTGAATTTGCAGGGATATCTGGAGCAATAGCCTTTATTGTAATTCCAGCATGCTCCTGTGTTCCCTCCCCCTTGCTTACGTGGGTTACCCGCGCTTGCTGCCAGAGTGTTGCTACTTCCCACCCCTGCCAGGGCGGGACGCGCGGGAAAAGACCGATACGTCACCGGCAGGCCACTTGCTGTATGTGTAGATGCAGACGACTGCGTGGAAGACATCCACTGCATCCACAGTTCCTGATCCACTTCCCCCCAGGCTTTATCTGGATTGATACTGATATGTGCCCTGAACTCCTCGTCATAACTTAGCCATGCAAATCCCCCGAAATGCATCTGCGCCTTCCGGATGATGTCCATGTACTTTAGTAAAGCTATGGCCCTATCAAGATGGTTCTCACAATAAATACTGGCATAAATCAGAAAAGCTGATGTCCAGTTCTCCATATTGACGGGCACCCTGGGCCTCCTGGTCAACTCCCACTCTTCTTCCTTCGACCCCTCCTTGGCCTGTATCTCCCTATGCAGAAGCTTGAAAACGTCCACATACTTGTGACGCCAGATCCTGTTTTTTGTCTTATCAGATAAATGGGACCCCAATGGCATAGCCAGGCCCATATACGGAAGCTTCTTCTAACGCTTATCCTCCAGAGTCTCGTCTTTCCCATCAACCCCCTCCACTTTATCTGTCTGCACACACGCCACCACCAGGCATTTTGCCCCCGACTCCAATCCCTTTGGCGCAGGCGCCGCTGATGTGCTTTCCCCCGCGTCCCTCACAGACCCATCTCCCACACCCACCGACCGGCAGGCCTTCTTACGCCCTTCTGTAGGGCCCCGGTCCCATGCTGACCACCATTCGCCCTCACCTGTCAGATTCATCCGTGTCTCCCGGTCTGTCCCTTTGGCTCCCGTCTTCTTCTGGGTCACCACCTTTGTCTTGCCCTTGGCCGCACTTGCCTCCTGTAAAACACCAAGTGTCCTCGTTGCCGTTCCCTGGCCGCCCCTCACATTCGGCAACTCGTCACCCACATCATCTCTCACTTCACCTTCCTCCAACTCCTCACTCTCATCCCCATAGTCCAATTGCACCTCATCCACAAACTCCGCAGGCGCCCCACAATACCTCTCTCACCACTCTCTTTTGACCTTTGCTTTTCATCGCACTCACACCACATCCATCCGCCGCAACCGGCGCCGCTGCCCGCTCCCTCGCTGGAGGGTGGCCCGCCGCGGACCCCCCTGCTCCTTCTGTCCAGCGTCTCTGGAACGTTTTGCGCCCCGCTGCCCCCCCCACCCATCTACCAGTCTCAACCACTGGCTTGTGCCCCCCCCCTCAGGCTGCTCCAACCTGAGGAGGCCCCAACACCACTGGGTCTCGCCGCCGTCTAGGCCGTCCCTAACCCCGTCTGGGGTTGGTCCCTGTTCTCCACCCACACCCACTTGCCCTTGGCGCTCCGCATGCTCTCCTCCAGGGCTGCTGCAGTCTCTTCCTCTTCCCATAGATCATCTTCCCTGTCCCTATTGCCAAAACAGAGCTCCGGCCATTTTTGCTCGGTCTCCTGGATCAACCTGCGCTGATCCCTGATCCTCTCCTCCAGCGTCATGCCCTCCCACCTAGGGAGCAAAGGAGAAAGGCTCCTGTCCCTCCCAGTCTGCCCCTGGGATCCCCCTTGCCCCTTGAAACTGCCTTCCCGCCCGCCTTGGCCTCCCCCCCTCTCATGATCAGGCTGAAATCCATAGATGGCCCAGGCAGTCTACCCCTGGCCTCAGCCACAGCCCCAGCCCCAGGCCTTCTAGAAAGGTCTAGGGGCCCCTCCTCATCCTCTTGTTCCCGCCCCTGCACCCTCAAGCCCAGTGAGCCCTCAGCCTGAGCACTGTCTTCTCCCCCCGCTCCCCCTGCAGACAGCGGCTGGCTGTTCACTTTATTTTCCAGCCCAGCCTTCCCAGCACGCTCCTTCCCTCCCGGGCTTCCCGCTGACTCATCGCGCTGTGGCACGGGCCCATTATCGCGCTGTAGCGCGGTCCCGTTAACCCCCTGCCCCGCCTCCCCAGCTGGAGCCGCATTCCCAACGCCGGCATCCAGGCGTGCAGGCAGGCTCTGCCGCCTGCCCCCGCACTTCCCCAAAGCCTTCTGGGTGCCCCCACCCCCCCTACCTGGACCTGTCACCTGGACCTGTCTTCCGGCCCAGTGGTGGCTCCTCCTGGCACGCCACCACCGCGGCCGCCACGCCCGCCGACACCGTCCTCGGCGTTCGGGAAAGTCCAGTCCAAGCCTGGCTCAGGACGCCCGGCCACAGGAGATCCTCCCTGCCGGCCTCGCTGAGCACGCGCAGTGCGGCGCGCACCGCCTCCGCGTCAGGGACTTCCATCAATTCTGCAGAAACCTTCGGTCCTGTGCTGCTTAAGCTGCTAACTTGCCACTGGCCTGAAAGTAATCCCGCCAATCGACCGATCGGCACAAAAGGCCCGACCACCCTCGCTACACTCAAAAACCTTTTCCCTCCCCAGTGGTGTCGGGCGCAGGAAGAGGACGATTAACCTCTTCATGGCCCTTATAACCACTCCCCAGCGACCCCACCCCTAATCCCACCCTCTAACCCCTACGCTCAGGTGTCCTTCCTGTCCTGCGCGAATACCCCGGGGGAAGACTGGTCTGCGACCTGACTTCCCCCGGGGGCCGCAGTCTCTATACGGATGCCATTTTGGACACGGCCCCATTTTTCAAATTGTAACCTATTTCTTTTTGTATATTTGCCAAGTTGCAAATCGAGCTTGCATTTGGTGAAACTGCAGAACTAAACAAAGGACAACAAAGTTGTGAAACTATGAATAGCGTAAAATAAAATAAAAGGAATAAAGAAAATATCATTACTCGTCAGGGAGCAGTCGAACTGGCAAAGCTGCCTGCAGTGAAGCCACAAGGAGGAGGGCTAAATATTAATGGAGCTTTCAGACTGCTGACTGGAAGTTTGGAGTGTAAGGGCCCAGCAAACATTCATTTGCATTGTAAGAGCTTAGATACGGCAAAAAGTGAAACCTTTTGTGGCTTCGGGAACCAATAAATGCAAATGGGTGAACACTACATTATATAAATGTCACACCTAACATTTCCTGGCACAAACAGACTTTGAGCACCAAGAAACACTTATGAGTTAACAATGTGCTATATGAACATCACACTAGGCACACAGATGTTATATATGACTTCCAGCGCAAAGAAATATTTATGAGTGAAAATTGCCCTATAACAGCATTACACTAACCCTCACACTTAAACTTTGTGTGTGTCTTCCAGCGCCAAGAAACCTTAAGAGTGAATGTGTGGTTACATAAATGTCACACCTAGCCAGATTTCTTAGTGTGGCATTGAGCGACAAGAATTCTTAGGTGTTAAAACTGCTTTATGGGGGGCGTGGCTTGAGCTGCCACAGGATGGCCGCGTCCGGCTGAGGCTCCGTGTTTCGAGCGGGACCTATTTGGTAACCGGAGCTGTTTTCATCGAGTCCCGGGGGAAATGGATTGAGTGCTTCTGCGGAGCGGGTGCAGGGGCACAGGTAGTCATTTTTATTTCTCTACTTGGTGCCCTCTACCGCCCTGTTTCCTCCGCGCCGCGCTCCTTTCAACATTCTCGGCAGCGCCCGCCATTTTGTTCGCGGCGGGACGCTGTTTCTCCTCACAGATTTCCCCGCGCTGCCTGCGGTGCGGTTTGGTGGTCATACCGCATTTTTTCCTTTCTGGAGCCTGTATAAGCCAACATGCACAACAGAGCCCCCTGCTGTTGCTGGATTTTTCCACAGTTTTAGTGATTTTTTGCTTTATGCCAATTTCTGAAGAGACTTTTCACTATGGCCATATGCAAAATTTGGAGCTGCTTTATCTGCATGTAATTAAGCCATTTGTGGAGCCAGTTTTTTACCTCACCAGGTGGACACTCTCTATCTGAGGCCTTTTCATTGGCTTGGTTTGCCTTAAAATATGAGGTAGCTGTTTCTGAGTTTGGGCATCATACATTCAGCGCTCCTCTAACTGAAGAAGGTACTTTCTTACTAATTGGTGGTAACTGTTATTAGTCCTCTCCTCGATGTTCCTCAGTTACCTTGGACACCCTCTGGGCAGAATCTAAGGAGGCTCTTTTATTATGGTCATTTCACGTCACTGGAAATTTTTACTGCAACTATAACTAAGGCTTCTGTGAGACCAGCTTTTCATTTCCCTGGGCCAACGTACTTCGTATGAGGTATTGTTCATTCATCTGGTTCCTCCTCATAAGGGTCAGCTGTGAACTGATCTGCTTGTTGCGCTTTCAATGCTCTCCTCATCTGTATGCTGATAAAGTTGGCTTTTTGTCATTAGCTGGTTGTGGAGCATTCATCACATTTACAATTTTGAGGAGACTCTTTTGCTCTGCATGTTACTACGCCTTCTGTGACGCCAGTTTTTTACCTCACCAGGTGGACACTTTTGTATCTGAGGCCTTTTTTCACTGGCTTGGTTTGCCTTAATTATGAGGTACTTGTATCTGAGATTGGGCGTCACACATTCAGCACTCCTCTGACTTTTGTTTTGTTGAAGAAGGTACTCTTTTTTACTAACTGGTGGTGATTATTATTAGAGGTAGTTTGCCCTCTCCTCGGTGTCACTTAGCTACCCTGGGTATCCTCTGGGCAATATCTATCTTCCCCTTCATATGGAGTCCTCTTCCTCCCTTGGCCAGAAGAGTACCTCAACAAATATGTCTTCTCTCCGCAAGGACTCAAACGCTGTTGCTTCTTCCAAGCGTCAGAAGAAGGAACCCAATTCTCCTACCAAATCCCCTCTACCCATCACCATGGAGGACCTTATGGAAGAGCTCAAGGTTATTAAGCCTTACGTGATTGACACTAATGCTACCATTCAAAGGCTATAAGAGAAATGGTCCAATCTTGAGTCTAGGGTATCTGAGGTGGAGCAGAGACTTAGTGATACTCAGGATGTAATTCCTCAAGTTGCAGCTATGTCTAAAGAAATTGCTCTTCTCAAAATGAGACGGAGGACTTAGAAAATCGTAACAGGAGAAATAACTTTAGAATTTATGGTATTCCTGAGGGAGAGGAGGGTTCTGATATGCTCGCCTTTCTGAAAACGCACATTCCTAAAATTGTTGGTCTCAAGGACGGCACTACTCTCAATTTGCAACGTGCACATTGCATCGGCCCCAGCTCCAGAGGTCAATCTTCCACTTCAACGGTTGCCCGTCCTAGAGGGATAATTGTTTTATTCTTGGAATATACTGAGCTGTTAATGGTCCTCTCGGAGGCCAAACTCAGGAAGCAGATGTTGTGGTCTGGTAAAAAAGTTTTCTTTTCTCAGGATGTGGCCCGCGCAACTGCAGCTCGTCGCAAAGATTTCCTGTCCCTCCGCCCGGCTCTTCAATCAATGAATGCTAGATACGGTCTGGTGCATCCTTGCTTCTTTAAGGTCACATATAAAGAACGCTCTTACTCCTTTGATCGTCCTGAGGATCTGCGTCAATTTATCTCTCGTCATAAAGGCGATGAAATGGACTTTGGAGGCTCCTGAGGAAAGTTTCTTTAATTTTCTGTGTTATCCTTTTCACACTTCACTGTTCTGAAGTCATTTGTCCTCCTTTCTTTGCCGTTAGTATAGTTCTGATGTTTTCCTTGTAGGTTACTGGATTTTGTCCACCTTCTTTGGAGATTATTTCTTACCTTTTCTTATGTTTTTCTCCACAGATGTCTCCCTCCCCCTATCAAATCATTTTCCTGATGTTTCCTTACCTCCTACCTTCCCATCCTGTTCCCCCTGTTTACAATTAATCCCGATGTTTGGTAAGTGTCAACCTATCTACCTTGTTCGGCTGTTGGATTGTTTTCCTTGCATCATTTTATGTTTTTTTCCGCTCTACGTTGTTAGTCCCCACTCCTGTGCTATCTCCTACGTAGCTCCCTGCTCTTCATCTTATCTTATATATATGGGTTCCGGTCGCTTCCGGATGTCTTCACGGACTTTGCCGTCTGTCTTTCTTTTGCGGCTCCCCGCCTCCACATGATACTCTTTTTCTTCTGGATATGTATTCCGTCATTCTTGACTGATGTCTTTCGACTCTATGTCAACCTCTCTTTGTTTATTATTTACTCTCTCTTCCTTCTCTTCCTTCCTTTTCTTTTCCTTTGGATTTTTCCTCTTTCTGTTTCTTCCTCTTTGATCTCGGTGCCCTTTCCTTCTCTTTCTCGGTTTTTGGTGCACCCCTCTTCTTCTGTCATTTATTCCTTTTGGTATATTTCCTTCTCTTTTCCTCCTTTCTTTCCTCCTTTCTGTTTATTTTTATATTACTTTAATTCCTTCAGCATTTTGTCTCAGATTTTTTCCACCTTTCTTTTCTCTTTGATTCATTACTACTTTATAATTCTTTCTTCTTATTGGTTTCTACTATTCACTTTCCTGCATACTGTTTTATTTATTGATTCTCAAGTTTTCGAATGTTTTTATCTTACTTATGCCAGTTTTTACTAGTTTTAAAATGCATTTGTTGTTCTTAATGTTTTCTTCTTGTTAATATGACTGATAATGTTCGTATAGTTTCCTGGAATGTGAAGGGCCTGCGTAATCCTGTTAAGATGCAGAGGGTACTTACTCACTTATCTAGGCTTAATTGTAAAATTGCGATGCTCCAAGAAACTCACCTTAATGAAAATGATATCAACTCTCTCAAAAAGCAATGGGTAGGCCATGTTTATTGTTCCCCGGCCAAGGATAGGAAAAATGGAGTGGTGACCTTATTTCATAAGTCCTTTTCTCTTGTGCTGGAAAAGGAGGAGAGGGATGTTGATGGTAGATGGCTTCTTCTGCATCTCATTATAAATGGTTCCCCTATCTCTCTTCTCAACATATATGGCCCCACTGGTGTTGACTCACAATTCTGGCAGTCCATGTCTCACACTCTCCATTCATGTCCTGACGCTAATTTATTGGTGGGTGGAGACTGTAATCAGGTCAGGGATCCCTTCACGGATAGAAAATCTACTGCTAGATATATACCTAACAAAATGCAAAAAACCTTTATGAATATGATTCACTCGAGGGGCTTGGTGGAGGCTTGGAGGATATTTCACCCGGATACCTTAGAATTCACTTTTTTCTCTCGTACTCATAATTCCTCATCTAGAATAGATTATATTTTCCTAAGTCCTCCTCTCCTCCCCAATCAAATTAATGCTGAAATTGGCTCTATTCTTATTTCCGATCATGCCCCTGTTTTGATTAACTTAGATCTTCCTTCCGAGCACTCTAAGCCTCGTAGATGGCGTTTCAACAATTATTTACTTAAGGATCTCACTTTTTTGGAACGTTTCAAAGAGTTTTTGTTGGACTTCTTCCTCAGAAATGTTACTCGCGATATCCCTTTCCACACCATCTGGGACTCCTTTAAGGCTACAGCCAGAGGTTTCATTATTGATTACGTTGCAGTTAAAAAGAAACAATGCATCAGAGACTCAGCTTCCTTGTTAGTCTCCATTAAGCAATTGGAGCATGCCTATTTCTCCTCTAAAACTGAGGATACACTCAAGAAACTAGTCCAAGCTAAATTGTGTTTTAATAGAAAGTCGACGGAAGATGCTTCTGGAGTCCTACTTAAAGTTAATTCTAAATTTTATGGTGGCGCAACAAAGCTGGCAAACTGCTTGCGAACTACCTGAAGGTAAAATCCCAAAGGTCTAAAATAACTAACATTATAGATGATGATGGTGTTAATCATTTTAAGGACGAGGAAATATTAAACTGCTTTACGGATTTTTATAAGACGTTATACACTCCTGAATCTTCTCCTTCTGACACGGCCCTGGAATCTTTTTTTGATGCGCTACCTCCTCGTTCTTCCCCTGCTCCTGATTGTTCTGTATTAGAAAAAGACCTATCCCTCCCTGAAATTAAGTCAGCCCTAACTCAATTACCTAAGGAGAAATCCTCCGGTCCGGACGGTTTTACGGCCGAGTTTTATTCTTGCTTTTCTCAGATTCTCCTCCCTCACCTCTTATCTTTATTCCAATACTTTATCTCTCACAAGGAGGCCTGTGGCTCCTTTCTTGAAGCCATGATCTGTTTAATTCCGAAAAAGGATAAAGATCCTTCTTCTTGTGCTAATTATCGCCCTATTTCTTTAATTAATTTAGACTGCAAGATTTTTGCTAAGGTTCTTGCTCTTCGTATTAACAAAGTAATTCCTGACATGATTGGTTACGAGCAGACAGGGTTTGTAAAAGGTAGAATGCTTGCCGATAACTCTAGGACTTTTTAAAATATTATACATCTTGCTTCTAAAAGTTCCTCCCCTGTTGCTGCTATCACCCTGGATGCGGAGAAAGCTTTTGACCGCATTCACTGGCTTTTTATGATGCGGGCACTCAAGTGGCATGGATTCGGTCCTGGTATTTTATCCCTTATCAATTTGTTATATTCTTCCCCTACTACTTCAGTTTCTGTTAATGGATTTCAATCTCCTTATTTTACTCTTCAGCGAGGCACTCGCCAGGGCTGCCCTCTTTCACCTTTGCTTTTCATTCTATCTCTCGAACCTTTTCTTCATTCCCTTAGACATTCTTCTGCTTTTCGGGGTTTTACACATAAATCGATTGAAATTAAGTTCACTGCATATGCAGATGATATTTTGTTGTATCTCTCTGATCCCTCTACTTCTTTACCTGCCTTCACAGACCTTTTATCTTCCTATGCTACACTGTCCGGTTATAAATTACATTTTTCTAAATCCGAAGTCCTTCCACTAAATAAGTATTGTTTAAGAAGTATGTTTGAGGGGACGGATTTTAAATGGAACACCAACTTTATTTCATGTTTGGGAATAAAATATTCCTCCTCACTCGCTAGAACGATTCAGCTTAATTTGGACGATGTCCTATTAAAGATATCCGGCATGGCAGAGAAATGGTCTCCTTTATTCTTGTCTTGGTGGGGCAGACTGGACACCTCCAAAATGATGATGCTTCCGGTTATTAATTTTTATTTGTCCATGTTACCAGTGCGACTTCCTTTAAAATTCTTTAAAACTCTTAATGGCATCTTGAATAAATTTCTTTGGAACAACCGGAAGGCTCGTATATCTTTATCTGCTTTGTCTGCTCCTAAGGATAAGGGAGGGGTTAATTTTCCTAATTTTCGCCAATACCACTCTTCCTTTTTAATTCGTCAGGTTCTACCTTATTTATCTTCCTCGGATGATCTTCCTGTATCGTTATGGTACACATTGGAGGAATCCGTTTTTCATCCACTTCCTTTTTCTTCATTAGCTAATTTTTCTCACTCACCTCGCTTGTTTAAATCTCCCACTATTTCTCAATTTATATCGACCTTTTATCCGTTTCTTACAAAATATCTTTCACCTTTACAGATATTCCTGGACTCCTCTTTATGGCATAATAAGTCCATTAAGATTTCCAATCGTACCATCTTCTTCAAAGATTGGGTTGTCAAAGGGATTATACAGGTTAAACACCTAATGCAGAATATGCAATTTCTTTCTTTTCAAGAATTTCAATCTAAGTTCGGTTTATCTCTTACTTCTCTCCCTAAATTTGAATCTCTAAGACTGATTTTAACTCAACAGTTTTCTCTTATTTCTGAAACTCCCTCTTCTTCATCTGATCCTCCGTTTACACCGCTACCTACTTCCCTTTCTGTCCGGGCCTCCCAGATATATAAATATCTCCCTTTTTCTCTTCCCACCCGCCCCAAAACCAAAATTGAACTTTTATGGGAAACAGATTTACAACGCACTCTCTCTACACATACATGAGACTCCATTTGGGCTCGATTGCATCATACTTCTTGCAATTCTAGTATTATTCAAACTTTATATTATTTTTACCAGAGATTATTTCTAACCCCATTAGCTGTTTCCAAATTTCGCTCCGGCCTATCTCCTAATTGTTGGACCTGCAAAAACACTCCTGGCTCATAAAAACATTCCTTCTTCCTTTGCCCTAATATTTCCACTTTTTGGACTAAAGTATGTAAATTAATATCCACTATATGTTCCACAAGCTTCCCTTTTGATATTTATTCTATATTTTTAGGTAGTAACGCCATACATTGGCTGGGTGCTCGTAAATTGGGTTATTTGTTGATTTGTTAATTGCCATTGCTCTTCAAGTAATTACATCCAACTGGAAAGACGCCTCCAAGGTTTCCTTCTCTGCCTGGTGGAATCTTCTATGCTACCATCATAGGTTAGATAGAGCTTCTGTAAATACCTCTCAGCAACTACTTCGGAAAGAAGCTTTTTGGGCTCCACTTACTAATTACCTATCATCCTCTGCATTACGTACCAAAGATAGTAACTTTATATTTCAGCCGCCATGAATATTGAGTTTAATTGCTCTTACATTGTTTATGTCTTATTGCTGGTATATTGTTCTATGATTGTTTTATTTTGTTTACTAATGGATAGTTTCATTAGATTATTTGATAAGGTTGCTGTTTCTTCTTATTTTCCTTCTTTCTTTCTCTCTTTCTCTTTCTTTCTTTCTTTTGTTTTCTCTCTCTTTCTTTCCTTTTTCTTTCACCCTTTATAAAAAAAAATAAAAAGTGCTAATTTAATATGGTACACATTTGTTTAACTCCGTTCTTAACATCGGTTTTAGTCCTTGATAATGTATAAAATATAATGTTTTTCACCCGTTGTTTTTCATATATATTTCTTGTTACTCTTGGTACTTCTTTTATTATTTTTATCATAATTCTGTACCTTGCTCTTTATTTGTTTCAATAAAGCTCTTTAAACACAAAAAAACCTGCTTTATCAATATCAGACCGAACCCTAACATAACCAGACACAAGTAAACTTTCTTTTTGTGGCTTCAAGAGCCACGAAACCCTTGTAGGAGAACGCTTCGCTAAATCAATGTCACACTTAGGCTCAACATAACCTGACACACTACAGCTGGAAGCGAATCACCATAGGGTGCCTCACCAGCCCTCGCTTCCTCTGGAAATCTAACAATCAGCCCTGATTGCGAAGGTCTCTCGTGGAGTGGCCTGCCTGTCTCTGCGAAAAAGTGCTTTTTGTTAGGGGCTTGTGAAGAAATGACACACGACAGAGGGCGCTTCCCCTTCCCGACCGTCACATCAATATGACTTCATGAGCCCCTCCAGTGCCAACGCCAGTGCTCAGCAATCCCGACTAATTGCACACATGACAAATTGACCCATTCACGGAGGGACTGGAATAGGGGAAGAGAGGCAAGGTGCCAAGGAGGCAGGCTGGCGAGAGGGCAGCAGAGAAGTGATCAAAGAGTGTGAATGCGAAGGACGGACAGGTTATCTACCCACTCACTGGAGCTCACAAACCCACCAAATAAAAATCAATAAAGCAATTAAGCTCCAACAAAAACAATAGATTTTTTTTTACATTGTAAACATGAATTGCTGTGCTCTACATCAGAGATAACGTGGGGGGTATATAGCTTGGCACATTACAATTTTTTTTAGACCCCACCTAACAAAGACATGAAAATTGCATGAGTCGGAGGAGGGGAAGGAAATCGAAACAACAGACAGTGGGGAGGAAGGGGGGGGCGATATCCAAACAAGAGACAGTGGGGAGTGGAACTGGAAAGGCAATGACAAAGCAGGAGGGGTTGGTAGGAACAAGGGAAGCAACGAGGAAGAGGGAAGGGGTTGAATGACAGGGTCAAGCAACAAGGTGGAAGGGACAGACAGGGTCTGAAAGCACATGCACTCTTATGGAGTGCTAGAGTAAAAATTAAACAAGCATTTGCAATGCAAATTGGTCTCGCATTTGTGAGAGTTAGAGGTATTGGCGTTGTAAATGACAATGTCTTTTACCTACCAAAGGAATGAAAGAGGAACGAATATGGAAACAGAAAGGATGCTAGAGAAAGGAGGAAAACGAAACAGAGATGGAACGAATCTGAGGAAAGGGGAGAACTGGGGTGAAAAGAAAATAATGGGAGAAATGGAAATGGCACAATAAAGATAGAATGATGAAATTAACGAAGTAAAGAAATCAGTAAATAGAGATGAACAAATAGAAACTGGAGGAGAGAATAACAATTCAAAGCAGAGTGAAACAGAAAAAAGCAAGGTAGATGAAATGGAGCAGAAAGGTGTGGATTGCCAATCCAGGTTTGTAATTTCCATGAAATCCCCTCTCACAGATTAACAAAACATTCCAATCTTAAGATTGTGCAAGCTGTAGGGAAAGCCGCCAGAGCATAAAATCAGCATAATGGAAAATGGATTGAAACGTAAAGGCTTAAAATGTCTCCAGTTCCCCTCCCTTTGATTATTCATTGCAATAACTGAGTCAGGTGTGGAGCTACCTACGCGGTAGCATAAAAAACAAACTGCAAAGCGCCTGAGGTGCCATCTATTGAGTTCCATCCTGTACTCAAACCCTCAGACGAGCATGCGCTGGATTGGATAATGTTGGCAACCGCTTCCTTCATGGTCAGGGTCACCCTGCAGGGCGCCGAAGTTACACACGTTCAGTTCTTGCTAGGACAGAGTAACTACAACCAAAGCAGTAGGCCACGTGACACTTACCCCACAGACTAACATCAGCAGCCCTACATGCTTATCAATACAGCAGTTCACCTATCAACATGGTGTTCCATCCACCATTAACACAGCCCCTAAGCACCTTCAACACAGCCACCACGCACCAGCACTGCACACCCACAATCAGCGCAGGCTCCACACACCCACTATTAGTGCAGGCTTTCCATCACCAACAGTGCATGAGACTATCAGCCATAAGGAAAGGGAGGATACGCTGCCCATGCTGTCCATCCGCGCACCTGTCAGCAAAATCCTCACCTACGCAAAAGTCAGCCAACTGATCCACAGAGCATCAGTGCAGCCACCCCACCCCAAACGCACTCACCCACAACAGATCAGCACAGGCCATAACATCGGGGGTTGTTGCTGTTGGGGACATTGCTATTAGGGCTCTTGCTGAAGGCATTGGACCATGCTGTAGTAAGCAAGTGCCCTGGGGGAGGGAGCTACACTGTTGCTCGGTGGGTGGGTTGGCCCATTGTTGAGTGGGTGGGGGGCATTCAGTTTGCACCAAAAGTCAATGGGTAGTGGGTAGAAAGCCTACACTGGATGTGCTGATGTATGTACAGCATGAGATATCTTAGTGCAAAGAGGAACCAGAATTTCACTTAGAACTATCGTTGTCAACAACCCAAGGTACACGCTGCCCTGAACTTAAGGCATGATGTCACTAAGTGCTCTTCTACTCCAAGCCAGGCGTGTGCCCTTCGGGATACAGCCTCATGTCATGTTGTCGTGCTCTCCATGCCACGCGCTCACAGCCCGTCAGAAGCACAGATGGGGGTCACCTATCTGCCCAGCTCATCGCTGATATCGTAATCATCCTCCACATTTTCCTGTCTGAAGACAGTCATGATAGCTTCTCTGCTCAGAAGCAACAAAGACCACCAGCTCCGGGAGAAACCACCATTGCCCCAGGACCCTCCGCTGCCGCATCAGCCCACATCGAGAGGCATGTGTTAGGAGAGGTAGGTTATGGGGGGGTGGAGGAGGGGAGCGCACAGAGAGCTTTACTAAAGGCGAGGGGTGCAGGAAGCACACACAAAAAGGCTCAGCACCACAAGGTGCACTTCCCTCCACCACCCTGGAGCCTGGCCGGAGCTGTACCCACACCAGCACCTGGGAATGCAGCTGTAGGCAACAGGCGGGCGGCGCTGAGCCTCGGGGTAAGCAGCAGGAGGGGAGGAGCTGCCTGGTTAGCAGCGCGTCCCCGGGATGCGAGGCGAGAGGCCACAGCCAGGCAGTAAGTGTGTGTGCCCTGCCCCTCTGAACATGCAATGCACTGCTCCCTCCGTTGCCAGGTCAACTGCATACATGCACAGGGCAGGTAAGAAGACCGAGCTGTGCCGGTGCATGCATGGCATACCAGGCCGAGGGCTCCAGGCGAGGACAGGAGCGGTTCAGTCGGGCACCGGGCTGTCACGGTGAGTGCTGCCCAGCAGCCCATACAGTCACCGGGCAGGGAGGACTGTTAACAAGGCAGTGCTCCCCGGACTCGGGCAGCAGGAGGCGGCAGGTGTGCACAATATGGAAAGCGTAGGGTGCCCTCAAATGGGGCAGCAATGTCAAGCCTGGCAGCTCCCGGGGTGCGCAGAGCAGCGGTGCTGGGCTGATACAATGTCAGCACAATGCCAATGAGAAGCGATCCAAGACAACAGAGGCGAGAGCGGAAGGCAGCCTGCTTTGCCACCAGGAACTGCGAGCAGGGGGAGGAGCGCGGGGAGCCCCGCATGACCAAAGGAGAGGAGGCGGACAGAGCGTTGGAGAGGGAGGGTACAAGCACCGAGCAGGGAAAGGCAGAGTTACACAGGCAGATGATCGGCTCAACATTCAGGTCCGGTACGTGCTATAAAAAAAAAACAACGCCTGACCTGCAATAGCCAATGGCACTTACAAGCCCCATTCAGCTGGGAGCAGCGAGGTGGGAGGGAACCAAGCTGTGTAAAGGCTGCAATACCCATACAGGATGAGGGAGGAGGGGCCTGTTGTGAACGAAAACAAGACGCTGCGAAGGATTCCACTCAACAGGAGTTTATTTGTCAGAGAAAAACCCCACACAACAGCTTTGCCAGACACAGCTGAAGCCAACTGTCAACGGTAACCCCCCAGCCCATGACATCACATTGGAACCCTAGGTACATCATAGAGATGTGCAGTTCCAGCCTGGCCGGAAGAGTCTAAGCACAATATAACACATCTCCCCATCTTACACTAAAACAAAGTGAGAACCCAAATGAAAGGCAAAAAGAGAAAGAAGATAAGAAGGAAGAAAGAAAAGAAGAAAGAAGAAAGAAAGACCGAAAGAAGAGTGCATGTAAACATCAAACAACATAGTCACCCAAATATGCCGGAGCTCTTCTTTCCCTGGCCTCCCTCAAGACCCGAGATGAGCCCATCAACTCATCTCCCTCTCTGGCAGCCACAAATTCACCATCATTCCCAGCACCCTCACCAGATGGTAAACAAACATCAGACTGCCCCCCTGAAAATTCACCATCACTCATCAACAGCCACGGTGAACACACACCAGCTTCAGTCTCCTGCTCTAAATTCTTTTCATGATTACAACCCTGCCTCTGATATAATGCAACACGCCTCAAATTCCATGTTTGGCCATTTACCAACTTGACCCAATTGCCTCCTACAGCCTTGACTTTGAAAGGTCCCTTAAATTTATTTAAAAACTTGCTGTGGCCTCCGGGCCTAACTTTAACCCAATCTCCTACATCAATGAATCGCCTGTCCTGTTTAGTATTAGTACTCTTAGCCAAACCGCCCAACACCGAGGTTCCTCGCATCCATGACGGCACCAATTTAGGACCAACTGCCCTTCCACGCACCAACTCAAATTAGCTCTTACCCAAGTTACCATTAGAGGTCGAGCAATAGGCCCAAAGCATTTCACTAACAGCAGCCTGCACAGACAAACCTGCACTATGTGCTAATTGCATCGTGCCTTTCACCATTCTGTTGATTCTCTCAACCAATCCATTTCCCTGCCGGTTATACAATGAGCAACAAGAGTGCTTGACTCCCACAGAATCCAAGAAGCTTTTCATTTCACAAGAAGTCAATTGAGTTCCATTATCAGTAAGGAGTACAGATGGAAGTCCTTCCCTCTTAAACACCTCACGCAAGACACCAATGGTAGCGGCAGTGGTAATACAACTCATGAACGCAACCTCAACCCACTTGGACTTTGCATCAACCAACACAACTGCATACCTATCATTATCAGGTAGAAATGCAAATGGCCCAATAAAATCCAAACACACCTTCTCCCAAACCTCCTCCGCTAAGGATACATGCTGAGACTCCTTAGAGGATCCCAGACCAACCCTCAATCGTTTTTCTGAGTCCTTACAAGCTTCACACCTCTCTACCCAATCCTTGACCTGTCGATCCATGCAAGGCCACCAATAGTTCTCCCTCAATCTCTTTAAGGTCATGGTTTGCCCCAAATGCCCTTCATGTGCCAAACCAATCAGTCTTGCATGTAAACCAGAAGGTGGTACAAATCTGTCCTGCCGCATGATCATTCCATCATCAGTTATAGATAATTCATCCACCACCTTCAAAAACGGTCTCACCCCTTCCGGAAGACTGCTCTCTCTCCTCATACTACCTTTCATCAATCGCACAACACCAGTCAAAGCTGCATCCTCTTCCATTTCCTTGAACCAAGTTTGTCTTGGAATGGCACTGGCAAACCCTTCCATGGCGTCATCAACATTTGCCACCACCTCCTCAGTAGGTAAGTCTGATACAACTTCTGCTTTGTCCGGAAGCCTTGACAAACAGTCTGCAACCCTGTTCCTCCACCCAGGGACATATTCGACCTTGCAGTCAAACTCTTGCAATCTGACAGCAAGCCTAGCCAGCCTCCCCGAACAGTTTTTAATACCACCTGGGCCCAGTACTTTCAATAATGGCTTGTGGTCAGTACGCAAGTTAAATCCACTGCCCCACAAAAATACCCTGAAATGATTTGTAGCCCAAGCGGCCGCCAAGGCCTCCCTCTCAATTATGGAGTAGTTACGCTCCGCTTCACTCAAAGAGCGTGAGGCAAATGCAACCGTTTTCTCCTGCTTCCCATGCATCTGCGCTAGGACAGCACCAATGCCAACCGCACTGGCATCAACTGTGACTATGGTATTAACCCCATTTTGAAACGGAGTTAGCACACCTGCGTGTGCAATATCTTCCTTGATCATATTGAAAGCAGACTGTTGTAATTCATCCCACACAAATCTTTTGTCACGTCTTAGTAACACTCTTAAAGGTTCAGTTTTGTGAGCAAAATCATAAACAAATTTAGAATAATACTCAACAAGACCCATAAAGGATCTCAGAGTGTCTCTATCGTGTGGCACTTGTGCATTCACAATGGCACTAACTAAATTGGCTTTTGGTTTGACACCATCCCTTGTGACAAGATGCCCCAAATACTCCACCTCTTGCGTCATGAATTTGCATTTCTCTTTACGCAAGGTCAAACCTGCTTTAGCAATGCGAGTCAAAACTTTATCTAACGTTTGATTGTGCTCACACACATCCTTTCCGAACACAAGGATGTCGTCTTGAAACACAACAGCCTTTTCCACACCTGAAAGGACAGACAACATTAAGCGCTGAAAAACACTAGCAGCAGAACATAACCCAAAAGGAAGTCTGCTGAACTGAAAAGTGCCTTCACCAGTAATAAAGGAAGTGAGATGTTTAGACTGTGCACTAAGTTTAACCTGGTGATATGCACTTCTCATATCCAATTTCGAGAAGACTTTCGCACCATCCAACATTAATATCAGTTCATTAATATTGGGCAAGGGAAATTTGTCCATTATTACATTTCCATTCAAACTTCTCAAGTCCACACAGAACCTGAGGGACCCATCAGCCTTCTTCGTTATCACGACCGGAGATAACCATTCACTCGCCTCAACAGGTTCTATCACCTTGTCATCCAATAGTTGTTGAATGATCTCTTTCACCTTTGCCCTGGCTGCCATGGGAACCCTTCTTGCCACAAGCTTAATCGGAATTGAGGTTTTTTTTAAGTTTGATTTCATGCTCATAGTTCTTGAATTCACCCAGCCTTGTCTCGAACACGCCATGGTGCTCCTCTAACAGTTCCTTCAAGTTCAATGTATCTACAACCATGACAGGCACATCAGCCCTGGGATTTACCCTGATATCTAAGTCATATTGGTGTGACCAACCTAGAATGGGTGGACCTTCCTTGGCCACATATACCTTGCCAACTGTGTGCCTTCCCTCAAATTCGATCTTGGCTGTCATGCACCCCACTACACTGATATTGCCTCCTTGATACCCCTTTAGGAGGACATCTGAACTAGTCAAAGTCTCTCCAGGCCAAGTTTTCTCAAAAACAACCAAAGGAATAATCGTATAAAGCGAGCCAGTATCCACCATTAATGACACTTGTCGACCATTGATTTCAAAGTCTGCTTTAGGTCGTATCCTTCTCTTGTCATTCTCTTCCACTTCCGCAATTTCAGCATCATCATCTACAACTACTACTCGGTAGCTTGTCTGTTCATCCTCCACGCAACCCACTTTTTTCTCTTGTTGTTTGCACATGCGTGCCAGATGCCCCCTCTTACCACACTTAAGGCAGTCCTTAGCAACGGGCGTAACACTGTTTAGAATCCGCCATGTGGTAGCTGCTACCACACCTGAAGCAATGGCGACCAGCAAACTTGGCTTGTGAGTTGCTTATCCCCTTTGGGTATTTGTTTCTGTTCCCACCATCTGCCGTAGACTGCACTTTATTTTTGACAACATTGACCCCCTCAGAGTCGTCATCCAGAAGTGCCACTTCACTCTCTTTATTGCAGCTTGCATTACTCTTCATTTCGCGCATGCACCTCTCCGATTCCTCCACTACCTTTGCGATAGCTATGGCATCTTTAAGAGTGGGGTTGCTTGATGCCCACAACCTCTCTTGAATCTTCTTGCTGCTACACTGCACAATCAATTGGTCTCTTAACATTTCCTCTTGCATGACGCCAAATTCACATTTTGCTGAAAGTTCCCTCAATCTTGCAACAAAGTCATCTATGCTCTCATTTGAGCGTTGAGGTTGTGTATAGAATTTATGCCGCCTCATGACCACATTGACCTGCTTGGCAAACCTTATTTGAAGTTTCAGGACAGCCTCCTTATATACATCCTTCATCTCTCCACCTTGTGCATTCCCTACAGGTGGAAGATACTTGAAAATATGTTGTCCCTCCTTTCCTAATGAACCCAATAGCAATGCTTTCTTCCTAATCGCAGGAAACGTTGCGCCATCCAAAGCTAAGAGATAATTCTCAAAGCAATCAATCCAGTCCTCCCACTCTATTGGAGGTTCCCCTGGTGACATAAGGAACGGAGGTGGTGTTACTATTGCAGTGCTTACATCCATGTTGTTTTTTTTATTTTTTATAAGCCGATATTAACTTTCTCCACAAGATGGCAGCAAACACAAGCAAGTCACACTGTCAATATGGAAGTCTTCTCTAAACGTATTACAACCAATGACAGGGCAACGCACATCTACGAATGATCTTCCTTGTTTTTGAAGCCCTGCCACACAGCCTATGTGGACTACGAGACTGCTCTCCCACACAAAGTTTGGAAATTCTGCTGCGCTCCTTACGCAGTAAAGTACGTGACTACTGCCTTCAGCTGCGCATGCCTTGCCTGTTTGATCCTCCCCGCAGCGCTCTCCTCACTGCGCTACTTACAACGGCAGTTCTCTGCCCACTGCGCCGTCCTCAACACCTCCGCTCTGCACCGCTTGCCGCCCCGCCGTTCTCTCCTTACCACTGCGGCTTCTCTCTGTTTTTAAGGCACTGCACTCCGTCTCTTGCCTTACGCGTCTCTCAGCTCTCTTCGCTTTGCTTAGGGTATGATCTCCCAAATCCCACGGCGTCTCTTACACGCCCGCAGCGCTCTCCTCACTGCGCTACTTACAACGGCAGTTCATTTCCCGCTGCGCCGTCCTTAACGCCTCCGCTCTGCACCGCTTGCTGCCCCGCCGTACTCTCCTTACCACTGCGGCTTCCCTCTATTTTGAAGGCACTGCACTCCACGCTCCAAGCCAGTCATGCGTTCCCTCACTGCATGACTCCTCCGGCAGCTTTTCTCAACCTCTCACAGCCTGCAGGGTGTTCCGCGTGTCTCCTCCATCATTCCGGACATCGCGTTTCAACCTTTCCCTGCACGTCGCTTCTCACGTCCGCTGCTTCACTCGACGAGTTGGGTTCCTCGTTGGGGTTTTTGTCTCTGACACAGCCTTGTGTCTGGCCGATCGTCGCCAAAATTGTTGTGAACGAAAACAAGACGCTGCGAAGGATTCCACTCAACAGGAGTTTATTTGTCAGAGAAAAACCCCACACGACAGCTTTGCCAGTGATGGAGCAGGGTAAAAGAAATTTTTTTAACCTCCTAATAATTTACGTAAAATAATTAACAAACAAGTTCGTTTAAGTAAATAACCAACAATGTATGTTACATGTGAAGGGTTAAAGGTAACACGCTATTTTGTGTGCAAATTAATTTACTTATAATTGTTGACGTGGCTAACATAATCTAATATTTGCGTACTAATAAAATAATAAAATGCATGATTTGTGCTTTAAGAATAAAACGTGTAGTGGCAGAATAAAGCGATGGTAAGTAAGGAACGGCTTTATATGTTGCTTTTTGCTAGGTAATATCTAATTGGGGTACATAGAATGACGGGAGGGAAACGAAAGGGTTTATATTCTTTATTTTAACCATATTTTGTTTATCTTTATAAATAGTGCGCTTAGGTCTGTTGAGCAGCGATATAAAATGGCCGCCATGAGCTAGAGTACGCGTGCGCGAAAGGAAATGTAGACAAGGAGAAAGGCCGTGAACAAGAGTGACCACGTGATCGTTCAAAGAGCCTAGGATGAAAGTATGGTCAAGGCTATTGTGACCTTACTGAGTAAATGTGTGCCAAGATGGGTCAGCAAGAAGTGTGAGAAGTCAAAAGAATAAATGGACAAAAGAACTGTTCAACCTAAAATGTATCAGAAAGAGATACAAGTTGGACTGATCGAAACGGATGAGCAATGTCACGAACTGTGGGAAACGATGCAAGCATGGACATTCCACAAAGAACTGGTTAGAACAAGGAAGTTTGATAAAAGATGTATATGGACTCGAATGGACCAATTAGAGAGAATCTCGCCATAAAGATGCAACATTTTTATTTAGTAAGCTAGAATTAGGGTATAAGAAGACCTACTCTTGAGGGGAGGGGGTTAGCTGCTTTTGCTGTTTTTGGCTGCTGTTAGCTGCGTATGGAGTTGCTGCTGCTGATGCTGACGAGCTGAGGCTGCTGCTGCTATTTTATATTTTTGATTGAGCATAAGATGCTGTTTCTGAAGAACCTTTTTGTTCTTAATAGATTTTTCAATTAGAACCATTAGACTTTATGCTTTAATTAATGAAAGGGAAAGGAACGAGAAGGCCTGTTTTTCCAGAAACAGATAGATAGATCCTTTGGGAGTTCTTGCTGTGACGAACTTTATTCTTCCATCTAATAGGTATGCATTGCAATTTCAATTTATTCTTATAATGATGATAAATGTAATAATCTGAATAATAAACCTAAAACTTATTCTTGTTTCTAAAACTTTATATAAACTTTATTATTCTTTAAACAAATGACTCAGTGGTTCTTTAGCTCAATGATTAATGTAAAATATTAAAAGGTTTATTGTGATTGAGCTGGTCTTAATCACCATCAACTGATTCCTACTAGTTGGTCCATCGACCAATGAGCGGAATACCTTAAAAGCAATGAGAAATATTATGTTGTGTTAAAAGAGGTATCCCGTCTCCTTCCAGCGAATCGTTTTACTGTTTTTCTCCTAGGTTAAGGACGGAGGTAATCCAGGGAATAAATGAGTGAGTGAATGTATATGCGGTGTTATGGGCCCCACCGTCATATGGATATAGTTTGTGTGTTTGAGGGATAGTTGCACCTGGATGACCGAAGCATATAGGAGAAGAATTTTTATTGTTAGCGCTGGATCAGATTTCTTGGTAGCAGAGTTATGGTTATTATAGATTAGTTTGGTGATTATTGATTATTTGATTATTGATTATTTCATATCTAACACTTTATGTTGCGTCGCGTTATGTTATATGTAAGTCGAAGTTTTCACGCTTCCGGGAAATAGGAAGTGGAACACGTGTGGCAAGAGAAGTCACATGGAATAGTGCGTTGTCTGAGTTCATATTGGTAATAACACAGGTTGTGTTATGATAGGGACATTTTCCGTATAAAAAGTGTGTGAGTGAAATAGCGACCGGTTTTCTTGTGAAACTCTGGCCTTAATTCTCAGGAGCAGTATAGTCTCCACATGTGTTTTATCCCCAGAGAAACGGGTTTACCGCTTGCTTGAAAGAAGGGTAAGGTAGAGGGAAGTGCTACTTTATCGGCGAAACAGAAAATTCTGTGGTAGGGTAGAGGTAAGCGCTGCCTACTGGAAAATACAGAATTCTTGAGTAAATGGACAAAGCTATTTCTTTGGTTTAGCGAATCAGACAATGGAAATGTGTTTTAAATGTTGTAACTAACGAAAAACTATTGAAAAGAAATTGCCGATAAATTTTGTAAAGGAGGGGTCAGGAGCAGAACTAACGTAGAAGAGCCGCGCTGGGATTGGACAGTGCGCTAGTCATACAGAAACAGGAGCAGAACTGATGTAGACAAAAGCCGTGCTGGGATTGGACAGTGCGCTGTAGACAGAAACCGCTCTGATTGGAGTGTTGGTGTGAGTCGCGCTAGGATTGGACGGATAGAATAGTGACGTGGAAGTTTATGATTGGAGTGTTGGTGTGAGTCGCGCTAGGATTGGTTGGAATAACGCATAGAGAACAGTGTTGAATTGCGGATCTTTTGAGGAGAGAAAGCGATTGTAAATCATGTCTTATTATGAGTATGGTAGAGAAAAAACGTCGTGGATGTCGAAAGTTAAGAACTTCTTTAAGAAAGACAAAAAGGTAGTGACTAGAGAGGGACAAGTAATTCCTCCGCCGAAATCACCAGCTTCGCATATGATGCAGAAGTACGGATATTATACTTGCATATGGTTAGAAAATTGGACAAAATATACTAAGAATGATGGAGTATTGGCTTTTCCTGAGAATGGTTCATTTAGTGTAGCTGTACTTCGGAATTTGAGAGAGAAGATGGCAATGTTAGAACCTAAAACTAGACCGACACAGTTTGAAGCTTTAAGTGAATGGGAAGATGAGATGTATGAACGAGAGAGTTTCAGAGGATTAAAGAATCATGAATTTGTGCCTGGAAGGTTATGGGGAGTAAATCATGAGGACAGAATAAAGCATTGGAGATGTGCTAATATGACAGGAGGTTTGTTTCCAGCTTTTACAGTTGAGGAAGAAGCAAAGAGAAAGTGTACAGAGAAAAAGAAACATGTGGTTATGGAAAAGTATGGGTATGGTGGTAGTGAGACGGAAGATGAATTGCTGGAAGATATTTTAAACAGAAACCCACCTCCATACCAACAGACTTCTGCGGTGGTGACACCTAATGCACCGCCAATGGAAACTGGGAGGAATAAAATTACCGAACGAAGATATGAGATAAATAGGTCACAAGATCAATTGAAAACTTCACAAAATGAGGAGATAGAAAGTGACAATACAACCGAATTAGCAAAAACCACAAGAGAATTGACTGAAAGATAAGAGAATTAACAAAGAATATGGAAGCTGTAACTGTACCAGTAACGTAGGTCCAGTAATGCCAGTTTTTGAAAATCAGAAAATTGATGAACGGTCTTTAGTGATTCCCATGAATTCACATTTGCAAAGAAGGAGAGAAGGGATGGAACTGGACAATGAAGGTGCACACCATTTGGTTAGTACCTATAGACCAAGCCCACCTACAAATTTGACGATAAATGAGAATGAGTTCAGGAGAATACCTATGGTAACGGAGTCTGCATCAGAGACACCAGAAAGGAGTTGCAATTGGATAGAATTAAATAGTACGCCTGTAGGTCCAACTCCCGATGAGTTAAATGAATGGATGAAAACGCTAAAAACAAAAGAGACAAGTAAAACCATTAGATGTAATTAGGTTAAAAATAGATATGGAAGAATTGATTTTAGGAACGATTGGTACAGAAAAATTGAAAAATTATCAGGATGACGAGATTATGTTTTTGTGCAAGAGTATTACATGGAGAGCTAGAAATTTACATGACAAATTAGAAGAGATAGCGAGTGAACAAGGAGTAGAATTTGTAAAAGTGAGAACGTTGCAGAAACCATATAGAGTAGATTTTTGTGAGAAAGATATAGAGAATCTGAACACATCAGGACGATTGACCCAAATAAAAGAATTGATTGTTTTGCTGAGGAAATGGGGTGATGTGGATAGATGGAGAAGTAGATGGACTAAAAAGAATGAGAAAGTAACAGATAAAGCATCTTTGGCTTTTGCAGTAACAGATAAGGAACCAATTGTAAGGGAGTACCCGATGAGAGAAACTCCAGGAGGTAGTTATGTGCATGTTCCATGGTCTAGACAGGATATACTGTCATTTACAAATGATTTCCCAAAGTTGAGAGAGAAGCCAGTAGAATGGTACAGACAAGAGGAGAGATTTGTTAAAGTTTCAAAGGTGTTGTGGATAGACTTGGATGGATTGTTTGATATAGTAGTACCAGCTGATTTGTGGACAGAATGTAAGATTACTATTGATTGGCCAACTGTAGAATATCCAAGGGATGCTAAAACAGGAGCGCCAGGACCAGAAGTGATGAGGAAGTACGATCAAGTAATTACCTTTTTGAAGAATAAGATTCCACCTAAAGAAATGGATTGGGTAAAGATAGACAGAACCACGCAGGAAAGTAAAGAATCAGTGCATGCTTACTATGAGAGGCTATTGTTAGTTTTCAAACAGTATAGTGGCTATGAGACACTAAATGAGAAGGATATGAGTCATTTTGTATATAGATTTGTGTATGGGTTGAAACCGGAGATAGGTGAAATGATTAAGCAGCATATGATTTGTTGGCAGAATAGTACAGTCGATGAGGTTTTGAGATATGCTAAGTATTGTAGTGATGATATTGAGAGTAGACAGCGTAAATTGAAAGAGAAAGCCATGTGGGCACAGGTGAAAGTTGCAGAGAAGCAAGAAGCTCAATTGAGTAATACAGTTAATGAAGCAGGACAGGCTAGATTTAGACCAAATATAGGCAAAGGAAAAGGACAAATGAGCATAGATGAGGCAAAGAAAAAGTGGCCATGCCACAACTGCGGAAAGCTAGGGCATTGGAGAAACGAGTGTAAATTTCCTCCAAAACTTAATGCGGAAAATCAATCATTAAATCCACAGGTGCAGAGTGAGGTAGTTACTCCACAGAGTCAGGTGCCACAACCACCACTTCCCAAGAGTGTTAACCAACAGAAATTCAGTGCAGAAACAGGATTCTACAGAGGAGAGCAGGTAACACAGTTGCCACGTGCAGCTGCCATTTCTCAATATTGGTTACGACAGGATGATGATGAGACGAATGAAAGCCTCTGACGGTGCCTAGGAGAGGGGGAAGAGTGCGTGCTTGGCGCAACTCTAGAGGTAGATCAAGCAGGTCCATTTGTGGATGGAGAAGTGAATGGTGCAAATGTAACATTCCTTGTGGACACTGGAGCTACCCGTTCTACTGTTAGGTCAGTGGAAATTCCAAACCTTCCTCTCTCAGGTGAACATATCCAAGTAGTTGGAGTATCGAATCAGCAGATTAAGACGCCTCTTACTAAATTAGTGGAGGTAAAGATTGGTCCATTTAGCGAAATGCACCGATTTGTGGTGTGTGATTGCAGTCCTGTGAACCTATTAGGACGCGATCTATTGTGCAAAATGAATTGCACTATCTATTGTACTCCAGATGGAATTGCATTTCAGACCCCAGATGAAGATGTACTGTATAAAATGACAATGGTAAATTTAGAACCAGAGGTAAATGATTTGTTTCCTGTATTTGATGCAGAGAAAATCCCAATTGAACTGAAAGAGACAGTGAAAGAGGAAGTGTGGGACTTTACAGGAGAAGATATAGGGTTAATGAAAGGAGTGGACCCTGTTAGAATCTCCGTAAAAGAGGGAACGAGTTACCCAAATACGCCCCAGTATAAAATGACACCAGAAATAATTGAAGGAATAACGCCAGTAATAAATAAAATGGTTGAACAAGGGATTCTAAAAGAAATCATGAGCATGTCCATGTAATTCGCCAATAATGGGACTGAAAAAGCCAAACGGAACATATAGAATTGTACAGGATTTGAGGAAGGTAAACAAAATTGTTGTGCCTTGTTGCCCAATAGTACCGAACCCTGCTGTTATTCTATACCAGATTCCACGTGAAGCAGAATGGTACACAGTAATTGATTTATGCCATGCATTTTTCTCTATTCCATTGCATCCAGATAGCCAGCCATTATTTGCGTTCAGGTTCGGAGAGCGTATTTTGGCATGGTGCCGAATTCCTCAAGGGTACACAGAAAGTCCCTCAATCTTTAATCAGATTTTAAAGAAATCCTTGGAAGATTTAAAAATGCCAGAAAAGTCAGTGATGGTTCAGTATATTGATGACCTACTGGTGGCATCAAAAACGAAGGAAGCATGTGTCAATGATACAATTGCTTTGCTGAATCATTTAGCCAAAAGAGGACATAAGGTGTCCCCATCAAAATTGCAGTTTTGTCAACAAGAAGTCCAATATTTAGGGCATAAAATTGAGAAAGGAGTGCGAAAGGTAACGACTGAGAGAATAAAGATGATTCAAGGAATGAGAGCTCCAATGACGCAAAGAGAGGTAAGAATGTTTCTGGGAATGGTTGGATATTGTCGACAATGGATAAGTGGTTTTTCTCTGATTGCCAAACCGTTGCAAAAACTAACTAAGAAGGATGTTAAAGATCCTTTTGAAATGAATGATGAGGAAATGAAAGCATTCAGAGAGCTGAAGAAGAAATTGTGTGAGGCTCCAGCATTTTCAGCCTTGAAAAAGCCCTCGGCCGATGGGCCATATGGGCGAAACACGTGTCGGCTGTTTCTTTACTTTGTTTTGTGTCCTATGCATGAGAATCCAAATAAATATTATGCATTTGAAAATCACCAAAGAACGCTTGGAAATCATTTATCAAAAATACATTCGAATTTGAAAAGGCACAATCCTCCATCCTTCTCTAGACTTACCCTATAATGGCTTTTGGGTGTAGCCATTTGTGAGGAATGTGCCACCACTAAGACTGGGCCCTGACAATTGTAGCACATAAACCCAGATTTCCCCACCCATTACAGTTATCTCCAGCATTGGGAATGCCTGACTATGAGAAAGATATTGAGTTGTATTGTAGTGAAAGAGATGGATGTGCGTTTTCAGTCTTGGTACAGAGACATGGAACTATGAAAAGACCCATTGCATATTTTTCAGCTGTTTTAGACCCTGTAGTGAAAGCGTTGCCTGGATGTTTGAAAGCAGTTGCTGCTACTTGTGTGAGTCTGGAACAGAGTGAAGGCATAGTGATGGGATATCCACTGAGAGTATATGTCCCACATTCTGTGGAAATTCTCTTGACAAGAACGAAAACCCAATACATGACACATAGTCGGCTGACTAGGTATGAAAAAGTAATTTTGAGTGCAGATAATGTGACCATTGACAGATGTATGAATGTGAATCCTTCGACATCATTGCCAGATGAAGAGAGTGTGATTGAAATGGATGAAGTAGATCACAATTGTCTGAAAGTGCTTGAATATTGTACAAAACCGAGACCAGATATAAGAGATGAGCCCTTGAAAGAATCAGATTATATTCTGTTTGTGGATGGCTCATGCTTGAGAACAGATGATGGAGTTCTAAGTGCAGCATATGCAGTTTGCACAGTAGCAACTGTAATGGAAGCATCTTGTCTGAAAGGGATACGGTCTGCCCAAGTCGCAGAACTAATAGCTCTGATTCAAGCCTGCAAGTTGGGAAGAAATGTACGGGTTACAATTGTGACAGATAGCCAATACGGTTTTGGGGTTGTGCACGATTTTGGTCAGATTTGGTCACAAAGAGGTTTCTTGACGTCTGCAGGAACGCCAATTAGAAATGGAGATTTTGTGAAAAAGTTGCTTGAGGCGATACAGCTGCCTAAACAGATTGCTGTCGTGAAGTGCAATGCACATAAAAATGGGGAAGACTACATAACTGTCGGCAATAAGTATGCTGATGAGATTGCACAGTATTGTGCAAAGAATGTGGTCGCTTTGAACCGGAACCGAGAAAGAGAGCATATTTCATGTCCTTTGCTTTTTACTAACCCTGTTGAGACATGGGATGAAGTGAGACAGTTACAGGAAGCAGCAGATGATGAGGAAAAAGACACAAGGATAAAAGCAGGATGTAGAAAACATGAAGAAAATGATGTTTGGGTTTACAGAGATGAAAGACCAGTTATGCCTGATAGCATGATTTCTGACATGGCACGGATGTACCATGGACAAGCCCATATTGGGAGAGATTCAATGATCAGACTTTTTAGACAAACATGGTATAATCCAAAATTCAGAGCCATAGCTGAGAGTCTTTGTCAAAGATGTCTTATTTGTCAACAGTTAAATCCAGGAAGGAAGACAGTAGTGAGTCTAGGAACAATAGGACGAGAAGGCGGTCCGTTCACTAGAATGCAAATGGATTTCATAGAAATGCCCCCGAGCAACAGATTAAGGTATGTCCTTGTAGTCGTCTGTTTGTTTTCCCGTTGGGTGGAAGCATACCCGACCAGAAGGAATGATGGAATCACGGTAGCAAAACTCATGCTGCGAGAATTCATTCCAAGGTATGGTTTTCCAGTCACGATTGAAACAGATAGAGGAACACATTTCCAAAACGAATTAGTTCAACTGATTTGTGAAGCACTTAGCATTAAACAGAAACTGCATTGTGCATACAGACCAGAGGCTTCTGGGATAGTAGAGCAAGTGAATGGAACAATTAAGAACAGGCTAGGAAAAATGTGTCAAGCCACAGGACTCAAATGGCCAGATGCCTTGCCATTAGTTTTAATGACAATCAGAAGTATTCCGGAAAGGAAAACTGGACTCAGTCCCCATGAGATAATTATGGGACGAGCAATGAGACAAGCACATGTACCTGTCAACAAACTACTGACTATAACTGATGATCTGGTGCTGGATTATTGCAAAGGATTGGCTGATGTGGTGCGTTCTGTGTTTCATCAGGTTGGACCGGATGCGACCACTCTTGAAAGAAAACCAGCTCACGACTTGAATCCAGGAGATTGGGTCCGAATAAAAGTCCATAGAAGAAAAAACTGTTTGGTTCCTCGCTGGGACGAACCGCGACAGGTGATACTGGTGACAACCACTGCAGTCAAATGTGCAGGAGTGAAAAACTGGATACATGCCAGTCACACCATCAGAGTTCCAGAACCTGAAGATCGACATGTGAGTCGACATCTGGAAGTGTTGGATAACAGTTCAGCATCGGAAGAAGAAACGAACAGGGTGCCAGAATCTGAAGATCGACCTGTAAGTCGACATCTGGAAGACCCAACTACAAGTGCAACGACAGAAGGAGTGGAAGAAATAGCTGAAGTTCCAGAACTTGAAGATCGACATGTGAGTCGACATCTGGAAATATCAGACACCAGTTCAGAATCTGTTACAGATCATTCGGATTGTGACGAAAATCTGAAAAGAAATTGAAAATTTGAAAAAATAAGAGAAGAAACTGAGCACGAAGACAATAACAGTGAGCGACCAAGTACAAGTTGTGGTAAAAATCCTTCGGAGATAATATTAATAGATGAAGAAGGGAGAGTTTCAAACAAAAAGTTAGAAAAATCGGAAGATCCCCGAGGAGCAATAGGGACAGATAGCCAAACAAAAGAACAGGGAAATTTAGAAGCAGATAGAGAAATTGACACAAATACGGAAGAACACCGAGGAGGGACAGAAGTAGGTGAACGAAGGAAAATAAGAAAAGAACCACAAATAGAGGAAGAAAGTGAAATTATAAAATTCAAAATAAGAGACAATAAAGAAAGAACTGAAACAGAATCTGAAGAAAGTGGAGAAGAATGAAACCAAAAACTAGAGTCAAGGAAAAGAACTTGGAAAACAGAAAGAGAGGAAAAAGAAAGTGAGGCAAAGAGGCCAAGAAAAGGAGACAATTCGCCCAACGAAGTAAGAAAACTAAGATACAGGATCATAAGGCTAGATGGAAAAAGTGCTGAACAAGTGAATGAAATAACAAGTCAAAAAGAGCAAGACAAACAAGGTGGAAAACACTTGCAGAAAACGAAAAGAGTAAAGAAAGTAAATCTGAAGTATAGATCGCCTGAATGGTTGTACCTTGCTTTGACTGATATCAAAGAAGAAGGGAACACTCACGAGAACCCAGAACAAAGAAACCTAATGGGTGAAGGTGAAGTGCTACAAACTTGAAGAAATTAAACGAATTTCTACCGGAATTGACAAAATACTGGATGTGACAAAGAAAGAATTCTGAAAAGAATTAAAAGAAAGTACCAAACGAAGACAAAATTGGAGTGCAGGGTGGCTAAGAAGTCATTTCTGAGGTGTGGTGACACAATTTTCTTGTAAATAAATAAATAGGTTATAAAACAAAATGGAGGATAATAGAGATAGAAAATGTAGATGTGAGTTTTTAAGCAGATGGTGTAAGATGTGCTTATTTTGTACAGGATTATTAATGACAGTGTGGGTGGTTTTAGCAGTAACTATTCCAATTAGTTTAGCTGTAGAAGAAATGTCTAATCACACAGAGAAAGAAAAGGGAGCTAACATTCAAGAAACAGCTGTATTAAAAAGTAGTGCAGAATTACATAAAGACAAATCAATAACAGATTTTTCAAAGAATGTTTTTACAAAATTATTATATGAGTATGTAGAAACAATGGATGTAAGAGATTGTTATGTTTGTATGCAATTGCCTGCGTCTGTAGCATAGGGTGTGACCTATCATCACCTTCCTTGGACGTATGGAATAACATGTAGTGTTTTAGCAAGTTTATTTTATAAGACAGGAAGATTAGAATATTATTATACTGATATAGATAAGATTTTTGCGAAAATTTCTGTAGTTCCTGAACTAAACAAAGTGAAAGAGGGAAAAACGTTTGGTGAATTTTTTATAGAAGATAAGATTTTAACCTTAGATAATATAGTTAAAAACAACCTTACCTGTGAGTTAAAGAAGGAAGAAAAGGTATTTTTAGAGATGGTTGAGGAAAGAAGAACGAAATTTCAAAGAAAAGTGATAGAAGAGACAAAAACACCTCTTTGGGCGTTTGAGGAAGACAATCATGACAAGAAAGAGACAAATGCAGTTATGACTCTGGATTGGCCCCAACAGGGAAGGTTGTGCATTAGAAGAAATAGAACAAGATATGACAATTATTTCGTGGGTTCCAGTGATTGCCATGACAATTATCAAATTTTAGGTGGATGGGGATTCAAAGGGGGAAAAGATCCAATATTTCCAGGGATCTATTATGTTTGCGGTAATAGGGCTTATTACAGGTTGCCGGACCATTGGTACGGGTCATGTTATTTAGGCCTGGTCTTTCCAAAGATTTTTCATATGGATAGAACAGAAAAAGGAACACACGAAATGATAAATACGTTTATACGTAGAAAAAGGGAAAGTTTTTCAGAAATAGTAGGTGATATTTTTGGTGCATTGATACCAGCAGTGGGAATATCTTTGAATGCATTTAAAATTCGGAAGTTATCCACAGTGGTAGATCGTTTATCTACAGATACTGCTGGAGGGTTCTTGATGGTAACTACCGAGATGGTTGCCATGAGAGCTAGGGTAATGCAAAATCGACTTGCCCTTGACATTCTTTTGGCAAAAGAGGGTGGAGTCTGTGGAATGCTGAAAGTCCAACGTTGTTGCACTTACATTCCAGATAAAAGTGAAAATATACAAAAGTATATAAAGAATATTACAAGTTTGCACAAAGAACTTGTTCCACTGGAGGTTGAAAATGCGTTTGGAAAACTTGGTAAAGGGTTTTCTTCAGTAATAAATTGGTTTTCTAGAATGAGTGGATTAATAATAGGGAAAGTCATAATAATACAACCATGATAGTCATAATAATTTTAGTGCTGAAGCTTGTAATTACATGTACAAAGAAAAGAAGAAGACAGAATAAAATAGAAAAAGAAAACAAGATAAACAAGGAGAGAGAGAGAGAAATGGGTGAAATAGAGCTAGAAGAGATAAAAGAGAATATGTACAAGAAGACAAAGAGACAAGTTGAAAGGGATACAGATGTGTAAACTAACAAAAACAAACGGATCAAGAAATATGCTGTCTGATAGAATTGTGTAACTTGGGTTTTTTGTGGTGATATTAAAAATCACCAAAGGGGGGAGTTGATGGAGCAGGGTAAAAGAAAATTGTTTAACCTCCTAATAATTTACGTAAAATAATTAACAAACAAGTTCGTTTAAGTAAATAACCAACAATGTATGTTACATGTGAAGGGTTAAAGGTAACACGCTATTTTGTGTGCAAATTAATTTACTTATAATTGTTGACGTGGCTAACATAATCTAATATTTGCGTACTAATAAAATAATAAAATGCATGATTTGTGCTTTAAGAATAAAACGTGTAGTGGCAGAATAAAGCGATGGTAAGTAAGGAACGGCTTTATATGTTGCTTTTGGCTAGGTAATATCTAATTGGGGTACATAGAATGACGGGAGGGAAACGAAAGGGTTTATATTCTTTATTTTAACCATATTTTGTTTATCTTTATAAATAGTGCGCTTAGGCCTGTTGAGCAGCGATATAAAATGGCCGCCATGAGCTAGAGTACGCGTGCGCGAATGGAAATGTAGACAAGGAGAAAGGCCTTGAACAAGAGTGACCACGTGATCGTTCAAAGAGCCTAGGATGAAAGTATGGTCAAGGCTATTGTGACCTTACTGAGTAAATGTGTGCCAAGATGGGTCAGCAAGAAGTGTGAGAAGTCAAAAGAATAAATATACAAAAGAACTGTTGAACCTAAAATGTATCGGAAAGAGATACAAGTTGGACTGATCGAAACGGATGAGCAATGTCACGAACTGTGGGAAACGATGCAAGCATGGACATTCCACAAAGAACTGGTTAGAACAAGGAAGTTTGATAAAAGATGTATATGGACTCGAATGGACCAATCAGAGAGAATCTCGCCATAAAGATGCAACATTTTTATTTAGTAAGCTAGAATTAGGGTATAAGAAGACCTACTCTTGAGGGGAGGGGTTAGCTGCTTTTTGCTGTTTTTGGCTGCTGTTAGCTGCGTATGGAGTTGCTGCTGCTGATGCTGACGAGCTGAGGCTGCTGCTGCTATTTTATATTTTTGATTGAGCATAAGATGCTGTTTCTGAAGAACCTTTTTATTCTTAATAGATTTTTCAATTAGAACCATTAGACTTTATGCTTTAATTAATGAAAGGGAAAGGAACGAGAAGGCCTGTTTTTCCAGAAACAGATAGATAGATCCTTTGGGAGTTCTTGCTGTGACGAACTTTATTCTTCCATCTAATAGGTATGCATTGCAATTTCAATTTATTCTTATAATGATGATAAATGTAATAATCTGAATAATAAACCTAAAACTTATTCTTGTTTCTAAAACTTTAAATAAACTTTATTATTCTTTAAACAAATGACTCAGTGGTTCTTTAGCTCAATGATTAATGTAAAATATTAAAAGGTTTATTGTGATTGAGCTGGTCTTAATCACCATCAACTGATTCCTACTAGTTGGTCCATCGACCAATGAGCGGAATACCTTAAAAGCAATGAGAAATATTATGTTGTGTTAAAAGAGGTATCCCGTCTCCTTCCAGCGAATTGTTTTACTGTTTTTCTCCTAGGTTAAGGACGGAGGTAATCCAGGGAATAAATGAGTGAGTGAATGTATATGCGGTGTTATGGGCCCCACCGTCATATGGATATAGTTTGTGTGTTTGAGGGATAGTTGCACCTGGATGACCGAAGCATATAGGAGAAGAATTTTTATTGTTAGCGCTGGATCACCAGACACAGCTGAAGCCAACTGTCAACGGTAACCCCCCAGCCCATGACATCACATTGGGACCCTAGGTACATCATAGAGATGTGCAGTTCCAGCCCGGCCGGAAGAGTCTAAGCACAATATAACAGGGCCATTACACGCTGTACAGTGTGATGGCCAAACAGTGTTCTCTGAGTGAAATCGCCAGAATGAGAGCTAAGCACACAAAGGAGGGACTTTTACAGAAATGCACCAATAAGAAGCCAGCATTTCTGAATGCCAAAGATAGTAACCAATGGCAATCGGTGGGTTTGCCAAACCCCACAGAAGAGATATAATAGGTCGATCGAAGCTCGAACTAAAAAGTATGTGTGCAAGTGGGTGGCTAGTGGAAGGACACGGGCCACAGGGAGGAAACTGTACTTCGTCCAAACTCCATGGAAGACCAGAAGAACTTGAAGAGAAAGGCAAAGAAGGAGGCACTGCCCAATGAGAAATAAGGAAAAGAGAGTGACGCCAGAGCCAACCAATTGTAAGCAAAGGTAATAATGGGCGGGCTTTAACCCCTTCGCTGCTAGGCCTTTTCACCCCCTGTGCTAAGCCTTTTTAGGCTATTTGGGGTAGTTCGCGCTTAGGCCCCTGTAACTTTTTGACCACATAAGGTATCCACGCCAAATTTGCGTCCTTTTTTTCCAACATTATGAGGATTCTAAAGGTAGCCAGGGTTTGTGGATTCCCCTGGAGGGGACCCAGAAATTAGCCAAAATACAGCTAAAGTTTTTTTTTGTTGGGAAAAATGGGAAAAAAGGGGTACAGATGAAAGTGTCTGGTTTTTTCCCCTGCAAATGGTATCAAAAAAGGGGTTGTGGTGCTGAAATCACCATCTTCCCAGATTTCAGGGACAAGCAGACGTTTGTCAGAAAACCAACATTTTTTACACAGTTTTGGCATTTTTCTGGGACATAGCCTATTTTTGCTATTTTTGTGCTTTCAACCTCCTTCCAGTTAATGGTAGAAATGGGTATGAAAGTAATAATGGATCCTGGAAAGCTATACATTTTAGAAAAGTAGACTAAATTCTGAATTCAGCAAGGGGTCATTTGTGTAGATCCTCCAAGGTTTCTTTATAGAAACTAACAGTTAAATATAGGAAAAATTGAAAATTAGTTTGAAAAAAACAGCCATTTGTGTCAACGTTTTCACCTGTAACTTTTTCTAATTATGACAACTGTTTGAAAGCAATATACCGTTACATCCGCTGGACCATTCTGGTTGTGGGGATATATAGGACTTGTAGGTTCACCAAGAACCCGACGAACCCTGAGCCAATAACTGAGCAGCGACTTGCAATGATTTTTTATTATATACCGGGTATATAGCAATTATTCTGGGAAAATGTATACATGGAAAAATCGGTATGAAAGACACCTATGCATTTCTGAAATGGGAACAAAATATAGAGTTTAGAAACAGTAGATATTTGCACATTTCCGAAACTGGGAATACCCATACTAGCATGAGAATTATAGGACATTTTTCAAAATGACTTCTTTTTTACACATTGTCTTTCATCTGGAAGGCAGAAATGCATCAAAAGTCAATAGGTAATAACAGTTGCTCTACAATTCTGTGTTACCCTAAGTCTCCCGATAAAAATGGTACCTCACTTGTGTGGGTAGGCCTAGTGCCCACGACAGGAAACGGCTCAAAATGCAACGTGGACACACCACATTTTCACAATGAAAAATTACCCCTTTTTTGCAAAGTGCCTAGCTGTAGTTTTTGAACCCTAGCTCTGCCGGCACCTAGGGAAACCTAGCAAACCTATACATTTTTGAAAACTAGACACCCAGGGGAATCCAGGATGGGGCGACTTGACTGGCTCTCACCAGGTTCTGTTACCCAGAATCCCTTGCAAACCTAAAAAATTGTCAAAAAAAACACATTTTCCCACATTTCTGTGGTGCAAAGTTCTGGAATCTGTGTGGATCCACAAAATTCCACCCACCCCGCGTTCCCCAAAGTCTTCTGAGAAAAATGGTACCTCACTTGTGTGGGTAGGCCTAGTGCCCGCGACAGGAAACGGCCCAAAACGCAAGGTGGACACACCACATTTTCACAGTGAAAAATTACCCTTTTTTTGCAAAGTGCCTAGCTGTAGTTTTTTAACCCTAGCTCCGCCGGCACCTAGGGAAACCTAGCAAACCTATACATTTTTGAAAACTAGACACCCAGGGGAATCCAGGATGGGGTGACTTGACTGGCTCTCACCAGGTTCTGTTACCCAGAATCCCTTGCAAACCTAAAAATTGTCAAAAAAACACATTTTCCTCACATTTCTGTGGTGCAAAGTTCTGGAATCTGCGTGGATCCACAAAATTCCACCCACCCCGCGTTCCCCAAAGTCTTCTGAGAAAAATGGTACCTCACTTGTGTGGGTAGGCATAGTGCCCGCGACAAGAAACGGTCCAAAACGCAAGGTGGACACACCACATTTTCACAGTGAAAAATGACCCTTTTTCTGCAAAGTGCCTAGCTGTAGTTTTTTAACCCTAGCTCTGCCGGCACCTAGAGAAACCGAGCAAACCTATATTTTTTTGAAAACTAGACACCCAGGGGAATCCAGGATGGGGTGACTTGACTGGCTCTCACCAGGTTCTGTTACCCAGAATCCCTTGCAAACCTAAACAATTGTCAAAAAAACCACATTTTCCTCACATTTCTGTGGTGCAAAGTGCTGGAATCTGCGTGGATCCACAAAATTCCACCCACCCCGCGTTCCCCAAAGTCTTCAGAGAAAAATGGTACCTCACTTGTGTGGGTAGGCCTAGTGCCTGCGACAGGAAACGGCCCAAAACGCAAGGTGGACACACCACATTTTCACAATGAAAAATGACCCTTTTTTTGCAAAGTGCCTAGCTGTAGTTTATGAACCCTAGCTCCGCCGGCACCTAGGGAAACCTAGCAAACCTATACATTTTTGAAAACTAGACACCCAGGGGAATCCAGGATGGGGTGCCTTGACTGGCTCTCACCAGGTTCTGTTACCCAGAATCCCTTGCAAACCTAAAACATTGTAAAACAAAACACATTTTCCTCACATTTCTGTGGTGCAAAGTTCTGGAATCTGTGTGGATCCACAAAATTCCACCCACCCCGCGTTCCCCAAAGTCTTCCGAGAACAATGGTACCTCACTTGTGTGGGTAGGCCTAGTGCCCGCGACAGGAAACGGCCCAAAACGCAAGGTGGACACACCACATTTTCACAGTGAAAAATGACCCTTTTTTTGCAAAGTGCCTAGCTGTAGTTTTTTAACCCTAGCTCCGCCGGCACCTAGGGAAACCTAGCAAACCTATACATTTTTTAAAACTAGACACCCAGGGGAATCCAGGATTGGGTGACTTGACTGGCTCTCTGTAGGTTCTGTTACCCAGAATCCCTTGCAAACCTAAAACATTGTAAAAAAAAACAAATTTTCCTCACATTTCTGTGGTGCAAAGTGCTGGAATCTGCGTGGATCCACAAAATTCCACCCACCCCGCGTTCCCCAACGTCTTCCGAGAAAAATGGTACCTTACTTGTGTGGGTAGGCCTAGTGCCCGCGACAGGCAGGGGCCCAAAACGTATTGAGGCGACATCAAAATTGCCTATCACAAAACAACCTGGTTTTGCAAGGGGGGTCACCTGGGTTTTTGGCCCCGTGCTCGGCGGCCAGCTAGGGAAACCTACCAAACCCACACATTTCTGAAAACTAGACACCCGGGGGATTCCAGGGAGGTATGGCTTGCGTGGATCCCCCAACGTGTTCTTACCCAGAATCCCCTGCAAACCTCAAATTTAGCAGAAAAAAATCACTTTTTCCACACATTTTTGTGTGGGAAAGTTGTGGCATCACCGCGCTGACACAAATTTCCTACCACCCAGCGTTCCCCCAGGTCTCCCGATAAAAATGGTGCCTCACTCGTGTGGGAGGCGCTAGTACCCGCGACAGGCAAGGGCCCAAAACATATTGAGGCGACATCAAAATTGCCTATCACAAAACAACCTGGTTTTGCAAGGAGGGTCACCTGGGTTTTTGGCCCCGTGCTCGGCGGCCAGGTAGGGAAACCTACCAAACTCACACATTTCTGAAAACTAGACACCCGGGGAATTCCAGGGAGGTATTGCTTGCGTGGATCCCCCAACGTTTTCTTACCCAGAATCCCCTGCAAAACTCAAATTTACCTGAAAAAATCACTTTTTCCACACATTTTTGCGTGGGATAGCTGTGGCATCACTGGGCTGACACAAATGTCCTACCACCCAGCGTTCCCCCAGGTCTCCCGATAAAAATTATGCCTCACTCGTGTGGGAGGCCCAAGTACCCGCGACAGGCAAGGGCCCAAAACGTATTGAGGCAACATCAAAATTGCCTATCACTAAACAACCTGGTTTTGCAAGTGGGGTCACCTGGGTTTTTGGCCCCGTGCTCGGCGGCCAGCTAGGGAAACCTACCAAACCAACACATTTCTGAAAACTAGACACCCGGGGGATTCCAGGGAGGTATGGCTTGCGTGGATCCCCCAACGTTTTCTTACCCAGAATCCCCTGCAAACCTCAAATTTAGCTGAAAAAAATCACTTTTTCCCCACATTTTTGTGTGGGAAAGTTGTGGCATCACCGGGCTGACACAAATTTCCTACCACCCAGCGTTCTCCCAGGTCTCCCGATAAAAATGGTGCCTCACTCATGTGGGAGGCCCAAGTACCCGCGACAGGCAAGGGCCCAAAACGTATTGAGGCGACATCAAAATTGCCTATCACAAAACAACCTGGTTTTGCAAGGGGGGCCACCTGGGTTTTTGGCCCCGTGCTCGGCGGCCAGCTAGGGAAACCTACCAAACCCACACATTTCTGAAAACTAGACACCCGGGGAATTCCAGGGAGGTATGGCTTGCGTGGATCCCCCAACGTTTTCTTACCCAGAATCCCCGGCAAACCTCAAATTTAGCTGAAAAAATCACTTTTTCCACACATTTTTGTGTGGGAATGTTGTGGCATCACCGGGCTGACACAAATTTCCTACCACCCAGCGTTCCCCCAGGTCTCCCGATAAAAATGGTGCCTCACTCGTGTGGGAGGCCCAAGTACCTGCGACAGGCAAGGGCCCAAAACGTACTGAGGTGACATCAAAATTGCCTATCACAAAACAACCTGGTACTCCCATGGGTGTTTAGTTTACGACAATATCTACAGTTGGTAGGTTATTCTTAGATGGAATGTACACCTTGACAGAGAGACTAAAAAGACAAAGATTACTGCACAGCCATCTATTCCTCAAGCACACACACATACTGGTTGGATTTGGCACGAGGGCGAGTGATGGTTCAGTATATAAAATTTTATTAACAAGAGATTTCACAAAAATGAATTGCACTGTCAATAATTGAAAGGACAAAAACTGAACCAGTGACTCGCAGCTCGTGAGCTGTAAAGCCACGTCAAGGCCCCAACCGCTTTACAGGCCATTCACACACCTTTCATACGTGATACACACAAGACCATTCACACCACCAGGCACGAAACCAACACATTACAACATTCACAAAAGGGACAAGGTACACCCTGCTTGAGAAAGACAGAAAAGACAAATATTTCTGCACAACCACCTATTCTTCAAGCACACAGACATACTGGTTGGATTTGGTACGAGGGTGAGTGATGGTTCAGTATATACAGTTGTATTAACCAGAGATTTCACAAATATGAAATGCACTGTTAATAATTGAAAGGACGAGAAACTGAACCATTGACTCACAGCTCGTGAGCTGTAAAGCCACGACAAGGCACCAACCGCTTTACAGGCCATTCATACACCTTTCATACGTGTGACACATACAAAACCATTCACACCGCCAGCCGAGGGCCCAGCACATTACAACACTCACACCAGCAGACAGCGCCATTCAAGGGCCCCTCACTTTCACACGCCCACATTCCTGACACAGCAACCACACCAGCTCACGGATTGCGTGGAGTGGCGTTTAGCTAGCAGTGTGTGTAGTGACCAGCAGCAAGTCACTACTCACACACCGCCAGCCAAGAGCCCATCCACGCACACCGCCAGCCACGTGCCAGTCCACGCACACCGCCAGCGAAGCGCCAGTCCACGCACACCGCCAGCCAAGCACCAGTCCACGCACACCGCCAGCCAAGTGCCAGTCCATGCACACCCCCAGCCAAGCGCCAATCCATGCACACCGCCAGCCAAGCGCCAATCCACGCACACCACCAGCCAAGCGCCAGTCCACTCACCGCCAGCCAAGCACCAGTCCACGCACACCGCCAGCCAAGCGCCAATCCATGCACACCACCAGCCAAGTGCCAGTCCACGCACACCGCCAGCCAAGCGCCAATCCACGCACACCGCCAGCCAAGCGCCAATCCACGCACACTGCCAGCCAAGCACCAGTCCACGCACACCGCCAGCCAAGCGCCAGTCCACGCACACCGCCAGCCAAGCGCCAGTCCACGCACACCGTCATAGAAAAATTTTAAACAAGAAAGAAAACACGAACCAATTGCAACTAGAAACAAAACTATAACTACAAAAACAACAGCAGTAACTAAAGACATCATTCTATTGCCAAACGGGAAACTGAACAACTATATAAAACCATACAGACCAGGCAGTACACTATTAGACTCACGGTTGCTCCCAAAAACTCTTTTGAGTGTGATACAATCTGAAACATGTGGGCACACACAGCCCAGGATTAGAAGGACAATCGGCACAGTGCATACGACTCTCCTTCCGCACACCTCTTCGCAAGCAGACTCTACATCTCTTACAGGGATTGTTTTTTTTGGGCGTGGGAGGAATTAAATCAGGAAAGTGGCGATCTTTCAATCTAGCCACATCCTCCACCACTCCAACTCTAGGAACACTTGCCTGTTCCACAACAACAAGGCTGCCTATCACAGACTCCTGAAACTGAACAAAAGACATCTTTGACGCAGGAGAACACTCCTTGTACACAACAAAAGCATTGAAAGTTGCTAAATTGAAGAGATGGATGGCCAACTTCTTATACCAAATGGAAGCCTTACGAATAGCAGTGTAAGGTTCCAACCTCTGATCTACTCTATCGACACCACCCATGTGCTTATTGTAGTCTACAATGCACACAGGTTTGCGCACTTCAGCAGCCTGACCCCAAACAGTCACAGGTGAAGTACTCCCATCATGAATGGTAGTCAGCATGTACACATCCCTCCTGTCCACAAATTTCACAGCTAGCAGTTCCTCACTACGCAAGGCACTGCACTGTCCCCTCTGAAGCTTTTTGCAAACAAGCTCTTTTGGGTAACCTTTACGGTTAGAGCGGATTGTGCCACAAGAAAAAGTGTCCACTTTGAACAATTCCTTAAACAATTGCACAGCAGTGTCGAAGTTATCAAGGTACAAATGGTGGCCTCTGTTAAACAGTCCTCTAGCAAGATCCCACACAATTTTCTCAGAAACTCCAAAAGTGGACGGACAACCAGGGGGGTCAATAGTGGAATCCCTACCAGTGTACACCCGGAAATTATAGACATATCCTGTCCTACTCTCAGACAACATATACATCTTAATTCCATAACGTGCCCTCTTGCTGGGAATGTACTGCTAATGTACTAAAAACCAAACAACCCTTGAACAGGACCAAAGACTCATCAAGAGATATTTCTTTGCCTGGAGTATAGATCTCTGAAAATCGATCTACAAAGTGATCAAGAACAGGCCGAATCTTGAAAAGACGGTCACAGTCAGGGTTATCTCGTGGCAACACCAAAGCATTATCAACAAAATGCAGCATCCGAAGAAAAAGTAAATACCGATCACGACTCATAATTGCAGGAAATATGGCCGCTGCCATCAAGGGACTGGTAGACCAATATGAAGCCAGGGACGGCTTCCTCATCAAGCCCATCAAAAAAGTCAAACCCAAAAACTTCTTCATCTCATCCAGATTTGTGGGAGTCCACCGGGTAGCTCTAGAGCGGGGCCTAAGTCTGGCACTGTTGTCCCTCAAAAACTGTTCAGCATACAAATTAATCTGCTCAACAATCTCACCCAAAAATACATCATCCATGAACAACTGAAAAAAACTGTATAGGCAAAAATAATTCACAATCCGCTCTACACCCTGCATCACCACTAAAGGCAGGCAGCACCGGCTGCACCATGTTTGAATCAACCCAGAGTCCAGCACTTCCAGTAGGAAGCCTAGCAGCCTCAGGCTGCAATCCAGATGCCTCTTGCACCATCAGCACATCAGTGTCCTCCTCTAAAACAGGCACTTCATCCGCACTGAGAGTAGCTTCATCCGCACTGAGAGTAGCTTCATCATCCGATGATTCCATGTGGAGAGAAAACTCACTGCCTGAATCTTCCCCTCCCTCCTCTCCCTCAGACGCACTGTCAGTCTCATAATCCTGCTCAGAGGAAGATTCAAGAAGCATACCAACCACCTGCTGAGCAGTAATTCTACGGCTAGCCATAATGCTCACTAATAAAGGTAACTTGTCAAACAAGTCAACAACAACAAACCCTTTGTAACCAAAGAAATAAACAAAATGTAGCTTTTTCACAAAGACCTATATACTCCAACACTATAACACTCACTTGCCAGAAGCAGCTAGACTCACCACCACCTACTCTGCACAGACACAGTAAGGACCAACAGTATCCCACTACAAAAGAAAAAAAAAAGAAAATTACACATAAGACAACGCAAAACACATCGCAAAGAATTTCATGCACAAAACACTAACTAAATATGCTGCTATTATGACACCACTTACAAAAAATTCATCCATGCATGACAATAATACTCATTTGGAATAGATACAACAAAAATGTTTTTCTTACCAAAAAAATGCAAATACGCAAAACTGCAGAACAACCACTGCCGAAACCGCAAACAGGAATCAAAAGCTTTACAATAGAATAAAAAGGAAGAAAAAAAACATTACAATCACATATGCAAATAATGCACCAGTCCACATACAATCCACCAGCCAAGCTAAGGGGTAGGTGGGCCTAAGAGTATAAATAAAATATTCACCCCCGTAAAAGGGGAGCAACCCTTGCCCTTGAGGCCACTCCCCAACAGAAAAATTTAAAAACCCCTGTTGTCTAGTGGCTTCTCCCCCCCTTCGGGGCAGATGGGCCTAAAAAACATACTGCTAATCTGCCACCCAAAGAGGACAGAAATGGCCACAATCATCCTCCCATAAAGGGGAGCGACCCTTGCCCAAGGGGCCGCTCCCCAACTTAACAAAAAAAAATCCTGGTGGCCTGGTGGCCATATAAAAAAAGAAATCCGCCGATCTGCCCCCCAGGGGGGCAGAAACGGCCAAATGAATGCTCCCCAAAGGGGAGCGACCCTTGCCCAAGGGGCCACTCCCCACAAATTAATCCCTGGTGGTCTAGTGGGCCACTAAATAAAAAATGGCGATATCTGCCCCCCCTAGGGGGACGCAGACAGCCAAAAACAATGCCCCCAAGAGGAGCGACCCTTGCCCAAGGGGCCACTCCCCATAAATGTATCCCTGGTGGTCTAGTGGGCCACTTTAATTTAAAAATAATGGCGCGATCTGCCCCCTAGGGGGCAGACAGAGCCAAAGCATATTGCCCCCAACTAGGGAAGCGACCCTTGCCTAAGGGGCTGCTCCCCAAAACACAAAAAGGACATTAAAAAAAAAATCCCTAGTGGGCACATATACATTTTTTTTTTTTACGTCGATCTGCACCCCCCAAGGAGGGCAGAACAAAGTATAAACATTTTCCCCCCAAGGGGAGCGACCCTTGCCCAAGGGGCCGCTCCCCGAAACAAAATGGCCATTTAAAAAAAAAAAAAAATCCCTGGTGGCCCAGTGGGCACCTATACATAGAAATAATTAAATTATTGGCCAATCTGCCCCCCCCAAGGGGGGCAGAACAAAGTAGAAACATTGCTCCCCCAAGGGGAACGACCCTTGCCCAAGGGGCCGCTCCCCGAAACAAAATGTCCATAAAAAAAAAAAAAAACGGGCATTCCTGCTGCACGATTGCGCCCCAGGCGCGATCGTGCAGCAGGAATGCTTTTTTAAAAGACATCGGAGGAAAGGAAAACCCTTCCTTTCCTCCGATGCCTTTTAAAAAGTACCCCCCACCCTCCCCGAGGAGAAACTCACCTCCTCTTCCCTGGATGCACTGGAAGCAAATGGCTTCCAGTGCATCCGGTATCCTCTAATGACGCCAGCGCGCCTCGCGCCTCGGCCGTCCGACGCACGGAAAGGGTTAAGAGCGTTTTTAGTTTTTTTTTTTATTTACAAGAGATTTTGCAAGCAGAGCGCAAGCACTGTGCAGGCGAAACCTAAAAATGACTCTATGCCAGTGCTTCCCAAACGGTGGTCACAAGCTGATTTTTGGTGGGTCGTAAAAGTCCAAGCAATAAATAAAGATGCCTTTAAACTCTGTATTTAACTTGTCACATTTGCTGCCTTCTAAGACAGAGGCCAAATGTCAGGCAATGTCTTCTGACAAATTGCTGCTTAATTTTTTTAAACATTAGGATTGGTGTTTACAAACTCCTCTCACTTTGGAGTCAGGGAAAGAAAAGTAAAGTGAATTATGTCACAATCTTGCTGGGGCACAGAGAGTGTGAATGGAATGGCTGTAGGATGTCATTTTTGTAACACACAACAAAATGTAAAAACCTGTAAATGAACTGCATACATTCAGCAGTTATGAAAGTAACAAGCATTTGCAATGCAATTGGTCTCGCCTTTGGGACCTTATATGTATTTAGCTATGCAGCACATTAGCCTGGGTGCTGAAACATCTACTGTTCTTTAACATGGAGGGAAAATAAGCACCAAACTGCGTGACACGCCAGGTATGGGAACACATGGAGAGAAATATTGCCTTTCAGTGGGAAATGGTATAGTCCAAAGCTCCGTTTTTAATATAAAATCAGGGCCTTCGGTGGTCATATCACTGAAAATAGAAGATTTGAAAAAAATATTATTGTCTACGGGTGCTCATGGAAGACAATTTCTATGGACTGGAATCTAGAGAATGCTAAAGTGATTCTGGTATTTTACTGACATCTGCTGGTCGTTTTCTATCAAGAAAGTTAAATAGAGGTAGTTGCCAGAAAAATTAAAAAAAGAAAGTCCCTAAGCAGAAAGCAATTCTGGTATTTTACTGACCTCTGCTGGTCGTTTTCTATTAAGACAGTTAAACAGAGGCAGTTGAACAGAAAAAAAGTCCCTAGGCGGAAGCAGACAAGTCCTAGGGTTGATCTCCAGAGCCCACAAAGTACATACACATATAAGTATATACTAAAGTATATACAAGAGGTCTTGAATGCTCGACCTAAAAATGAAGCACATGTTTTGTAACTGAATAGGATCAAAACAAATCAAGGCAGTTTACCTGGTGATGCACTAATGATAAATATGCACGGAAGCCCGATTTCCACACATCAACTTTTGTGCTCAATATAGTTTTATCAGTAAAACTGTGTGTCTGTTCAAATGTAGGGCCATTTAACAGAAAATGTGACAGTGCGCTGCCACACGATGCTTTAATTACATTAAAAAATCGCCCGCCACTTGGCTCATAAAGGTAGGTGGGTCGCGAAAGTTGGCCTCTTCTTAAAAGTTTGCGAAGCACAGCTCTACACTGCGTATTCCCCCTTGCACAACGCAGCTCAGAATATCTGACCGTGCTCTGTTGCATGAAAAATGTGTAAGTCTTGCCCCTGGTATCAACCACTGGGTGTTTGGTACAAGTGGAGGGAATTAAGCACCAGGACATCGAACAGGATTAGTCAGGAAAGAAAGTAGAGAGCCAACATAATGTTGTGTCTGTGCAACTCAGACCTTGTTGACTGGAGACCATTCTGATCAACAGCATTAGTCGCAGCTGAGAGGCCAAGGATAAAAGGGAGGAGCAAGAGGCCACTGTCGTGAACGTAGTATTAACATTGGACACGTGTGTAATAATCGGAGACTAGTAAACAGCTGCCTGTACAAGAAAGTTTACCCACATTTCTACATAAACTTTAATTTAGAAGTATCATTTTTATAAGAGTGAGTTAGAGTCTGCTGAAGGAATGCCAACTCTCAGCAGTACATGGCTCTTACTTGTCTTAGTAAAAAGGCCTCTTGGGCACCCAGGCATGAAGGTTAATTAGTGATCAGGGTAATGTTAACTGAGCAGTTAACAACATTTGCTCATATGTCTCTCTCTCAACTTTTGGATTTCTATAAAGCTCAAATATATAGATGTACTTGAATGGGCTTTACGTGTGTAGGATTGTACACAAGAAGACAAAGTCATATACAACACCGAATACGTCAGCACTGTGTGCGGCCAGCATGTGCCTGTTCAAAGAGAAAACGATCTGTATCAGAGACAAGTAAAATGTACATTAGGTCATCTTGGTGCTAATATCCATGGACTGGGGTTTGTCAAGCTATGTTATCCGTTATATGTAAAGCGCCCATATGTCTTTAGTTTGGCCTCAGAGCGCTATTACATTGTCTAATCAGTTGCAAGCTAGAGCAAAGATGTGTAACAGGGAAACTGCAAGGGTAGAAGTTGTCCCAGAGGGGTGACGTTGGGTGTTAAATGTGATTGACAGAGATGTGCTCCAATTGTATTGCAGCTGACCTGAGACTGAGGCTTGGTCTGTTGATTTTGCACACATGTGTATTAGATTGTGATGATAGTAGGATTATCATGAACACAACAGCATTCTCCCTTAGGCCAACATGTAATCAGACCCATAGGCTAGTAGTGAGCATTTCCAGAAGTGAACTGTAAGAGGGCTGAGTGTCTTCTGGTTGGAACTGAGTGCCAGCCAAGACCCTGGGGCCCTCTGGACGGAGAGCCGGGCCTGCATTTTCCATATATAAAATAGTAGTGAATGAGTGCAATGCAGGATTTTAAAAATGTGCCTTTCGGGTATGATTTGTAGCGATGAGCAAGCTCAATCGCGAACTGGGGTTTTGAGCATAGATGTTACCCAGGGCAGAACTATCCATGGAAGATCCTTGGTCCAGTTCAGTGAGTAGCCTGGTGTGCAGAGCATATTACATGAGATTCGGTGTGTGGTGGGCAGCCCTTGGGATGTTTGTGAGAGATGTTGTATCACACCTGGGCATGCAGCTGTGTTCTGAGCTCACTGGAGCGGTTCTTCGTGTGAGTTGAGGCAGAGGCTGTTGGTGTAGTTCAGAAGATTGAGCCCAGGGCTGTGGTTGCACTTCATATGGAAAACCCAAGAACTGGAACACTTCCCTTAGGAGCCTGAGGTGGTGGAAAGACCATTTTCTTTTTAAGGTGACTTGAGCTGCCAAAGTGAGATCCCAGTGTAAGAATGGGGCTCATTCCTCAAAGAGCTAGCTGGACTAGAAAAGGGACTTGACTCTGGTCACAGCGAAGAGCTGAATGAGGGCGAGGCCAACTCATGCATCTCAAGAGGTTTGTGGCATTCTTGGGCATCCGGTTGTCAATTGCTAGAATAGCAAACCAGTGCTAGAGTGTGATGATTACTAGTTTTAGGAGGAGCTGAGTGACATCTCAGTATTTGTAACATGTAAGGGCTTTGGTCTCGATGAACTGGAGGAGGCCCTGAGGTGTATGTTGAACACTTTATTCAGATGTTCATGGACGGCTACACTAGTGATGACAGAACATAACCTTTATTACTCCGTCTTAATAAATGAAAAAGCAAACATGAAATTGCCTGCATCTGCACCAAGCTGCAAAAATGTAGGCAGTAAACTACCTGGAAAGGCCAGTGGACACATTTTGTGGGTTCACTGAGGCATCTGAAAGGCATAGTAAGCTTCTACCAGCCAGGGTTTGCATTTGAGTGTGATGGAGGCTGCCTCCTTGGGAATATAGGGCAGACAGACCAATGGAGGGTCTCCCCTCTGAGGTTTCAGGCAAAAAGGGGGAGCGTTTGAAAATAAACCAATTTGTAGTTTTTTGGTGATTCTTGAGTAGAGGTGACCCTCAAAATGTTGCCCAAAACTAAAAAGACAGGGGAACTTCAGGGACAAAGGATTCAGACTTTAGCAAAACAAATAAGTCTGGATTGTTTTAGGCATAGATTTTCTTTCTTGTTATGGATGAATGTTGTTGTGTGACGTGTGAATACACAGGAACACACATTCAGACACCCACATGCACACAGACAAGATTCATACGTGTAGACACAGAAATACACAGAAACAACACACACATGCATTCAGGTAACACACATAGAAGCACATCTAAGCATCAGTGGATGTTGGTTGATGCACAAATGTATTGACGGCTATGTGTTCTATACCAGAATGAATAGAAGGTTGGATTGCTGTGGGTGCATGCAATGGTGAGTAGATGGATGAGTGTGGTTGGATAACTGTGTGGATGCAAGCATGGATGGATGGATGAATGAATGAGTGCCTGGATGCAGGTTAATGGATGTATAATTGGATGTTGTGGATAGTTACATGGTTTGACATAGAAATAATTAGGGATTTCTAATAACCATTAAGCTGATATAACAATGATGAGGCTGAGAACACATGTAGATATTACTAGATTAACTGAATATGGAATGTAGAGATGTTTAGAAACTATACATAATTACGTGAAATGCAAATCCATCTTTTTAAGCTATATTTGTGCACAAAATACGCCTGCACCGATCTTTGTAGAACAACTCATTTAAACTAGGGGTGAGTGTACATCTTGTAATTCCATATGCTGTAATCATGTGGAATTACCGAGGAATTTCGCAAGGTTACGTGGAATAACGTAACAGTAATTCTGTGTTTTGTGCTATTTCTTAGGGCAAAAATGCCCCCTCACGTCCAAAATGGACACCAAGATGCATTTTGCGCTGAGAAATAGCACTAAGGGCCTGATTAAGATGGCGGTAGGACTGTAACCATCAGGCCATCGGTGGCGGTCCCACCGGCATTGGTCTCTGCAGGACCGCCCGCCACATTAGGATGGTGTGCTGGCGGAGAGATTGTCCGCCACGCATCCGACGGGCCCGAAATTAAACAAACTACACTGGTGCAATTTAAAAAATGTTCTTACTTGAAAACATATCCCTACACAGATACTGATTACAAAGCACCCAAGATCAGTGACACCTCAGGAAGATCTTCAGATGATGACTCATCAGGTAGCAGCAACTCCAGCTCAAACAGCTACAGAAAAAAGCAGCAAGGAAGGGGCAGAAACACCACTTGGCAACAACCATGGACACCAGGGCCGTTGGGACCAAACACACACTATCCAGTCCCATACCATCAGATGCATCCACAATATGGATACGGCTGGAACATGCCTTTCGGACCCCCACCGCCACCTCCCTACATGAACCAGAACCAACGATTCCCTTTTTTAGGAGGAGGCCCACGTGGACGAGGGAGAAGACGACGAGGGAACCAAGTCCACTGGGGAGACGACCAGTACAAAGGAGCACTAACGAGGAGCAAAGCCAAAGACCAACAACCAGGCCCCAGCACGAGATGAGCTTAGTGACCAACCTTTCGTCACACACTCTGACACCTACTGAACTAACAGTCCTAGAGAAAGGACTGGGATTTGTACCTACGACAAGACTAGATAAATTTCAGCTACATTGCGAGTTAGCGGCTTTCTTCCGGAAATTGAGACTCAAAGCCTTCTTTGAAAACACACCTTCCCAACCAACCATAGAAAAAGAAGGAGACACTCTGTTCGGAGCAAAATCAACCTTCATGCCTCCTCCCAACGCCATCCCTCCCGAGGTGGCAGTCTATGAACAAGCAGTCTTCAGAGATATTGAAGCACTGAAAGAGTACCACACCTTCCAAAATACCAGCACAGCTGAACGCACAGCCATACAATCGCTGAGATCCAACCAATCCATTATCATAAAACCCGCAGACAAAGGCGGAGGAACAGTCATCATGAACAAAGAGGACTACCGACTAGAATGTGTAAGACTCCTCAGTGATACAAATAACTATGGAAAACTTAGCCACGACCCTAGTGAGAGTCTGAGATCATGTATTCACATACTGGTAGAAGAAGCAGAAACAACAGGACAAATCACACCCAGTGAAGCAAAGTTTCTAACCTCAACAACAGGCAAAATACCATACTTTTATATAGTGCCTAAAATACACAAGAACAAATCACCTCCACCGGGACGCCCCATTGTATCGGGCATAGGTTCTTTATTAGAGCCTCTGTCCCGATACTGCGACTTCTTTCTCCAACCTATGGTCCAGTCCACCAACACTTATCTTCAAGACACTAAAGATCTCCTCAGACTACTCAACAATATGAAGTACAACCCAGAGACCTCTTTCCTGGTAAGTCTTGACGTGGAGAGTCTCTACACCAGTCTCCCGCAAGACGACACCCTAATAGTTCTAGAGACAGCCATGGAAAAAATAGACTGGCAATACAAGACCCCAAGAAGGTTCATCTGGGAATGCGCAAAACTTGCGCTTAAAGAAAACTTTTTCGAATTTGAAGGCCAACTGTACATCCAGAAATATGGGACATCTATGGGGAGCGTTTCGCCCCCAGTGTAGCAGGCCTCTACGTACACGACTTTGAGACAAAGTACATTTTTTCCAACAATGTGTCACGAATTCCAGAAATCAAATTCTATAAAAGATACATAGATGACATCTTACTCATTTGGGAGGGCGATTCAGAGTCACTCAACACATTCTGCCGTTGGCTAAACACCTCTGACCAGAATCTCAAATTTACACACAGCCATGATCACTGTAAAACCACCTTTTTAGATCTGGACATAGAAGCTGAGGATGGCCAGTTCAGAAGCAAAACGCACTTTAAACCAACGGCCCGTAACTCACTTCTACACTTCTCCAGCTTCCATCCTAGGTCCTTGCGGGAGAATCTCCCATACGGACAGTTGCTGCGGCTCCGAAGAAACTGCAGTAACGTGACAGATTTCAAGGACCAAGCAAAGGATCTGAGCATCAAACTCCGGAACCGCGGGTACCCCAAGCACATTACTGATAAAGCCCAAAAAAGAGCGCGAAACCAAAATCGCGAAGGACTCATAGAAAAACATCCACGAGAAGCAACAGCAGTACCACTTACATGTGTCACTACCTTCAATTCGGTTTCCCACAAAGTCTCGAATATCATAAAAAAACATTGGAAAATCCTCATGACAGGAAATCTCAATTGGAACCCCCCCTTACTGTCTCACAAAAAAGCCAAATCCCTAAAAGATGCTCTGGTATCTACCAGACCGGTGCAACAACAAAAACCAGGGAACACTGTCCTAAATGCATGGGGGCTCCCTAAAATCACTGGACATTTTGCGTGTGGCAATTGCAGTGTATGCCACCTAACTGAAACCACCAAAAATCTCCACCTGGAACCGGGGAAGACATGGGAACTACGACACCACACCAACTGCAACACGGCACACGCCATATACCGCATCATGTGCCCTTGCGATCTCACCTATATTGGGATGACAACCAGAAAGGTGAAGACCAGAATTTGTGAACACCGGAGCACCATAAGATGCAAGAGAAACACTACTAAAATGACAAACCATTTCCTCGAGGTAGGACATACAACTAATGACATGCGCTGGGTCATCATAGAGGCTCTAGATCCCAACATGCCGAACATCCAGCACCAATTACTACAAAAGGAACAGAGGTGGATTTATCGTCTATCCAGCCACAAAACAGGCCTCAATGACAATATTCCTTGGAATAGCCTCAACAGATAGCAACCAGGCATCCACAAGCGGCCTACAGGTGTCTCGTCTACAGCACCCTGTCATGTGACCCCATTCGTTGGGAAATATCCTATTATCCCAAGATGCCTCCCGTTGAACTTTGGTTTTGCAGCCAGCATATCGATAGATGACTTCATTCATCCATGTACGATTCCAATGAAGTAAACAACCAACTCTCCATCTAATTCAATAATCTTGTTTTTTACCAACTTACACATGAGATAGACTGTTATTCTCCTTTGACGGATAACGCGTTGAGAATACCATAGTGGTTGCCCAGACCTTTTTACAGCATTTTGTCCCCCCTTTGCTAACAAACATTATGTATTGACCACTCCAAGATGGCCGCTATTTATACATCTCTTATCTTGACCGTGCTTGCCTTTAGTTAGGCATCGGTCTGCTATGCCCTTTTTCGGGTATTTTTGAATTGCCTTTTTTCACTAAACGATCTATTCAAAAGTATCATTCCATCTTCAAATAGGTAATATCAACTCAATCCATTGAATACATCGTACTTTAAGATGGCTGCCAACTAAGACATCTTTTACAACGACCGCGCATGCGCGTCTGTCATTTTCCATAGCGCATGCGCGCCTGTCAGTTTCCTGAGTCATTGCTAAACCCGGACATGCACTCCGGCACGTATCGGGTCCAGCTTTCGCTCTATTTAAACCCCATTAACCACGATTCCCAGCACCAGCCGGGACTATGGGGGACTGACATAGGTTTGCAGCGGAGGACTCGCCAAGACCAAGTAAGATCATGCGTGCTCCAATGGCGTCACCCACGAGAACCTGCCAAAACCATGGTGCTCATTATGGTGCTCTTTCTTAATTTTTGATTCACAGATTGGTATCCTGGATGAGTACCTTACCCTCCTGAGCCTCGATAAACTGCCTAAAATCCATAATAGTGTAACTATGATTCAAACAACTCGTGCATGCTTTTTTAACGTTTTTATTACAATTCACAAATTGCCACTTGATCGCATGCACAGATCTGTAAATTGCCGCTTGCAGTGCGATAAGGACCACTTGACATTTCCTTTATGGGCCGACATCGTGCAACATTAAGCATAGTATACGAACTCCACTGGGTGCCAGAGGTTCAGCGTGCCACGCACCATTGTTGTCGTAGTCACTTACCAGCGCACGGCCGATATTATGGGCGCGCTCTCTTCACTCAATAGCCCATGCACTTGCCTCAACCAGAACGGCATGCAGAGAATGTTCTGCATGTCGCCACCAGCATGGGCAACATGCCGATCACTGTAGTGATTTATTGACAATGACAATAGCACATCAACCTAGCCACTAAGATTGCATTTTATGTTGCGATATATTATATGTTTTGTCATGTCTTCTTCCTTCCCTATACAGGTATTTTTCAAGTGTCAGTAAGTACACCGACGCTTACACCACACACCTTAGCGCGTGTGTAGGTACCACTCAGGTTTCACGTGGCATACTTTACCTTTTGCCACTCACCTTTCACTCACTTGGTCCTGAAGAAAGCCCTCACACTTGTTTTACGGGCTGAAACATGTAGACCGTCACACATAGTCAACTTACGGTAATAAGTCCAAATTAGTTGTACTATACACATTGTTTTTAATCATATCCTGAGCCGCCAAAATTAAAACTAAGGGCAAGGATTCTCAGAGATATTTTTAACTATAGTATTTCACTTCACATCACATAATTGCACCACACCAGCTCAGCTGTAATCAGGCGTCGTAGCACAACCGGGCAGCATTCGGCCGCCTGGTTGGGACCCCAATGATGAAGCATGACACCAACTAGGTTGGTGTGTGAGGGGTCTTTTAAACATACCTAATGGGTCCATGTTCATACCACATACAGTGATAACATTATAGATACATAGTGGGGTCGTCCCCATTGTTTAAAGTGCAATTGACAATTTGCCAGGGCTTATAAAATATGCTTGGGGTTTCCCACATGTTCATTTTGTTTTATATTATGACTACAGAGATTACCATAACAAATACCTACATTCTGTTACACAGCATTTATGGATGAACTGTATATAAAAAAACAGTATGTTGTTAAATAATAACTGAGTGTGTCTACTATTTCTAGTGGCCAAGGTGTGGATCTTTAACTATACACAATATGGCGCCTGCAGATGAGAGTTGCCCTCACAGGGTTGTCTGACTGCAAACACTCTTTATCGGAATGATCATAACACACTGTAGAGAGTGGTAGGAGACACCTGACACTTCTCCTTATCTCTGAAGAGGGTATGCTATATATTATTCCTCTTGGGTCTTAGGAGATCTACAGGGGGCCACCTCACCAGAATGAGGGGTTCACAATATTACAGAAGCTCAGTGAACACCTTTTCAGTGTGCAAAATTCACAATGATTGGCACTGTGAAGGGGAGGAGTGACAAGTGTTTATTTACAACTGGGAGTGCAGGGTGCAAAATGGACATACTGAGTGCAAGGGGCTAATGAAGGGAGCAATAAGCTGGAGGCTGCCTTAGCAGGTACAGTGCAGACAGAGGCAGTGCATTGCCCCCAGCAGAATCACAAACACAGAGAAAACTAGCAGATTGGAAACAGTAGTTTCCCTTGCTCACCCAGAGTTGTACGTGGCTGTCTGTACTCGTGCTATGTGTATGTATGGGTGTCTTGGGTGTGTTGACTGTAGGCATGGGTGCAAGTTATGTTTGTTGGTCTATGTGTGCATGTGTGTCTGCATTTTTGCATGTGTACATGTATGTGTGCCTATGTCACTCAGTGTGCATGCATTATATAAATGCCATATCTGTTGGTTGCTTATTAAAACACGGAAACCAAGAAAGGCATGCCATTTGGCACTGTGCATATTTTGTTTGTATCCTTACTGGCCTTTGAGAGTCCCCAGCACGCCTGGCATTTGACTGATTCTGCCCCAGAACTCTCTGCTAGCTGATATGTGACCGCCATTGTCCTAACCCTATGGACTTGTTAGAGGTGCACCTACCATATACCTGGCTCTGTCCTAGCCCTACTGATCTTTCCTAGCTGTGCTTGACATGTGACGAACTCTGCAACAGTCCCTGTCCTTTGAGAAATGCATCCGACACATGAATGACTCTTCCAGATGCCAGGCCTCTAAGAGGTCCACTGACTCTTTCCCAGCCTTGTCAGAGGCCCCAGCCCTCCTGTCCTTTCAGAGGTGCACTTGTCATTTAATCACCATTACCCTAGCCCTGCTAATCTGCTAGATGTGTGACTAACAGTGCTCTAGCTCAGCTCCTCTTTCAGAGATGTACTTCTCATGTGGCCTTGTATGCCTCAGCCCTGCCTGCCTACACAGAGGTGCATCTGACATGTGATTAACACAGCATCCGATATACAGACTTGTTTGGGTGAAGCTTGACAGGAGTCTGACTGTGTCCCATCCGATGGGCTTTACAGAGGAGATAACCTGGTGAGAACATTCACACTCCTCAGAGGCCTGTCTTCCATCCATTACTATTATCCTCCTAAGCTCTCTTCTGATCTTTAATTACTTTTGAAACTAGGGAATTGGGCTCATATGTACCAAGATGGGTATCTTTTAGAATGGTGCAAGGGTGATGCCGCCTGTGTGTTTGTCTGAATGGAATCAAATAATGAATTTTAGAGCACACTTGGTCATGTTATCAGTTCAAAACGAGCATTGTCAATGACAATCGGTAAGGCCTTTCACATAGCTACAGTAATCCAGGTAATTATTAGATGCTCCCAGGTGCCCAGGTCCGGCTCCCACTTACCTCCAATTTCCTCCATTGCTCCGTGCCACCACCTCTACCCGGATCTTCAAAGCTGACCTCAAATCTCTTCTCTTCCAAAGACACTTTCAGAACTAATACCTTCATTCTCAGACCCCTCTAGGAAGTTCGTTCATCATTGTAAATTTGTAATATTTTTTCTTGTACATTCCTCACCCTTGCTTGCTGTGTTTGATATTGTGTTCTTGCCTTCTATGGTTTTACCCTACCTCTTCTAGTCTCCTGTTTATTTTTGTAACGCTCTATTTTGTATCATTTCTCTCATGTAACGTAACTGGTTCTATTGTACAGCGCTCTGACACCTTCGGGTAAAGTCTGCGCTATATAAAAATGCATTAAATAAATAAATACCTGGACTGGTCCCTGATCAGTTCAAGGCCATCTTGGAAAAGGCTGTAAGTGTCTGTTGCTGCTCTCTTCTCTGCCCCCCCCCCTCTCTCTCCTCGCTTTTTGACTTTTCGACACTTTTTGTCTCTAAGACTCCATTTTCACACTTGCCCTTTTGCCTCTTGTTAACTCCTTCCCTTCTCCTAGTTTTTCGGCCTTTTTTGGCCTCTTTCTGCTCCCGCTGCCTCTCTCCACTCAATCCTTCTCACCCGCCTTGGCCTTCTGGCCTTATGCTTCTGTTCTCCTCTTCTTGGCTCCATTTCTCACACTACATTCAACCTTTTGCCTCTTTCACTCTTCCCCCCTTACAACCTCTCTAACTTTTTTGACAACAAAGTATGGAAGATCTACAGCAACTTCGATCCCCAGCCCAAACCAGCAGACCTCATCGGCCAGCTGGGGGTGTGGCTTCAACATAAAAATAAAAAATAGGATAAGTAAATATGGCAATGCTGGTATATGCTGATGAATCAATATCACAACTTTCAATAAATGTCTTGATTACTATGGAACACTTGTTTTTTTCAGTGGCACTATTTTTATGTCCCAGGAAAATGCCCACTGTCTTATGCTAAGGGCTGTGGTAGGAATAAGCAAAATGCAAGCCAATAGATCAAGATATTTGATGAAGGCTTATACATATATCTATATAGAGAGAGAGCAGTTTTCAGTATATGTATATGCATACGTATATAAGGTATGTATGTATATATATGTGTGTGTGTGTATACCAGATATAAGTATATATATATATTACCTACTGGCGGTCGCCAGTAGGTAGTTATAGTTAGGACCTAGTTTCCATAGGAAAAGCGTTTTTTGTTTTCCCAATAACTTTGGCGCCGGTTGACGAATCTTCGCGAAATTTTCAAAACTAGTGATCAGCTCCGGTCTGCTCCTGTCTTGATGGGGTGATTCACCAAGCGGGGGCCGAGAAAAAAGGGGTGTCCCAAAACACGTTTTTCCCATGTTATTTTCCATAGGAAAATGTAGGCAAAGCTACAGCCCGAACTGCTGAACGGAATTACACCAAATTTAGAAAAAATGTAGCCCTTGGTTCAGAAAGAGTCCTTTTTGTTAAATGGTGTAAATCCGTTCAGTAGTTGCTGAGAAATTTAAAAAAGAAAAAGTTTCGATATCTATGGCCGCGGTGGATTCGCGAACCCTCCCGACCACGAGCTTCACTGTGATTGGCTGCCAACACTCCAAACCAGGAAGTGTTGGCAGCCATCTTGTGACCCGAGTCACAAGAAAACAGTAGAAAAAACATTAAAAAACAAGAAAAGGGGGCAGGGTAGAAACACCCTGACCCCCTAGGCCTGCTCAGGGTACCCACAAGGACCCCCAGGGCCAAAAAAAGCATTTGTTTTTTATAATTTCGGCGGAAATCGCGATGGGGTCGCGAATCCCGCTGAAATTATTTTAAAAAACGAAGCGCGGGCTCCCGCGCTTCGTTTAAAAAAAGCCCCCGGGTGGGCCAGGTCCCGGGGGCACTGCCAATTTATTAGCGGGGGCCCGCGCAGCCCGGGGGACCGCCACCACCTGCCACCTGTGGAAAAAAAATGCGTGGGGGGTCCCATGCCCCCCCACGCTGCCCCGGGGACCGCCACCTCCCCGGGGCTTTCAGAAATAACTGCGGGGGGCACGCAGCCCCCCCGCAGCCCCGGGGACCGCCACCTCCCCGGGGCTGTGAACAAAATGCATGGGGGGGTCCCAATCCCCCCCGCGCTGCCCCGGGGACCACCACCTCCCTGGGGCTCTTTTTTTGAAGAAAAAAAAAACCTGTGTGGGGGGGCTCGAGCCCCCCACACTGCCCCGGGGACCACCACCTCCCCGGGGCTTTGAAACTGAAGCCCTTGATGGCCCTGGGGACCACCACCCCCCAGGGCCGGCTCCTGCAGTGTCCCGGGGTGCCCACCCCCGGGACACTGCTGTTTGCTATGGCAGGGCGAGAGCCATGCGGCTCCCGCCCTGCCATAGCAAACACTGCTTTGGATTTTGGAAGCGAGAGCAGGTTTCCTGCTCTCGCTTCCATAATCCAAAGCAGATTGCTTTTCCACAAGGGAGCTGCATGTCAGCAGCTCCCCGTGTGGAAAGCAATGCCGGCTCCCGCAGGAGGCGGGGGAGCCGGCGGGGCCGTGGGGGCATTGGGGCTCCCCCCACGGTCCCCAACGGAGTGGCCAGGCCCCGGGGGATGGGGTCCCCGGGGCTAGAAGTGGCCCGGGAGGGGGGCCACGCGGCCCCCCTCCAACTATTGTAAAAATGTTTTTAAATACTGGCCATGCCCCGGGGGATGGGGTCCCCGGGGCCGAAAATGGCCTCGGGAGGGGGGCCACGCGGCCCCCTTCCCGTATATTTAATAAAAATAAACAAAATAGGGGTCAGGCCCTGGGGGATGGGGTCCCCAGGGCCCAAAAAATAGGAAAAGAAGGGGGGGGGGGACACAGCCCCCCTTCTAAAAAAATAAAAAAATAAAAAAGCTGGAATCGCGCCGGAGGCCCCGCCCCCCTCAGTGTATTACTCTGCAAACGCACCCCTTGGCGCGTTGTAAGTTGGGGAATTAATTCCCCTTGAATACTGGGGGTCCCTGGGGGCCAACTAGCCCACCAGGTACCTCCAGTATGCGCCACAGGGCTGCGTTGGAGAGAGGTGGTCCGAGGCCACGCCCTTTTTACACCTCTCTGCAACGCAGCTCTGTGGCGCTTACTGGAGGTACCTGGTGGGCTAGTTGGACCCCAGGGACCCTCAGGATTCAAGGGGACTTAATCCCCCAACTTAAAACGCGCCACGGGGCGCATTTGCACTGTGGTGAAGGGAGGGGGCGGGGCCTGATGTGACATGTGTGCAAACATATCCTGTGGCGTGTTTTAAGTTGAGGATTAAGTCCCTTGAATCCTGAGGGTCTCTGGGGCCAACTAGCCCACCAGGTACCTCCAGTTAGCGCCACAGAGTTGCGTTGCAGAGAGGTGTAAAAGGGGCGTGGCCTCGGACCACCTCTCTGCAACGCAGCCCTGTGGCGCTTACTGGAGGTTCCTGGTGGGCTAGTTGGCCCCCAGGGACCCTCAGGATTCAAGGGGACTTAATACCCCAACTTAAAATGCGCCACGGGGCGCGTTTGCACACTTGTCACATCAGGCCCCGCCCCCTCCCTTTACCACTGGGCAAACGCGCCCCGTGGCGCATTTTAAGTTGGGGATTAATTCCCCTTGAATCCTGAGGGTCCCTGGGGCCCAACTAGCCCACCAGGTGCCTCCAGTAAGCACCACAGGGCTGCGTTGCAGAGAGGTGGTCCGAGGCCACGCCTCTTTTTACACCTCCCTGCAACACAGCTCTGTGGCGCTTACTGGAGATACCGGGTGGGCTAGTTGGACCCCAGGGACCCTCAGGATTCAAGGGGACTTAGTCCCCCAACTTAAAACGCACCACGGGGCGTGTTTGCACAGTGGTGAAGGCAGGGGGCGGGCCCTGATGTGACAAGTGTGCAAACGCGCTCCGTGGTGCGTTTTAAGTTGGGGGATTAAGTCCCCTTGAATCCTGAGGGTCCCTGGGGGCGAACTAGTCCACCAGGTACCTCCAGTAAGCGAAACAGAGTTGCGTTGCAGAGAGGTGTAAAAAGGGGCGTGGCCTCGGACCACCTCTCTGCAATGCAGCTCTGTGGAGGTACCTGGTGGGCTAGTTGGCCCCCAGGGACCCTCAGGATTCAAGGAGACTTAATCCCCAAACTTAAAACGCGCCACGGGGCGCGTTTGCACACTTGTCACATCAGGCCCCACCCCCTCCCTTCACAACTGCGCAAACTGGCCCTCAGGCACATTGTAAGTTGGGGGATTAAGTCCCCTTGAATCCTGAGGGTCCCTGGGGGTGAACTAGCCCACCAGGTACCTCCAGTAAGCGCTACAGAGCTGCGTTGCAGAGAGGTGTAAAAAGGGGCATGGCCTTGGACCACCTCTCTGCAAAGCAGCTCTGAGCCGCTTAGTGGAGGTACCTGGTGGGCTAGTTGGCCCCCAGGGACACTCAGGATTCAAGGGGACTTAATCCCCCAACTCACAACGTGCTAGGGGGCACGTTTGCACAGTGGTGCAGGGAGGGGGCGGGGCCTGATATAAGAAGTTTGCAATCCTGCTGTGTGGGACTTACTGGTGGTAATAAAAGGGATAGTTGGCCCCCAAGGTTGATGTTGGCGGCTAACTACTCCTCCTGTTACCTCCAGTAAATCCCCCACAGTGGGATTGCTAAGAGGTGTTTCGAAGGCCACGCTCACCTTTCTCCACCACTCTGGAAACGCGACTGGTATGTTATAGTTAGAAATTAGCATTTAAAAACCTTTGAAATTCACTGAAAAACCATAGGTTTCAGGGATGTTATAGTTAGAAATTAGCATTTAAAAACCATTGAAATTCACTGAAAAACCATAGGTTTCAGGCACGTTATAGTTAGAAATTAGCATTTAAAAAACCTTTGAAATTCACTGAAAAAACCATAGGTTTCAGAGACGTTATAGTTAGTTGGACATTTTACTCGTACAAAACCAGAGAAATTCAGCTGTTATAGTTAGTTCAGCTAACTACAACTCGCGCCCCCGCAATGCACTGCTGATGACGTCACATATTACATCATTCATGACATGGTCAGTGACATCACTGATTGCATCACTGATGACATCTCAAATGACATCTCAAATGACATCACTGATGACATCATCCACGTGATAATCTGATGCACCTCCTCACACTCTAATATAACCTTTGATACACCCACCGTAAAATACAGACTACCATTTTCAAAACCATCGACACACCAATACCAGTTACTACATACGCACTCACTGATTCCTAGGTCTACACACACATCCACTCATTCACCCATACAATCACTCATACATGCAGTTACTCATCAATACAACACTATCATATGCACTCATACACCTATACAGACACTCACACACCGCCACTCATCCATGGAGTTACTCACACACCTAGTCAGTCATGCAAAGAATCAATCACACTCCCATTTACTCACCTATACAGTTATACACACACCACCTCACTTATTCATACAGATACTAACGCATACTTACTCTCTTATATAATCACTGATACAAGTACACACTCATCCATACAGCCACTCCATAGCTGCCAAGGTTTCAGATGGTTCATGTGTGACATTTTCATGGCTTCAGTGTACTTATGAGTGACATTCAGTGCCAAATGTGTGACGCTTAGAGTGCCACTGTCTCACGAATTAAACTAACCAAGAAAGTCCATGGGGACAGATATATTAGGAATTACATTCTTTTGAGCTATGAGGAGCTTTAAAACGATCTTGAAACTGCTGCAGAGCACCTAAAGTGAAAGTTCACTATTGATCACAAGTCTTTTTGTGTTTTATAGCTAGGTGTACTTTGGATGCTGGGATTTGTGTGCATATACTGAATAACAGTATAAGAGAAAACTCATATTCCCAGCATGCAAAGTGTTTAGAGTTAAAAAGGCAAAATCCAGTTACAATTCATATGGAGCACACAACAGGCAGCAGCTGAGGACTGGATACTACAGTCCTTGGTGTCATGTGACGTTACACTGTGAGCCACCCTCTAACACAAATGTCCTCTCATTTATAACATCCAGTCTCCCCCCCCACCCCATACACACACAATAAGAAGCTCCAGCAAGGCCTGGCCCAAATGCTGCTCAGTATGCAGATTCCCACTCCTCCCACTTTGGATTATTGTCTTTGTTATTACTGCATCAGTTCACAGATATGTCCTCTCGTACTTGCCACTTACCTTGAGGGTTGCCTGACTGTTTTTTTACTGACATGACCTGTATTTTACTTGATCTGGTCAATACAAAAATTGTGAAAAGCACATAAAGCCAGTATTCTTTCCCCTAATCAGTACATACTTTAAACGTAATAATAAGCAGATAGTACCTTGCAATGGTTTGGAGTTAGCGAGTTAATGATCAGTGGCTAATTAGAGTAAAGAAAGACAGAAAGGTCATCGTAACAATGAATAAACCTTATAAAGACTATTTTTTATATCTTTCTATGTCACGCTTGAGCCTTAAAACTATATAAACAAATTGAAAGCATTTCTTTGGAAATTGCGGCAACCCTACTTACGAGTGGGAAATGCTGGAGGTGTCAGAGTGGTCTCAGCGCTGCTTGTTGTCTCCATTAAATGGTGCTGGCATCTGTCATGACGTAGGCAGGGGCACCGGCAGAGGCTCTTTTGCAGTCTCTTGGGGCACAGACAGGGCAGCTACAAGTCGACCAGCCACAAGTCAGGCATCAGTCCGGTTGTTCACATATTAATGACCTCAGTCAATGCTGCTGGTTAGCTGCTTCAGGGAGAGGCTGTCTTGGCCCCTGAGGAGAGGAGTCAGAGTGCACTCACCCACAGCTCTGACAATGTACCGCAGCCATGAGCGGCAGCTGCTTTAACAGTACTGCAACCTACATTCCGGCCTTACGGTGGCATAGCGCGCTATACAAATGACGTCGCTTCATCCACATGAAAAAAAGCATCCAGGTAAAGTGCCTATCTCACTCCGCCTCCAAGGTATTAATGCCTCTTAAGATTCGACCCATCACTTCCACTTCATTGTCCGGGAACTGCGAGGTTAACAACTCCACAACCTCGAAAGGCTCTTTAGCTCGAATCGCTATTAATGTTCTTATAGGAGTCGTGTCGAACATTTCTTAGGAGGTAATTCATTTTTGAAATGTTTAAACTCGCATTTTTTTAATCTCCCGAGTGTTTTCACCAACATTTCTCGATTGCTCTTCCCCTCCAACCATCCTTGTTCACACAGTTACTGGGGGAAACAGAAAACGTCACTAAGATGAACATGATGAGATCCCTGTACCAAAGTCAAATTTCGCGGTCCTAAGCGCACAAGGCACAGGAAAAGAAAACAACAGCCTACCTAGAAGGCCAATCAAACTGCATGCCGTGGTCACGGGGACAGCTCTTCCTGGAAAACAACACCAGGCAAGGCACCGCCCAAAGTCGACATGAGGCACTCAGATGAGGATGATGAGTTCCTAAAGACACGTGGTAGCCGCATATGTGGTATTGATTATTAATTCATCAGGCTGCGGGACACCGAGTTCACCATGGATGTGTTTATCATGTATTTCCACACACACGCTTTCCAGAGCACAGCGATCTCACTTCTGCAGCTTATTGTTTGTTCCAGCACGCCTAGGGGTGGTCGGTGTCTCTAATTATGCATGACTAATGCATTTTAGTGCGGTGATGCGGACACCAGCACTAAAATGCGTTAGTCTCACGCCTGATGCGTGGTACTTGGCAGGGCTGCCACTCTCACAATCACTGACTCTCACGTATAGTCATTTATATACTCCAACTCTCACATACACTGCCTTTTACATATGTAGTTACTTGGACATGTACCACTGAGACATCCATTCACTCACCAACACATCCATACACACACTCACCCACCCATACATCTGTTTCCACATGCACTCTTAAACCCATACACCCAGTGAATCAACCACTCACACATCTATGCACAAAGTCACACACCTCCCATCCACCCACACACACACTCTGTCTCCCTTACAAATACTCAGGCAACCAATCAATAACCCATATAGACACTCATGTAGCTGCTGACCAACCCATGCAGCAGCTTACACAACAACAGACAGACTGTTACAGACATTCACACAGTTTAGTCACTAACCCATGCATTGAGTAAGACACGTTTAATCACTCACTTATACAGTCAGTCACGCACCTACTAAATCCTCCATCCAGACACTTATACACCCACTCATTCTTCAATACACCTTGGCATATATATAAAACATATTTAAACTTTACAGAAACACACAGTCACTGGATGATGTCATCAGTGATGTCATCAGTGATGTCATCAGTGATGTCACTGACCATATCATGAATGATGTAATATGTGACGTCATCAGCAGTGCATTGCGGGGGTGCGAGTTATAGTTAGCTGAACTAACTATAACGGCTGAATTTCTCTGGTTTTGTACGAGTGAAATGTCCAACTAACTATAACGTCCCTGAAACCTATGGTTTTTTCAGTGAATATATATATATATATATATATATGTTACCTACTGGCCTCCTGGTGGTTGTAGTTGTCAGTAGGTAGATATAGTTAGGACCTAATTCCTATAGACAAAGTGTTTTTTGTCAGTAACTTTGGAGCAGTTTGACGAATCTTCACAAATTTTTCAAAACTAGTTTGCCGCTTACTTCAGCTGCTGTCTTGAAAGTTTCAGGGTGATGCATCAAGCGGGGGCCAAGAAAAAGGGGGTGGTCCTAAAACAAGTTTTCCCCATGCAATTTCCCATAGGGATTTTGAACACGACTACAGATTGAACCGCTGAATGGAATTTCACCAGATTTGGCAGACAGCTAGCTCTTGGTTCAGAAAGAGCCCTTTTGTGATTTGGTGTAAATCTGCTCTGTAGTTTTAGAGTTATTAAAGGAAAAAAAAATTGTATATCTAGGGGAGCAAGTCCTTCGTGGATCCTATGCGGCGCTCCGTGAATCCTCGCACCAACAGCCATACTGTGATTGGCTGGCCGCAACCTGACTGTCAAAGTTGCGGCCTCCATTTTATATATCGGGGCACTGTCCCAGGGAAGCAAAATTTAAGTACATATTGATTGATGGGGTCAGTGTAGAGATACCCTGACCCTATGGGTGTGTTAGAGGGCTCGTAGAGGAACCCATGAAGGTAAAAAAATTGCCTTAAAAAAACTTTTTCCACGTGCGGGGCTTCGCGGATCTGTCGCGGCGCTCAGCGTGGTCCCCGTGGGAAGTCGCAACAGATCCGCGAATCCTGCTGCAATTAAAAAAAACATATTCACAGACCCACTTACAGAACTACACAGTCACTAACACACCCACTCAGACCCACACAGGCACTCACACACCCACTCATAGAGACACTCACACCTACTCACACACCCACTAAGACACTCACACACCCACTAACACACCCTGTAAGACACTCACACACCCACTAAGTCACTCACACACCCACTCAGAGACCCACACACCCACTCACACACCCACTACGACACTCACGCACCCACTCACACAGGCACTCAAACACCCACTCATAGACCCACTAAGTCACTCACACACCCACTCACAGACCCACACACCCACTCACAGACTCACTCGCATACCCAGAAACCCACTCACAGAAACTCACTTCACGAATCTTCATGAATATTTCAAAACTAGTTTGCCACTTACTTCAGCTGCTGTCTTAATAGTTTCAGGGTGATGCATCAAGCGGGGGCCGAGAAAAAGGGGGTGGTCCTAAAACAAGTTTTCCCCATGCAATTTCCCATAGGGATTTTGAACACGACTACAGAATTTCACCAGATTTGGCAGACAGCTAGCTCTTGGTTCAAAAAGAGCCCTTTTGTGATTTGGTGTAAATCTGCTCTGTAGTTTTGGAGTTATTAAAGGAAAAATAATTTTGTATATCTAGGGGCGCAAATCCTTTGCGGATCCTATGCGGCGCTCCGTGAATCCTCGCGCCAACAGCAATACCGTGATTGGCTGAACGCAACCTGACTGTCAAAGTTGCGGCCTCCATTTTATATATCGGGGCATTGTCCCAGGGAAGCAAAATTTAAGTGCATATTGATTGAAGGGGTCAGTGTAGAGATACCCTGACCCTATGGATGTGTTAGAGGGCTCGTAGAGGAACCCATGAAGGTAAATAATTGCCTTAAAAAAACTTTATCCACGTGCGGGGCTTCGTGGATCTGTCGCGGCTCTCAGCGTGGTCCCTGTGGGAAGTCGCAACAGATCCGCGAATCCTGCTGCAATTTTTAAAAAACGTATTCACAGACCCACTAACAGAACTACACAGGCACTTACACATGCACTCACAGACCCACACACCCACTCACACACCCACTACGACACTGACACACCCACTCACACAGGCACTCGCACACCCACTCATAGTCCCACTAAGTCACTCACACACCCACCCACAGACCCACACACAGACTCACTTGCATACCCACACACCCACTCACAGACACTCACACACCCACTCACTCACAGACCCACAAAACCACTCACACACCCACTAACAGACCCATACAGGTAGTCAGAGAGTCACACATGCACTCACACACCCACTCACAGACCTACTCACAGACCCATACAGCCACTCACACACTCACTCACAGACCTATACAGCCACTCACACACTCACTGACCTATACAGCCACTTACACACCCACTCTCAAAGGTTACAGGTGACAGGAAAAACAATTTTAAAAACGTAGAAATTCATTAAAGTTAGATTATAATTAGGAAATAACATTAAAAAAACATAGAAATTCACTGAAAAAAACAAAGGTTATAGTTATAGTTAGAAAATGGAATTAAAAAAACCTTAGAAATTCACCCAAAAATCAAAGGTTACAGGGATGTTATAGTTAGGTTCAGATTTTACACACACAAAACCATAGAAATTCAGCAGTTGCAGTTACAGTTATCTCAAGAAACTAATACTCGCGCCCCCGTCATGCACAGTTTTCTCATTAATAATTTTACAGCAAATGTTGCACTGATATTATCAATGATGTCATAGAAGATGTCATGAGGGATGTAATATGAGGGGAATTAGCAGTGCATGGCGAGGGCGCCAGTTATAGTTACTTCAGGGCATGAGTTATAGTTACTTGAGATAACTGTCCCTGTAACCTTTATTTTTTTTAATGAATTTCTAAGGTTTTTGAAATTTCATTTCCTAACTATAGCATCCCTGTAACCTTTGGTTATTTTCAGTGAATTTAACGTAAAGTAATATTTAATTACCATTCGTTAATCCAACCTCCACCGCACATAGCGGCCAGGCCCTGCAGCCAACCAATATTGGCCCGGGTACCCCATCCTCCTGGGCATGTCCAGACACAAAAGGGGGAGGGGGCATGCAGCCCCCCTCCCCCATTGTCTGGGGCCAGACACTAGAGGGGGAGGTGGGGCAAGTAGCCCCCTTTCTGGACCAATATTGGCCCCGGGTACCCTACCCCTTGGAGCCTAGACATTAAATGGTGGGTGCCCTGGAACCCAGCAGACGGAAGCATGGAAAATGCTCCTGCCTGCTGGGAGTGAAGTTAATGTTTGCTCTTGACTAGCGAGAGCTTTCAAATAGCTCCTGTCAAGCGAGAGCAAACAGCTATGTCCCAAGGGTGGGCACCTTGAGACATAACAGGAGCCAGCTCTGGTGGGGTGGGGGTCCCCAGGGCCATTAATGGCTTTAGGAGGGGGGGCGCATGGCCCCCCTCCTTTTCCATCAGCACGGCCGTGCCCCAGGGGGTGGTAGTCCCCGGGGCCGAAAAAGCCCTGGAGAGGGGGTCGCGTGGCTCCCCTCTCCCTTTTCTTTACTGGCCTGGCCCAGGGGAGGTGGTGGGCCTGGGGCCGAATTCGGGGCAGGACAGGGGCTGTGTGGCCCCCCTCCCCATTTTGGAACTTGAATGGGCCCTGGGGGTGGTGGTCCCCAGGGCCAAAATGGCCTGGGGAGGGGGGCCACACATGCACCCTCCCTGAATTATATAAATAAATACACCCCTCAGGACCTGACCCACCTGGGGGGCATATACCAAACAAGCGCTGGAGCCTGCGCTGGTTTCCTTTTTTTTAATTTTACCACGGATTCGCAGATTCTCTGCAGATTTGCGGTAAAAATTTTTGAAAACACGTTTTTGGCCCCGGCGGTGTCCTTATTGGACCCCACCACCAGGCCAAGGGTTCAGGGTATTTTTACCTTGCCCCCTTGTCTTTTTTCTCGGGACTCAGCTCACTCCGAGTCCCAAGATGGCTGCCAGCGCTTCCAGGTTGAATTGTTGGTAGCCAATCAGATCTCATTTTGAGATCTCTGGGATCCGCGGACCCTTCATGTCCCTAGATATCTATAAATCTTTTTCCTTTAATAACTCCAAAACCACTGAACAGATTTACACCAAATTCCAAAAAGGTTGCTTTCTGCACCAAGATCTACCTTTCTGCCAAATTCGGGGTAATTCCGTTAGCGGTTCGGGCTGTAGTCATGTCTAAAATCCCTATGGGAAATAGCATTGGGAAAATGCATTTTGGAGCCCCCTTTTTCTTGGCCCCCGCTTGACGAATCACCCGAAGCTCTCCACACAGCAGCTGAAGTGAGTTGCGTACTAGAATGGACATTTTGTGAAGATTTGCAAAACGGCGCCAAAGTTATTGACAAAACAAAAAACGCTTTATCTATGGAAACTAAGTCTTAACTATAACTACCTACTGGCGACCGTTAGTAGGTACTATATATATATATGCGCAACCCATTTGGCAAGAAATAAACCACTTGAGAACAACCCTTGCTGTGTCGGACCCCTTTCATTGTGAGGGGGTATTGGATTCTATGTTTTACCAGTACGCTGCCACTGGTTACCGACACGCCCTCCCGGTCTAGAGCAATGAGTCAGACAGCAACTTTGGAGTGGGTATAAAAATACAACGCATCGCCCCCCAGCATTTAAAACCCTGGTGTGATCACTCATATGCATGGGGAGAGAGGAAGCAGTATTTCACTGCGGAGGGAAGCTCTTGTGGACTCACCTTGTTTAAATAACAACTGGTACTAGCTGTTGTTGCGAGTGTGCTGCCTGTGAGCCAACATTGTTGGGACACCACTGTGTGTCTGAAATGCCAATTACTGAATGGGCCTTCACGTCGGATGTGGCATACCGCACTGCAGCGGGTTGAAGTGTTGCGCCTAGTCAAGTGCGCCGAAAAGAGACAGTTTGCCCCTAAGATCAAAGTGGGGTCGAGCCATCACGCCAGTGGGAGTGGCTATAGTAATCATCAAATGGACCCCAGGTGAGACGACTCGCTTTGAAGCCGGCACTGAGGAAAGCTGACAATAGCTGAAACGCGTCGGCCTTGACGCTTCACGTTTCCAGAGACTATGCGCAACCCATTTGGCAAGAAATAAACCACTTGAGAACAACCCTTGCTGTGTCGGACCCCTTTCATTGTGAGGGGGTATTGGATTCTATGTTTTACCAGTACGCTGCCACTGGTTGCCGCCACACCCTCCCGGTCTGGAGCAACGCGTCAGACAGCAACTTTGGAGTGGGTATAAAATACAACGCGTCACCCCCCCAGCATTTAATACCATGGTGTGATCACTCATATGCATGGGGAGAGAGGAAGCAGTATTTCACTGCATAGGGAAGCTCTTGTGGACTCACCTTGTTTAAATAACAACTGGTACTGGCTGTCGTTGCGAGTGTGCTGCCCGTGAGCCAACATTGTTGGGACACCACTGTGTGTCTGAAATGCCGAATACTGAATGGGCCTTCACGTCGGATGTGGCATACCGCACTGCAGCGGGTTGAAGTGTTGCACCTAGTTGAGTCGCCGAAAAGAGACAGTTTGCCCTTAAGATCCAAGTGGGGTCGAGCCATCACCGCAGTGGGAGTGGCTATAGTAATCATCAAATGGACCCCAGGTGAGACGATTCGCTGTGAAGCCGGCACTGAGGAAAGCTGACAATAGCTGAAACGCGTTTGCCTTGACGCTTCACATTTCTAGAGACTATGCGCAACCCATTTGGCAAGAAATAAACCACTTGAGAACAACCCTTGCTGTGTCGGACCCCTTTCATTGTGAGGGGGTATTGGATTCTATGTGACCAGTACGCTGCCACTGGTTACCGACACGCCCTCCAGGTCTGGAGCAACGCGTCAGACAGCAACTTTGGAGTGGGTATAAAAATACAACGCGTCGCCCCCCAGCATTTAATACCATGATTTGATCACTCAAATGCATGGGGAAAGAGGAAGCAGTATTTCACCTGGGAGGGAAGCTCTTGTGGAGTCACCTTGTTTAAATAACAACTGGTATTGGCAGTCGTTGCGAGTGTGCTGCCCGTGAGCCAACATTGTTGGGACACCACTGTGTGTCTGAAATGCCGATTACTGAATGGGCCTTCACGTCGGATGTGGCATACCGCACTGCAGCGGGTTGAAGTGTTGCGCCTAGTCGAGTCGCCGAAAAGAGACAGTTTGCCCTTAAGATCAAAGTGGGGTCGAGCCATCACGCCAGTGGGAGTGGCTATAGTAATCATCAAATGGACCCCAGGTGAGACGACTCGCTGTGAAGCCGGCACTGAGGAAAGCTGACAATAGCTGAAACGTGTCTGCCTTGACGCTTCACATTTCCAGAGACTGTGCGCAACCCATTTGGCAAGAAATAACCCACTTGAGAACAACCCTTGCTGTGTCGGACCCCTTTCATTGTGAGGGGGTATTATATATATATATATATATATATATATGTATATATATATATATATATATATATATATATATATATATATAACATTATTTTTTTTCCTTAGTTCAGTGCTCTTTCTGGAGCCGAAGGGCGCACTGGCAAATAAAGTCTTGTTGCAAAAGTTCAGGTAAACGCGCTCTCAGGACAAGTGCAAGGAATCCAAAATAGTTGCAAGAATCTGTTTATTACATTACGCGTTTCGGCTGCCAAGCAGCCTTCATCACATGTAAAGTAACAACCACACCAGTGTCTTAAAAGACTGCATGGTGACAGTAAAGAAGGACAAATGGAAACTGTGAAAAGCGTTGGCCATATTGGAATGTGCAAGTAGTCCCGTCAAAACAATACTACTAGGAAACACTGTTGAATATACAGTAGGCAATACATTACCATGTGGAAATACATGTAAGTACACGCTAGAAAAGCACAGTGAAGTAAACTTACAATTACTGAGTAAACATACAATTGCTGAGTAAACCAAGATCGGCCGGGTAATGGCATAGTGCCTGGAAAAGTCTCAGTATACTCAGAAAACATTGTACGAAGGATTCCGACTGCAACCAAAGTGGAGAGACGGATCTGGCATGAATCAAAACGCCAAATAAAACCTGTGTACAGGTGAAATGAAGGGCAAGTGCCCCTGTGTTTTGAGACAAAAGGTATACGGGAAATGCATCTAACCTATGCACAGCTCAACACAGTCCCAAATAACAAAAGAACAAAAAAGTAAGAAAAAACCATGCACAAAAGGTCTTATCTGAGATGAGATCCCAGGAGTGACTTCGAAGAAAAGGGTAGGGAACCTGTGTCAGTGACTGTCGTGTGTGTGGGTCCCTTCCTTTCCTCCTGCAAAAGTAAACAAAAGAGCATGGGTAAATAAATGAAAACTAATGTGATACAAGCACAAGTTACATGAATTAAATACTCAGAAGACCTTTTTCCAATGCCCTGGATAATGGCATCTGTGGAAAAGGGGGGATAGGTTAGAGGCAGGGAAGGAGATGGTAGGCGGCGAAAGAGCACCGTCTGTCTAATCTTCCCTTAAATGGATTGCCAGTTCCTCATCCTGGTTCAGCCCCCTTGGGGTTTTAGTTTGGAAATCAGTGATGTATTTAGATTCTTCCTTTCTAAGTTTGAGACCTCTTTCCCCCCCCCCCTCGTGTTGCTCGTGATCTGTTCAATGGCAAAGTACGTGAGGTGAGAGGAGTCAGAAAAGTGTTTTGCTTGAAAATGGTGGGTCACTGGATAACGGGGATCATTGTTGGTAATGGCCCTCATGTGTTCCAGTATCCTTTTCTTGCCCATTAAGGTGGTACTGCCAATATACCACATTTTGCAAGGGCATTCAATGATGTAAATGACAAAAGTGGTGCTGCACATGAGAAACTGGGAGATCTGTTTGGTGATTTTCCCCCAAGATAGTTCTTTCTGCATGTAGCTGTTTCTGCACGCCTTGCAGTGGCCACATGGAAAGAAGCCCTGTAGATTACGTTCATTCCTAGTGGGTTGAGCAGTGATGTCACTATGGACCAACATGTCCCTTATGCTACGTCCTCTCCTGTAAGTGATATTGGGTCTGTTCTTAATGGTGTTACCTATGATGTGATCGCTGGTCAGGATGTCCCAGTTTTTTTACCAGAATCTTCTTGATGTCACTGGTGGTATCATTGTACGTCAAAATGATTCTGGTACTGTCGTCTAGCTCATCTCCCTCTGTACTAGAGTTGTCGGAGAGGGTCTCATTCCTGCTGGTTTTGTTAGCTCTGTCAATGGCTTTGTTGAGTACCCACCCTGGATAGCCTCTTTCCCTAAATCTGTCAGTCATGATGGTGCGTTCACGTTGGTATGCTTCCTCAGTGTTGCAATTGCGTTTCGTCCTGAGCAGTTCCCCAAAGGGGATACTCCATTTGAGGGTATCTGGGTGACTGCTGAGGGCGTGTAATAAGCCGTGGCCTGTTGTGGCTTTACGAAATAGTTCAGTGTGTATCGTGTCTTGTTTGATTTCTATCCTGACATCAAGGTACTCCACTGTGGTTTTGCTGATATTGATGCTGAGGTGTAGGTTGCGGTCATTGCTGTTCAGTTTGTCAATAAAACTTGTGGCTTCATTCTCTGTGCCCTTCCAGATGATAAACAGGTCATCAATGTACCTGAGCCAGAGTATTACCTGTTTAGTCTCTGGAAAGTAAAATTTCTGTGTAGACCGTGCACACCCAATTGGTAATATTAAGACGTGTGTTTTATCACAATTTTTTGATCAGTGTGCTACACCTTTCTTTGTGTTTACCTCCCAGAGGAATATGTGATGTTACAACGCGATCAAAATGATCGCGGTACGTTACATCGCAGTTTTTACAACGCAAGTCGTTACAACGACTTGCACTGGAGGGCGCTGGACTTAGGAATAGTATGATTTACTATTCCAACACCAGTCTACGTACAGTAGGGAAGGTGTTGGAATAGTAAATCATACTATTCCTTAGGTTAGAGCGCCATCCAGCGCAAGTCGTTGTAACGACTTGCGTTGTAATACCCGCGATGTAAAGGCATTGCGATGCAATGCCCGCGTGGTAATGGATGTCTCCCCTCCCAGAGTGTTACAAGAAAAATACGGGCATGAAGCCAACTGGCTGCATGAGCAAAGGTGTGCACTACATTGAAGATATACCAACATTTAACACATATACACGGTGCTTGATTGTCAGTATTAACCACGTTTGTTTTAATACAATTTGCCTTATTGTTGATCAAAAAGATTTTGTCTTCACAATAATTCTTGCATGAAATTGACAATATACAAATGTCAACAATACAGATTTTGGCCAAAAGCCCAAATATTTTCATCAAACAATTAAATAAACATCAGCCCAATGCATTGCGGGACAGGTGTCCCTTCGTCAGGGGCATGTCTGAAAAAGATACAAAAATAGTATTTACATGTACAGTTATGGATCAGTAACCATCATGACATCCTTTGTCCTGCTTAATACAAAAAAACAGTCGTGTCTTAGCTTGTGCTGCTAATCCCTCTCCAAAACAAAGTGTCTTGTGTGTTAGATCAAAAATGCCTTTAAAAGGATAGTGTATCAGTTCACCTCATCCCCTTAATAATCATATTAGCGGCCCCAAGCAACCCGTAATGTTACTCACTTAGTAAAGAGCTGCTGAATTCAACACACTGACCAAAATCCAAATGAACGTAAAAATGCGGCTGTTGCGGGAATAAAAACATAGTGAATACGACCATCTAGCAAGTTGACTAGCATTAATTTTAATCGTATCACCTTGTACTAGAGATATCACACATACCTACAGTAGATGAACTCCTCATGTGCACTACCTGCCAGACAAGAAGTAAAGCCAGTCGTTACCCAAATGCACAACAGCCAAGTAAATAGAACCCATATGCTACATGTAGATCTCTTACCCCACTTACGAACGCCGGTGTCAACAGAACCTTTCCTGTAAAAAAAATGGACAGCTCTCTTCTAAGTGAGTAACATTACGGGTTGCTTGGACCGCTAATATGATTATTAAGGGGATGAGGTGAACTGATACACTATCCTTTTAAAGACATTTTTGATCTAACACACAAGACACTTTCTTTTGGAGAGGGGTTAGCAGCACAAGCTAAGACACGACTGTTTTTTTGTATTAAGCAGGACAAAGGATGTCATGATGGTTACTGATCCATAACTGTACATGTAAATACTATTTTTGTATCTTTTTCAGACATGCCCCTGACTAAGGGACACCTGTCCCAAAATGCATTGGGCTGATGTTTATTTAATTGGTTGATGAAAATATTTGGGCTGTTGGCCAAAATCTGTATTGTTGACATTTGTATATTGTCAATTTCATGCAAGAATTATTGTGAAGAAAAAATCTTTTTGATTAACAATAAGGCAAATTGTATTTAAACAAATGTGATTAATACTGACAATCAAGCACCGTGTATATGTGTTAAATGTTGGTATATCTTCAATGTAGTGCACACCTTTGCTCATGCAGCCAGTTGGCTTCATACCCGTATTTTTCTTGTAACACTGTGGGAGGTAAACACAAAGAAAGGTGTAGCACACTGATCAAAAAATTGTGATAAAACACTGGTCTTAATGTTGCCAATTGGGTGTGCACGTTCTACACAGAAATTTTAGTTACCAGTCTGCTCATTTACCTAAACCTAGACCGCAGCACCCTGAGCAAAAATGTCCTTCGAATCTATATCTACGATCACGTATAATCATGCAACTACCAAAGCATACACTGCAGAACAGGCCACTGAAATCTATGAGCTAATCCAGGAGGCCAAAGAATTCAATGTACATAGTGGATCAATAACCCAACAACTCAAACAATTAGAATTTATTTCACGACGTGAAGTAAACCAAAGACTACATGCATCGACCTTAATTCAATACCACAAGGTAAAAAGGATCCCTCGTGGGTTGAGGCTAGCAATCAAACCCATGTTATTCTGCCTACAACATAACAGCCAATTTATGGAGAAATGGTACTCTATACTTAACAAGTGCTCATTGGATTTGATTTTACTTCTTGCTGAAGAGCTTGCCAAAACTATACAGGAATTGGAAGAGGAAATCACCACTATACGCTCGGATCTGAGGAGTAGAATACCAGAAGAAGAACGGACACTATTCTCGGAAGAACTGAATATAAAATTGGATTCATATGGCAAAGAATTGCAAGAGACTAAACTCAGGAAGTTTAAGCGAGACACAATAGATTATAAACTCAACGAGGCGTACACCTGGGCAGAGGCGTATGCCCAACGTAGATTTACTCGCAGAACAAATACATCGTCTGAGGAAAGCGTTGTGACAGACAAAGATACAGACACGGCAAGAGTTCCGGTTAAGACAACACAACTTAACATGGAAGGGTCAATAACAACCTCAGGAGAACAAGCTGGAACATAATCTTCACAGACGGTTTCTTTTTTATCACAGGTGCCGGACATGGGGCAACCACCAGACCCCAACATGGACAAAGGAAGCGGCTCAACAAAAAAAGTAGGCGAGGACAAAGTAAAGGAAAAAGGGAAGAAAGGATTGAGGAGTCAGAGCAAGATCTAGTAATTAACATATCATCGAAGGTTCTCACTTCCCAGGAAACAGACGTACTTAATAAAGGCATCTCTTTTGTCCCAACACACAAAGGCTCACCTTTGGAGAACGATATCGCTCTATTCAAATTAATGAGGGTATTAAAATTGAGGAATTTTTTCGAAAACATCATTCCTCCAAGAGAATCAAATGAGACCTCTACACGTCAATTCAAACCCAAAAGCACTTTTGAAGCTCCAATATCCCATAAAACATTGAATATGTTTGAATCATTAGTGAAGAAAGAGTTTAAGAAATTGGACTACACACAACGGAGGAATACCAGACTAAACCTTAACCGCGCAGAAAAGAGCATCCTGATGCGACTTGCCAGAATCCCGGACATCACATTCTAAAAGGCTGACAAAGGTGGTGCTCTTGTTATAATGGATACTGGGTTTTACAAGAACAAGGTCAGAGATCATGTCAACGATTCTTCTGTGTATATGCCATTGGATAAGGATCCCATAGATGAAATCATGAAACGGTTGGATAAAATCTTAGATAAAGCATTGAATATGGACTGGATTGATGAGAGTACTAAACAATATTTGACCACACAATACCCGCGTAGACCCAAACTCTACATGCTTCCTAAAATCCCCAAAAATAAATTTGACCCTCCGTTCCGACCGATTGTCTCAGGATGTGGATCAGTGTTTGAACCTGTCGGTAGATTTGTTGACGCGTTCCTGCAACCATTCATTCAATCTTGGCATACGTATATCCAAGACACTACGGACTTTCTGATGAAGTTGGAAACCCTTACTGAAAAAGAGACAAACAATTGGGTACTGTGTACGATCGATGTTGTCTCACTGTACACGTCAATAACTCACTCAGAAGGTTTGGAGGCAATTGAATGGTCTTTACTTCGACAGGAATCCATTGGTACCAGCAAGATTTTTCTTCTAGAGCTATTACATTTCAGCCTCCACCACAGCTACTTTGAATGGAATAAAGTATTCTACTTGCAACTTAGTGGGACTTCCATGGGGTTCACGGGAGCTCCAACATACGCGAACACCTTCATGGCTAAATTTGAAGAAGAATATATTTTCAACCAAGCGGAATGGACGAAAAATCTACTCTTCTTTTGTCGTTATATCGACGACATCTTCATGAATTGGACTGGCCCGGAGTTAACCCTAGAAGACAACATTCATCATCTGAACTCCAGAAATCCAAGGATACAATTTACGCATACCATCAGTAAGAAAGCGATATCTTTTTTGGATGTTTGGATTGAAATCACGGATAAAGGATTACAAACTAGTCTGTACAAAAAACATACGGATAGAAACAGCGCATTATTATTCCAGAGTTTCCATCCACCGACTTTGATTAGGAATCTACCTTATTTTCAGTTCCTTAGAGTGAGGAGATTAGTTTGTGATCCCAAAGTATGCAAGACAACCATTTTGGACTTTAAAGAAAATTACATCTGACGGGGGTACCCACGTGATCTTCTTGATTCTTCAGCAAACAGAGCATTATCTAACGAACGCAGTAAACTGTTTGAAAAGAAATCCAAAAAAGAGTCCAACAGGATGGTGTTTGTTTCTAAATTCTCTACCACATCCAAAGACATTTGCAGTATTATCACGAAAAGATGGGAACTTCTCCAACAAGAATCAGATTTCAATAATTTATTCATTTCCAGACCACTATTTGCTTACACAAGATCCAACAACATTAAAGAATTGTTGTCAGTAAAACTCACAACCAAGAACAAGAAAAGCACAGGGATGCGGAAATGCCACAATTGCATTCATTGCAACAATGTTACCACAGGCAACGTATTATTACATCCACATACTGGTGAAAGTATTAAACTGTTCTTCAATGGAGACTGCAACTCAAGCAATGTCATCTACTCTATCAAATGCCCGTGTGGCATGCTGTATGTTGGAATAACCGAAAGAAAACTCAAAGTCAGAATCACTGAACATAAGAGTAGAATACGCAACAAGAGCACGACTTCCAGTCTAGCAACACACCGGGAAGAATGTTGACACTCCATAGCTCAGATCAAATTTCAGATCATAGAGTTGGTGCAATACAATATAGGCGTTGACATCAATAAGCGGTTGCTGCAGAGAGAAACTTATTGGATCAAACGTCTCGACACCTTAAAACCCAGGGGGCTCAACGATAAATTGAAAATGAGCTGCTTCCTTTAGCTACTTACTACTACCTCTTTATCAGTAAAACTTCTTCCCAAAGTTTGATTGGGTTCATTTGTCTATACACCATAATATGGATTTAGGATATCAGATCACTACCCTGAGGGCATATACAACAGGTACAAACCAGGGAACAGGTCACCTAAAGGATTGTTTTACACTGTCTGCTTTGACAACATTCTGACCATTACACACACATAGTACTGATGATACAATACCTGGTGACGCTAAGATGGAAGCTGCCCCTTTGTTAATGGGGGAATGTGGAACGTATCAAAGTGCGGATTTCCACGGATAATATTTGATGTTGGTTTTAGAGTGGTTGTGAATTCCGGTGTTGAAATTTCCTCTTGACATAGATGGAATCAGATGTTTCACATCCTAACTATATCAGGACTAAAGCCATGGGATTAATTACATGTACTGCTTAAAATGGCGCCGTCGTATCTATTTTATTATCATGGACGAAGGATTTGTCATTAGTCTTCTCGGGAGCATATATGCCTCGTAGATTAGATCTTATTGGGACGTGTCACATACGTGAGCACTTGATATACTCGAGTTACTGCTTGATCAGGAATTAATTTAGGCATTATCGGACGGTTGAATATGAAACTGTTTGGGAAGGTAAACATATTAATAATGTAAATAATCCTAAGTCATGGTTACGCATATAAGGGTCTTTTGCTTCTTAGTTGTAGTTTTTAGTTAGGCTTGATTGAGTTACATGCAATTATAGCATGTTAAAAGATGGCGCCCGTAAATTAGACCGGTAGTAATTGTTTTGCCCTGGTCACGTGATAACATCACGTGACCGGGACGTCAGCAGTTAAATCGCGATGGCGGCTTTGTGCTGATTGAGTCCTTCCCCTTCGGGAGATTGATCATGCGGGGACTGGTAAGTAAGATTGGCTTGGCAATCATTTTTTGTGTAGTTAAACTTGCGGAAATCTACGGGCTTCTGATTTCTGGTCTTGCTTTCCATTTTTTGACAGGAAAGGTTCTGTTGACACCGGCATTCGTAAGTGGGGTAAGAGATCTACATGTAGCATATGGGTTCTATTTACTTGGCTGTTGTGCATTTGGGTAATGACTGGCTTTACTTCTTGTCTGGCAGGTAGTGCACATGAGGAGTTCATCTACTGTAGGTATGTGTGATATCTCTAGTACAAGGTGATACGATTAAAATTAATGCTAGTCAACTTGCTAGATGGTCGTATTCACTATGTTTTTATTACCGCAACAGCCTCATATTTACGTTCGTTTGGATTTTGGTCAGTGTGTTTAATTCAGTAGCTCTCTACTAAGTGAGTAACATTACGGGTTGCTTGGACCGCTAATATGATTATTATGGGGATGAGGTGAACTGATACACTATCCATTTAAAGACATTTTTGATCTAACACACAAGACACTTTCTTTTGGAGAGGGGTTAGCAGCACAAGCTAAGACACAACTGTTTTTTTGTATTAAGCAGGACAAAGGATGTCATGATGGTTACTGATCCATAACTGTACATGTAAATACTATTTTTGTATCTTTTTCAGACATGCCCTTGACGAAGGGCCCCCTTGTCCCAAAATGCATTGGGCTGATGTTTATTTAATTGTTTGATGAAAATATTTGGGCTGTTGGCCAAAATCTGTATTGTTGACATTTGTATATTGTCAATTTCATGCAAGAATTATTGTGAAGAAAAAATCTTTTTGATTAACAATAAGGCAAATTGTATTTAAACAAATGTGGTTAATACTGACAATCAAGCACCGTGTATATGTGTTAAATGTTAGTCTCTGGAAAGGCCATGAGGCTGCACTTCCACTTGTTGTTAATAGAGGTCATGCTTCGAATGACCTGCTCCAAGCTCAGGGGATGTGGCTTTTTCTAAAGAAATACGCATACACACTTTTGCTATTTTAATTATTTGCGCTTGTTTTCATGAGGATTAATTATTTGCCAAAGCTAGTTCTTAATAACAAGCCAAAATTGCATATTTCAATTAAAAAAAAAATAATGTTTGTGAACTTTTATTCACTGGTAAGTACAAATACAATTAAAAAATCTTACTTTGGCTGTTTATGTTTCAGCGAGTGTAAGCTTTGTTTTTGAGTTGAGACGAATGTTTCCTGAATACTGACCGTGCTGGTGCAACTTTCCAATAGGGGTGATGTAGCTCCACAAGTAGTTACTGGAGCTCTCTCAAGTGGTTGAAATGCCAATCACATATCTGTGGGGGGTGTAGTTTCAACCTAAAAATCTGCATATACACTTTAGCTTTTCTATTGACATGTGCTCATTTTCTGTAGGATAATTAAATATACTAAATCTGGTTTATAGTGAGGAATGAACATTGTAATTTACAATAAATGTCTGGAGAGTCATGAAAATAGTTTATGTCCCCTACTATACATAGGGATTATCAGTCATTAGAAAGTGCAAGTGTCAAACAATTTCTATTTTTGGCAGGTTATTTTTTAGATGTATGTCTACATGTGCAAGAGTAAAATGCAGTCACTCAAATCTAAGGCATCCAAATGCCTTTAAGCTGGTCTGTTGATCTATACCATCTGCTGGGGTGGGAGGGAGTATAATGTAGGTGAAGTGTCAACAGACCAATGGTGAAACAGTGTTGATTGGGAGCCCCTTTATATGTATGTATTTTTGTATGACATATTTTGGAAAACATGAGGCTGGCAAGACAGTTAAAGCTGTCTTTAGGCCAGGCCAAAAACAGAATAGATTCCAAAATACCTCATCAAAACAGAAGCCACTAGTCCACAGCAGTGCCTAATTTCTACCACCCTATACTCTCTTTCTCACACACATGCCTACAGACACACACACAAGCGCTCGCACTTGTGCACACACACACACACATATGCACCAGGTACTACATAGGTATCAGCAGTGCAATCATCTTTCTCTCTTACTCTTCTCTCTCAAACACACACACAAACAGGCGTATGAACTCTGAATGTACTCATACTTGTTAAGTGTGTTGTTGGAGGGGTTAGGTGTCTGTATATATATCGTGGTCTTAGCCACATAGAAGCAGGTAAAAGTTTTTCTCTGCCTGCATATGTGAACGCATTCATTGGTGCGCATGCACTACACACAAGCCAGACCTGTTGACTTTTCCTCTGCTTGCTAAGACTTGAAAGTTGAGATGGACAAGCTTTTACAGGCACCAATGCTTTACTGACAGCCTATGCAGTCTACTGGCCTTACAGATAATATGTGACTAACTCTGTCCCAACCCTAATGCCCTGAGAGAGATACATCTGGCATATGAATGAGTCTGCCACAGCAATTTCTGCCTGTAAGTGGTGGGCTTGATGTGACTGACTCTGCTGGACCCGCTGGCCTATACATATGTGAAACTGGAATGGAGCGACTGTCTCTTCTCTACGGGCCTGTCAGAATCCCTCAAGGGGTGTAACAAGAAATGATGGGGCCCCCCGGCAGAATGTGAAGAGGGGTCCCTCAGTCTCCTGTATATCACGGATATTCATTGGTCTTGGGCTATATGGGCCCCCCAAAGGGTTCAGGGGCTACTGTAGGGTGCCCCCCTGCACTGCGGGGCCTGTGTTACCCCCCTAAATCCCTCCCGGCATGTGACTGACTCTGTCCCAGGTCCTTAGATTTTCACAAGCCATGGCCTATCAGAAATATTCCACATCCCTGCTCTTCCATCCATCACTTTTTGCCTCAGGAGCACTTGTCTCCTTCTAAAGTAGCTTAAAGAATTGCATAGTAAATTATTAACGGCTCATTTTGTCGGGTTGTCTGGTCAAAATAGCAGAAAAAATCAAACTCAGCAAACAAAAAAAACACTTGCATAAATCAAAGAGAAAAAGAGATGGCCCTCCTAAGCGGAATCGTCTCTCTGCTGCATGAGTGAAATAGCCACATCCCTTACTGCAAATGCAATCAGAGATATGACATGACATTTACAATTCACCAGTGTCTGAAGAATTACACTTACAACAGCCAATAGCTGAGCTCAGTGCCCTCTCCATGTACATTATATGGCCCAAGTTTACTAAGGCTTTGCGTCCCCCCTGCATCTCACAAGGTGACTCAGGGCAACAAAAAGGCTTATTAAGAATTTACTACGGCATGCACAAGCTCTTTTTTGTGGCCTTGCAGGGCTTTGTAAAGAAATGTATCGCAATGCAGCAGCTTGTACTATGCTGCGTTATATTTCTTAGTGGTAGGTGTTCCACGAGTGTTCGGTCACATACTCCCATTTCTCTAGGGGAGCTAGTGCTACAGCCATAAACCGGCCGTAATATAGGCTCCCATAATGAAATGGTGGGGTGTGTAAAACCCTGCACCCTGTGGCAGGTACCCCATGGTGCCTGCCACACAGTGCAGGGATTTACAGGGGGGGACCCTAGGTACCCCCTCGGCCACCAACCATAGGCTGCGGAGGTTTCTTTCCGACAGCCTTTCCGTGTCGGAAAGGCTGGCACGGAAAGGCTGTCAGAAACCGACATCATAATCCTGACGGCGGAAACGCCGTCCATAGGGGATTACATTGCGGTTTCGATCGGCCAGAAGACTCCAAGAGCAGGTCGGAACCGCGTCAGAATGACCGGCTGGTTTACGCTCTGACCGCCGACATCGTAATTTGGCAGTCGGACTGCTTTCCGACCGAGATCGTAATCGGCTCCTAAATCCTTCAATTTTAGTGGAAAAAGTTCCGAGAAGGACAAGCGTGGAAACTGTAGCCACTAAGTGGGCTCACCCTGGGATTTTAAAGGTCCCAGGTTTTATATTGACAGTTAGCCTTTTTTTAAAGACTGAACACTACAGCAGGGCATGACTCCATGAGGCCAAATAGCATCACCACAAAATGTCAATGAAGCCTTTTTCTTTGTACCAAAAAGCTCTGAGCAGGATAAACTTGAAGCGGTTGCTCGCCAAGTTTGAGCCTGTCTTATTTATCCTTGGCACAGTGTCCCACATCTCCAGTGGTCCAAAAAGTCCCAATTTTCAACCATGCGACAAAACATCTTCCTGGTCACTTTACAGCTCACAAACAGCCAAGGAAAGAGCCAGGCCACATCTTAGCACTTCAAGGCAAGCTCAACTGCTCACTCCATCAAGGGCTGCCAAAACATCCAGACCACTCTTTAAAACCCTTTACATCTTGTCAACAAATATATGCTTATTTACCGACTCTAGATACTCCTGGCCTGTATGAAGAGGAAATTATAGACCCTATTTCTGCTTCTACTACTGATCATAACTGGCCAGTAATACTAAGCAGCAATAATCTATATTTTGATGACAAAGCTGATGTATCAGAGGCCATTATGGGCAAACACTGTGAGGGCTGTGGAACCCCGCAGGTGGTGAGCGGACCCACTCATGCAGCTGACCTCGCCCTAGATATGATGTGGGCGCCCCCTGGCCTGGTACAAGTGGTAAATGCCTTCCCTCTAGTCTCGACAGACCACTTACTTATAACAGCTGCCCTCCAATTTCTTACAAGGACAAACCATTGAGGAAATCTTCAGGTAGATCCTGTATTAGGCTTAGTGAACAGTGATCAGACCTACAAATTGCATTTAATAAATTGCCGAAATTGATTTTTCCAGTTCAAGATTACTCTTAATTTTATAATTTGTACTACTACCCTGGCAGGTTCCGTTGCACCTAAACCTAGCAGATTGAGACCAGAGAAAGCCAAGCGCTCACCTAGGTTTAAACCTGCTATGTGTGCCCTGAAATAGAAGGCAAAGCAAGCTGAATGTAAGTGGTGCTTTCAGTGTACCGTATTTCAAAGCTACCTATAAAAGTAAATTAATCTTATCTAAAAAAAAACAACCACCGTCACTAAAAATCTTATAGGAGAGCTGCAGCAGGAAATAAACATGAGGAAAAATTCTTAGTAATCAAGGTGTTATCTCGTACCTCCAACTTTTCTCCATAAATAATTACTTCCCATGAACTCTGCAATGATTTGGCCAAACATTTTGTAGACAAAATCGAGTCCATTAAGAACCATATTGTACTTAACTCCACTCCTACAATGGGATATGGACTGCAAAAATTACCGTCTGTACTAGCATCTATAAATTTTTGTTTACATATAAAACTCCTATCATCTTTCATCAACATCTCAAACACAGTAGAGCACTTCCTCCCACTTCTCACTTATAGAAAAAAATATAAAAACCATTTAACTTAGTTATCTGTCTTTCCTTGCCATGAAAGCAGTCTTTCCATCTTTCATAAAACCCCTGAGTGAATGAGTACTTTATACATGTATTTTCAGAAAAGATAAGACATGCCATAACATAACATCAGTCTGTAAGTAGACATCCTCGTGTTTCTTCTGGTCTCACCCAGGTTCAATTAAGGTGGGGGGTGGGGGGACACAGCCCTTTTAGACCTCCTTTGCAGAACTTCCTTGTTAGAAATTGGGTTACTGGTTGACAAGGGTATGATCCCAGGTCAAGCAGCAACCACAGTCCTTGTCAGGGTGAGGCACAACCAAACTCCAATCAACATGAGAAGTCAGGCTAAAACTCAGAGGCAATGTGTAAAGTATTTGTGCAACAGTAAAACTGTGAAAAAATCCATACCTGCGCCAGGTTGGAAAAATAGAGCTTAATTTAATAATTAAAACAAGAGCAAAATGACAAAAATAGCCAGACTTATGAATTCTTAAAGAATAAACTGAAAAAAATAGCACCTAAAAGCACAAAGCGCCAACCAAGGCTATCTGGTCGCGCTAGACCATGTCAAAGCCATAAGTTCAAGCGGACTACTATGTAGCGCAGGTCGGAGACAATCCGAGATTAGTCCAGCTGAAGGTTTACCTTCTCAAGTTTGTGCCAAGAGTTTCATTTGCATTGGAGAGGGTTGCGAGTAGCGAGGAGTGCATTGCGGGCGGTGGTCGGCATGGCAAGAGGAGAAGGATGGGCGTCGCAGACAGGTGGGCTGGTGCTTCGCATTGGAGGTCCTCCAGGGGCGATCGATGCTTGCTATGCAAAGATATGGGCTGGCGGTGGCTTGCGCTGAATTTCAGTGCAAGCGGCGCGGTCTCGGTGCGAACGGGCCTTTCACGGTTGTGAAGAGCCCAAAAGCTTGATTTAAGAGCCCGCTGAGCCACACCAAGGGTTCAGAACCCGAGAGGCAACACTCGGGGTGAGGAACTCGCTGAAGATGGGTCCGGAGCTGTTGGGGAGCCAGGAGGCCAGGAGGCCAGCAGGCTAGCCCTTTGAGTCACTCTGGGGTCCTGGGTTCAAGATGGGTTAAATGTCCAGTTCTTCTTCCCCAGGCAAAAGGGCAGCACACAGCAGGTCAGCACAGCAGGACAGCAGCTCCTTCAGAGTAGCATTCCTGCAGGGTGACAGTCCTTTCAGCAGCAAAGAAGTCTTTCTTCCTGGCAGAGTAGCCAAAGGTCCAGAAGTGTGCTGAAGAATTGGTGTCTGAGGTCCTTCTTTTTTACTTAGTAGTGCCTTTAACGTGGGGAGAAGCTTCTAGAGGCATACCCTGGAAGTGCACAAATGCCCTGCCTTCCCTGCCGTGGGTTCCAGACTAACTACAGCTGGTATGCAGCCCTTTGTGTGGACACAGGTCACACCTAAGCTTCCATTGTGTGTGGCTGTCTAGGAGGAATACACATGTGCATGGCATGGCATGTGACCGGAGACAGCCTGCAGGCACCAAATGACTAAGGCAAGAAAATGGCAACTTTATAAAAAGTGGCATTTTCAGAATTGTAATTTAAAATCCGACTTCACCATAAGTTAGGATTTTAAATTGTGATTCCAGAGAAACCAAACATGAGATGGTTATCTCTTCCCATTTGGAAATTACACTTATAAAATCTAATAAGTCAACTCCAATGTTATCCTATGGGAGAGATAGGCCTTGTAGTAGTGAAAAATGAATTTAAGAGTTTTTCACTACCAGGACATGTAAAATTCAAAAGTACATGTCCAACTTTTAAATTCATAGCACCCTATACTCTGGGCTGTCCAGGCCCTACCCTATGGGTGACTTATATGTATTAAAAAGGAAGGTTTGGGGGGAGTCGCGCGCACCGCGACCCAAGATGGCCGCCTGACGCTGTGACTCCGCGCTTCGTCGGACTTCGTTCTCTATCAAGAGCGGACCCAGCGCTTTAAAAAGGCGAAGAATGCCGGATTCTTGAACCGGATCGTTAGCGCCTCGGATTGGGATGCTTTTCCTTCGTGAAATCGGCCCAGAAGGGGAGAATAAGCAGGTGATGCTGTTCATTTAGTTGCGGCCGCCATTTTGTTTTACTTTTTACCGCATTTTTCATCTCGGGATGTTTTTTCCTCAAGAATTTATATCTATTCTCCATTCAACCCATGATATAAACCCTACTATGGCCATCTTAACTATTAACAGTAGCCTTAGTCAGTCTGGAGAATTGGGAAGAGTTTACTGAGGTGCAGTTTCAATTTTTGCGGTTTTGGCGGCCGCCATTTTGTCATTTACCCTGACTCTGCCGTTTTTCTTCACTTCTTCATACCATCGCTCTCAAGCTGCGCCTTTTCACAGTCTTTGGTGAATACCTGGTCACCTTACAAAGTTGCTGCTTTTGAGGAATTCTTCTATGTGAGTGCTTCTTATCTTCATTTGTGGGGGCTCTCCCTCCTTCGAGTGTCCTCTTCGGCTGTCCATGGGTAGAAGCAGACGTCTTTTGCAGTATTCCAAAAATACAACAAATAATCTTACCACCTCTGGGTCCAGTGTCTCCACCTTTAATAAATTTTCTTGTCTTTCTCAAGTTCCGTCAAGCAGTGATTGCCTTGAGGAGCGGGGGTGCCTTGACTTTACCAATTATTCCACCAATATGTCGACTAAGGGGTCGTTGCCTTCCACTTCTGGCAAGAGACTTAAACAGGATCCTCCTTCACCCCCTAAACCCATCTCTCCGGTGTCTCTGGAAATGGTTTGGGAGGAACTGCGTGCCCATCGTCCATTCATTGAGGAAACTAATTCCCGTCTGCAAACGCTAGACGATAAGTGGTCTTCAATGGATACTCGCATTACAATGGTAGAACACCAACTCGATGATGTTCAAGCACTATCTACCAAGTTATCCTCGTTGGAGTTGGAAGTCTCGCAACTGAAAAGGGCGTCTGAGGATTTGGAAAACAGGAATCGTCGCAATAATCTACGTATTTATGGACTCCTGGAGGGACTTGAGGGGGAGGACCCAGTCACATACTTTACATCTTTTTTGCCTCAATTTTTGGACCTTCCTACTACCACCAAACTAAACATTCAACGTGCTCATAGACTGGGTCCTCGCCCTTTTTCCTCGTCTGCACCCTCTAAGCCTCGTGGAATAATAGTCTTATTCTTGCAATTCACCGACCTCCTGCTGGTTCTGAATGCTGCCAAAGCCAAAAAGAACCTCTCCTGGCATGGTACTAAGGTCTTCATCTCCCAAGATGTCTCCTCATTGACCGCTAAACGCCGTAAGGAATTTCTGGATCTTCGTCCTCCCCTCCGTTCCTTAGGTGCACGATATGGTTTATTTCACCCATGTCTCTTCAAAGTCACCTTTCTTAATAAAACTTCCACTTTCGAGGATCCTGCGAACCTTCGTCATTTTATTCAATCTCACTCTACTGCATCAATGGAGACGTCTTCCTCCTCGTCTGGAACTTGACTTTGTTCTTTTTTAAGGGTGTATGATTTTCACTCAGTTTTTGTTTACTCAGTTGTTATTATTGAACTCTTGTAATTAATCCATAGTTTCCTTTACAGGTATATTGATATTATCCTCATCTTGTACATGTTTTTTATTTCATTCTTTTACCTTTATTGACGTCCTGCTGTTATGTATACATTCCCATGTCTGACTTTTCTCTGATTATATATTTCCCTCCTTTTTACAGGTTTAATCCGTATTCCCTAATTCCGCTCCTGTTATTATCCGTCTTATGGATGTCCTGATGTGCTGTGTTGCCCCTGTTGGGTAGGTTGTCTTATTGTCCTTTGCTGCCTCTCTTTCTTTTCTGTTCCCCTTAACGTACGTATTACAGTCGTCGTTTGGCATGTACTGTCTCCTCTTTTTCTTATTCTTTCTTTCTTCCTTGCTCTCCTCCCTCTTCTTCTGTTTTCCCTCTCTTCATCCTACTGATCTTTTTTTCATCTGTCGTTCATTGAACTTTATACCCCTCTTCCCTATTATTATTTATTGTCCATTTCAACTTTTCTCCATTACAGATTGCACTTCTTATATGTGTTTTGATGTTTTAAGTTCAGGGTTATTTCATGGAATGTGAAAGGTTTTATTAACCCTATTAAGAGACAGAGGATACTCTCTCATCTAGCCTCTTATAACCCTGATTTGGTCCTCCTCCAGGAGACCCACCTTACAGAAACTGAAGCACTAAAATTAAAGCGTGGTTGGGTGGGTACAGTTCTCTTTTCTCCCACTTCGAACAAGAAAAATGGTGTTGTAATTTTATGTCATAAAAACTTCAATGTAAAATTGTATCACAAGAAATTGATGATGAGGGGAGATGGTTGATAGCAAAGTTGTTAATAAATAATGTTTCCTTAACGGTTTTTAATGTATATGGGCCTACGCATCCCGATTCTTCCTTCTGGCCTTTAATTACACAGAAATGCATCCAATTTAAAGATGATTATTTTATATTAGGGGTGATTGCAATCAAGTCGTTGATCCATTCATTGATCGTCAATCTCAAGTTCGCTTTACTCCCCACAAAACTCATAAACATTTTCTTGACACTATATCTCAATCCCATCTTGTTGACTCCTGGAGACTCTTTAATCCTGACACTCTTGACTTCTCTTTCTTTTCTCCACCTCATAACTCTCTTTCTCGCATAGATTATATTTTCCTCTCTCAATCTCTGTCTCAAAATCTGCTATCCTCTTCTATCGAGCCTATTGTTATTTCTGACCATGCTCCAATTATAACTGATCTAGATTTACTTCCACCACGTCCCAGGTCCTCCCGTTGGCGTTTCAATAACTCTCTTCTCCTTGACCCTGTTTTTTCTTCTTCTTTTGCTGCCTTTACCAATGAATTTTTGACCTAAATAGCCCTACTACTTCTTCCCCCATATTCTATGGGATTCTTTTAAAGCCACTGCAAGAGGCTTTATTATAGATTTTGTTTCCAAAAAAAAGAAACGTTTCCTTTTGCAGCATAAAACTACCTTGACGCATATTAAAGACCTGGAGCATAAGTTTTATACTTCATCAACGGACTCAGTTCTTCCAGACTTGATACGCGCCAAATTAACATTTAATAAGACTTCAACCGACAATGCTTCTTCTATTCTTTTACGCAGTAGCGCCCGTTATTATGGTGGCCGGAATAAGGTGGGGAAACTCTTAGCGAATTATTTGAAAGCTCGTAAAGACCGCACTCTAATTGACTCCGTATACTCTCCGGATGGCTCTCTCCTACATAAAGATCAAGACATTCTGGATACGTTTAAAAAGTTTTATATGGATCTCTATACTCCTGAAGCCCCTCCTTCTAGTTCCCTTGTCCAATCCTATCTTGCTACCATTCCACCACCTTCTGCTTCTCACCTTAACCTAACGGATCTTGATACAGATTTAACTCTAGCTGAACTATCCTCTGCCCTAGAGATACTAAAAAAAGGAAAAACTCCTGGACCAGATGGTTTTTCTGTTGAATTTTATTTACATTTTTCTAACTTATTGCTTCCCAAACTTTTAAATCTTTTTCATTTTTTCCATCTTTCTGGGAAGACGGAGGGTACTTTTCAAGAAGCTACTATTTGCCTTATTCACAAGGAGGGGCGAGATCCCCTGTACTGCAAAAACTACCGCCCGATTTCTTTAGTCAATGTTGATTATAAACTCTTTGCCAAAACATTAGCATTGCGTTTGGACCCCCTTATGCCACACTTGGTTGGGAAAGAGCAATGTGGTTTTGTCAAAGGTAGATTAACTTCAGATAACTCTCGCCTCTTCTTTAATGTTTTAAACAAGATCCCCTCCCTTTCCACGTCTCTAGCGGCTATCTCTGTTGATGCTGAAAAAGCATTCGATAGAGTAGATTGGTCCTTCTTATTTGCAGCCCTTAAGTGGCATGGTTTTGGCCCCAAATTGATCTCACTCATCTCTTTATTATATTCTGCTCCTAGAGCATCGGTACTGATTAATGGTTTCGTTTCATCCTATTTTCCTCTTCAACGAGGAGTCCGTCAAGGTTGCCCTCTCTCTCCCCTTCTTTTTGTTCTTACTCTTGAACCCTTTTTAGCTTCAATTCGTAACAATACCTCTATTTCCGGTTTTTCCTACGGGGATCAACATCTAAAATTCTCAGCTTATGCGGATGATATTCTACTCTTTATTTCTAATCCCGAATCCTCTATTCCTTCTCTATTACGTGAATTCACTTCTTTTCTCTTGTCTCTGGCTATAAGATCAATTCTGATAAAACAGAAATACTTCCTCTTACCAAAACTTGTTTTCCTCATTCCTTCTCTTCCACTGGTTTTGGCTGGAATAGCTCCAAAATCAAATACTTAGGTATGTGGGTCTCTAACTCCATCGCTTCTACCGTTAAACTTAATCTGTCAGTATTTTTATCTCGGATTGATAAATTATGCACATCTTGGAACCCTCTTTTTCTTTCATGGTGGGGCCGCTTAGATTCCATCAAGATGATGATTACCCCTATTTTGATTTACGCTCTCTCTATGCTCCCTGTGCATATTCCTGTTTATCATTTTAAACGGATTGACTCTTGTCTTTCTAAATTTCTTTGGAAAAGCAAAAAAGCCAGAATTTCCTTATCCTCTTTACGTAAATCAAAATCTAATGGAGGTGTTAATTTTCCAGATCTCCGCCTATATCACAAATCTTTTTGTCTACGACAAGCCTCAAAGTGGCTCCTTTCTGAATCCTCCCTTTTGCTCCCCTCTGGCTCTCCATTGAACGCACCTTTCTACTGCCTTTTTCTTTTAGGGAGGTTCTTTCCTTCTCTGCAAAAAATTCTTATACATCTCTCCCTCTGTTCAAACATGTTTGCTCTTTACTAAAACCCCTTATTTCCCCAAATCTTATGTCCAGGGATACTTTTCTAGATTCGCCTATTTGGCATAATTCCCGTATTACTATGAATAATAGAACACTATTTTGGAGGGCTTGGAGACTGAAAGGTATAATTTGGGTTAAACAACTTTTTGATGGTGTATCCCCCTTTCCTTTCCTCTATTTCAATCCACTTTTCACTGTCCCCGCTCCTTTCTACACAAATTTTCTACTCTAATGACCGTTATTCTAGATACTTTTTATTCTCTTCCTCTTTCCTCTTCCCCTGCTGTTCCAGATTCTCTTTGCAAATCCTCCTTTTATCTCCTAAGGCCTCTCTTATTTACAAATATTTCTCTGCTCCTAATCCAGAGCGTGCTAAGACTAGGTTGGAACTCTCGTGGGAATCTGACCTGGGATGTGAGTGGAATATTTCCTTTTGGGATCGACTTTGGTCTCGCTCCCTTAAAATCTCTCGTTCTGCTTCTCTTACTCAATCATTGTTCTTTCTATATCATAGACTCTACTTCACTCCTATTTCCCTGGCTCGCTTCTCTCGCTCTTCTGATACTAATTGTTGGTCTTGTGGTTCCTCCAATGCTGATCTTTTACATCTTCTTTTCCTTTGCTCCCCAGTCTCTATTTTTTGGACGAACACTTGGACCTACATTACTCGTATATTCAATATTTCTATTCCTTATTCCATCCCTCTCCTTTTTTCCGGTAGTTTGTCAGATTCTTTAGATCTCTCTCCCTCGCACATGGTCTCTTTGACCTCATGCTTGCTTTGGCTTTTCAACACATTACGCTTAACTGGAAAACACTCAACAAACTCTCTGTCAAACACTGGTGGAACAGTCTCTGTCATTTTCATCGACTTGATATTGCCTTTGCCTCCTCTTGCAAACCAAAGTTTAATAGAGTCCTCTTTTGGTTGCCTCTTACGACTTATTTAGATAATTTAGCGCCTTCACATAATTGTCGTTCAACTATTGCAGATTTCAAACCACCTTGAATGTTCTCTGCTTTTTGATTCCTATATATTATTGGCTTATTATAATTATCGAATTGTTGAATTGTTGTATTATCCGTCATTTTTTCTTATACAATGCAATTATTTATTTATCCCATGTTTATTTGCTTTATCCGTTCTATGAATTTCTCTCTCCCCGCCCTTCCTTCTCCCCCTTCCCTCCCCCTTCTCTTTTATTTCCCCTACAAAACCTATAAAATAGCTTTTCGCTTTTGCTTGTCACATTCCAGTAACTCCATTATTATAATTTTTTATTCTGAATATTTATGCATTGTTGGTTTGCTGTAACTCTGTTAATCTTTCAAATAAAAGCTTTTTTTAAACTCAAAAAAAAAAAAAGGAAGGTTTGGGCCTGGCAAAAGATTTATTTGCCAGTTTGAATTGGTAGTTTAAACTGCACACACAAGCTCTGCAATGGCAGGCCTAGGACATGTTTAAAGTGCTACTTAATTGGGTGGCACAACCAGTGCTACCGGCCCACTAGTAGAATTAAATTTATAGGCGCCGGGCACATGTAGTGCCACTTTACGAGGGGCTTACAAGTAAATTAAATATGCCAATTGGGTATAAGCCAATGTTACCATGTTTTAAGCAGAGAGCACAAGCACTTTAGCGCTGGCTAGAGGTGGTATAGTGTGCAGAGTCCTAAAGCCAACAAAACCAATACAGCAAAAAGCAGGAGGAGGAAGGCAAAATGATTGGGGGTGACCCTGCACAAAGGACCATGTCCAACATTCATTTGACTGTAGTGTACATCAATCACAGAGAACCTCCTTTACTGGGCCCTTCAAAAATGGCAAAACCTTGTAGTGAGATCTGGACAACCACCCAGATGGGATCCTAGGAAAAAGAGGGAACATCTCTTAAGCCAAGCCCACTGACTCTGCTGGTAGCAGACACAAGTTTGCAGAGAAAGGAGCACTTTCAAGGGTTCCCTCATACTGTAGCACTGTTTAGGATTAATATGCTAACATGAAAGGTATCAGAGAGTTCTTTGTCAGGGCCCACTCCTAGTTAGGGTCAAACTCTCAGGTACCTATAAATATCTGACACCTCTTTTGAGTCACGGCACCTTCCCACACACTAGCTTTTGTGTTTTCTTTTAGTTTTTAAATTTTGTTCTGTTTTTAAATTTAAATCTGACAGAATGTTTGGACATCCAATCAGGGGTTTATAAAGTGCAGCTACTCACCTGCGAGGGTCTCAAGGCGCTAAGGGGGGTGGCGACTCCGTAGCGTTTTGGGGTAATTCAAAGAGCCATGTCTTGAGGTCTTTTCTGAATTGGGGCAGTGTGGGGTTCCTGGCTGGTTTGTTTTTTCAGGCCTCCACTTCCACTACAACTGATGCCATGCCTGGATTTTAAATGTTGGGATGTAAGTTGTTTGAAAGGACCACCTTGCAGTTTTTTCCCCAATATAGTTCTTGCACAAAGATTCTGCAAATCACTTTGTATATATTATTTTTCAGTAATTGTACGGGTGAAGTACTCCCATACATATGACTCCTTTAATGCGCTGTTTGTTATCACCGGTGTCCTCAATGGTGAGGCCATCACCAGATGCTGAAGCCGTTGCTGGTTGAACTGTAAACTGCGACCATGTGGTCTTTGATGGCCCTCCAGGTGGCTCTAGCTGTGAAGCCACCACTTCATCCCTTCTAATATAGCCACAATTTAGCAAGAGTAGTGTGATGTTCATCCAACTTTGTTCCAATGATTCCCTTCCCACTTAGGTCATGCACAATGGGGAAGGAGGGGTCGCAGGTCCAGCATTTTTCTAGGCCCTATGCCCGACCAGCTGTGGGAGGTCAGCCCTTGCTGCTTGCGGCTGTGCATAGCAGCGATTGAGACAGGGCCTGCAATCTGCCAAATCTGAGTATGATTCATACCAATGAATGAATTAAATCTAAAAATAAAAATGATTTTAGACTCAGTCAAACGTCAATCCAATCAGTAGTTATCAGCACAATCAGGCAGCTTATGTGTCTGTCCGTAAGTTATATGAAGCTTTAGTCATGGCCACCGTCTAAGTATGTGCTATAAGAAATAATGAGCAGTCACTGCAGTTCACTCTTTCTGATCAATAAAAAATATCAGGTCCATATTGCAACAATGGATAAAAAAATCAGGGGTATTATTTTTGGTCCGTGTGAGAAAAATGCCTTTGGCCAAAGGAACAGTGACCTAATCCTCAGACACATCAAAGCACAGGGGAGTAGCTTAATCAGTAAGATTCGGGCGGTGTGAATCTCAAATTAAAGCAGTGGGCTGCAGGGTGGAGGGGTGAGATGACCAAGATTTGGGATGGACTGTTTCCATGACGAAAAGGGTCAGTACTGATTTGCATTAGGTAAGCCTCTGTCTAGAGTGACACAGTGGGCAAAAAACACTGAGTTGGAATGCTATCCCGAGCGATTGCCACTGATAAGACTATTTGCAAGTATTCATCCCATCAGCATTTGGGTGTTTGATCGGCAGTAGTGAACCTGGAAACCCGAGACTAGTGCAGCTTTCCAAGTCTACTACTTCCAATGTATGTGAACTCTAAAAAGTAGTACATGTGCACTCATTCAAGGAGTAGATCTATGGGTGCAGATTCACTATTTTCTTGGCAAACCCGCCACCCATAAAGGAAACTTACACTTTTGAGCACTTTACACTTTTGAGTAAGTGTACTACTTTTTGGCTATTCACAAAATTGGAGCGTACATTTTCTCTAAAAGTGTAACTTACATGTCTCCCCCAAACTGAAGGGCCTGGGGGTTATTCACAATCTGCATTTTGTAGTATGTTTTTTAGTGCTACAATACTACTATAAAACATACTACAAAGTGCTTTTAGGAAACTTCACTTCTAAAGTACTACAACAAAAAATAGTACTTAGAGTGCAGTTTGTAAATAACATATGTAGTATGTTTGTACTGATATTGTTGTGGTAACAAAATGCAGTTTGTGAATAGCTCCCAGGCCTATCATGTAAACCCTAAAGTAGTCTTGTAAAACCTAAACATGGCCTTTATTCTTATTGTAGATGGAGCAGCATTGTAGTCTATTAAATCGATCATAAGAGGTGCTCTTACAAGCAGGGAAGCTAACATTGATTCCACTTATCTGGTTTCACATTTTGAACTCCAGCCACCAGATATACAACTCTCTCTCTGTGTCCTGTTTTACATCAAAGGTCACTGTTTTGTCTTTTATTCTTGATCCTCCATAAAAAAAGCGACACAGACACAGCAGACCCAACTCAGGAGTCCCTGCCCCAACTACCAGGCCTAGCTAGAATGCATTTATTTGGGGGTGTCACACCCCAAACACCACCAGCCACGGCCTGTGCAGGTAAGAGCGGCAGGGCCGTGTGTGGGGGGATTTCGACAGACGACCATGAGGGAAAATTAAATAAATAATTAATTTTCCCTCGTGGTTGTCTGTCGAAATACCCCCCACCCGGCCCCACCGCTCTTACCTGCATGGGCCGCGGCTGAACACCACATTCCCCCCTGAAGCTACGCCCCTGCCAAAGCAAACCCGCTTGGTTCATTCCACCTTGCGCTCATTTGCACGCTTTTGGGGAATGGAAAGTTAGAGGTCAAGGCACTGGAATTAAGGCCTAATATGGTGCAACCAGTACGTCAGAAGAGCATGTTTCCAGCCTGTGGAGGCTAAGCGGAGCTTGGAAGCCTCGTTCAAGCGGCGTGCGGTCAGCCACTGGAGATTCTGGCCTGTGCCAGCTGGCATCTGCTCCAGACATGGAAAAGATAAGTACATTTTAACAACCTCTGGAGCGTTCTCAAGGGCCCTGCTGAAAGAAGACAGGCAGAGGACCAGCCTCTGCACTCTTTTATTCACTTCCTTTTGTTTTCTTTTTAAGATGACCTTAACTGTAAAACGTTAAAGGTAATTAGGCAGAACTTACAGTAAAGACATTGTCAAGTAGCCAGTTTCCTCTTCCTGATTAAAACCACAAACATTTGCTTCCCTTCTAATCGTGTGGCTACAAGCTGCATACATTGGGGATGTATTCTATCTACACATCACAACGCATTGCATTGGCCTTCATTCGAAAAGTCCCCTTTTTTGCTGGAATCCTTTCCCAGTCCTTTGTGAAATGCTCAGTTGCACCTGTGTTTTCTTCAGCTTGTCTTTATGTGAGTGAAGTTACTGGGATGGGTTTCAAAAGCAGTCTTAGAAACTGTTTTCATTCTATCCACATCTTACTCTCAACAAGTGAAGGTGGCAAGCCAGCCCAACCATAGCTAGTTGGACAAGGGAAGGAGGGGCCTTTCTCCATGAACACCTCCTTGAAACAGATGGGGGAAAATGGTGTATCTGCAGCACATATAACCAAAGATGAAGATTAAATCTGGGTCTCCAAAGGTCCCTCTCCAGTGCCCATTTGGAAACTGTTAGCTCTAGTAGTGTTGATACAATTGTGACTTTATTTAATACCTCTGCTACACAGGGGGTCCCTAGAATTTGGGAAAAGGGGTGGTACTCCCACAAAATAATTGCTCTCTTGATTCTGAGACGGTCTGTAGATGCTGATCTATTTGGCCACTTCCCGGTCAGGATAAAGCTTTAGAGAAGCCTCTAGCTACACAACTAACAACCTATCTAGAGAATGTAAAGATTCTGGATGAATAGCATCTGGGATCAATCATCCGGATGCATGGTAGATGAGCTTGAGCTGCTGGGAAGCTGGGATCAAGATTCTGGATGTTTGACAGCTCGGCTCGAGCTTCTGTGTAATTCGCAGTTGGAATCGAGCTTTCGGATGCATGATAGCTGGGATCGAGGTTCTGGATGCATGGCAGCTGGGGTTGAGCTTCTGGATGAATGGCATCTGGGATCGAACGTCTGGATTCATGCTAGATGGGATTGAGCTTCTGGATGCTGGGAAGCTGGGATCGATATTCTGGATGTTTGACAGCTGGCATTGAGCTTCTGGATGCATGGCAGCTGGGATCAAGCTTCTTGATGCATGGTAGCTGGGTTCGAGGTTCTGGATGCTTGGCAGCTGAGGTTGAGCTTCTGGATGAATGGCATCTGGGATCGATCTTCTGGATGCATGATAGTTGGGATGGAGCTACTGGATGCATGACAGTTGAGATGGAGCTTCTGGATACATGGCGGCTGGGATCGAGCTTCTGGATGCATGGCAGCTGCGATCGAAGCTTCTAGCTGCACAGCAGCTGGGATCAAGCTTCTGACTGCATGGCAGCTGGGATTGAGGTTCTGGATGCATAGCAGCTGGGTTTGGTTGTATGACGGAACAGCCCAGGGAAATACATCCCAAGCCTTTACAACATATTTTTTGTCCCACATTTTTTAGAATGCATATGCTTTTACAACGCATGGCATTACCACGCATTATTTATATGTATTTATATATATAAAAAAAATATTTGTGGTGGGAGACCCCACCACACTTGCCACTTACCTTGAATGCATGTTAAAGGCATTCGTTGTAAAGTCATATATACGTGGTAAAAACATGCATGGTAACAAATGCATGGTAAAGGCACAACGTGGTAAAAACCTTATTGTAAAGGCTGTTTCCCCTGGGTTCAAGCTTCTGGATGCATGACAGCTGTGATCGAGCTTCTGAATGAATGGCATCTGGGATCGATCTTCTGGATACATGGTAGATGGGATCGAGCTTCTGGATGTATGACAGCTGAGATCGAGCTTCGGGATGCATGGCGGATAGGATTGAGCTTCTGGATGCCCGGCAGCTAGGATCGAGGCTCTGGATGCACGCCAGTTGGAATCCCATCCAAGAAGAGAAATGGAGACCATTTTCACTCGGGCATCTTAGGAACTTCGGGCCATCATGGATGAGACGAACACAGCAGGAGTAGTCTGAAGCCTTCGACCCTGTGCACTCTTCCTTTCTTCTCCACCGGTTTAAGCAATTGGGCTAAAGTTGGTTGTCTTGCAATGGTTCTCTTCTTTTTTTCCGGGGATCATCGCAGTGCATCAGCAGTTGGCTCTTTAAATCAAATGATGGATCCCTAACCACTTTTTCAATGTTTATATGAGCAAAACTTTTTTTAGATCTCCCAGATTCCCTGCCTGAATTGTCTGACACACAAGGTTGGATTCGTTTTTTCTGGCAGAGAGAATATGAGCTGCAGGGACTGGGGGAGAATTTTAACCAGCATTTCTGAGTTATGGTTCTTCTTGTCTCTTTCACAGTAACTGATGGTTATGCGGGGTGCTCTCTGACATACCAGGTCAGTGAGTTGGCAAGGTAAAGAATGGTGAGCTGTCCAAATGAGAGGAATTTGTTGACCCACTGCAACAAATTTACTAGTGCAAAAGATCAGCTCTAGCAGGTAATCCCCTGTGTGTGTAGGTAGTTTTGATAAGAAGTAGAAGATTGCACGCGTCTACATTGTTTTTAATGGTCACCTGAAACCTCGTATGCACTGTCACTTTTTAGGTTTCGCGTGAAACAGTGCATGTTATGTCACTTGCAAGGCATTTTGTTAGCTTACAGAGGGCTTTATTGCACTGCTTACCATGGGTTGGCTTCTTCGTCACTCTCATTTGCTTGCTTCTCTTAGTTCAGCGCGTGCTGGCTTCTTTTCTTGTCTTTGTTCAGCCAGTGGAGCATGGCCCAAATATTTGTGTCCCTCCACTGCTCGTGTTTTGATAGCTACTTTTATCTTTTTGTTGAAGCACTCCATAAGAGTGCATGTGTTTGCAGGCTGTCTCCTTCATGTGCTTCTCTACCCTTCCTCCGTGTCGCTCTCTATTACCTGTGTGCTTTTGTCCCCCTCCTTATTGATGTTTGCCCCTCAAACACTCCTTGCAGTTGCTTGCCCACTCCCGCCTTCTGTGTTGTTGTTTGCCCCCTAACGCCCTTGTGTTGTTACTTGCCACCTTCTGTCCCTGTGTTGTTGCTTGCCCCTCACACCCTCTCTCCCCTTCTGTGTTGTTGCCTGCCACCCTCAAACTATCTCCGTCCTCCATGTTGTTGCTTGTACCTTTATGCCTTCTCCAGGATTTTGTGCTATTGCTTGCTTCCTCCCGCTGTCCATGTTGCCCATCCACCCGCCCACAATAACAAAAAAGAGCTATCATACTTCCAGCGCTGTCCGTGTCATAGTGGTTTTTAAAAAACTTTCAGACCAGGGGCCGTTTAATGGAATGCGACGCATTTTCCTTGTTAGTGCCGGGCACACCTTTCAAAAGGTACGCTCGGCGCTAACAAGGAGAGTGCGCCGTATTACATTGAATGCCCTGCCCCCAGGGCAGCCATGAACCTTTATTTATTTATTTATTTAAGGAGTTTTATATAGCGCTAGCTGGACCCGAGGGTATCAGAGCGCTTCACAGCAAGTAGCTTATGTGCAAATAGGCAATACAGAGAATATAGAAGAACATAGGGGTTCGTGCCGGATAAGGATCAAACAAGGGAGTGATCGAACAGAAGGAGCATGGAGGGTGCAGGTCAAGCTAGCATTGCATGCACATATAAACCACAAATGTTACATGACTATATAAGTAACAAATACAATAGATATATCAGTAAAAAAGCTTCTATAACGTCAGAGCATATTACAGTTCTGTCACATTACACAGGAAAATATATGCAGAGTGTCCTGGAAAGTGACTTGGTTATGGAAATAATAATCCACATTCCTTAAGTCGAGTATCCAAAAGGTTTTCTTGATCAAGCAATGCGAGTATCCAAAAAGTTTTCTTGATCAGAGTCAGTGTCACCGGTCACATAGTTGAAGTTAGGTGGAATGCCGGCTAAGGTACTTCCTTGGCTTCTAACGGTTTGCTCGAAAGCGGTCAAGGAGGAGGACTTTGAGCAGGTTTTTGAATTTTGGAAACGAGGGGATCGTTCTGATGTGGGGGGGGATGGAATTCCAGATTTTGGGGGCGTTTCCAGCAAACGATTTGGCCGCAGTTTTTTGTTTGCGAGTTTTCAGCGGGATGAGTAGCAGAGTGTTTGAGCTCCTGAGGTTCCTGGACTGGCCGGCCCTTTTGAGTTTGGCGGCTAGGTATTCCGGTTTGCCTGTGTGCAGGGCTTTGTGCGTGAGGCAGGCTGTTCTGAAGCTGGCTCGCAGCTCAATTGGGAGCCATTTAAGTTCTCTGAGTGCAGGGGAGATGTGTTCGAATTTCTTAGTCCCGGTGACCATTCTGGCTGCTGCATTAAAGGTTGTTTTCAGGGGGGCGAGGTGTGATTTTGCTGTACCGGTCAGGGCTGCAATCCCATAATCGATTCTGGAGAGCACCAGTGCTTGGGTGGCTTGCTGCAGGTCCTTGGGCGGGAGGAAGGGTTTTATTTTGTACAGTAATTTCAAGTTGAGAAAGGAACTTCTAGCGGATCTTGTAATGTGTTTTTTCATGTCCAGTTTCGGGTCTAGGGTGATGCCTAGAGATTTTACCGAATCCGCCAGGATGAGGTTACCCTTGAGGGCGTCAATAGCTTTGAGCCATTCTGTAATTTGGGGGTTTTCGTCTTTGTTGGAAATGAGGAGTATTTCCGTTTTCTCTTGATTGAGTTTCAGGTGATTACTTGAGAGCCAATGTTGAACCTCTCTAAGCGTGGCGTTGAGTCTCTGGATGTCATCAATGGAGGAGGTTTCCAGATATAGCTGCGTGTCATCAGTATATAAGTGGATAGGGATGTTGGATTTCCTGAGTAGAGTGGTAAGGGGTTCTATGTAAATGTTGAAAAGCTGAGGGGAGAGCACTGACCCATGTGGAACACCCCTGTTGACGGGGTGGATGTCGGACTCGAAATTTTTAATTTTTATTCTTTGTGAGCGGTTGTGGAGAAAGGAAGAGAACCATTGGAGGACCGTCTCTTCTAGACCAGCCCTTTCTTGTAGAACCTTGATGAGAAGCTTGTGATCGACTGTATCGAATGCAGCCGATAGGTCCAGGAGGATGAGAAGGCAGCATTGGTCTGAGTCGAGTGACTTGTGCAGGTCGTCTATGACATTGAGGATTGCGGTTTCAGTGCTGCAGCCTTTTCTGAAGCCCGATTGATGGGGATCTAGAAAGTTGATGTTGTCCAAGTGTTGGGTCAGTTGAGGAAGTACACATCTTTCCAGGATTTTGGACAGAAGCGGTAAGTTCGAGACAGGTCTAAAGTTGTTCAGATCCTCAGTGTCTAGTCCTGGCTTTTTCAGCAGTGGTGTGACTTGACCAACTTTGAGGCAGTCTGGTACGACTCCTGATCTCAGTGAGCTGTTAATGATCTTGCACCATAGCGGGGCTAGGACGAGCTTCAAGTCCTTGGTCAGTTGAGGGGGTATCTGATCAAGGGCGTGGGATGAGGGTTTAGCGTTGGAGATTAGTTTGACTATTTCTGCTTCCTGAATGGGAATGAAGGAGGACCAGTGATTTGGGGGTTCAAGGAATCGCTATCGTTGGTTTCAGACGCCTGGATCTCGTTGGAGGGGATGAGATTGGAGCCAAGTGAGAGATCGATCTTGGCGATTTTGTCATTGAAAAAGATGGCGAAGTTGTCGCATCGTTCTTTAGATGCCTGAGTTGAGGAGGTCGCTGGCTTAGAGGTTTGTTTCCTGATGATATTGAAGAGCTCTTTGGGTCTGTTTTTTGCGTTGTCTAGCGCAGAGCAGAAGAAAGAAGTCTTTTTGTTCTTAATGTGCTTTTTGTAGTTCCTGCGGGCTGCTTGGAGTTGATCACGATGGAGGGCGGTGGGATTGTTCCTCCAGATTCTTTCTAAGGCTCTTAGATGTCTTCTTTCTTCGTTGGTGTCGGTGGTGAACCATGATCTGGATGGAATGCTCCTGGGTTTCTTTAGTATCAGAGGGGCAAGTTGGTCCAGGGTGAGTGTCATGTTCGAGTTGTAGAGAGAGGTGAGTTCGATAGTTGGGAGGTGATCAGTGATGTTGGGGAGGAGCGCGCTTATTCTTTCTTCTAGATCCGCTCGAGGGATCTGAGCTGTGTTCCTAATCCATTTGGGGGGTCCTGCAAGGGGTGTTGAGTTAGGACCGTTTGGTTGATGTGAAAAAGGATGATGTGATGGTCGGACCAGTCTACGGGAAGGATGTGGTCGATGGTGATTGCATTGCTTTCGGCAATAATTGCGTCGAGGGTTGCTCCTCTGTGGTGTGTTTCTTCTGAGCAGTGTTGGGTCAGGTTGTTTTCTAGTAGGAGGTTGTTTAGGGTTTGAATAAGCGGGTTTTTTGTTTCGTTCCATCTTAGATTAAGGTCGCCAAGAATTATGTTGTTTGAGTTTCCGAGTGAGCAATGGGCAATCAAGTCAGAGAGGTGTTCCCCGAATTCGGAGGAGTTGCCTGGAGGGTGATACAGGAAGTGGCAGAGAGATGGCCTGTTATCGTTTGTCTTGATGTTGACTGAGAGACATTCAAAGGAGCTATACAGGCAGGAGGCAGTTTCCGTGATGGAAATGCTATTCTTGTGAATGATTGCTATGCCCCCTCCTCTTTGCACTTTCCTGTCTTTGTTGATCATTGTGAATCCAGGAGGCACCAGCATGTCCATGCTGGGGTAGGAGAGATTGTTGAGCCAGGTCTCCGTGATGAATGCTATGTCTATATCATGGGAGAGGATGGCTTCTGCTAGTTCGGTTGCATGTTTAGAGGCCGATCTGCAGTTTAGGAGCATGCAGTTAATGGGGGACCCTTCGTTGCTTGGATTCTTAGTAGATGGGGCCCTAGGTAGAGAAGTTAGGTGAGCTGGGGGTCTAGGGTCTCTCGATGGAAGGTGTTCTCTTCCGACTCCCGTAATTACTTGGATCATGGATTTCGGGGAGGGATTAGAGGGAGAGTCGTAGGTTGAGGCTAGGTATGCCGCTTCCCGGGAGGAAAGTGCGGCTTTTGCTCTTCTGGGTCTCTCAGAGCGATTCTCAGTACCCGTTCTGTTGTTCGATGGCCAGGACCTGGGGGGCAGGGGGTCCACTGGGGGCGGTGCCGTGGCACACCCGGGTTGGGTGAGATTTGGCGGTGAGGTGGGGTGCTGAGTGGGCTTTCGGATCGTGACCAGGTTGGATAAAGTTTCGTTCAGGCCTCGGATCAGGATTTCAAGCTGGGTTTCTAGGAGGATGAGGCGATGCGTCATGTTATCCAAGGTGTAAGGGGGGTGCCTGGGGCAGTATTGCCAGAGGGGGAGGGGGTGGGTCCCAGTCATAGTGGCTGTTGGGGAGGAGCTGCCTTGTTTGTCTCTGGGAGGGATCATGGGCAGGAGGAGTGTTGGCTCATAACGAGGATTCAGCCTCGTGTGGCCTGGGGGCGGGATGGAGCTGTAGGGAGACTGAGCTTGGGAGTAATGCTCATTCCTGGTTGGCTGGTTGGGGTGAGAGAGAAGGCAGGGGTGGGAGGGTCGTCCGCCAGGGGGATGGGATCGTTATTAGGAGGAGCATAGTTGCGGGAGGTGACTCGAGGGGGTGGGGAGGAGGTTTTCGAAGAGGACGCGAGAGGGGTCTGGCACCTCACCTGACGTGGAGGGCTCACTGGGGGAAGAGAGGGGTCAGGCCGGGTCGGGTAGTGTGCAAGGGTGCCTTTTTTAGCGAGGGAAGAGGGAGTCGAAAACCTCGAGGTTATCGTTCTTAGCCTGTATCAGGACTGTGCCATTCGAGTAGATGGTTATGGAGATGTTGCCGTTCAGCATCTGGTGGTTCGGGAGAGAGGTCGTCAGTTTGCGGCTATGGGATGTGATGGTAGTTTTGGAGATGTGGAGATGTGTGTTGAGGATGGTGATCCAATTGTCGGGTCTTTCAGTGTGGAAGATGAGATCCATTTTTATCTGCCCTTTGGAGGAGCAGTGGAAGGTGTCCACGATTAGTGTTTCGGGTGCTGTCTGATCAGTCTATGTTTGAAGTGTCTCTTCGCTTTACTTGTGAGGTTGGAGGGGAAAGTAATCGCGAAGGAGTTCGGCCCGTGGGGTTTCAGGTACTTCGGTGTTCTTGGGGTGGCAACCATTAGCGTGGCCGGGGGCATTGTGAATGGGTTCGGAGGGAGGCGGGATCCCTCAGGGGTGTAGTAGCAGTGTTGTCAGAGAGTGCTTTCTGGTCGGGTAGGGGGGTTGGGGAGCTCGAGGAATTGACTTCCCGGGAGGGAGGGTCCAGTGGTGAGGGGGCGTGCGGCTTGGGGCTTCTCTAGGACCAGGTTTGAGAGTCTGTGCTGGACTGGTATATTGGGAAGGGGGCCTGTATCGTTAAGGGTACTCTCTATAGGTGGCAGGGTACTCTCTATAGGTGGCAGGGACACCTTTGCAGAGATGCGACGGTGGTTCAGAGATTGGGTCCCGGGTGGGCTTTTTAGGGGACGGGCGTCTGGAGGCTGCCTACACTAACCTGTGAGTCCTTGGGAGCATTGGAGGGGCGTTGGTTCGAGACCCTCTTGTGGCCGGCCCTTGTTTAGTCCCTGGTGGCCATTTTGGGGACAGGCACCTGGAGGCTGCCTGCACTGACCTGAGAGTCCTTGTTGCGATGTCCGGAGCGTTGGAGGGGCATTGGATCAAGACCCTCTTGCGGCCGGTCTTTGTTTAGTTTAGATTTGGTGAGATCTCCTGGCTCCCAAAAGAAATCAGGAAAGATCGGTGAATTCAGCCTGGGGCGGCCATCTTAGTGTCAGGCACTATAGTGCACTCAGGGTAGCCCTCGCAGGGTCGCTTCAGTCCTGTGCTTGTGTGCCCTGGGGAGCGGGAGCAATCAACTTGCAGAGACTAAGTACGGTCTGTGTAGTAATTCTGTCCTTGCTGGTGGAAGAATTGTATTTTTATTTATTTATTTTTTCTTTTTTTTTCCTAATGGTCTTGAGAGTGGCGGCCATTACGGGGTCAGGCACAGTGAGATCCTGCTGTGTTGAGACTCGGGGCTCAACTCCCGCTTCGGGACCGCCTATTTACTGTTAGGGGTCGGGCATGTCCAGCCTTACTGTGGTAGGGTGAATCAGGGCCTCATGGGGTCTTCGTGCAGCCTTAGTAGTCTGGGTTCATGGCGGCCATTACGGGGTCAGGCAGCGTGAGCTCGTAAAGTGTTGAGGCCCGGGGCTCCGCTCCCGCCTCGGGACAACCTAGCCACCGTCGAGGCTTAAAACTGACCCGCCTCACTGTGGTCGGGAGGATCCAGGCTTCGAGGGGTCCTCGTATGGCCCTACTGCTGAGCGATTTCGCTGGTGTCTTAGCGCCTGGCGGCCATTACACAGTCAGGCGTAGTTGCCTGCGGTGGCTGTGCATCGGAGCTTCCGTTCCGGCTCTGGCATACCTCTCCGTCTGGCCCCCGGGATTCAGCGGGTTAGGAACGGATGTCGCCGAGGGTCGCCTCGCTGGCGCAGGAGCTCCGATGATGGAGACTTGGAGACCTGAAGCGTGGGTCCCTCTCGCTTTAAGTGTGGATCCCTCTCGTCCCTGGAGCTGCGTCGTGGACCTGAGCTTCCTCGTCCTAAGTTGGCCCGGTGAGCAGGTCAGTCGCACATCTCTTCAGGGGGGGCTGGAGGAGCTTGAGCCGGTAGGGATTTACACTACTAGTGATCCCGGACCCTGGAGCTCAGTCCTGCAGCGCCTTCCTTGCGGCCATCTTTATAAACGCATTGTGCTGTGCTGCCTGTGCTGCCCTGGGGGCAGCGCATACAAGTGAAATACAGAGCAGCTTTGAAGCAGCCACTCCGTGTTTCACTGTTCAGGGGCAACCCGCCTGCATTTTTATGGGGGATTAGAGATCCCCTTGCAGACGGGAGCAGGGAGTGACTGCACCCGCCTGCAAGGGGATGTCTGGGGGTCCATAGGACCCTCTTTCCTCCTAACAGCTTCTTTGCCTCTATGCCAGTGTTGGTAATATTATTTTAAACAACAAGGGAACCGAAAGGGCAATACGCAAGGGACCTTCGGTATTAGAACTATTTCAAAAGACAATGGTCCCTAAACAGTTACAAATTAAGGCAAAAAGTAAACATATACTAAATAGACTATATGTTCTTTGTCCAGCCGGACAGATATTTAATATTTTAAATACGTACATAGAAAAATTACATATACAATTACAAGTGGGACACAACCAGCGTCCAACTCAAAACCATAGACAGACAACATAAGGGTGGGGAAGATTTTCAGGCAAGGGGAATGTGTCTGTAAATCATGAAATTAACAAAATTAACAGACTTCAATCACATAGTGATACCATTGCACAATAAATTCACAATATTTGCATGCATATGGTATATAGGGTGTCGACGACGTTTCGATCCCTAAGGGGAAATCATGGGATCATCTTCAGGACATAAGAATTTAGCATGCCTGTATACGAGAAATTCTAGACATTATATCCATGTCAGAATCAGCACAAGGTATTGCGGCACATGTTCTGGTAGCAAGCCGAGAACCGGAATTGTACGACCTGATTAGGTGTCCGTGGCGGGAAGAGTTAACCGTCCCGGAGGGGTTCGGGGAAGGGTCAAGTGTGGTGATCCACTTGGCGGGAGAAATTACCGTCCCGAAAGACCGAGTACGATCCATAAAGCGCGGTGCCGTTTGGTGAGTCAGTGCTCGATGTGAAGTGAGCCGGCAGTTCAGGTTTACATCAGCAACTATAGTAGTCACGTGATCATGGTCATGTGATAGTCTAAGGATAGCAACAGAGAGCAGGGGGAATGATAGCGGCCATCTTAGTCTAGTGTTAGAGTACACCAAAAGGATAGAATAGAAGTTCAGACAGCGGAGCTAGAAACCAGTATCTAATGCGACCGAAGAATTTAAAATCAAGCCAATGAAAGTGCACATGTTAGAATTAAAAAACTGCATCATTAAGAAATATTTACATGAATCACAGAAGCAGTTACATTACTATATAATTACATTTACAATTCCACAGAAGGAGCGTTGTATAAATGAGTGAAGGACAGAAGCAGTTACATTACGATACATTTACAATTTCACAGCAGGGACGTCCAGTCCTCGAGGCGATTTAAACCATTGCGGATACTGTTAGTTTTTAGTTTCCATTTTAGTTCCTCTTTATTCAGCAGTTGGTTAATGTCAGCCCCTCTAGGGGAGGTCGGATTGCAGTAATAATAGTCCATTTGAAGTCAGTTTCAGTGTGCCCAGATGCCATAAAATGGTCCACCAATGGAGCGTTCATGGTCTTGCACCGGATTCTGCTTCGATGTTGGCAGATCCGTAGTCTAGCCTTTTGTGAGGTCTGGCCAACATATATTTTCATGCATGGGCAAAATATCGCATAAATAACATTAGTAGTGTTACAATTTGTAAAGTGTCTCCTTTCAAACCGTATTTGTTCATATACAAACTCTTTACCCTCAATGGTGATGTCACAAACACTACATTCACCGCATTTGGCATGGCCAGCAAGGCGTGGGAGTCCCCATAAGTCATTCAAAGTGCCCTTCTGTTCAGTGGATGGAAGGGCAGCCCGTACTCAGATGATCTTTAATATTTTTAGTTTTTTTGAAGGCAAAAATGGGGCGTTCAAGATTTAATACACCCGCATTTATAACCTTCCAATGTTTCATTACACTTTTGCGTATGGCATGGGACACAGGTGAAAAGGTTGTGACACAGACCAGTCGTTCCTGTGGTTTCTTGGCTTTTGGTTCGAGCAAAACATCTCTCGGGCAGTACCAAGCCCTTTTCAATGAGCGACGAACCAGTTTACGTGGATAACCTCGGTTACATAGCTTGTCACTTAAAGTTCTTGCCTCATTAAAGTAATCAATCTTATGATAACAATTCCTTCTTATACGAAGGAACTGAGAGTAAGGCAGTGAGTCGCGGAGGGCGCGCGGGTGGTGACTCTTGTAGCTAAGCAGAGTGTTACGCTCAGTGGGTTTTCTATACAGACTGGTTATCAATTGCCCTTCCTGGTGTTGAATTTTCAAATCGAGAAAGGGAATGGTGTGCTTGCTATCCGATAAGGTGAATTTGAGTCCACTGCAGTTATTATTAAGCCAATGAAGCAATTGCAACAATGATTCGTGTGAATCATTCCAGATCATGAATATGTCATCTATATACCGCTTCCACAGGGCAATGCCACTGTGGAAGGGGTTAGCTGAATTGAGGATGCATCTTGTTTCCAGATCGTCCATATACAGAATCGCTAAGTTTGGAGCAAAAACTGCTCCCATTGATGTACCTCTGACTTGGCCATAATATTGGTCATTAAAAAGAAAGAAATTCTTGGTCAGACAGATCTCAAGAAGTTGTAGTATAAACAATGTGGGTACAGCATGTGGACGTGGACGTTTGTCCAGAACTCGTTCAATGACCAGCATTGAGTCAATCTGAGGGATATTGGTGTAAGTGACTCCACATCCAGTGTACAAAGTGTGCTGGATGTGGGGTCAAATGGGTATTCCTCAATAAGATTAATCATGGCCATGCTGTCACGTATGTAACATTCAGTAGAGGGCACAAATTCTTTAATGAAATGGTCAATATATTGGCCCAAAGGTTCCAGAATGGATCCGCACCCTGAAACAATGGGACGGCCCGGAGGTGTTTCTACATTTTTGTGAATTTTGGGCAAGGTGTATATCACAGGTGTTCTGGGTGATTTGATATTCAGGAATAGGTGTTCTTTTTTGCTGAGGAATCCAGCCTCTAAACCTTCATTAGTGACTTGGACGATTAATTTCTGTATTTCTTTGGTAGGGTTGCAGGGGAGCCTACAGTAGTGATCAGTGTTATTAAGTTGTCTAAGTATCTCATTCTTGTATTTTTCTGTGTCCTGAATGACAATACCACCCCCCTTGTCAGCAGGTTTAATGACTAGGGTACTATTCGCTTTCAGTGTGGAAAGAGCTTTCTTCTCGTTAAGCGAGATATTGTAGGGTATGAAGGTTCTTTGACCCTCCAAGGTTGCCACATCATTGAGAACCAATTTCTCGAAGGTGAGGATTTTGCCAGGGACCATGCCTGCTGCTGGCGAAAAGATGGAAGGTGGTCTAAAAGGAGTATTAGTATTCCTAACTGGTAAGGGGTTAAGAAGAAAATAGCTATGAAGTCTTATTTTCCTAAAGAACCTAAGAAGTTCAGTTTGTACATCAAGGAAATTTGGTCGAACAGTGGGTACAAATGAGAGGCCCTTATTTAGTAAGGATTGTTCATATATTGAAAGTTGGTAATCAGTGAGGTTAAAAATTGGGAGTATCGGATCATTAGATGTACTCGCAGTTAGTGTGGGAGAAAATGCAGGATTAGTTACCATTGGTAGTGTTGGCGGCGTGTGAACCGTTCGCCCGGAGGGTTTGGCCATCGTTGTGGTTGTTTCCTTTCCCTTTCTTCTGGGGCTCTGATTGGCCTCTGCCTAAAAAGTGTTCCTATGTGAGGTGCTGGGGCCGTCACCCTGATCAGAGTTGTCCGATGATTCTGCTGAGGTATCTGAGAATCCTACCAAATTTTGGCGCCTATTAAAGCGACCCCAGGGTCTCTGGTTTTGTGGGGCGCTATAAGATCTATTTGTGTAATAGTCTTTAGTCAAATAGGGATACGCTCGTTCCTGTGTGAAAGCTTTAATGTCCTTCCTCACTTTGTTGGATTTTTATTTTGTTCCAGTCTATGGAATTCGTCTATCGTCTTTTGAACTTCCTCAAGAAGTTTCTTGCCCTCACTGGTACCGTTCTTGTCTTTGATTTGTTGTTCTAGGTCCAGTATCTCAATGTTAACTTTTGTGAGTTCTTCCGTAGCTATGTCAATTCCTAACACCATTCAGTGTCTTGAACATGTGGTGCTAATATAACTGAACCCAGTGGTGTATTTTGGAATATTAGTAAATACCCCCGGGATATTGCGAACTTGTAACCCTACCGGGATTATATTGGCTTTTAAGTATTCGGTCAGTAAGCGTATCATAAACTGTAATCTCACTTCTTTCTTTTTACATTTCTCTAGTAGTTCACCTAAAGAGGTGCCCTGGTCTCCTGGTGTGTCTGTGGAATCTGAGAGCAAGGATGGGCCCTCCAAGATTTTTTGAATATAGTCAAGAGAGTACAATGGGGTGTGGTCTGACATGCCCAAGGGAAAATGTGCTGGGTATTTGGAAGAAGAAGGGAAGGGAGGAGGGGCAGGGGAGACCCACTTACAGAAAAGTGGTAGGGGTGCAACCCTTGCAATCAACTGATTGCGCTACATACTATTTTAAACAACAAGGGAACCGAAAGGGCAATACGCAAGGGACCTTCGGTATTAGAACTATTTCAAAAGACAATGGTCCCTAAACAGTTACAAATTAAGGCAAAAGTAAACATATACTAAATAGACTATATGTTCTTTGTCCAGCCGGACAGATATTTAATATTTTAAATACGTGCATAGAAAAATTACATATACAATTACAAGTGGGACACAACCAGCGTCCAACTCAAAACCATAGACAGACAACATAAGGGTGGGGAAGATTTTCAGGCAAGGGGAATGTGTCTGTAAATCATGAAATTAACAAAATTAACAGACTTCAATCACATAGTGATACCATTGCACAATAAATTCACAATATTTGCATGCATATGGTATATAGGTTGTCGACGACCTTTCGATCCCTAAGGGGAAATCATGGGATCATCTTCAGGACATAAGAATTTAGCATGCCTGTATACGAGAAATTCTAGACATTATATCCATGTCAGAATCAGCACAAGGTATTGCGGCACATGTTCTGGTAGCAAGCCGAGAACCGGAATTGTACGACCTGATTAGGTGTCCGTGGCGGGAAGAGTTAACCGTCCCGGAGGGGTTCGGGGAAGGGTCAAGTGTGGTGATCCACTTGGCGGGAGAAATTACCGTCCCGAAAGACCGAGTACGATCCATAAAGCGCGGTGCCGTTTGGTGAGTCAGTGCTCGATGTGAAGTGAGCCGGCAGTTCAGGTTTACATCAGCAACTATAGTAGTCACGTGATCATGGTCATGTGATAGTCTAAGGATAGGAACAGAGAGCAGGGGGAATGATAGCGGCCATCTTAGTCTAGTGTTAGAGTACACCAAAAGGATAGAATAGAAGTTCAGACAGCAGAGCTAGAAACCAGTATCTAATGCGACCGAAGAATTTAAAATCAAGCCAATGAAAGTGCACATGTTAGAATTAAAAAATTGCATCATTAAGAAATATTTACATGAATCACAGAAGCAGTTACATTACAATATAATTACATTTACAATTCCACAGAAGGAGCGTTGTATAAATGAGTGAAGGACAGAAGCAGTTACATTACGATACATTTACAGTTTCACAGCAGGGACGTCCAGTCCTCGAGGCGATTTAAACCATTGCGGATACTGTTAGTTTTTAGTATCCATTTTAGTTCTTCTTTATTCAGCAGTTGGTTAATGTCAGCCCCTCTAGGGGAGGTCGGATTGCAGTAATAATAGTCCATTTGAAGTCAGTTTCAGTGTGCCCAGATGCCATAAAATGGTCCACCAATGGAGCGTTCATGGTCTTGCACCGGATTCTGCTTCGATGTTGGCAGATCCGTAGTCTAGCCTTTTGTGAGGTCTGGCCAACATATATTTTCATGCATGGGCAAAATATCGCATAAATAACATCAGTAGTGTTACAATTTGTAAAGTGTCTCCTTTCAAACCGTATTTGTTCATATACAAACTCTTTACCCTCAATGGTGATGTCACAAACACTACATTCACCGCATTTGGCATGGCCAGCAAGGCGTGGGAGTCCCCATAAGTCATTCAAAGTGCCCTTCTGTTCAGTGGATGGAAGGGCAGCCCGTACCAGATGATCTTTAATATTTTTTGCTTTTTTGAAGGCAAAAATGGGGCGTTCAAGATTTAATACACCCGCATTTATAACCTTCCAATGTTTCATTACACTTTTGCGAATGGCATGGGACACAGGTGAAAAGGTTGTGACACAGACCAGTCGGTCCTGTGGTTTCTTGGCTTTTGGTTCGAGCAAAACATCTCTCGGGCAGTACCAAGCCCTTTTCAATGAGCGACGAACCAGTTTACGTGGATAACCTCGGTTACATAGCTTGTCACTTAACATCACCATTGAGGGTAAAGAGTTTGTATATGAACAAATACGGTTTGAAAGGAGACACTTTACAAATTGTAACACTACTAATGTTATTTATGCAATATTTTGCCCATGCATGAAAATATATGTTGGCCAGACCTCACAAAAGGCTAGACTACGGATCTGCCAACATCGAAGCAGAATCCGGTGCAAGACCATGAACGCTCCATTGGTGGACCATTTTATGGCATCTGGGCACACTGAAACTGACTTCAAATGGACTATTATTACTACAATCCGACCTCCCCTAGAGGGGCTGACATTAACCAACTGCTGAATAAAGAGGAACTAAAATGGATACTAAAAACTAACAGTATCCGCAATGGTTTAAATCGCCTCGAGGACTGGACGTCCCTGCTGTGAAACTGTAAATGTATCGTAATGTAACTGCTTCTGTCCTTCACTCATTTATACAACGCTCCTTCTGTGGAATTGTAAATGTAATTATATCGTAATGTAACTGCTTCTGTGATTCATGTAAATATTTCTTAATGATGCAATTTTTTAATTCTAACATGTGCACTTTCATTGGCTTGATTTTAAATTCTTCGGTCGCATTAGATACTGGTTTCTAGCTCCGCTGTCTGAACTTCTATTCTATCCTTTTGGTGTACTCTAACACTAGACTAAGATGGCCGCTATCATTCCCCCTGCTCTCTGTTGCTATCCTTAGACTATCACATGACCATGATCACGTGACTACTATAGTTGCTGATGTAAACCTGAACTGCCGGCTCACTTCACATCGAGCACTGACTCACCAAACGGCACCGCGCTTTATGGATCGTACTCGGTCTTTCGGGACGGTAATTTCTCCCGCCAAGTGGATCACCACACTTGACCCTTCCCCGAACCCCTCCGGGACGGTTAACTCTTCCCGCCACGGACACCTAATCAGGTCGTACAATTCCGGTTCTCGGCTTGCTACCAGAACATGTGCCGCAATACCTTGTGCTGATTCTGACATGGATATAATGTCTAGAATTTCTCCTATACAGGCATGCTAAATTCTTATGTCCTGAAGATGATCCCATGATTTCCCCTTAGGGATCGAAACGTCGTCAACACCCTATATACCATAAGCATGCAAATATTGTGACTTTATTGTGCAATGGTATCACTATGTGATTGAAGTCTGTTAATTTTGTTAATTTCATGATTTACAGACACATTCCCCTTGCCTGAAAATCTTCCCCACCCTTATGTTGTCTGTCTATGGTTTTGAGTTGGACGCTGGTTGTGTCCTACTTGTAATTGTATATGTATTTTTTCTATGCACGTATTTAAAATATTAAATATCTGTCCAGCTGGACAAAGAACATATAGTCTATTTAGTATATGTTTACTTTTTGCCTTAATTTGTAACTGTTTAGGGACCATTGTCTTTTGAAATAGTGTTGGTAATATGGCGTAGAGGCAAAAGGATTCTCTCATTTGCATGGGGCAACACCCCCATGCAAATGAGAGTACACGCTGGCGCTATATGTGCGCCAGCGCTATCTGTATTGCATAAAAGGCCGCACAAGCATCTGCAACCCCTTCTGTAATATCAAAGGGCCCTGGGGCGCGCAAAGCGGACGCACATGCCCGTTGTGCCCCCGGGGCACTTTCTATAATATGGCCCCTGCAATCCTTGTTGTTGCTTGCCCCCACCTACTCACCATAACATATAAAATCACTATGATGCAGATACTGGTGGCTGAATCATAGCATTTTTTTTCCCACACCTTCCATCTTGTTCACCCTCCCTCCCTCTAGGATGCCTCCAGCCCTGCCTTCCCACCAGCAATAAAAAAGCTCTATTATGTGCCCAGCACTAACCGTGTTATAGTGCCTTTTTTTACTTACAGTCATGCTGCAAAGCAGCCACCCTACTGTACAACATGACTAAAGAACATGGACAAAGCCAACAGCTCTCTCGCAGGCGAGACCTATTGGCTTTCCCAATGTATTTTAAACTCACAGCTGGGTCTACTGGTCAGTGACTCAAGCCAGAGACTGAGATCTCCCAGTAATATGTTGTCTTTCACCAGAGCAATATGGCAGGGTTTCCACTATATGGCCTAGTTTGTCCATGGACTCATTAGGAGAACGATACATCAATTAAAATGTAAAACATATTCTTTATTTTATATACAAAGGACTCAGCAGCAGTATCAACAAACAACCCCTTCATTGTGATGGTGATAAATTTATGAACTATGAAATCCTCCCAAATCCCACATGACTGAGATGGCCTTTACGGAAAATTTAACAGCTGACAGAGACTTAGGGCCAGATGTACGTATGTTGCGCTTGCCAAATAGGGAATTTTTGCGATTTGCTATTTGGTAATCGTAAACACCCATGTACAAATGTGTGTTTTACACATTTTGCGATTCACAGTGGGTCGCAAATAGACATACCTCATAAATATTAATGAGGTAGGTCTCAATTTGCGACCCATTGGGAATCACGAAAATCACAGGGATGGTAGCCTGCTGAGGTCAGCAGACCACCACGTCTGCGATTGCTTTTTCAATTAAGCAATGTTTTTTTTTTAATACAGCCCATTTTCCTTAAAGGAAAACGGCTTTCGTTTCAAATTAAAAAGTGAAAAGTTTTCTTTTTTTAGAGGTCAGGATGTGGCCTAATGGCTAGAGTGGTTGACCTCGAAGCTGGAGAACTGGGTTCGAGTTTTGGCAGGGACGCTCAACATCCTGTGATTCTGGGCAAATCACTTAATCTCCCCATGCCCAACAAAATGAATGTATCCATCTGTAACACAACTGGTGTTCATGTAAAAGGCTCTGATACCTTCGGGTCATGTTCGCGCTATATAAAACTCCAACAAAAAAAAGGAAAAAAAAGAGTAGGCAGTGATCCATGGGACCACTGCCTGCTCTTAAAAAATGTTTTTACAAACATTCACAAAGGGGAAGGGGTCACTTAAAGTAGGCGGTAAAATGTGAATGTTTTGCAACCGCATCTCGGTCGCAAAACATTCACACATATCACTGCGATTCGGTATTAGGAAGGGAGGCCCTAAAAACGCTGCTTCTTAATACCTAATAACAAATCCAATTTGCAACTCGGTAATAGGTTACCGAATTGTAAATAGGGCTTTGTACATTTTTAAATGTCTTTTTGCGTTCGCAAACGCTTTGTACATCTGGTCCTAGATGACATAGGATGGGTTGAGCAGCCTTCAGAAACCCACATCTCAGTCAGACACAAAGGCCCAGATTAACTAACATTTTGCATCATAGTTTTACCTTTTTGTTTGGCGCTGCCACAACGCAAAATGTTAGCTGTGATTTACAAAGCCACACAGATCAGATTTGCATGCTTTGCCCTGGATTTTTCCCAAAAAGTAACGGAAAATGTGCTTCCGTCACGGAGATGTCCATGGGTGGAGCATAGACGTTCCCATGCATTCACCCATGAATTTTGATAGAATCCCAACTTTACTAAGGTGAGTAGAGCTGGAATTGCGGCAAAATGCTAAACCTCCCTGAACCAGGAGCAATGAGGAGAAATATCTTTACTAAGTTCACTAATATAGGCTACCTAGCTCTAAAAATGTCTATTACTTGTCTGATATTATTTGGTCCAGATCTATTTTTCATAAAGCCAACAGTCTTTCTCTTTGAATGTGTCTGGCAATTTACTGTCTCCCCTTAGCCCTTCTTGGTATGGGTTTGGTTTTTCGAAGGATCTGGTGTCTGCATTGCTTTCAAGTGCATACATTTCACCCCAAAATTCACTTTTTGTGTAAGCCGTTGTGAGAGGCTGGCTTAGTACATGGTGCTCACTTATGTAAGTGTAGCACCCTGCACTAATCCAGACAACCCTTATGGTAATTTTAGTGGTCTTAAACAAACTTAGAAAGCTCTCTAAGTGGTAGCTGTAAAGCAGCTTGTCTTACCAGTACTTAATCTTATGGTATAGGTTAAGTGAAAAAGAATCACACAGTGTAGTTATAAAAATATGTATTTTATTACAAACACTCACTAACACAATGTATTATCTCCTACCCGGAGATATAAACACAATACACACAATACTTAGGAAATAGGACTTGTAAGTAGCACAAATACACAGTGGTCTCCAGGGGGAGACCAAACCATATACTAAAATAGTGGAATGCGAACCACAACTCAAGTCAAGAATGTACCCAGAAGACATAGGAGAGCCAGGAACCCAAGGAACAACCCTAGGTGAGTATCTAGGAACACGACCGCGTGCTCAACGTTAGTCAATAGGTAAGTCGCAGTTGCAATTTTAAAGAAGAAGGACCCTTCCCAGTAAACCCTGAAGAAACCCGGTAAAAGATGGAAGGTTGGAGAGTCACCCCACCCATGGATACCCCAGGAACCAGGATCCCTTCACCAGGGAAGATGGGTGCATAGGTGTCAAATGACGTTGGAAACCGCCGTAGACCACAATGGGGGACTTCAGGAAAGATGCAGCTGGAGAAGAAGACGAAGGAGTCCGGTGGAACCCAAAGGTGGATTCAAGATGAGCGGTATCTGCAAGCAGAGGGGACAGAGTCTATGCCACTCAGGAATGACCAGTAGGCACGGAAGACGAATGCCCACCGATGTCTGGGATGCAGGAGAGGTTAACGGTGCCCTTCAAGTTGTAGTTGTGCAGACCAGGCGACACTGTGGAAGACCAGGAGCCGTTTATGAGCTGTCCCACGTCGGATGTCGAGAGCCAGGAGGTCAGTGTCCGGCAGGGGCACCAACAAGCCTTGGCAGCAACAAACAACGTAGTCGATGAAAAAGGGGCAGTGTCGGTCCCAGCAAGGTCCAAGTGACTCACCGCAAGCAGGTAGGTCAGAGCAGGCCAATAGCAAGAAGGGGAGCCCACTGGAGCCGAAGAAGACCCTCGAGAGGACGCACGGGCCGGAGGCACAGAAGTCGCAAGAGGACCTCCAGCAGCTCACCAAAAGATGAAGGCCCACGATGCAGGAGAAGATCTTGGCTGCAGGAGATGCTTGAGGTAGGAGCTTCTTGGAGCCCGAAGATCTCTGGAGGAGAGTCAACTAGCTTTGGCAACGGCAAATCGACATGGTGCACAGGGGTTCTGTTCCAGCAGTTCCGACGAGGGATACTGGCCTCAAACTCGGTGAGAAGACAGTGTAGGCCTCGAGGGAGTTGCAGAACCACCACCTGTGTGGCTGAGCCTTTTGGAGTCCGTGGGAGCCCAGGATCAGCTGCGTTGTGGTGCCTGCAGATGCAGGGGAGTGACTCCTTCAGTCCAAGGGAGATTTCTTAAGGTGTCTTTGGATGTCCACAGGCCTGGTGAAGAACCTGTATGGAGCACGGTCCCAGATATTGAAGAAGACCAGCAGGACGATGAGACCAGGAGCAGCAGGAATCTTCCAGATTGCCCTCCTTGATGCTACATGAAAAATATTTGCGGCCAGCGTTTTGGATCACCTGAACGACTGGGCCATAGCTAGGGGGGTAATTCTTATGGTCCAAGCAGGCTTTCGTCAAAATCACTCCGTGATTGATAATATCGCTATCCTGCAAACTATTATCGATAAATATGTAGTTAGTAGATCTCAGGTAGTCTATAGTTTATTTGTGGATTTCTCTACAGCTTTTGACGAGGTGGATAGGCCTTCCCTGTGGAGGAAACTACTGAAGTTAGGTGTTCCGATAATTTTTCTAGGAATAATAGTAGCGCTTCATACAACCACATAGTGTAAGGTACAAATGGGAGGAGATAAGGGCTTAACTCAAGAGATTCCCACGCAGAGCGTCCTCAAGCATGGATGTTTATTTGCCCCCCTCCTCTTTTCACTATTCCTTAGCGATTTACCGGACTTTTTCTAGGAGGTAAATAATTTCCCACCTCAATTAGCATCACAAAAAATCCATCTTTTAATGTATGCTGATGACGTGGTTTTATTTAATTTAACCACAATTGGGCTGCAGCGTAATATGGAGGCTCTTTTTAATTACACTGAGGAATTTTTTTTAAGAATAAATATTTCAAAAACAAAAGTAGTACCATTTAGGGGCATGAAATAAGCTATACCTTTTACCTGGAAACTAGGAGGAACTACAGTAGAAATAGCATCTACTTACATTTATTTAGGGAGAGTTTTCTCTCAATCCACTGGTACTGCTTTGCACTTTCAACGGACTGAATTAAAAACAGTATCCCACGCTAGTGCTATAAAAAAGTTTTATTTATCTACTGGGAGGCGACATTTTCAGCCCTCCTGGAAGTTTATCGAACAAAGATTACCCCTATCTTAACATATGGTTGAGAATATATTCCTATAAATCAATGGGGTTTTTTAAATCTCAAGGAGGGAAAACTCTTGTGTATGCTTACTACTACAAGCCAAGCCACTCCCGTTCAGGCACTCCAATTGGAATTAGGGGTAGTGAGTGCATACGCAAGAGCTATGGCAAACCTTGTCAGGTGGGCTTACAACATACTACATGCACCTGAAGGTACATTAAGAGCAATTATACGTCAAGAAACTTTTAAGGCTGATCCAGGATATATACTTGTAAAGGAAATTTAGAGAACGCTTTGGAGCACTTCCAATGCTCCAAGAACCTTTTACAATGTTGGTCCCCGGAACTCTTGAAGTTCTTTTTGAAAAATCTACTCCGAGGCTGAGCTACGAAATGGATAAACTTTATTGTCAACAGTTATCGCATTACAAGTTCGCGCTAGCTAGGGTGGAGTATAAAGAGATCCCAAAATATTTGAGTTTTACATTGGACCATAAGGTTACGCGTTGCATCCTGATGCTAAGACTGAGGACACTACTGTTAAAAGATATAACAAAAAAGTGGGGCGGAAATTTTGACAAAAGCGGCCAATGTGATTTGTGTAATGGAGGAATCCAAGATTTGGTACTTGTCCTATTTGTCTGTCCAAATAGCAGCTTGGTTGATGCACGCTCTCGATTTTTAAAACCGATTTGTACAAAATATAATATTTTTAGAACTATGGATCTGATTGAGATTATAAGAACCCCACCTGATTAATTTGTATGTGACAAAGCTTTAAACTTTTTAAAGTGTTATTCCCGCTATTTTAGAGATGTATAAGATAATAATAATTTTTTTTGCTTACAAAGAATTTCATGATATATTGTAATACTATGGGACTGGAAATCTGTATATATTATTTTAACATATTGTGTATCTCGGATGAGGTCTATGACAATCAATAAATTTCATTTCATTTCAATTTCATTTCAGGAATCTTCCCCGGTGCAGTCTCGGTTTCCAAAGTGAAGTCCAGCGAAGTCCAGAGTGTCCAGACGGTCGAAGTTGAAGTGGTATGTGATCTGAATATTGTCCCACAACGAATCTAAGGACCCACCCCCAGGTAAGCCCTTAAGTACCATTAGGAAAGGGTTGGGACGATTCAGGGGTCCCTCCCAGAGAAGTGGCTGGACAGTGTGGAGGATACTCCCATGTCCTTTGTCCAGTTTCGCGCCAGAGCGGGAGCCAATGGCTCCCTGAACTGGTTTGAACTGGAGTATGCAAGGAGGGCACCAAATGTGCCCTTCAAGCAGTCTCAGTGGCGCTGGCAAGTGCCCCCACCCTGCCCCAATACACTAAACCCTGTCTGGAAGGTGGTCACACCTCCCTGGGACAGGATATATATTGTTCTGCCTTCCCCTGCTCGAGCTTGGCTCAGCAGCAGGAGGGCAGAAACATGTCTCTGGTCGGCAGCAGCCCTAGCTTGCTGTCCTTTTCTGGAAGACTGGTACTGGGAGCCCTGAGGGCCTCCAGAGGAGCTTTACAGTGCATGGAATCATACCCCCCATACTGTTTACGGTGTGGGAGTATGACAACAAAATGTTTGATACCAAACATGACAGGGTTTGTACAGACAGTTTAGAGATAGTCATTGCGTAATGGTATTATGGCTGATGCACTTACAACCCGGGAGAATGGACTTCGAAAGTTGTAGGGGTGTCCTGCTCATGCAGGGGCACCCTCACACTTAGAACCGAGCAACCTGCCTTCAGGATTGAAAGGCCTGCCTTAGGGGTGACTTAAAGGTTTTAAGTGTAGTGACCTCAGATATAAAAAAATGTATATCTGTTGTAAGTGGTGCTAGCACCAGCTTATACAGGCTGCAGTGGCAGGTCTGGAGACACAATTTGAGTGGTCTCTCATGGGTGGCATAATACATGCTTCAGCCTATGGGAGACCCCTGGTGTACTTATGCCCTGGGCACCTTAGTACCATATGCTAGGGACTTATCTGGGTACACCAGTAGCCAATCTGGAGTGTACCTAAGTACTCACCATGCCCAATTTAGGGAGGAAGCACAGAGACTGGGGTCCTGGTTAGCAGGATCCCAGTCAGACTAGTCAGAAAAACATAATGACACCAGCAAAAAGTAGGGGTGACGATGAAAGCAGATCCTACTTTCCTACACAACCCCCCCCCCCCAAAACGTAAGGAGATGAGACTAACCTTGCCCAGTTGAGTTTTAATTTTCTAAGTGGAAATATCTGGAAAGTCCATCTGCGTTGGCATGGTTACTCCCAGGCCTATGTTCCACTGAATAGTTCATCCCCTGTTGGGAAATGGACCACCTCAAAAGTTTGGGATTCTCACCTTTCATCTGTTTAAGCCATAAGAGGGGCTTATGGTCTGTCTGAACAATGAGGTGAGTACCAAACAGGCATGGTCTCAACTTCTTCAGGGCCCAGACCTCAGCAAAGGCCTCCCTCTCAATAGCTGACCAACGTTTCTCCCTGGTGGTCAACCTTCTGCTTATAAAAGCTACTGGTTGGTTCTGGCCCTCTGCATTCCGTTGTGACAAAACAGCTCCTACCCCTATCTCAGATGCATCTGTCTGGACTATGAAGGTTTTGGAATAGTCAGGACTTTGCAGAATGGGAGCGGTGCACATGGCCTGCTTCAGGTCATCAAATGCCTTTTGACAGCTAACTGTCCACTGAACTTTCTTTGGCATTCTCTTGGAGGTGAGATCATTAAGGGGAGTTACAATGGACCCATATCCCTTAACAAACCTCCTGTAGTATCCAGTCAGGCCCAAGAAAGCTCTGACCAGAGTCTGGGTAGTGGGATCAGCCCAGTCCATGATGGTCTGGATTTTGCTCTCCAATGGCTGAACTTGGCCTCCACCTACCAGGTGACCCAAGTATACAACCTTGCTCTGCCCTATCTGGCACTTAGTGGCCCTGATAGTGAGGCCTGCCTTTTTCAGGGCCTCCCGAACATTCCTGAGGTGGACCAGGTAATCCTCCCAGGTGGAGCTAAAGACAGCAATGTCATCTAGATATGCTGCACTATAGGCTTCCAGACCTGTGAGAACTTTGTTCACCAACCTCTGAAATGTGGCAGGTGCATTTTTCAGACCAAAGGGCATCACAATAAATTGATAATGCCCACTATGGGTTTGAAAATGCTGTTTTTGGCTTGGCATCCTCAGCTAGTCTGATTTGCCAGTAGCCAGCAGTCAAGTCAAATGTACTCAGAAAGGTGGCTGAGGCCAAAGTATCTATGAGTTCATCTGCCCTTGGAATAGGGTGGGCATCAGTCCTAATGACTGCATTGAGCCCTCTGTAGTCCACACAAAACCTCATCTCTCTTTTTCTACCCTTGGTGTGAGGTTTTGGTACCAGGACTACTGGACTAGCCCTGGGGCTATCTGAAGGCCCAATTCCAGCATATTTTGTGCCTCTGTCCAGATGCAGTCTCTGACAGGGTCAGGCTGTCTGTAAATTTTGTTCTTGACTGGCAGACTGTCACCTGTGTCCACTTCATGGGTACACCAGGTGGTTTGACTGGGTGTCAGAGAAAACATATGATCGTACTGATTGAGGACCTGCCTGCAATCAGCTTGCTTCTGGTCAGTGAGGCTGCCTGCCAAGGCTGCTCCATCCACTGACCCATCAACAGGGTTCTGAGAGAGGAGATCAGGGAGAGGGTCACTCTCTTCCTCCTGTCCCTCATCCGTTGCCATGAGCAAGCTCATGTCAGCCCTGTTCACAAAAGGTTTTAGGCAGTTCACATGAAGTACCCTGTGGGAAATTCTTGGAGTGTGCAGGTCCACCATGTAGGTGACCTCAAATTTCTTTTCTAGGATGGTGTGGGGGGCACTCCATTTGTCTTGGAGGGCTGCTGGGGCCACAGGCTCCAACACCCACTCTTTCTGGCCTGGCTGGTAAACAGTCAGGACAGTCTTTTGGTCATGCCAGTCTTTCTGAAGCTCTTGGGTGGCCTCAAGGTTTTTAGTTGCCTTCTTCATGTACTCAGCCATACGTGAACATAGTCCACGATATCCTGTTTAGGAGGGTTGAGAGGTTGCTCCCATCCCTCCTTAACTAGACATAATGTATCCCTAACTGGATGTCCAAACAGAAGTTCAAATGGGCTGTAGCCAACCCGCGTCTGAGGAACCTCTCTGTAGGCAAAGAGAAGGCAGGGTAGTAAGACATCCCATTTTCGCTTGAGCTTTTCTGGGAGTGCCATGATCATACCCTTAAGGGTCTTGTTGGATCTTTCAACAAGCCCATTGCACTGTGGATGGTAGGGTGTGGTAAACTTATAGTTTACTCCACACTCTTCCCACATGGCAGTTATGTAACTAAACATGTAGTTGGTGCCTCTGTCTGGTAAGACCTCCTTAGGGAAGCCCACCCTGGAAACGATTCCCAGGAGGGCCCTGGCCACTACAGGGGCTGTAGTGGTTCTAAGGGGAATTGCTTCTGGATACCTAGTGGCATGGTCCACCACCACTAGGATGTAACTGTGTCTAGATGCAGCTGGAGAGTTCAGGTGGCCAACAATGTCAATCCCTACCCTCTCAAAGGGAACCCCAATCACTGGAAGTGGAATTAAGGGGGCCTTTGTAGTGCCACCTGACTTACCACTAGCTTGGCAAGTGACACAGGACCGACAAAACTCCTTGGTGTCTTCTGACATATGGGGCCAGTGAAAATGAGGCATAATCCTGTCCCAAGTCTTACTTTGCCCAAGGTGTTCTGCAAGGGTAATGTCACGTACCAGGGAGAGAAGAAAACCCCTGAACTCCTGAGGTTTTACCAACCTCCTGGAGGCACCAGGTTTAGGGTCTCTACCTTCAGAATATAGACGCCTTTCTTCCCAATAGATCCTATGGGACCCACTGATATTCTCTCCTTTCTCAGCAGCAGCTTGCTGTCTGAGGGGTTCCAGAGAGGGGTTGGATTGCTGCTCCAAACTCAAGTCTGCCCTGGAAGGGCCCCCTGCCCCCAAGAACTCTGCCTGGTCATGTCCAAGTTCATCTGGGACAGTTCCTTCACAGGGACTGAGATCATCTCCCTAAGGAGACTGATCCTCACTGGGAGTTTGGGAGGAGGATAATTCCTTAACCTTCCTGCTCCGTCTCTTAGGAGCAACATGGTCCATTTTTCCAGGATCCAGTGCTCCTTCAGTGCGGAACTGTTTGCCTGAGCCCTGGTGACAGCAGAGACACTGGCAGAAATACCCATAATTTCTGCATGAGTCCTGAACTCGACTTCAGACTAGGCTAAAGTTTCTAAATCATGGCCCAACAGACAATCTACAGGTAGGTCTGGAGATACCACAACTCTCTTGGGTCCAGTTAGCCCTCCCCAGCTGAGATTCACAACTACCAAGGAATGATCAGTCCTGACATTGCTAGCGTTGGTTACTTGGTAAATTTGTCCAAGTATGATTTGTTCAGGGGACACAAGTTTCTCTGTCACCATGGTGACACTGGCCCCTTCGTCCCTGAAAGCTATTGCTTCCTTTCCATTGATCAAAGGCTGTTGTCTGTACTTGCCCAAGTTAGTGGGACTTTCTTGTAAGGTGGCAGGATCAATGCCACCATCACAGACTGAAACAACCTGAGCTGGAGTTCTGACTGGGCCAGAACCCACCTCAGAACCCAAGGTTAACCCAACTAAACCCTTGGTTGCTGTGCTACCACATGTACTGGTGCTAGGGGGCGCAGTTGCCTTAAGGGCTGTGGTAGCAGGTTCCGTGGCCTTTGGACAATCAGCATTCCTTGTCCAATGGGTCTTTACCTTACCTTTAAAGGTATTTTATTGTATAGACCGCCAGGAGCTAGGAACCCCTTTGCAGCATCAATTGGAAGTTTACTGGAAGAGGGCCTTTGCACCGACGCCTATACTATTATGGGAGACTTTAATTACTACTTGGAGGCTGGTACCGAACCAGACACAGTGAATCTGATCGACATGATGAACAGCGCCGACCTTAGGCAGCACGTAAGTGGTCCGACTCATGTGGCAGGACATACCTTGGATGGTATTTTTTCGAACCATCCCTGCCTTCTGTTCACTGGGTTAGTACCTCTGGTGTGGACTGATCATGCTGCCGTTCAATTTGAGTTGACTCTCACGGCTCAGCGCGCAAGTGGGAAACGTCCGAATGGACAATTAGAAATCAGAACCTGGAACAAAGTTGAGGGGACCGTTTTTCAGGAGCTCCTTACTACCACGGCAGGTCAAATGCCTTTGGGAGTGGAGGAGGCTACCATCGCATACACTAAATGGGTGGAGCAAGCCTGTTGTAAAGTAGCCCCAGTCAAAACCCTCTTCCCCAAAAGATTACAACCCTCCGCTCCGTGGTTTACGGAAGAATTGAGAAATCAAAAACTTAAGTGTAAACGTCTTGAGCGGAGCTGGAGGAAATGCTACAAAGAAACAGAGAAAAAGTTATATAAAACCAGTCTCCAGAGTTATAAACAACTCCTTTTTTCCTCTAAACAAAAGTATTATGCAACCCAAATTGATTTAGCGAAAAATTCAGCGAAAGAGCTGTTTAGAACGGTTTCAAGCCTAACCTCTCTCTGTCCAGTTAAAGTTCAGTCCAGTAAAGAACTATGTGAAGATATCGCTAAGTTCTTTTTGAATAAAGTGGAGACCATCTTCTCGGCTTTTAGCGGTTCAAGCACTGCTGGGGTGAATATGGCAATAGAGGAAATTAATCCCACGGAGGCTTCCCCCCTATACCCTGGACAAATTCGTACCACCATCCTCGAATGACATTTTTGGGCTTCTTATGGCAGCTAAATCAGGATCGCCCTATGATCCATGCCCAGTTACCGTGGTCAAATTGGCCCCGGGCCCGATCGCTCTAGCTCTTTCATCTATCTACAATGTTATGTTTGAAATAGGGCAGTTCCCTAAACTTTGGAAGGTTGCCTCAATTTTGCCCCTTCTAAAAAAACCTAGTCTGGACCCCAAGGATCCAAACAACTTTCGCCCTATTTCACGTCTCCCTCTCCCAGAAAAACTGATTGAAAGAATTATGAATCAACAACTCAGTGCCTTTTTAGGCGAAACACAAGCCCTGGATTCCACTCAGTATGGCTTTAGAGAGGGTCACAGTACTGAGTCCGCTCTCATTAAGGCAACAGAGGAGATTAGGGAAGCCGTGGACCGGGGTGGCAAGGCGGCTTTGATCCTACTGGATCTTTCCGCGGCCTTTGATACGGTCCATCATGACATCTTGATGGATCGGCTAAGAACATGCGGGATCCAGGCTAAAGCATGGGATCTTGTAAAATCCTTTTTAGCAGACAGAGTACAAAGTGTTTCACTGGGTGAATATCAGTCTAAACCTTTTGCACTGCCTTGTGGCGTCCCGCAGGGGTCGTCACTGAGCCCTACACTTTTTAATGTGTATGTCTCATCATTTGCCCCTCTTATTAGTGCGTTTGGGTTTGGTCTCACCTCTTACGCAGATGACACCCAAATTGTGGTATCTCTGCTTCCAGGCCAGGAGGTGGGTATGGATAAACGCTTCCAAGACTGTATGGAATCAGTTGGGAGATGGATGTCCGATAATTGCCTAAAATTAAACTCAGGCAAAACTGAAGTTATACTCTTTGGGAATGATACTAACTTCTGGACCCCAAACTGGTGGCCGGACTCTATGGGCACTCTCCCTACGCCCTCAAAAAAGGTTAAAAACCTGGGAGTAATATTGTATGAGAGACTTACCTTGGGTGACCAAGTAAATACAGTGACTTCGACAACAGCACATGTTCTGAGAACAGTTAAGAAAATATTGCCGTTTTTACCATCCGGTAGCCAGCAAACAGTAGTCACAGCACTGGTCATGTCGAGGCTGGATTATTGCAATAGTCTCTATTTAAACATTCAAAAAAGATTCATGAATAAACTTCAGCTGCTGCAAAATGCAGCTGCCAGACTACTCACTGGGACATCCAGGTTCTCCCCAATATCCAAGGAAATAAAAAAACTGCACTGGCTCCCGGTAAGGAATCGAGTGCGTTTTAAGTCCTTCTGTATGGTTTTTAAGGCTCTGCAAGGTATAGGACCCGACCATTTAAAACGTTTGTTTCAATGGTACACTCCGAAAAGAACCCTTCGCTCACTGGGAGCCAAGTTTGTCATAGTGCCACCCACAAAAAAAGTAGTTTGGGGTGGTAGAAGTTTTGCTTTTTGTGCGGCAAAAGCCTGGAATTACCTTCCTTTCCACCTGAGAAATGCCACTGATCCTTTGGCATTCAGGAGGGGCCTCAAAACCTGGCTTTTTGATAAATAAACCCCTTTTTCCGTTCTCTTTCCAAAGGTGAAGTGACTAGCGCCAAGACACCCTTGGGTAACTGCTGCGCTCTAAAAATGTCTATAACATAACATAAATAACACAAAGGTTTCTTTTTGCCTTTCTTGGATTTTGGGACTCCCCCCCAGAAGCAGGTTTTTGTGGACCTTGAGAAGACTCCTTTTTATCTTTACCCTTGTCCCCACCTTTATCTTGGGATTTAGAAGAATCTTGCTTCTTCTGGTCACCTCCATTACCATGGTTTTTCTGCTTCACCCTGGTACAGACCCATTTTTCTGCCTTCTTTCCCAATTCTTGGGGAGAGGTCAGATTAGACTCCACTAGGTACTGGTGCAAAGGTTGGTCCACTACCTACTCCTAAAAAATGAAACTTCAAAGTTTTATTTTTAAACATATCCCGTTTTCCTTTAAGGAAAATGGGCTGCATTAAAAAAAAAAAAAAATTGCTTTATTAAAAAAGCAATCAGAGGCATGGTGGTCTGCTAACCTCAGCGGCCATCATACCTGTGATGGCTGCGATTCGCAATGGGTCACAAATTGCGACCTACATCAATAATATGCATGAGGTAGGTCTATTTGAGACCTACTAGGAATCGCTAATGAAACTCAAAACAGTTTCATACATTAGGAATACCGATGTCCTAATTGCGATTCGAAGAGAATCACAATTAGGAAATTGGTATTCCTAACGTTGGTACATCTTGCCCTATTACACTATGTCTATGATGCGAGTAATTTTTCTTATAACCCTGCCTCTTGATCTGCCAAATACCGTGTTTGCTGAACACGAAGGCTAAAAAGTCTTGATGCCTCATCGTGCGTCTTTCTTCCCCCACCCTACGCTTTCCGTCTCCTTATATCCCTCTTCCAGTCTTTTTATCATCCCTGCTTTCTCTCTAGGGCACTGTTTTCCTATCATTCTCTTCCTCCTTCTTTCTTCATTTGCTGCACTTCAATCTCTTGCTCTGGCTCAACGTCTAGTGATAAATAAATCAATCAATCAATCAGGATTTATAAAGCGCGGCTAATACCAGATAGGGTATCCAGGCGCTTGCAGGTCCTGGAGGCGTATTCGAACAGCCAGGTCTTGAGGGCCATTTGGAATTCCGGGAGTAAGTGATTGTCCGGAGGAGCGTGAGGAGGCTGTCCTGCTAATAAATTCTGCTCCTTAAAAATAAGTCATGGTTCTTGTCACCGTCCACCACTGGTACACATTAAGCGCTCAGAGTGATCAGGAGGGGGGGTATTGGGGGCAGTACTGTAATTTGGAGACTTTGTTGGGTTGGTTAGTCTGCTTCTGCTTGGGTAGTTACACCATGGGGCAGATTTACAAACATTTAGCGATGGGTTTGTATCAGAAAAAACCCATGTTTTTTTAATTTACTTTCCAGTGCCAAACTTTTTTTGCACTGGAAAATTGCCTGAAAGTAACACAAAGCAGCGCTCGTTCCTCTGCGTCAAGGGGACGTGCAATGGGTGCATGGGTGTGCCTGTCCAGCCACTCATGGTTTTGGACGCAAAACCCATTTTACTTATGATAGTAGACATGGTTTTGCGGCAAAAATAGGCGCAGGTATTAAAAAGGAGAAATGCCTTTATTTTGCCTAACGTTTCCCACTTTGCATGTGTGCTGTACAGTACAGCACACATCCAACTTGGGAAATGTTGTAAAGTTAGTCTAAGCATAGTATTTTGTACTTGTAGTGTACCCGTCCAGGTAAAACCTATGCAAGACTCACGCAGACACCCTTGCACTATGGTGCAAAGTTGTCTGTGTGGCGCTCAGCAGCCTGATTGTGCACCGGTCTTAGGGAGAGAATAGTGCGCCATATCTCTGTAGATATGGTGCTGCCATCTCTCACATGCAACGCAGTGGAGCAACTTTGATGCTGCCTTGCGTGTAAATCTGGGCCCATGTTTCCTTCCAGTACCAGTAACACCTTGCCAGTTTGCGCGCGCACCATTTTGACCCAGAGGAGCATTATTACATGTTCTGGGAAAAGCGCAGGCGTAAATGACGAGCTTGCTCTCAGCCACTTCAATGTTTACAGTGGCGCTCAGAAACATCTCTAACATCCAATTAAGCCCAATAACGTGTGTTTATATCCCAGGAAAGCTGGCTAGGAGACCCGCACTGCTGACCTTCTCAGGGGTCTGTGCAGCTGCGTTGTAAGGGCCACACGGCTCCGTCCCCAGAGGATGAGGGAATGCGCTCACCCAAAGAGTGCGTGTCCCTCCACAGCCCAACCTTCTCTAACCCCAGAAACATTAAAATAATCATGTTTAACATCTCCAGGATGCGAGGCGGCGCTGCCAGCGCTCTCTTTGTTTCCATGACGTGCGCAGCGCCGCCACGCGCAGACTCGCGGCCTCTCCGCGCGCCTGCCTACGTCAGTGAGAGTTAGAGATGAAAGGAGATACGCGGCTTACTTGCTCTGCCGGGCCTTCGCTCGGACGTGTCTGTGCATATCTCTCGAGCGCCACTGAACATACTTCAAGGATCTAAAGAGAGAGACGTGAAAAAATCAGCATACTCGACAAACTCCTGCGCATATCTCTCGAGCGCCACTGAACATACTTCAAGGATCTAAAGAGAGAGACGTGAAAAAATCAGCAAACTCGACAAACTCCTGCGCTTGCAGGCATGACTGTACAGGATGTGCGTCAGAGACAATAGTGGACTATTGCAACATTTTGCTCTCACGATTCAACTTGGAAGACATTTTGAAAATAATTCAAATTAAGCGTTTGATATGATTTGTGTAATTTTAAAAGAAAAAATGTAAATTTGTGGTTTATATAAAAAAAAACCTTTATAAACATACAAACAACCCCCATAACTCCGAGTCCCAGTCTTCCTTCCCACAGTCCTTACCCAACAAGCTTCGCCTCGACCACGGTACGGTTCATCCAGATATATGAAAAAGATAAAAAGAGATTAATACCACCAATATGGCCACACTTTCCCTTCCTGTGCCATAAAGGTGGGATTACTTCCTCTCCGTCTTCCTCATCCTAGTACTAAACAAATGTGTTTATATCAAAGCGAAAAGTAAGAAACAAAAGAAAAAAATAAGGAGAAGGATACAAACATTTGAATTAAAAACCAAATGGAATTTATTGGAAAGAAAGCCCCACAGAAAACCCAGGCTCTCGGTGACAAAACTAAAGAACCAAAAGAGAAAACGACATCCCCCATCAGTAGTTTGTAAAGAGAAACAAAATTTGGGGGCACAGCCACAGCAGTGCTTTAAATGGGCCGGTACTGTCCGGGACGGAGTACCAGCACTTTTTTGTTTTGAGAGGGAGAGTACCTGCACTTCTCAAGAGAAAAATAATACTTTTAATTGGAGAGTACCGGCACTTCTCAGAAACGAGCAGGTACTCTGGTACAGAGTACCTGCACTTCTATTTTTCCATTCCAAGTACTGAGCCACAGTAACAGCTGGACAAATGGACTTCAGTGAAGCTCCCCAAAGAGCAGCCCAGGAGCCAGAAATGCCTCTAGTGGAACGTTCTCGACTACAGATGGAAGGAAAACCCACGTATTCTGTTACCTCAATGCTATTGATTCCTATCGATCTGCACAATGTGGTTTTGGCCTTTGTCAGCTATCCCAAAAGTAACAAAAAGAAAACCAACTTTACAGAAGATATTTAGATAAATGATAGGTAAATCAAGAGAATATAAACCTATTTCCTGAGGAGAAGAGGGAGAAGGAACGATACAAGACTTGTAGGTAAGATGGAGCTGGTCTCAAGACTACTTGGTTCTCTAAAACACTTTGTGAAAGGTTTTATTTCAAGAAAGGCTCCTAATCTTCGTCCTCCACTTAAAGCTACTAAGAAAAATACATTAAGAGTTAGAAACTTTAGTGGAATAGCTTCCAAAAACTCAAAATGGTCCTCTTGTAATCCATTCACTGCTGAAGTGAAATCCTAGGATGGATCACTGGATGATTAAAAAAAAACTTTCATGAGCGCAGGAGGAGGTAGAATCAGATGTTTCAAATGATGAACCCCTGATTGTGCTACCAGACGAGTTTCTTGGCGATGAATAACAGATGTTTATTGTTACCAAACTCATTGGTACTCATTTTATCGACCTCAGATAGATGGAAGGCTGAGTCGACTCACCAGGATTTGAATCTGTGCCCTTGAGGTGAAACACAAGCCCCTACAGTGGACACATCAGTCCACTAAGCCACGAGACCCGGCTAGAATTATACCATTTTCAAAAATTATTCCAATGTCTTTCATAAATCTTTCACATACTTTGTCTTCTGAATGGAAAGAGCTACCCCCTTTTAAGAAGAGAGCAAAAGTTTGGAAGTAGAGCATTCTTGGGGGAGGCAAAGAGATCCAGCCGGATTTTAATGAACTTCTTCTGGATCTCTATGAAGAAACAGGGAGAGAGGGTACAGTGGTGGGAAATACCTGACTCAGCCTGTCTTCATGCATACTCTCCTTCCCAGAAGATAAACAGTTGAGTAAGTTAGAAGATTCAGCTCTGACCGTGTCCCTATAAAATCTGCCAGGAGAGCTAGACTTTATTTCCCACCATTCTTCTGCACAGGAAGTGTAATTACTGCATTTCCCGTCATCTATCTGTAAAGAAACTGGCATCACTGGTTTCCCACTAAAACTGTCTTTAAAAGAAGAAGCCTAGCAAGAGGACTTCATTTCCTATCTTTCATCTCTGCACAACTAGTCACATCAGTGCAGTTCCTAACATCCATTTGCTCAGGAAGTGACATCACTGGTTTCAGCCAAAACCATCTTTAAAAGAAAAAGACAAGCAAAAGGACTTCATTTCTCATCATCCATCTGTACAGGAAGTGACATCACTGCATTTCCCATTATCTGTCTGCACAGGAAGTGCCATCACTGGTTTCCCGCTAAAACCGTCTTTATAGGAAGAGTCCAAGTAGGACGACTTAATTTACCATTATACATCTGCACATCGTCGATTGCCCCCTGCACTCCTCACCCCTCCCAGTACTCATGTGCGCAGCAGCCCTGTTGCTGCAGCACCGAAGGCACATCAAAGGAAATCCCCTCTGCACCCATCCGTGCCTGGACCCTGCTCCATGCCAGAAACACCGGTCCTCCCCCTACCCACTGCTACACTGTTGCGCTCTTAACCCTGGCAGCCCCTCGTTGTACTGCAGCGACACTGCACCAAACAACACAGAATGAGCATTTACATGCGCCTCCTGCTAGTTTTCATGCCCTCTCCCATTCCTTACACCCACCACTCCTGCACCAACAGCACCTAGCACCCCACTTGTACACACTCACGCAAACCAGCAATCTGCTCACACAGACAACCATCCACACAACACGCCACACTCGCATGCATGCTCCTCAACACCTGCACGCTCACTAAACATGCCATAAAGATATGGGACCTAATGGCAGGTCTACACTCTGGAATTGCTTTTCCTCAAGGAAACATGGCTAAACCTAACCCCTGCACTGGACATCGCTAAAGCCATCCTTGCTAGCTACAAAATCGCTGGACAAGACTGTCTGCTCAAGACCGGAGGCTGAGTCGCGATTTAAAAAAATTGGGTTATTGGTTGAGGGGGGTGTAAACCCTTCTCAAACAACACCCACAATCCTTGCCAGAGTGAATCAAAAACAGTCACTAACTTAACCGGTGTTTAACCCTCTGGTAGCTTGGCACAAAAGCAGTCAGACTTAACTTAGAGGCCCTGTATTAAGTATTTATGCAGCACACAAACAGCAATAAAGTGAAACTACAGCACAAGAAAAACCCCAAACCAATTTAGAAAAATAGGATAAATTTAATAACAAAATGACCTGAAAACGTATTAAATCCAATCAGTAGAACAAGAGTTATGAATTCTTTTAAGTTTTGAGTGAAAGATAGCGCCTAAAAGATCATAGTGCCAACTGCGGGCACCTGGTCGCGCAAGACCGAGCAAATTCAAAAGTTAAGACCGACCATGATGGAGCACGGTTCGGCTACCTTCGGACTCAGAAGATAGATAGAAATTTTAAGGAAGAGTTCCTGAGAAGGTAAATTTCAGTGGGGCAAGGCCGCCAGCGGTGTCCGAGGAGAAAGTGTCGTCTTCGGGATACACTGGACAGAGTAGCGGTGAAGATTTCTACCTTTGGACTTTGTCACTTTTTTGGAAGTTGAAAATCTCCAGTGGGACAAAGCTGCAGGCTTTAGCTGACGAGGGCTCCAAGAGGCGTGATACCTTTGCTGAAAGGGTCCGCTGAACAGAATTTGCTGCTGCAGAGAAGAACGTAGTGGAAGCTACCACGGAGTCAGGCTGACAGGCGATGTGACTCGGGTTAATCAACAGACAAGAATGTCCCAGTGTTCTGTCAATTCTCATGCCACTTTTTGGTGAAAAAATGTCTAAGTTCCAGGTTCTCGAAGTTAGGTAGGAGCAAGGCCTTTAACATCACTTTCAAGGGTCCAGTACAGGTGGGGCACCCTTTGGGGGTTAGGACTCATTACAGCGGAGGCCAGGTGCAGGGTTCAAGGTCTCTGAAGCATGTTATGTCCCTGTAGCTCAGAACAGGAGGCCCGCCAACTAGCCCTTTGAGTCACTGTGGTAGTTCTGGGTTCAAGTAGCAAGACAGGCCTCAAGATGCAGGGCTGTCCATTGGGAGAACAAGGCAGGCTTGAAGCAGCAGGGCAGTGCTCTGGTAGCAGCAGGGCAATCTTCTGGAGTACCTGCTCACTGTGCCGTAGGACTCAAGCTATACCTCATTGATGTGACCTAAGTAGGTCGAAGCCAGTCTGGAATTGCTTGTGGTCATTTCTGGAGGAGACCTTATCTTGCAGTTTGGAATGGAGGAGCAGGGTTGGAACTAATTTGCATAAGGCAGGCCCCTCGCAAGACCTTTGAAACAAGCTGTTGGAATTATTCTGTAACAAAATTACCTTCATATATGGCAAGTTCGATCTTCAACTGAATCCCGTCACGATCGCAGCTCAACTTTCCATCACACTGCAGAACAAACCCTGATCTCGTGGCCCATCAAAACCACCATCGAAAACCACCCCTATCAAGAAGACCATCCACTCAGGGGCCACATCTGACACTTGCCCTCACCACGCCTTCACCAAAGGACTCCTACCACCCCTAATCTGTCCCACAACAACAGCATCCTCTCCTATGCGATGAGATGCAACGCATACTCTTCCTCTCGGAAAAGACGCTCAACACAAGACTGCATGCATGACTGAAGTTGCTAATTGGGTGAAAGAAAATTGTCTCAAGCTCACCACACACAAGACAGACGTAGTGATCTTTAGCAAGAACACCTCTCCATGGGACTTCAACTGGAAACTGGTCGAACACAAACCCACACCCAGCGCCCACGTCAGGAACCTCGTTATCATCAATAGCAAACTAGACATGACTGCACAAATTAACACAGTCACTGCATCCATCATTCACACCCTGAAGATGCTGAGGAAGATCTTTAAATGGCTCCTAAGAAACACTGGAAAAATCGTCACTCATGCTCAAGTCACCAGCAAGTTGGACTGTACTTTACACCAGGATCTCCAAACAACTCACCAGAAGACTACAAACCACCCAGAATTCAGCAGTCAGACTCATCCTTAACCTTCCACACAAAACTCACATCTCACCACACCTCAATGAGCTCCACTGGCTCCCGATATACAAACGTGTTCATTTCAGACTCCTCACACACATTCAAGGCACTACACAACTTACGCCCCGCCTACATGAACATCCTACTCGCACACATATACACAGAACCAGATAAGGAGTACAGGTGTCCTCTTCCGTCTTCTTAAAGCATGAAACGACCTCCTACTTCACATCAGAGCCCCCTCCTCTCCTCTTGAATTCCACAAGAAGTTGAAGACCTCACGTTTCAATTAATCAACCTACTCTAGGCAGGGCTTGGCACATCTTCTCTGTGCCAGGATACTCAGTGATAGTGTGCTTTACAAACACATATAACATACCATAACAATCAGTGGGCCAAAACACAGAAGGGTTTTGTAAACCATCGCAAGCTCTTTCCAGTTGGAAGAAGTGTCCTGTTCTTCCTGACACCAGCGTTGCTGGATTGAGTGAGACTGCAGAGAGGCTCCCACCCCATGCTGCTGGCATCGGTCGTTATGACTGCAAGCTGATGAGGATTCAACAAAACTCCAGTGGCCAGATTAACTGGACACAGCCACCACTGGTGTTTGAGTGAGATTACTGGTGTCACCGCTATCAAACTCTCAGTTCTCCGAAGTTGGATCACAGTGAGACAGATTATTTACAAAAGGGTACTTATTCAGAAAAGGCCAGGGAACCAGAAGAAGAGATTGTGCCATGTTCCCTTGGACCCTTAGCCACTGCCTCATTGACACTTCTTGACACTGAAGAAATTATCTCAATTGGTTCATCAAAGTTTCCTGTCTTTGCAGAGGAAGAAAAACTCTCTCAAATCCAGTCTGAGTTGGGCCCCTATGAAATGAAGGTTCTGGACTAGCTTCAGTTGTGATTTCTTCTCATTCCACAGTAATCTGTGTTGATTCAGAATGTTTCATACTTACTTAACTGATTCTATGCCGTTAGAAAAAGAAGAAGCAAACAATTAGTCAGTCATTCAGGTAAAGGAAAAAAGTTAAACCCAAGCATGAAGGACACACGCTAGAGGAGCTAGAACTGGTGAACACTCTCAAGGCAGATGCAAGGCCAAATGGTAGAGCTTGGAATTGGAAGTGACTTCCAGTCACACAAAAATGCAGATCATTTTGTGAGTTTTGATGAGTTGGGGCTTGCAAATATGCATATAACAGATGCGAGGAAGTAAGAAACAATCCAGAAAATATGAGTGGATTGAAACTTTGATATGAGATGAATACATTTACTCTCTTTAGATTTAGTATGGGTGGGGAATTGCCTGAAGTTTCTGCGCAAGGAACATGATTGGCTGATCTGCTCCTGCAGTACCTGCAAGATGGCTCTCTTTAGGACCTTTGTGGATGCCTTTGAGAAGGCACTCTCTGTGTAAAGGACAGCGAGGAGTTTGAACTGGCACAAAAAACTTTCTGGAAGATCTTGAAAATCTATCCAATAATGTTACTTCTTTATCAGAGTAACCCAGGAGTCTTTTATCATATTTTTCGAACTGAGTAAAGGTTCAGGAGGGTCCCCTCTTCTTCCCAGGCATAGTCAGGACTTTTGACATGTCGGGCTGAGGGATAAATGATAGGCCTCTGGTACCTTTCAGAGCAAGGGTTTCCCCAAACATGACTCTTCACTCAAAGGGGCTTATTTAATCCTTTTGGGGGCAATTTGAGGAGAAAAAGATCTTCTATGATTAAATCCTCTGCTGATAATAGGACAAATTTTCAGCAGTAGCTTGCGCTTTTCAACTGATTTCTTCACCAATTCATTTAATTGTGGGACAGGCAGTGTTGAGCCACAAAAGGGAAACGTTTACTCAAAAGTGCCTTCTGAGAGTTATCTGCCTTTGGGCATCTCATCCAATTTCTAGCTGCAATTGAAGTTCCTGAAGACCAGACAGCTGCACATAAGCCATGAAAAATAGATCAGAAAAGAATTTAACTTCCTGCTCCATAGAAGGATGAGTACAATCCTTTCCTTGATGTAATTTTTCTGCTACATGTTGGAAATTCCTTAAAAGTGATTGGATCGTGTATGTTTCAGTTATTCTGACTTTGATGAACAAGTTCATGCTGCATAAGATCTTTCTATGTTACCTTTGTTTTTTATTCACATAATCAAAAAGCACAGCAACCCCTGATATGATTGTGCCCTGTGTGGATATACCTGCCATTGAAGAATAAACTTTCACCAGCAGAGGGTTCATCATGAAGCCCCTCTAGAGGATATCTTCTTGAAAGGAATCTTGGGGAAGAAGCCTTCTCAATGATCATCCCCTCTCTTGTCAACAAGCTTCTAATTCCTTTTGGAACTTGGAGAGCCTCAAATTCTTTTTGTCTATATTACCGTGAAAAAGACATTCTCTTGTTGGGCAGAAGACTCTGGAAAAGGAAAATCTTTTTTTAAATGCTGAATAAGTTCCGTAAAATCAGTCCTGTGAAAAAAACTCCCTCTTTGTTCCACCTCCTCTTCAGAAATGTTAAGATCCTGAGAAACACCGGGATCACCCATAGTCTTTTCTGCTGGAGGAGGTACTTCCCTGGCCTGCAGAGCTGCTTCCACAGCCTTCTTTATCGTCCGCTGTAATGTATCTGCAGAAAGCATTTTAGGTTGCCGTGACTTGGATTGGGAAGAGCTTCTTCCCCAGAGGGGGCAAACTCAACATATTTCTGTTTTCTAGCTTGCTTTCTGGGCTCCCTGCTGACTCCACGCTGAGTTCCTAGAACTGTAAGATGCTTTCTCCATCTCCCTGTTTCTGCAAAATGAAGTTTAATGTGAGATGGTCCACATCTTCGATACTGGCATGCGGTCTTTGTAACTACTAGAGGGAGCATGGGACCACTGCCATAATGAAGTCAGGCGTGCACGTCGCAAGAATGCTGAGACACAGTACCAGTAAATATATAATATTGCCATATGCAAATCATTCCTCACCAAAAGCAGGAGCACAACTTGATTAAGCTTTAAGGATTATCATCATCATCAAAAATCTTTATTTCTGGTAAAAGCCATAAAAGTACAGATAAAAACCTAAATATAATTTTTTTTTAAACATTGTGATTTAGACAAACGAGCACCAACAAGAACAGTGTAAAAACATGATATAAAACAGAGAAACACCACTAATATAAGAAATTATTAGATAAAATCATTACAACCAGTGCAGTTTATAAACTCGGTATGGTAGGCCATAGAATAAACAGGTACAGTCGTACACATCAATTTCATCACAGTGCTGGAGCATCCGAGGGGGCAGGATCAGTGGGGACACCCTGTGCTTCTGTTATATCACGACCCACATTGGGTCGACACACCTTACGCCTGGTCCTCTCCATCACTAACAAATTTGAGGAAACAGCAAAAACAAGACTTTATCTCGTGTTGTATTTCAAGTTTCGTAGCATATTTCCTGACCCCTAGATTCCAGCATATTGGGAGTGACCATTATTTCCTTCCCTTCACGTAGGCCGGGCAAAAGAACAGAGCATGCTCTACTGTTTCCTTGATATCTCAGCAGGAAGGGCACGCCCACCTGTCCTGCCCGTGTTGCAGAGCCCAGCCTGAGGTGAAGGAGAACAGGGGAACGGTACCAGAATGAAACTGAAGGTAGAGCTTCCAAGCTACCGCAGGTTCAATCTCATCAAGGAACCGCTCCACATAAAATTCATCTTTCACCAAATGGGATGCATTGGACAAGGGGCCATAAGAGGGTTGTGACTGCATTAAACTCATTTAATACTGACTATAGTAGCCCTTGATGGTTAGCTTACTAACAAACCCGGCTGCCCTAAGCTCATCCCACAAGATCCCATTACTCAATATTCTAAGGATTTCTGTAATGTACTAGACCCACGTGATATTGCTGGAACCCGGCAAGCCCAGGATTCTTTCCAACCCCTGGTGATAGGGTAGGAGTTTGGGGTGGACAAGAGCCTAATCTCTTCTGAGATGGGCCTAAGACCCATACTGCACCTGAGGGGAGGCAGAGGGGTACTAACAGGTAGGTTTGTCAATTTGCGCAGGAAACGATTTTCAACAGCAGTATGAGCCACTACATCCATATCTCCCCAAAGCTCTATGCCATAAAGGGCTGTCCCCAAGGCCTGCTGTATATAAATTTGAAAAATGCAAAAAGAACAATTGATGGACAGAATGCAGAACAATGTCATACATTCACCCCAGTACAGAGATCTGGGCCTAAATCCATCGTTTTTTTGCTCACCATGCCATTCCAGTTTGGACCCAGCCATATGCAAATCAGTCTTGACCCTGCGCCCAATGGGAACAGTCCAGCCCGAACTGCCAGGCCAGGTCCTCCCTGAACTGAAAACAAACATCCTAGGACCGGTTTCGGGCTTTCAGCCCTCATCAGCCAGGATAGCTTGACTCCAGTGGCATGGAGCGCACGGGACCCACGTCTGGGCATACCCGTCCCACTCGGGGTGACAAATGTAAAAAGAACAATTGATGGACAGAATGCAGAACAATGTCATACATTCACCCCAGTACAGAGTTGGCAGTTCGGGCTGGACTGTTCCCATGAGGCACAGGGTCAAGACTGATTTGCATATGACCAGGTCTAAACTGGGGTGGCATGGTGAGCAAAAGAATGATGCATTTAACCCAGATCTCTTGACTGGGGGTGAATGTTTTGATTTGTTCTGCATTCCCTCCATCAATTGTGTGTCTTTTGCTTCTCGCCCTAAGTGCGCCAGGTATGCCCAGACGTGGGTCCTGGGCTCACTGTGCCACTGGAATCAAGCTATCCTGGCTGATGAGGGGTGAAACCCCGAAACCGGTCCTAGGATGCTTGTTTCCGGTCCAGGGAGGACCTGGCTTGGCAGTTCGGGCTGGACTGTTCCCATGAGGCACATGGTCAAGACTGATTTGCATATGGCCAGGTCTAAACTGGGGTGGCATGGTGAGCAAAAGAATGATGGATTTAACCCAGATCTCTTGACTAGTGGTGAAAGTTTTGATTTGTTCTGCATTCCATCCATCAATTGTGTGTCTTTTGCTTTCTCGCCCTAAGTGCACCATGTATGCCCAGACGTGGGCCCTGGGCTCACTGTGCCACTGGAATCAAGCTATCCTGGCTGATGAGGGGTGAAACCCCGAAACCGGTCCTAGGATGCTTGTTTCCGGTCCAGGGAGGACCTGGCTTGGCAGTTCGGGCTGGACTGTTCCCATGAGGCACAGGGTCAAGACTGATTTGCATATGGCCAGGTCTAAACTGGGGTGGCATAGTGAGCAAAAGAATGATGGATTTAACCAAGATCTCTTGACTGGGGGTGAATGTTTTGATTTGTTCTGCATTCCCTCCATCAATTGTGTGTCTTTTGTTTATAAATTTGAAGCGCCAGAGAGATTGGACGGAATTGAGAGCCACTATGCACTTTTACCAACCCCCCACGGTGTTGCTCTAGTTTGAGCCTGCACCTGTCGATATGATGTCTCCAGTCCAACTGCTCTGTAAGGATCAGTCCTAGATACTCAAATGCGTGCACACCCTCCAATGGGAAGCATTGAGCCTCAGGTTGGTTCTAGTGGTGCGGCAAGGATTGAGGACCATATATTTTGTTTTTGCGATGTTGATTTACAGACCCCTTTGACTGCAGAAGGTGTCAAAGCTATCTAAAATCCTCTGAAGCCCCATTGGTGATTTGGATATTAATAACGTGTCATCCACAAACATCAGGTTGGGAACCAGACTTGGGGGACCGCCCTCACAGAGGTTCAAATGGTCAACCAAGTAATTGACATAAATTGTAAAAAGAGCGGGGGCTAGAACACAACCCTGTCTAACCCCTCTGGTGACGGAAGCGGTCTGTCAACTCGCCCAATTGACCACACCTCACCTGGGCCTAATTATGCTTATGAAGTCTTATAATATTAACCAAAAGATATTTAGGAACCCCCATGTCGGCCAACACCTGCCAGAGCATGGGTCTGGGGACCAAACCGAATGCAGACCGAAGGTCTACGAACACGGCATAAAGCCTACCACCCCCAGGGCCACCGTTTTCCCAAAAAGTAAATGAAGACAAAAGGCCTGGCCCAAGGTGCTGGTGCCTTCCTGAAAGCCTGCCTGTAAGGGAGTGAGGACTTCTTCAGCAGCCGGACATTCATGTAGCCTTTCTAGGAGGATTCTGCTGAACAGCTTTTGAGAGCTGTCAATAAGGCTTATAGGACTCAATTTGGATGGGAGTGATGGGAAGCCTTTATTACATATAGGAATAATTTCTGCTCTCAGCCAGGTTTGCAGAATGGGAGCCCCCTTCATTATGGCGTTAAAGTGTAGTGACAAATAAGAGCCCAAACATCCAGCTCACTACTGTATAAATCTCCCGGGATTTTATCAGGACCTGGGGCTTTGTTGGGAATGATCTGAGAGATCGCAGATCTAACTTCTAGGGGCGTAATATGGGGGGACTCCTCACTATCACACACCTGTCTCAAATCAATTAATAGATTACGGCTGGAAGGGGTGCTGATTTCTCCATTCACAGAGTATAAGCTAGAGAAATGTATGACCTATTCTGCAGCAGGAACATTAGTCTCAATGTTGTGAAATTCTTCTACGGAGCCTGTCGACACCAGGTTCCAGAAGGACCGCTATTCTCCCTTTCACGCTGCATCTAGCAGATCTTCCTACTTCCCGGCCTCCCACTCCCTTTTAGCAGAGTAAATGGGCCTTTCGTAGGCCACCCTCTGGGTTATAATCTCGTTCCTGTCATGTTGCTTGATTGCAAGCATCAGGGCAGCCCGCCTACAAGATAGGTTGAATCACGTCGGGTGGGGCTGTCTCCCAACAGCCTTTTTAGTTCCCACATAGAATAGCTGTCTAAGCTCTTCGAACATTCTAATGTGGGTTGTACCAATCTTTTTCCGTGTGTCTCTAGAGTCAAGTGACCCAACCATGGGTAGAAGGCCTTCCATATTTATTACTACAATTTTGTAGACTGCCCCGACCAACTCTTGGGAATGAGATGTGCGACACCACCTTACTCTACCTATGTTGTTTGTGGGCCTCAGCTTCCGATCAAAAGGTTCGATGGCATTGTGGTCACTATCCTGTCTTGGGAGGACTACCGTATCTATTAGGTGAGGCCAGACCCGGACATCCACCTTGATATAATAAATGAGGCTGGTACTAGGGAATCGGTTAAAAGTGTGCTTGCCTTCCATGTCAGATGCGGTTCTGCCATTGCAGGCTCACAAACCCTGATTCAATGTTAAGGCATTGATTTGGAGTGCAAGGGAGGACCATTTTTTAATTGGGGGAATTGCTAACTTAGGTATAGACCAGCCACTATTTTCCTCCTGGATCAGGGACTCTCTTATCTTCCAGAGGTTTGAATTGACAATTAAAGTCCCCACCCACTAGCCTCCTAACTCTATCTGGGGCAGCTGACATATGTGTATTCAACAACTCCATTTGAACTTCCTCCTCCTTACAGGTGAGGACTGTGCGGACCTAGGTTGATAGGTGCCCCAATGGACTATCCTTGCCAGTAGTTGAAGATGCCTTGCTAAAGTTGACATAACCCATGCAATGCACCGCCTTGGTGCACCATGTCTCCTGGAAAAGGCAGAGATCATGAAAATCAATAAACTGGGCCAATTCTGGGCAATCCAGTTTAGAAGCTAGCCCTGCGATGTTCCAGGAGAGCAATTTGAAGGGAAGGACTGGACAATTTGTATCTGGTGTGTCAACAGTGCTCGACCCTGCTCCCCTACCCCTGTCTATGTAGTGGCTAGTGGAGGAGAGTACCCTAGTAGGAAAAAACAACTCACTGCTACCAGGCTTATACCTATGTTGATCAGGTGGCGTACAGGTTTTAGAAGTAGAGTTGGTTAAGTCCCATATGGCAACAGGTGGCTCTGTGGATGACTCTTGCAGATATTTCTGGCTGGGACAAGGCCCTCTGCCTATGGTTCCTAATTGGCCCAGAAGGACTGTTAACAGGACAATCACTGCAAGCTGGCATTTCTGGTGAGGAAGTTGTAGGTGAGTTGAAAAGTCTGCACCCTGGTGGTAGAATGTTGCTCATGGCCTCCCAAAAGGTGCCCAACATCTTGTACTCTCCACTCCTGCTCCTTCCATGGTATACCCAAGGTAGATCGTATTTGTGGGAACCCAAAGAGCATGTACATCAATCAATGTCAGCAAGGGCGTCATAGCGATTGGAGGTGGAAAAACCAAGAACACCCCGTTCACCGGCAGGGTCATTACAGATACGGGCCGTTACAGGAGTGGTCAGTGAGCGTTGGTGCTGAATAGGGTTGGCTGTCCTGCGGAGGTGGTAGGGTTTATAAAAATAGCCCAACGGAAACAAGTGAATGCCAGAAAACCCCACCTGTTTACTTAGATGAAAGATGTCTGCTTTGGGAGTTTCTTTCTGAAAAATAAAAAAGTTAAAAAGTTTGGGGAACAACTGTCAAAACCATTCACCAAACTCTTTGTACCTTAAAGGGAACTGCTGTGACGATGATTCTGTTCAAAGTACAGAGATGTCCGCTGGGCCACCTGTCACCTCTAAATTTGACAGACAGTAGTAAGTTAGAATATTGGAGGTAATATCCTCTGCTACCCTGATGAATGGAGTTCTATCCGTTGAACCCTAAATCAGGCCCTGCAGTGTTCACGCAACTGATAATGAACGAATTGCACTTTTTGGGTCTTATACTGCTATGCAGTATTGTCACACTCAAAATACCAATACTGAGGGGTCCAGCATTTTCTGGGTGCAATTCTCCCAGGTAACTACACACAATACGATGGCGATCAAGGTCCTCCCCCAAAAAGAGAATGGTAGGGTAACCAATCTCAAAGGGTAGATCAGTGCATCAGATATACTGGATGAGGAAGCCACGCCCACATCTTATGGCATGCTTTATCATTGCCTTCCTCACCCCACCCTGATAAAATGATACCCCCAGGGTGGTCTCAACCTCAGTGTGAGGGAGTTCTTTATAAAAGATACTGAATAAAGGTGGGATCCAGAAATACTAACTGAATATACCTCGAGGTAAACCTGAGGGTTTCCCATAATAATAGGTGTGTGAACCCCATTCAGGTGGACAGCAGGGGTTACTGCTCTCAACTTTGGGAAGTGAGGTCTTTTACTCCTGATGTCCAGCGCCCTACCTACTGTAGAACATTAGCAACTGCACCAAGTACCCCTTCAGCACTTGACTCTCAGTAGCAGCACGGTTCAAACAGTCCAAGGCTTCTTGGCGGGAGGTGGGTGAACACAGGCTCAAAACTCAAAATACGCGCAGCAGAAGCAATGAATGATTGTCCAGTCAAATACTTGCTTTTATGAAAAAAGAAGCATTTATTTTACAGCTACAGTCACAAAGGGAAATATGACATTCACAAACAATTTCCACTGTCCCCAGAGGTCAGGGCTCTAGTGTTTATTAGGTTGGTCCCTGAGTTTCACTCTCTCCTAGCTCTAGCGGCAGGAGTTATTCCCCATTTACTATAGGTGACATTCAGGTGAAGCCCCTCTAGTAGTCCGAGTCTCAGAAGTCCCACTCCGGCTCTGTTTGAAAGTCAAAAGTGTTCCAGGGCCAGAGTACTCTCTGGCAAGCATGTTCCCCCGAGGCCGACTGCCCCCAAATCAGTCTTACCTGCACCTGCAGGATGGTAGCGACCAGAGTCCCTGAGCACGCCCCCTCCGTAGGCGCTAGAGCTGCAGTGGCTCTGTCCTGTAAGGTCTTTGCATGCTGCCCGACGGGCTGTGCTTTGCGCTCCTTAAGGTCCCTCACACACAGGTAAATACATCTTTTTATTTTTTTTTTAATATAAAGTTGCTTTAATTTACTGACAGGCACTGTGAGAAACTTGCAGTGGCTTCAGCCTCAAATCCAGAGGTCTCAGTTGTGGCCCGTTATAAACACAGTTTAAAACGGGCCACGATTCAGAGCTTTGGCTTTGGGCCTAAGGGCACTGCTGGTTTTTATTAGTGCCTGTCAGCATGCCTGTCGCCCCACCTGTGTTAATTGCAGCTTTAATGGAGGAGGTGTAAGAGAGAGGCGTGTAAAATATATTTTGATTTGGTACATGCCCTGGGTGATGTTTCATTGTATTTATTTCTTATGCTAGAGGCCGGGGAAAGAGGTAGGGATGTACCTGGATGGTGTGTTTTATAGGTGGGCCAATGTTTCGGGGGGTGGGGTGGAGGAAGGGGGAGGCAGGGGTTCTAAAACATATAGTCACCTCCGGAACACCATGCAGCATGAGCACTATACAACAAGCAGATAATAGAAGTATTAGCAAAGCCATCAGGCCTGGCTTTAACATGATAACGTGGATACAGCATCTGTGCATGCCTGTGTATGCATATGTTAGTTCATTTAAGCCAGGCCCATTGGCTTTGCAAATCTGTTTTTCAAGTGAAAACACGGAAGGAAGAACAATGGGCAAATCCATACAGTGGGAAAAACAGCTGTAAATAAACATAAATGGAAGGTCAATAGAAAGCAGAGCGGGGAACAATGGGAAAGACAGAGAGGGAAAACACACAGAAGTCCTGAATAAATCATAAAAAGAAGCTTGCTGCAGAGGAAAAACAAAACAAAAAGGATCGTTTTCAGTATAAAATGCATGTATGAGTTAAATATGTGATGGTTCAGTGTACCTTTGAGATGTAAAATAGTTCTTCATGCATCACAATGCAAGCACACCATAAGAGGTGGAATCACACACCAAACAGCCAATAACATGAGGTGAGAGGAAAATGCAACCTGGACGGAGCAAATGACTATGGGCCAGATGTAGGTAAAGTCAATTTTGCGAGTCCTTAATAGCGATTTTTACCGAATCGCTATTAAGGCCTCGCAAAATGGAATGTATGTAGGAATCGCAAAAATATTTGCGATTCTTTAATATTCCTAAATTGCGAATCGCAAATTGAGATTCGCAATCAAGGAATACCTTCCCATTCATTCCTATGGGCCAAGAGGCCCATAGGAATGAATGGGATTTGCGCACGCAATTTGCGAGTGACCAAGAGGTACTCGCAAATTGCGTGCGCAATTTCAAGGGTGCAAGGGTTCCAAAAGGACACCCTGTTGCACCCCTGAAATTTGCATGTGTGCACATGTGGCGCACATACATGCCCTAGGGGCATGTATGTATGCCACATGGCACTTTGAAACAAGCATTGGCATAGCCAATAGGTCTCGCCTTTGGGACCTTATAAGTATTTAGTTATGCAGCACAATATCCTTACTGCAACAACATTAACTGTTGCATGGCTAAACACTTATAAGGTCCCAAAGGCGAGACCTATTGGCTATGCCAATGCTTGTTTTAAAATATGACACTGTACCTGCACAGAAGCAATTGAACTTTTTTTAACTTAGAAACTCCAATGGAATTGGCAAGGCTAGACAAATTTGCAAGTCAGCTTCAAAAATAATTAACGGAAGCCACCCACATACTGACGAACATGGAAGAAACTCGGTGTAGCTTCAAGTTGGAATATAAACTTTAGTTCTTGTGGTGGTCTTATGAATTCTTTTAGCCGCATTATGAAATGCACCAATTGAAATGAAATGTGGTAATTAATAATGTGATAGTTTTAGCACGGTCACGCAATGGTTTTGTAACAATTTTTTTTAATTGAAATAAATAAATGTATTCACTCATTCATTAATTCGGGCATACTCTCTACTATTCTCTGTTGTCTGTCAAGCTCCTCAGACATAGAGGGCCATATTATCAAGAACGACGCAAACATTATCGCCGCTGTACCGGCAGGAAACTGCCGCTAAAGCGGTGATAAGGGGCTTGATAATATGCCCTTGTGAATTCTCATAGAAGCCCAGGTTTGATGTCCTGCACACCAGAACCTGGGCTTCTATGGGAATTCACAAGGGCATATTATCAAGCCTCCTTATCGCCACTTTAGCGGCAGTTTCCTGCCGCTAAAGCGGCGATAATGTTATCGCCGTTCTTGATAATATGGCCCAAAATATCTTGTGATCTAACACTAGCTTTTACCCTCAACACTTTAATCCTGAAACCTCACAACTGACATCACAACAGCCATCCTCCGCCCTCTCCCACCCGCACAATGTAGGGTAGATGGCAAAGGCGATCTGGAGAGGCACAGCAGGGTGCAGACACAGGACATAATTATGGAGCACATTACTGGGCACAGATGTTGGAGGGGCACAGTGGACACCAATGGTAGTAGGCACTGTGGGCAGGGGGAATGGCACAGCTCTTCAGAGTGCATCGACACAACCCTGTGAGCACATTATGGGCACAGCTACTGAGTTAATTGGGTAAGGTGTACCTATGGGGGAAGAGCACAGAGAACAGCTGGGAAGGCATACATGCCACTGGTACAAATGGCGAGGTGCATAGCTCCAGGAGTAAGACCATACAAACCGCTGGGGAGTCGGCACGGTTTTGTGGAGAACAGCACTGCATAAGGGAGGCTGCATGACTCGGACTGGGTCACTGGGCACATGTGAGAGGCGGCAACTCTAGACAGACTGGGGAGAGGCATAGTATGGAGTAGGACCCAGCGAAGGCGTAGCTGAGGGACAAGGCTCTTGGGAATAAGCCGCTGGGCACACTTGGGAGGGAGAGATTGGACAATAGTGCACTCAGCAAGGGAGAGGGGTGGAGGGCAAGGCCCCAAGGAGAGCGCTGACTGTCACAGGTACCGGGAGTAAAGTGCAGTGCACGGTCTATGCACCTATGGGGAGAAGGCATTTGGCACAGCCGGAAAGTGGCGCCAATGGTGCAGCAAGGGTTCAGTGGGAGGAAAGGCAAGCAAAGGAAATAGCCCTCTCCTACCCTGGTTGGGTAATAAAAGGCAGCAATTATTTAGGTAAGTGGGCCCTCAGGACTCCCGTGACTGCACTTGCAACGAGTTGTAATGTATGGATATAATGAGAGGGACTGAAAGTGCTGCAAGAAGGGGAGATGGATGGTTCGTTCAGGGTCTGAGACAGGACTAGAGATGCAGCAATAGTTACATCGCGGTGAATGAGGTGGCGTCATATTGTAGTTACTGTAGTGTTCATTGTGGGAAAGACTTTGCCCCATCGGCCCCTGACATCAATGCATGAACCCCGGAGAAGCTTCTCCAGACAGCCAGCGCCTCGAATATTTTTTTATTTATGTACTTCATGCGGGGATAGTCAGGGCTTTCACGGCTCTGCATAACTGGCTTCACTTCTTTCTCTGAAAATTATTAAGAAGTTTTTTTTTGTGAGGCCGAGCGCAATGTGCACCTGGTGATCCACATGATTAGGCCCCACCCCCAACCATAGCTCAGAATGTTTCGACATGTGTGAAGGAGTGCTCCTGTTATCATTAACATATTGCCATCAGCATGTTTGGTGCGCACTTCCGACATTTACACGAATGGATGCACGAAATAAGGTATTATGATCATTCTATCTTATTAATAACAAAATACCATGCAAATGTTCCATTGTCTTTTTTTTCTGAGTTAAGTGATATTCTTTGTAGCCCCGCTACCAGTTATAAAACAAAACATGTATGCACTTATAGAGTTATGGTGCCCACATTATACAGCCTAAAAAGTTAGCATAACAAATAGCATAAGGCAAATAAACAGCATAGTCAATGTTAGGATTGCAGCATTCAAATAGGTGTCTTAATGAAAGAAAAGAGGCTGCGTTCAAAGCATATATTTCTGCTTGGTATGGTTTATAATCGTGGGGATTTCACTGAGCTAGCTGAGTGGGTTGTGCAAGTGGCTGCAAAGGGCTAACACGTGGGTTCCAACACCGGAAGTGCTCCGTTCACAGACCCTTGGTGCTTGTTTACAGTCAGAGATGCAGCTCTGATGTTCCGGTTTGCTCACAGATGCAGAGTGGCTTTGATCGCACTTTATGAAGGTCCGACCTGCGAGTCTGTGGACACCAGTAAGAGGAGGGGCTGTGGGGGCACTTTGGTTATCCTAAACTTGCAGAGACTCCTAGCGGGAGCAGTAGCATTTCATCTGAATATTTGACTGATATAAATACTGAATCCGGCCATGGTAATTCCCGGGACTCAAACCGTACAGCCTGCAGTCGAGGTGTAGGTGTGCTGCATATCTTGTCTTGCATAGGGCAGCATAGTTAAACTACACAGAACGAGCAGCTCATCAGCATTACCGTACCTGGCGTGTTTGTGGCTGTCTGGCTGCCTCTCCAGCCAACCTACAAGCTGTCACTGCCTGCTGGTTTGCACATTGGTCCGAGCTAAGGGCGCCTGCTCTTTCTTCTAGTACTGACGGCCAGGTGCTGGCTCTTTCAACAGGCCTTCCTTCCTTTCTTCGTGATGTTCACGAAGGGGAGAGGCGCTGATCTCCGAAGCACATATAAAACCCCTGAAGGTTTTAAGAGAAATATATACAGGGCTGTTCTGTTTCTCGTTACAAGGTTTCAGAGAGATTAATCAAACGGCATTCTTATCACAAGGTTAACAAGTGGACTCATCCTAAAAGCCCCAACAGCTCGAGTGTGGCTCGGGAGGAGGGCTGCACGCAACGAAAGAGCGAGTTGTAAGTAGCTGCATTGGAATTTAAAACAACAAGCCAGCGAGTGGTGCGCGCGCACCACAGAGGAGCGGGGGCGAGCGAGCGCGGCAGCCTGCTCAGCTGACGAGACGCTCAGCTGACCAGACGCTCGTGGTTCATGGCCTTTTCCCCGCACGGCCGGCATATGTTTCCAATTATCGCGCACGCGTCTGGGCACGATAATGGGAAACACATGTCTGCCGCGCGTAACCATCCGAAAAAGGCCAGCCATGACGCACGAGCGTTTGTACTGCTTCTGAAACCCCCTTACTTAAAGTCTTCGCATAGCAGCGCTTGCGCGCTACTCGAGGCTCGACCTAAAAAGCAAAAAAGTGCTTTTTCAAAGGAAATCGCAAAATACCACCAACTTGAAGTTGGTGGTAATTTGCGATTCCTTAAGGCAATATCGCAATTTGCGATGCCTACTAGCATAGCATTTAGGGAATCGCAAATTGCGATTCTCTTAGGGCCAGATGAGAAGTCAATTATGATCGCAAACGATGAAATTTGCAGAATTTCAGCGTTTGCGATCGCAATTTGGCTTTGTGCAATGTAGGTAGGCAATTACCCACTCGCAACATAAGGAATCGCAAAACTTGCGATTCCTTATTTTGCGCAAGCATTTAGAGAATCACAATTTGCTATTCCCTAAATGCTATGCTAGTAGGCATCGCAAATTGCGATATTGCCTTAAGGAATCGTAAATTACCACCAACTTCAAGTTGGTGGTATTTTGCATTTCCTTTCAAAAAGCACTTTTTTGCTTTTTTTCAAAGTGCCATGTGGCGCACATATATGCCCTTAGGGCATATATGTGCGCCACATGTGCACACATGCAAATTTCAGGGGTGCAACAGGGTGTCCTTTTGGAACCCTTGCACCCTTGAAATTGCGCACGCAATTTGCGAGTACCTCTTGGTCACTCGCCAGTTGCGTGCGCAAATCCCATAAGGTATTCCTTGATTGCGAATCTCAATTTGCGATTCGCAATTAAGGAATATTAAGGAATCGCAAATATTTTTGCGATTCCTACATACATTTCATTTATGAAGTCCCAATAGCGATTCGGTAAAAATCGCTATTAAGGACTCGCAAAATTGACTTTACCTACATCTGGCCCTAATGCTTGCGCAAAATAAGGAATCGCAAGTTTTGCGATTCCTTATGTTGCGAGTGGGTAATTGCCTACCTACATTGCACAAAGCCAAATTGCGATCGCAAACGCTGAAATTCTGCGAATTTCATCGTTTGCGATCGCAATTTGGCTTCCTACATCTGGCCCTATGTATATTCTTAAAGAATGATCATATAATACTGCTAAAAATACATGCTGCTAGCTAGTAAAGTTCCTGAAAGCTACATTACAAGAAATAAACACCCGATCTTCGCGTTGCGTTTGCTGCCACAGTTTTGCCTTTTTGTAGCACTGAAAACCACTGGATGACATCACGCAATGACATGGCGCATCACTGGATCGAACTCACAAGCAGCAAAGGACGATGAAGCTTTGTTGAAACTCATTTGAAAAGTATTTGTCATCTGAAATAATGAAAGAGGCGTGTGCTCGTTTATGTTTTTTTTAAATTTGTTTGTTAACAGTTTTCTGTGGGAACTGCTCCCAGGGGGTGTGGGAGAGATTTACAAAAGGAGCAAAAATACAAGCACAAGTTGGAACAGCAGCGTTATCAAGAAATAAAAACAACAGCTGTGAAACGAGAGCAACAATGCAAATGTTATGTACTGCCAAATATAAAAATCAAACAATACATGGTTAAACAAGGGAAGGATAGCAACAGCTGGTACCGGAGGGGGGTGGGGGGGGGGGAGTGGAGCGTGGGGTAAACACCTCGGTCCAGCTTAGTCGGTAAACAACCTCGTGAAAACAGAGAGTGCTCATTAATATCACACCTGGAACTTACAAAGTATCTTTCCTGCGGGAGATGGATTTTTATTCATTTGAGAAATGATTTCTCTATGATTTGTTTGTATAATTGGTTATTTTATTTCAAATAGAGAAGACGAAGAATGTTGTTTCTCTACAGCGCTGAGCGATTTTACTTGAATTTAATGGAGCTTTGTGGATACTATGGGGATAAGCAAAAATGCAGATAAAAATACTGTCATTCTCACTATTATTAGTAGTAGTGGTGGTGGTAGTATTGTTACAGATAATAGTGATAGTAATAATAGTAATACTGATAAAAAGAAAATACTTCTAAATAAATTATTATTTTTGATGCTATCATTATTATCTGTAACAATACTACCACCACTACCACTACTAAAAATGATAATGGCAATAATTGTAAATGCATTTTGTTTATTACTATAGCATTGTTATTATTATAATTAGAATTATTATTAGTATTAACCACAGCATTATTGTTATTGTTATAGTTATTATAGTTATTATTGTTATTATTATTATTAGTAGTAGTAATATTACTGTCTCTACAGATAATATTACCAATAAAAATGCTACCACTAGTAGTGTTACTACTACTACTACTAATAAAAATATCAATAATATTAATAATAATAATAATAATACCAATAGTACTGCTACGACTACTGCTAATAATAATATTACCAACAGCAATAAAACTAATAATAGTAACAACACTACTACTACTGCTACCAATAATAATAATAAATATTTCAATCATTGTGTTTGGAATTCGGACTTGTGAAGTGCTGGGTGTAGATCGAACGATGCAGAAAGTGCGTGCACTCCTAGGGTGTGAGGAGGCTGTTCGCTCCCCGGAAGGCGCGGGGATTCTCTTCAGATTCGACCAGTAGCACGGTCCGGGCAGGATGATGTTGAAAAACGATATGGAAAATGTACCTACAAGTGATGGTTTTTGTGCGCTCCCCATGTGAAAGACAGACATGGTAAGACAGGTGTGACAAATATTTCTTGTTATTATTATTTTGTAGTATTAGTAGTGGTACTAGTAGTAGTAGTATTTTTAATGTAGCTGTTGATAAAGGCTCTCTTCCCGAGTTCTAGGCAGGCTAGGGCGCATAACGAACACGAAGGCCTCTAACAACTGACAGAGCCCAAGTCAAAAGGGCTGTAATGCTATGAGAACATTCCATCCACCGAGGAGAGAATATTCTAAAATAAACAGAAAGAGAAGTACTAACGTGTTGGAGCAAATGGTCTTCAACTGAGCTCCCAACGATTCAATGTTCTAATTACTATTATTAGAAAAAGACCAGGCAAAATTCTTAATCAAGTTTAAGTCATAAAGTGACTTTCCCTTGAATTTTTTTCTTGGCACAGGCCTGTTCCTTATTTTGCTAGTTACAGAAATTTAACATAGGTGCACGTTTAGGGCCTGATTCACAAAGTAAAAGTCTAACTTTACAACTTTCGGTATTTACGAAGGGCATTTATGAGTAGTAAAGTTAGACTTTTCTCTCAGTTAAACCTAAGTTTTGGGCTCATTTAAACTTAAGACCAAAACTTAAGTTTAACAGAGACAAAAGTCTATCTTTACTACTTGTAAATGCCCTTTGTGAATACCGAAAGTCGTAAAGTTAGACTTTCGTCTCAGTTTACCTTTGTGAATCAGACCCTTAGAGTTTGGCAAACAGGGTAATCCCCTACAATGGTGCACGAGTACTATGTCTGCTAAGCTTGCAGTTTCCTCCTGTATTTAGAATCGGACAAACAGCTGTTTCCCCTGGCTGAGCCTTTGCTGGTCCTCCCAGCAGAAACCTTCGACTGATGAGCCAGCTGACATAGGGTCATTGGTCACAGTCCCCCAGACCTTCTGCCCTGGGTAGTGTGGATGTCGCGGCATACTTTTTTCTTGGACAGGTCTGCCAGGGAAGCCTGGCGATCCAAAACAGGAAAACAAATAAATGTCCTTCTGCATACTGGGAGAAAAACCCCAGCGTATCAGGCCATTTTTTTTTTTGCTTTTCAACAACAAACTCCCTCTGTGTTGAAAAACAACAAAACGTTGCTCTTTGGGTGTATTGAACTAGGTGCCGCACAGCAAAGCTTCAGTGCCTTCGGCGGTTCTGCTGTTAAGGCGGGCTGAAGTTGCTATGGCAGCGGAACAAATCCCTCCGCTGACCTAGCAGAAAAGAGCATGGGCTACCTGTTCCTGTTTTGTATAGCTGTAATTCCTTTGCCAGGGAAGCAAGAATGAGGCCTTATGGGACTAGTTGAACCCTCTCGCTCCAACTTGCTCTTATCTGCTCCACTGAGACTCACAGGGGCATATTCACAAGGAGTTAACTCCGATTTATCTCCACCTTAGCGCAGCAAAAGTGGAGATAGATTTAACACCCCATTCACAAGCTGGTGCAAACTGCAGACAACACCAGTATTCCCACGATAACTGCCCCCAAATGTATCTCCACGGTGGACACCACCAACTAACACTAATGAGATGCAGAGTAGGCGTTCCCGTGCAAAAACACACGAGAAAACCACAACACCACATTCACAACGAACTGCCAGATCTGCGAAGCGAAGCAAAAACAGGGGATAAACCGCGGTAGCACCAGGGATTTTACACCTGCCTTTTGCTGGTGCTAAGCAGGACGACTACCCACAGCATGAAAGGGAGCCCAGTCAAGAGCCACATCTGAAGACCCACAGATGCCATGGAGGCAATGATCATGCAGCTCCGATACCCATGAGGGTCACAACACCCACCGCCACCACCACCAGCCCCCCGCCATATTTTTTTAATGACCTGCCAACCCCTCAGCATTCACCCGTGAATGCATTTCCATCTATCACTTGTAGGTGCTGGCTGGCAGGGTCTTTCAATAGAGCGGGGTACAGAGGTCGGGAAAGGGCCTCTGTTGACACAGCAGTCTTTCAGGCTGCATGCCAAATGTTAAATGAACCAGACAATGTCTCCTGCATTTGTTATTCACTTGACATCCTAACCCTCACATCCTAATATTTGTAGGGCCATGTTCGCAATGCGATATCGCCTGGGTTGAGAAAGGTGAGTTATCTGGCGCTGATGTGCCGATCCACAGCTATCGCCTGCTAACGCAGGAATAACTATCGCCATTGCGATGTTGTTGTCGAACGTTTTCTCCGCCGTTCACTGTAATTATCGCCATGTAGCACGGGCTTGTGAAAACCACGCTAGCACGGCAAAAAAAATCGGGGTTAGGCAGTGCTAACTTTTCTGCCCGATAAATTACTTTGGCGATAGTTATCGCACGTTCTTGTGAATATACCCCACAGTCTTTCAGAGGCACAGACCTCTGGCAGCTATCTCATGTTCGATATCTGCCCATCCCCCACTGCCTCTGGAAGTCCTGCAAAAGCTCTTCCTTTTCTTTTCCAAGGTGCTGCAGTTTGTACGCAAAGCAGCCGCCCACATGTAGGAACGAGGACTGGAGTGGGGGAGAAATTGGCTTTTGGGAAAAACATAACAAGATTTCACCTTACGTATTATGCTGTGTGATCATCAGATCTTCACCAGGCCCCACGACTCTCACAACCCCCACACTACAAGAGATAACATGCCTTACCCCTGCTACACAGTTTCCACTCCATGCAGCACATAAAAACCTTTTTCCAAGAGTGGAACCAGGTCCTGAGAAGATTGTGCCCAGTGGTAGCGCTAAAGAGGCTGGGGAACAGGATCTTTTGATAGGAAAGGCCAAAGGATACTCTCAAGCACTAGACTGTTTGAGCAACTCCTGAACAGACTTCAGTCCATCCAGAAGACCACCGCAAGACTCATACTCAACCTTCCTTGCCGCACCCACATCTCACCTCACCTCACCTCACCTCAAGGAGCTTCACTGGCTCCCCGTTCACAAACGCAGCCAATTCAAACTTCTCATGCACACCTACAAAGCCCTACACACCACAGGACCAGAATACCTGAACGGCCACATACTCTTTCACAACCCATCAAGACACCCTATGAAGACACCTACACTCAGCCTCATTCTCACTTGCACAACCCCCCACATTCACAAAAGCAGAGCAAGAGGTCGCTTGTCCTCTTACATCGCATCCGAACATGAAACAACCTCCCACAACATAGCAGAACCTCCTCCTCATTAATTGAGTTTTGCAAAAAGCTGAAGACTTGGCTTTTTGAATAAATCTGTGGGGACCACATGCCTACACACCTGCTCAAGCGCCGAGATACCCCAGGCAGGAGATTGTAGCGCACTACAAATCAACATAACATAACATAGCATAACATAACATAACATTACATAACATTAGAACACCAGACCATGCAGAAAAACTTAACCCTACCAAGATGGAATACTCAATCAATCAATGAGGATTTATAAAGTGTGGCTAATCACCCAATAGGGAATCGAGGCGCTTGCAGGTCCCGGAGGCTTATTTGAACAGCCATGTCTTGAGGGCCATTTGGAATTCCGGAAGTGAGATGATGGTCCGGAGTTGTGTGGGGAGGCTGTCCTAGGTCTTTACCGCGATGTGGGAGAAGGAGCGTCCTCCACTTCTACTTTGGTAGATGCGGGGAGTATGGGCAAGTGAGAGGGAGGCAGAGTGTGGTCTTCAGCCGGCTCTGGGATAAATAAGGGTAACCAGTGACTGAAATGAAACACTACAGAGGACCTTGGACAGAGAGCCCTTCTGCATCACTGAGTCCAGGACCCTCCAAGGTGGAGGGAAAGGAGCAACTGTAAACCCCTCTAAAGTTACTCGTTTTCCAGGCTGCAGCCTGTCCAGGGAGGCCCAGCTCCCTAAGAAGCTCAACAGGCCCACTTTCACTTTCCACTTTCAACAGGCCCACTTTCACAGGCCCACTTTCCCACATTCACCGTATTACCTGCTCACACACATCCTGTTTCACTGGCCCTTTGCCCCCCCTGCTCCATGTCCCGCTGTCCCACCATGCCCCCATCTTCCTGTTCCCCTGTTTCCAAGTCCACTCTTTTGAAGGCAGGGGTGCCCAGTATAGATCCAGGAGGTCCAGATTCTTGCCACATTCTTCTGTTACCAACAAAACATATACGTACATACATTAAACCTAAACTGAATTTTTTTACACAGCCATTGGTTGTCCTGAAAATCTGCCAGGACTTACTTGCTCTAGGCGCATATAGCGTTGTAAGGCAACCAATGTTTGACAGCTCACTAATGGTTAAGTGACTCCCTGAAAGCATCTAAAAAGCTCTGCATTCTGCGCCTTGATTTTTAATTCAAGTGCATACGCAGAAGGAGTTATTGCAATCCCCATGGGGCCATCAAACAGGTGCCAATCAATGCGAGTAAATTAAAGTCAAAACTGATGACGCACTAGTGTTTGCTCTTATTTCTTCTCAATTCTTTTGATTACAAAATTGCTGAAATTGGAAAGCAGGAAAGGCTCCTACGTTTAACTCACTAATTTACTTCTAAATTTAAATTAGAATATGCGCTAAAATTACCCCTTAGCTTAGAACAGTTTTCCTGACTTGTGCAGAAGTGTCAGAAAGTTGGCTGTGATTGACAGGAATCTCCATTCTTTGCACACAATACAGCGTCCACGCTGGCCTTATGTGAAGATACAGGGGTTAGAACAAAGTACTTGTAAGTTAACAAAAACGCCTCCCACCTTCCTTCATTTTGTAGACAAAGAAAACCATGCTTTGACAAAGCCAATAGGTTTTTGTTTATTGATGGGTGAGTTTTCATGTGCCTGGATGTAAATGGGTTACTGGACAGATGGGATCTGCAGTTACACGGATGAGTCAGTGTTGTTGAAAGGGGGAACAGGTAGTTCTCTGAAGAGACAGTGGACGGATGAGTGGAATGACCTGTAGGTGAGCAGCAACACTGTGAACTGCATGCTCTCAAACTGTGGGTCAGCAACCAAACATGCTACAGAGCTAGCAGAAGCTATCCTACGGCATTGATATTGCATTGATCACAGAAACCTGGCTAAATACATCTCCCTATCCGATCCTTGACCTTCTAGTTCCCCCAGATATCTCCATCATTGAGAAGGACAGGGATGACCACAAAAGAGGTGGCATAGCCATCATCCACAAAAAAAGCATCAAGATGGCAGAACCAAATTCCCTCTCTTACCCCACATTTAAATATCTCTGTTCCACCATAATGCAAAAAGACAATAATGTGATGATATTTCACCTCCTCTGTCACACCCCAGGAAACACACTCGCCTTCGTCGAACAACTACTATCCGATCTGATACTGCAATGCTCTATCTCTAATGCACACAACATAATCCTAGGTGACTTCAACCTACAATGGAACATCGAGAAGGACTCACTAATCCAATCCGTAAACAAACTCAGTATAGATCTTACACAACGCTGCAGGGGATAAACCCACAACAAAGGTCAACCTGAGATGCCATTATAGCCCAAAATGAAGTAATAAGCATAAACAACATAATTCCAACCGACTGGTCCGACCACCACATCATCCACTTCTACATCATCCAAGAAATAACACCTCCTAACCACCCTCAGAAAACCCTCAAATAGTCCAGAAACCTTAACCAAATCCCCTTAACTGACTTGGAAAAAAATATACCAGTTACTACCCCCTCTAACAGACACTCTCACAACTGATGAGTTTACATCATACTATAACTCATCGATAAAGATCACCCTGGACCAAATAGCCCCCCTGAAACTAAAAATGGTCAGAGACACTCCCTCAAGAACCTGGTTCAACAAAGATCTCAACTCAGAAAGAAGACAAGTAAGAGCTGCTGAAAGACTATGGAGAGCAAACCCGTCCACTAATCTCCTCTACCAACTCAGAAGAAAATGTAGGAAATACAAAAACCACATCCTAAAAGGAAAAAACTATCTTTTTCCACAATGCGCTAGATAAAGCAAGAAACCACCCCAAAGAGCTCTTTAACATCATAAAAAAACAAACCAAAGATACTCTCCCGGTCTCAAAGGAACAATGCAAAAACTTTGCCCAAATCTTCAACGACAAAATCACGAAAATTGAACTCTCCCTCGACTGCCACACGTAGACATGCACTAGCTTCTCTTCACCCATAATGGAGGGTAACATAACCCCAGCAAAACCATCAGCCACAAAAACAAAAAACATTCTCCCAGGGAAAACTGGACCCAACCAGTGCCCTAGACCCTCCCCATCAACCAAGAGCTGGAAGACATTCAAGCCACTCACAGAGGAGGACATCAAGAAGGTGATCGCAAGTTCCAAACCCTCTTCTCACTATGCAAACCCACTCCCAGTCACCTGGCAAAAAGCCTCAAACACGCCCTAACCCCTTTATGGACCAAGATACTAAACAGCTCCCTGAGTAGCGGGTCCATGCTGGACTGCCTCAAACAAGGCCAAATCACCCCTGTGCTAAAACAAAACAGGTGCAGACCAGGAGGACCTCAACAACTTCAGGCCCATTACTAACCTGTCCTTCCTGGCTAAAATCCTTGAGAAATGTGTTCTCTTCCAACTCACCCAACACATTGACACTAATAACCTACCTGACACTCAGCAATCGGTTTCATAAAGGGATGCAGCGTGGAAACAGCTCTACAAAACATAGCAGATGACATACATAAATCACCAGATGCAAACAGATGCTGCCTGCTCCTCCTCCTAGACCTATCAGTGGCTTTCAACATGGTCGACGATAAGTTACTTCTGGACTCCCTGCAACAAAGAATTGGAGCAGATGGCACAGTTCTAAAATGGTTCACCTCCTTTCTACACAACCACTCCCAACTAATAAAAATAAACGACTCAACGTCCAATCTATCATCCAGCACCCGAGAGCTACCCTAAGGCTTATGTCCTCTCAGAGACACTTTTCAACATCTGCATGGGACGCCTCACCACAATACTCAAACAAGCCAACATTGCCTACCACCTTTACGCAGCTGTACCTGAAAATAACACAACTGTACCTGAAAATAACCTCCATGAACGGCATACACAGTCTCAATGCAAAACTCATGAAAGTTCAAACCTGGCTACCACACAACCATCTCAAACTCAACCAAGAAAAGATGAAAATTCTTGTTTTGTCCAACCCCGGACAATCACCACAGATCCATGAATGGCTAGATAACCTGAATGCCCTAAACTGCAAGGCCACTCTGGGGAATGCCGTCAAATCTCTGGGCATCACCTTAGAATCTAATTTGAACATGCACACACAGGGCTACAGCAAATGGTGCCCTATATAACTTAAAACTCCTTAACAAAATCAACCCCTTCCTCTATCCAAATGGTCTAAAATCTGGCACATAAGTACTGATTCTTTCTAGACTAGGTTACGGGATTGCCACCCTCACAGGTGCACCTAAAGCATACCTAGCCCCCCTAAGAACCACTCTAAATACAGCAGCAAGAATGGTTACTGGAACAAAGAAATACAACCACATCCCCCCTCACTAATAAATCTAAAGTGGCTTCCAATAGAATCTTACTACCTAGCCTCTAAACTCACAAAGGCAGGACAAACGGAGAATCTAAGAAGCTCCAACACCCTTCTTCTCATCCTCCCCAAGAAACAGAAACAAAAAGCACTTACTCTTTTTCGGGCAATGCTCCCAGAATCTAGAACTCCTTCCTAGAACACATCAGATCCAATCCCTCCTTCATGAGCTTCTAGAGACAACCAAAAGAATTCTTGCTGAACCAGCACCTTAGCAACTCAGGGAAACAACTAGTAACCAACCATGGAATCTCCACCGTGGGATGTACATACCCCTCCCAAAGCATGAAATATGACTCTACTACTGACACTACAATTAGACTATATTGTCGCGAAATGATAATGATGCAAACCTCGTCAAAGCATGTGTACTGTACCATGACTAAATTGAAAAATGCTGTAAAGAGCTCAGATACTCTCGAGTTTTGCCAGCGCTATATAAAACTCTTTAAAAAATGCATGGCTTTGGGAGTGGATGCCAGGGATGGGCTTATGTGTTGGTAGATGTACGGATGGGTTAGCGGATACCTGCGTGGGTTTCTGATTGGGGAAGAGGCATGGGTGTCCGCAGGAGGGGAGTGGCAATGGTGGACCCATGCCCCCTGGATTTTATCACACGACATATTCAGATTGGGAGATTTCCTGCCCAAAGAGCTACATTTTTCTCATTTGTCTGGAAAAAAGCACCAGCCGTGGGGGTCAATGGCTGGTGGATTTAGAAAGTGCAATGTAACACTATGGCCGTCGTAGTGTTACGCTGCACTAGTACGGTGCGAAAAACAGTCTGGATGGGTCCTTGCCTCAGTGTAAAAGGCAGCAGGTAGCTACCACTTTCATTGCTAGCTGAGCGTTTCCAATGACAGTGCGAGTAAAAAGATGCCAGTCCCTCCTACCCTGCAGACGCCTATTGTGTCCCGAGTCGGACAAGTCTGAGTCCGACCTCCACAAGTTTGCCCGCCCCAGAATAGTGCGCAGGCTCGCACGTCAGTCAGTCAGAAACAGACAGGAGAAGAAATAGCAGCCTGTGTCGTGCGCTGCAGCAGCCAGCACCACTCTGCCCAGGCCTCAGGTTCACTGTGGCTCATAGCGCTTTTTGGCCCCCGAACAGCCCTGCCGCATGTAGCCTTGGCACTCCGTGTTACCTCCCCTTTTCTTCCGCTTTGCCTCCCATCCTGCCCTACCTCCCACGAACAATTTTTAAAAAAAATAAAGTGATAGGAGTATGAGGCGGCCAGCATTTGCCTCGTCATAGTGCTTCTTTTATTTTTTTACTTTCAGCTTTTTTGTAGGAGGTTGGGCAGTTTACAAACAATACCTTGTGCTGTTGAGGGAAAAACAAGGAGAAGCATTGAAAAATGAGGGAAAATCACTCTGAAAAACAGGGGAAGGGTAAAAGCAAGCAGTAAAAAACGTGGCAAAAGCAGGACAAAGCACTCAGAAAAGGTGGAAAGGAAGGAGAAAGCAATAAAAAAACGAGGCTAAAGCAGGAGAAAGCACTCAGAAATATAGGGGGAGAGGAAGGAGAAAGCAGAAAAAACGAGGCAAAGGCAGGAGAAAGCACTCAGTAAAATGGGAGATTGGAAGGAGAAGGCAGTAAAAAACAAGGTTACAGCAGGAGAAAGCACTCAGAAAAACAGGGAAAGGAAGGAGAAAGCAGTAAAAAAGGAGGCAAAAGCAGGAGACAACAGTGGTTTGGGGGTTATATCTGATGTTATGGGGTTATACCTGGTGATGTGGATGCCATCCAGTGCCAAGGTAAGTGCTGAGGATTTATAGCTAGTGCTGTGGCAAATGTTTGGGGTGCAATCTGGTGCTGTGGGTTCAATCTTGTGATTTGGCAACTGCTGTGCGTACAATCTGGTGCTGTGGCAAGTGAAATCTGGTATATATTGTGTGTGTGTGTATATATACCCACCACACACATATACATTTCCTTTTTCAAGTTTCTATTACTGTATTCAATAAATAGTGCATTGTAGATGAGTTATTTGAAATTCACAAATCTCATCTTACCAATATAACTATGCATTATGCAAGAAAAGCTTGGTTCTCCTTGCAGGAGAAATTTAAAGGTATTTTTTAACTCCCTGCAGCTCATCTACAACTCACAGTTTATTGAATACAGCCCAGAGATGAGCAGAGTATTTAATGATTCCCATTGCTTTTTAGCAATGGACATTCGCAAATCTGATAAGTCATGGTGAACAAGAGGCAGAAGAACCAAGCAGGTACTTTAATTCATCAAAAAACAGATGGTTTGAAATACAATCTACTAATAAATACATATACCCCACCAGAAAAGTATGACTTCAAGAAGGATTCAGGTGGACCACGCTGTTTCCGTCATGTGTGCATTAATCAATATTCAGCATGGCTTAGCTACTCGCCACAACTAAAAGTTGCGATTTGCAAGTATTGCACAGTTTTTCCACAGCCAGTTCATCATGGGACATAAGGAGCATTCATAACTATGCCTTTCACTAAATATAAAGACTTCCATGAAAGTGCATGCAACCATGTTTCATCATCTTGGCATAAAAACACACAAGTGGATGCAACTCACTTCTTGGCGATCAGAAAGAAACCATAAACAAGTGTTGTTTGCTAAATAGTCAGTGCTGTGAAAGGGCAAGTTGAAGAAAGTCAGAACAAGTTATTTCCAATTTTGTCCTCTATCTTACTTTGTGGCACACGTCCTTGCTTTACGTGGGGAAAAAAGTACAACCGGAAACGTGCAGAGTCTGTACCAATTTCGAATTGAAGCAGAAGATGTGATCCTAAAGAACCATCTGGAAAATGCACCAGTTAATGCACGTTAAACATCAGTTTGAGTTGAAAATGAATTAATTACATTATGTGAACAAACTTTAAGAGAAGATCTAGTATCCTTAGTCAGTATGTCAAATGGATTTTAAATCATTGCTGATGAAAGTGCTGACATATCCGGGAAAGAACTTGGAGTACGTTTTGTAGACACAAGTAGCACCGTAGCTGTCATCAGAGAAGAATTCCTTGGATTTGCAACCTTAACAGAAAATGATGTTATCTCAATTGCAAATATGATTATGGATACATGTTCTAAATTTGGATTAAATTTAGGAAAACTCGATGGCCAAGGATATGATGAATACTCCCCTCAATGGCAGGAAAGGAAGGTGGCTTCAAGCCATAATAAAGAGAAAATATCCTAAAGCTGCTTTTGCTCACTGTGCTGCACATAAACTTAGGGGCTGATTATGATGGCGGGCGGACTTGGTCCGCCCGCCACCGTAGCGGTGATTGGGACCGCCCGCCAGACATGCGGCGGCCTCACCACTGCAATTAGGATGCGCCCGCCATACTGGCGGGCGCATCCTGGGATTTCAACATTGCGGGCGGTGCTGCTGGCTGCAGCACCGTCCACAATGTTGAAAGTGCTTGCACCGCATTTCCCTGCACCGCGTGGCAGGTACCACGCGGTGCCTGCCACTTGGTGCATGGAAATGCAGGCGCCTGGCCACACACATCCTAATATGGCGGACGGTGCCTGCTAGGCACCGCCACCATATTAGTGGCCCTGCTCCGCCCGCCAGGCAATCGGTGCGATTGCCACCGGCGGAAAAGTGGCAGACGGACTTTGCGTCCGCCGCGATACCCACCGCAATCCTAATATGGCGGTGGGTAAATCTCAATGTGATGATCGTTCCGCCATCGTAATGAGCCCCTTAATTTGGTTCTTAGTGACCTTAATGCTGTTCCTGATATACAAAATTCTATTGGCACAGTGAAACATCATCATGAAGTTTTTTGCGTGAGAGTCCAAAAAGAAGATCTCTTATTCCCAATGTGCCATTGCCGAGTGAAACACGATGGGCAGCAAAATACAAGAGCATTAGAAATTTGTGCTCAAACCTTGAAGATATTTTTGAGCAATTAAACTTTTTGGTCACTACAGCATCAGGGAAAAAATGTAAGGATGCATATCGATTGCAAGTACAGTGAACTTTCTCTTTTGCTTGACCATAATTTCAAATTACTCAAGAATGGAATCTGTAAGCCAGTCTCTCCAAGCTGTTCAGCTTGATATCCTCCAGGTGTGTAATCACGTGCAAGACCTTCTGACTGTGTTCCGTGATCACAGACAAAAAGCAGAAGAGCAATTCAATGAAATATTTTCAAATGTTCAAACAATGACAGAAAAATTTAACTTTGGGTTCCTAGACAGTGTGACCAGCAAATATTTTATTCTAATTTTGGTTCCTCTTCTGTAGAAGAATACTATTGCCAGTCTATCTATGTGCCATACATGGACTCCATTATTGTATCATTAGAAAGGCAGTTTGGCAATGACAACAAGAAGAATTCCAGTCTGTTCTCACTTTACCGAAAACCCATGGCAAAAATGACACTTGAGCAATACAAATGCCAGATTGCAAACATCAAAGAAATTAACAAAATTGAAAACCTGGAAGCCGAAGAAGTCACATGGTTTGAAATGACAAGTTTGACAATGGATTTCCGGATTTCCTAAACCAGACAGATCTATTTCCATCAGTCCAGCAAGCAATTCTCATTGGAAAAAGTGAAGAAGCTAGAGGTGGAAAACCATACCTCTACAGAAAATTCATCCAAAGACATTTCGTGATGAAAGACAGAGAGGGAAGATTCAATGCTGTGGCTCTAGATGTGAAACTGGAACAGATGATCCAGAGATCACAGAAAAGCTTCAAGCGAATTGTTGGTCAGACATGTAAAAGCGAATATATTGCACAATGGCAGCTACTTTACCATTAAGTCCTTTCTATTTGCAATGTTTTCAGAGAGATGACAAATTCAAAATTAATGGACGACCGTGAAACTGTTCCTCACCACGAACTTGTGGAAAAGATAGGGTAACGTTTTAATAAACATGTTGACAGCCTTCTTCATTTCATGCAGCAGCAAGGAAACCCCTTTGAAATGACTGAGGCTGTGCGACCACACAGCTTTGTGACCAAACAATATGCGGATAATGATATAAAAACAAACATACAGAAAAACAAATCTGCCCTTATAGCTTAAGCCTTAATTCCAGACTTAGCCACCTTACTCTGTGAGGAATTCCTCTGTTATGGGTAAGTCTTAATTTCTCTATGTCTCTATGTTTCTGTTATGGGTGGGTCACCACTATGTCTCTATGAGCATGTATTAAAATTAATAGGATGACCTCTCCCCCCGCGTGTAATGCTTCATCATCGGCCATCCCGTGCTTGCCAAGGCATACTTTAAGGGCGGGCGGGCCCCTTGGCAAATACTGAGGGGGATTTTTTTGCACGAATACAAATCCCTACCACCCACCCTTAACAGTACTCTAAATTTATTATATGGTGGAGGAAGGATGATTAAAAATTAGTAGTAGGACAGATGAGACTCAAATATGGTGCTCCTGTCCATATCAGGGCGACATGTTTCAGCCCTTAGCTGGTTCCTCACGGGGTCCGGGGCTTTCTTCAGGACCAAATGTGACACTATTGTGTTTCGCTCTTTTCATACACACACGTTCTATGCACATGCATACAATACCGGATCTCTAATATCTGGTCTGTTCAATCAGGATATTTTCCATCTTTAACATAGGTCCTATTGGGAAACACAGAAACCTGTTTATAAATATTAATAATGCCAAAAGGACACAAATGAAAAATACACAAATCATAATCTAAAATCAAAGAGACAATAAAACAGATGTGTAATCGCCAGAAAACACATACACATATTATCGAAATGCAAGTCAGGCAAATCTTGTCGATATCATGTGACAGCATTGTGTCTTTCCAATGTGTAAACCACACTATATCAAACACCTGCTTGTGTAGGCCCAACATCTAAGTCATGCTTCAATCAAACGTGCACGTGTGAATACAATGCCCCATCACACACACATTCTACTACACCTCACCCAAATTGCAGGGGATGTATGACGATACCACGCATGCATTACATCGCATGCCATTAGATCGCGGTTTTAACAACGCAAGTCGTTACAACGACTTGCGTTGGAGGGCGCTGGATTTAGGAGTAGTTTAATTTACTATTCCAACTCCAGCCTACGTACAGTAGGGAAGGTGTTGGATAGTAATTTAAACTACTCCTTGTCCTATAGCGCCCTCCAGTGCAAGTCGTTGTAACGACTTTCGTTGTAAAAACCGCAATCTAATGGCATGCGATGTAATGCATGCGTTCTAAAGGTTGTTTCCCATTGCAGGAAGTTCCTTCTTCATGGAGGATTGGAGAGGGGGAGCCTTATATTCATACACTGTAAACAAAAAGCATATGAAATGCTGAGCAGGCGCCCAGATCAGAATGAGGGTATTGCGTCTCTCCTTCCTTCAAAAGATTTACTCCGTCAAAGCTCACCCCCACTGGATCACCAGTAGTGTGTGCACTACTTATCCCTCAGGCTCATAGTGCATTTGAAGGAGAACAGAGGAATTTTCCAATCATTGCCTGTCTTTTTCACTATGGTCCAATGTTTAGAGATTCTATGTTTCACTCTGTTAGATGCAGGTGTAACTAATGGTCACGCATGTTAATCTAACGTCTGTTCTTTGGAATATGTTTTCAAGAGAGGCTCTGTTGTTATTGCGGGCTCGTTTTTTGGCTTTTAAGACCACTCTAGATGGATATCTGTGTGCCGGATCACTGACAAAATATCAATGACAAAAATATTGACGAAAAAATATAGAATGCAAAAATATCGACTCCCTATACTTAAACAGGTAAATACAAAAAAATCGACTCAAAAATATTGAAGTAAAAAATATTGATGTACAAAATATTGACTTAAAAATATATATAAAATAAAATATATTAAATATGTTAAATATTATTTTTATTTTTAACAAGATAAATTACATTTAATATACATTTTAACTAAATATGACAAATAAACTTAATTTAAAAAAATATAAACACACAAACATAATAATTTATACATTTACATATATTTACTTAAAAATAATTTATTGACTGTTATCTTATTTAATTTTTAAACTTTTAAATTATATAAAAATTAAATATTTACATATATTAATAAATTAAAGATAAAAAAATAACCATTTTATAATTAATTCAAACATTTAACTATTAAAAAAAAATTAAAACATACATTTTGCAATACAATAAATACAACAATAGGGAAATTTTGGGATAGCAGGGGAGTAAAAATTACTATTCCCACTCCAGTGAGTGCAACAGTAGAGAAAGTATTGGATAGCGGAGGGGTAAAAATTACTATACCCACTCCTGTGAGTACAACAGTAGGGAAAGTGCTGGATAGCGGAGGGGTAAGAATTACTATTCCCACTCCAGTGAGTGCAACAGTAGGGAAAGTGTTGGCTAGCGGAGGGGTAAAAATTACTATTCCCACTCCAGTGAGGGCAACAGTAGGGAAAGTGCTGGATAGCGGAAGGGTAAAAGTGACTATTCCCACTCCAGTGAGTGCAACAGTAGGAAAAGTGCTGGATAGCGGATGAGTAAAAATTACTATTCCCACTCCAGTGAGTGCAACAGTAGGGAAAGTGCTGGATTTCGGACGGGTAAAAATGACTATTCCCACTCCAATAAGTGCAATAGTAGGGAAAGTGCTGGATGGCGGAGGGGTAAAAATTACTATTCCCACTCCAGTGAGTGCAACAGTAGGGAAAGTGTTGGATAGCGGAGGGTTAAAAATTACTATTCCAACTCCAAAGAGTGCAACAGTAGGGAAAACTTTGGAGAGCAGAGGGGTAAAAATTACTATTCCCACTCCAGTGAGTGCAACAGTAGGGAAAGGGTTGGATAGCGGAGGGGTAAAAATTACTATTCCCACTCCAGTGAGGGCAACAGTAGGGAAATTGCTGGATAGCGGAAGGGTAAAAATTGCTATTCCCACTCCAGTGAGTGCAACAGTAGTGAAAGTGCTGGATAGCGGAGGAGTAAAAATTAATATTCCCACTCCAGTGAGTGCAACAGTAGGGAAAGTGCTGGATAGCGAAGGGGTAAAAATTACTATACCCACTCCAATAAGTGCAATAGTAGGGAAAGTGCTGGATAGCAGAGGGGTAAAAATTACTATTCCCACTCCAGTGAGGGCAACAGTAGGGAAAGTGCTGGATAGCCTTAAGGGTAAAAACTACTATTCCCACTCCAGTTAGGGCAACAGTAGGGAAAGTGCTGGATAGCAGAGGAGTAAAAACTACTATTCCCACTCCAGTCAGTGCAACAGTAGGGAAGTGCTGGATAGCGGAGGAGTGAAAATTACTATTCCCACTCCAGTGAGTGCAACAGTAGGGAAAGTGCTGGATAGCGAAGGGGAAAAAATTACTATTCCCACTCCAATAAGTGCAATAGTAGGCGACCGCCGGGCCGGTGGTGGACATCCGCCCACGATCGCAACCCAGCAAACCGCCGGTCAGATCAGGATGGCGGTGGTGACCGCGGCGGTGGGAAATTCCGACCGCCGCTTTTCTGCCGGTTGCCATCCGCACTCCTGCCTGGCGGACGGAGCAGGACCGAGATAATGGTGGCGGTGCCGAGCAGGCTCCGCCGGCACGATTATGATGCCGGCGGTAGCCAGCCTTTCCGCAGCGGTCAAACCGCCATGGAAAGGCTGGCGGAGATTGTCTTCCGGGGGCCCGTTGCGGGCCCCCAATGTGTTGGGGGGGTGTGGGTGCACTGGTGGGGTACCCATGGACCCCCCCAACATTTCCCTGTACCAGGTGGCAGGCACTGTGCAGTGCCTGCCACGCAGTGCAGGGAAATGCAGGACATGCTCCTTTCGACATCGCGGCGGTGCTGCGGGCAGCAGCAACTGCCGTAATGTAAAAGCCCGCGATCGTACCGCCGCGGTCGGATTTCAACCGCGGGCCATCGTAATTCGACCGGCGGTTATGTCGCGGTCCTTGCGGGCGGTCTTTTCCTGCTACCATGGCGGTCGGGGAGGTTTTCCGCCCGCCATCCTAATCAGCCCCTAAATTATTTCCCACCCTTCCCACCATTTTCACCTATAAACACCACAACACACACCTAAACATAATTACACAATTAACATAATTGATTGCCAATTAATTAATTAAAATTAATTAACAACTAATTATTACATAATTAATAAAAAATTAATGTACACATTAACAGTATAACATCTCAATTCAACAATTATTAATAAATAAAAATTATTCTATACATTTACTCTAATTAAATTACTTCCCACCCTATTCCCTTATAGACCCAGAACCCGCTACGGTACTAAAAACGCCAAATTCAAATAAAAAAAAAAAAAACTACTAAAAATAATCAATAAATGTTATATAATTAAATGGGGGCGTGGCTAACCGCCGAACATGGCGGTCGCAGTTTAGTGGAGCTCCGGAGCCCGGGCTGAATAATCCTGATGAATTACCGCTAGCCGGGACCCATCGGGTCCCAAACAACACGCTACCCAAGCAGAAAAGCCAGGGCATACCAGCTGGCTGATGGAGCGGCAGATAACAACACCGGGGTGGTGAAGCCCGAAGTGGGGCCTGTGCGGAGGACGGTCCCTGAAGTGCGGAGGTGGCCTGGCACCACGGAAAGTAGTGGGAGGCCTTCCGGCGAGGTGCCGCGAGCACGTCGGGGACTGCGGAGGGTACTGACAGCTTCCCGATACCCCTACCGCCCACCTGCTGACCGAGTGGCAGGAGCGGCGGTCACAACTGCAGCTTGGGGCTCCGGCGTAGGAGACCCGAGCGACGTGAGCTCCGGAAGGATTCCTGCTGGAGGCCTCTCCCACCTGAATGTTACTGCAAATGGCCGACACACCTCTACATGCGGCGATCCCCACGACGTGAATGCTGGTGACCAGGAGGAGCTCACGTCGGAGACCGCGATTTCCATGTGGCCCGGTCCGCATTGAAGGGGGAGGAGGAACTGCGAGGGAAACCGGCTGGGCCCGTGAAACTATCTGCCACGGCGAGGTGGATCGGGCCCAACGTGTGCAGCGCAGCGACAGAGGTGAGAGCTGCTGGGGGCACTGACTGCTTCTCCCTACCCCTCCTGCTCGCCTCCTGCCTACGGGGCTGGAGCGGAGGGTGCGGTTGAGACCGGGGATCCGGCGAGGGCCTACAAACAAACCGAGGCCGGCAGTGAGATGCGCGCCGCTCCCTAGGGGGGTCGTCTAGTTGACCTCTGCTCCCCTTCACTCCCCGCTAGAGACTTTATATGTTTGGCGGTTGCACGAACGAATACACGCGGGGCTACGCAGTGGGGAGGCCGCTGTCCCCGCGCGGCCTAGCTTGAACCGGCAGTGTGACGATCTACGCGGTGTACTCCGAGGGGCTTTGATAGCCGGAGGGCACCGCCTACACTACATGAGGCACAAGTGGCCTGCCACGACAAAAAGGATCAGCAAGGGGGCCCGCACCAGCCGCTAAAGAGAAGAGTGACTGCTGCAGCACTGAGGAGTGGAGGGCGGAGGGAGTAGCGAGAGGTGCCATTGCACGAGGCCTACAGGGCGATCCTCCGTGATAGGGGCCCGAAATGTGACACACTGGCAGTTCGAATACATTGCAGCAATTGGAGCGCCTGTGCTGGTGCGAAGTGATCTGGAGAGCACATACTCCTATGCGCTGCAGATAGTGAGAGGGAGTTGGACACACAAGGCGTGCACCGGTCCAAGGCTCACACACGAGATGAAGTGCACAGTGAGGTCCTGAGCACTGGTGCCATAAAGCTGCCCAGAGGGCCACAGCAGTATTGTCGGTTTTGGAGGAGGCAACCATAACTATACAGCAGCCCACTGCAATAGGGTGCCCCACCCGATTACTGACATGACTACAAGCCACAGCACCTGTATAAAGACAGTTGACACACACAGGAACAGGCAGCGGCAGTATCGTCTACTATATACCAGCAGCAGTTACGGACCACCCATATCAGAGAGGCTGAATACCACGAATCATGGGACGCCCCAAAGGGAAACTACCGGAGGCAAATTTCACCAACACGCAACAACCAGAAGACCCAGAACAATCTAAACACCCGCTCTCGCTCAGCTGTATACCGCCCACAAATACTGAGGCGACCCCGGACACGCTGGATTTAATACTGCAAGAGGTCAGGGAGTCTCGCAAGGGCATAGAGCAGCAAATAGGATCCCTCACAATGGGCTTCATGCTACTCAAAACAGACCACACCAAACTGGCAACCACAGTGAAGGCCAACAGATTAACATTGGAGGAGATATTACCTCAGCACAAAGAACATGCGTCGCAAATTAAGCAACTACAACGACAAGTCACCGGTCTACAAGACAGAGTCGAGGATGCAGAGGGCAGAACAAGGCGGAATAACGTCCGCGTCATCGGGCTCCCGGAGCGTAGCAAGGGCTCTAACACCGCCAGCTTTATGGAGCAGTGGTTCCACGAACATGTAGCCCCTGAGGGCCTGTCGGATTTCTTCTGCGTCGAAAGGGCCCACAGAATCCCTACCGGCAGACCTAAGGTGGGTGCTCCACTGAGGCCGTTGATAGCCAGGATCCTAAACTATAGAGATCGAGATGTCCTGCTTCAAAAGGCACGGGAACGATCCCTGATAAAATATGAGAACCACCGTATATCATTGTACCCCGACTACACTCTCCTGGTCCAACGCAAAAGGTCCTCATATCAATCAGTTAAAAAGAAGCTGCGAGCTATGGAACTCAAATACGTGCTTCTATTCCCTGCCCGCCTGAAAATAATTCATGAACAAAAAACATACTTTTTCGATAGTTCAGAAGAAGCAGAGGAATGGTTAGAGGCAATGAACCCCGCCTCAACATCCGGCACCACATCTCAAAGCCTGCCAAGCAGCCCCAAAAGAACACAGGGACGGCGATCGCGCCGCAACGTTAAAACTGCCCGCAAATCATAAGTCAATAGCCCTACCCACGAGCAGGCCCGACGGAGCAAAGAAGAGGCTCTGGCAGCGGCAAACACGTTCAGAGACTGTGGCCTCCATACGGCATCCGAATCCTCAGAGGGAAGTACTGTGCACTGAGACTCGGAGAATAGCATTGCTTTGTTCCCCACGATAACGCCTCAGACTGCGGACGATTTACTGGGCTAGTGAGGCCCAAGATAGACGACCTCGCTGGTCATACGGATATATGAAGGAGCAGAGGTGGCAAATATTGTTACTGACATAAATATCCTTTATCTGGCTACTTAGGTAATGCAATAATACAAGTATGAGTCCCGGGCGCTGCAGAGCCCGTACACACAGGTACAATACCATGAACGGCGCGAGCAACAACCCCCTTATAGCGAATGCACCACGTAAATGTATTAATGTTAACACAGTTGTGTTTCTAGTTTGGACCAGCATAGTTCGAGGGCTGGACCTAGTATTCACAGTTAATAGGGAGTTCTGGGGTTCTGGCATACATCAGAAGACATGTCCCACACTGAGGTGCTTGATAATTACTTCGGACATACAACTAACTAATCACACCAACTACACATGCTTGGCTCATATAACTTAGTCACCTGGAATGTGCGAGTGCTGGGCTTGGTGCAAAAGCGACACAGGGTGCATGCGCAACTGATTATGCGAAAGGCGCAGATAGTGTTCCTGCAGGAATCCCACCTCGCAGAGTCAGAAGCGGGGAAGGTACGGAAGAAGTGGAAGGGACAGGTTTTTTTCCACAACATACTCAGCCTTTGCCAGAGGTGTGACGATCTGGATTAGACACAGGGTCCCATTTGCTAGAGGTGCTAGAGAGGTGTGTAGATGTGCAGGGAAGGTATATACTATTACATGGGCTACTGGACGGCACGCACGTAGTACTAGGTAACTTCTACGCCCCAAATTTCGACCAGGACAAATTCTTTACGAGTCTAAACACGATGTTTGCTGAATGGGAGGCATATCCATGGGTCCTGGGAGGAGACTGCAATGCTGTTATGGACACATTAATGAGCCGGTTGCACCTCCCTCTTCATGAAGCGGGAACCACTAAACATGCGGAGGCCCTATGCAGATGGGTGGATGGGTGGGCGCTGGGTGATGTATGGAGAATGAAGAACCTGACTAGCAAGGAATACTAATTCTACTCCCCAGTTCATCGGTTACACACACAAATTGATAGAATACTGTGCTCGCTCCCCATTGCCACGCAAGTGACTCACGCCACCTATTTAGCGAAGACCTTCTCTGATCATAGCCCTTTAGAGATCTCCCTTACTTGGGGCAGAATTCCTACACCGGTCCCCACGTAGAAACTCTGGCCCCAAATGTTGGAGGACACTGTATTTCGTAGCTCTTTGTCCACTGCAGTCACTAACTACTTCACAGATAACATGAACACTGCCTCCTCGATCCTAGTTGAATGGGATGCGCTCAAAGCTGTCATAAGAGGCACAGCGATCAACGCCACAGTGGGCGCAAGGCAGGAGGTACATAAAAACCTAAAAGCAGTGGAGAATAAAATGAATACATTAGAGCAGGAAACAGTGAGCGACCCTACAAAAGCAGCTTCACTGCAAGAAGCGTGCGTACAACATGCTGAGCTGCTAGAGAGCCTTAGGGTTATTGACCATAGGGTATACAACCAGATAAAACACACAGATGCGGATAAATTGGGAACACTCCTTGCCAGGATACTGAGGGATGATCCGCCCACTACTGTAATTTGCGAAATCATCACGCCAGGGGGTGACACGGTACACACACAGCAGGGTATTAATGAGGCCTTCTGCACATATTATGATACGCTATACAGTGCACCTTCTCCAATAGATGGCACACTCATAGACACATTCCTAGGTGACCTGCCCTACCCCCAGCTTAGTGCAGAAGCACAAGAAAACCTGGCAGGCCCCATCACGAAGGGTGAAATAAAAGCTGCTATTGGGGAGCTGCCACACAACAAAGCGCGGGGGCTAGATGGTTTACCTATAGAATTATTCGATGCATATTCTGAGGCTTTAGTCCCCCAACTAGAGCAGCTGTATAACAAATCGCTAGAGATAGGCCACCCCCCCTACTACCATGCAAGCATTAGTGGTCTCACTCCCCAAGCCAGGAAGGGATGCAACGGACTTAGCGGGATATCGCCCACTCTCACTCCTGGCAACGGAGTACAAAATATTAAGCAAAATATTGGCACGTAGGCTTCTTCCCTATTTAAACACGCTTATTCACATGGATCAATGCGGATTTGTGCCAGCGTGCAGCACGTCATTAAACATTAGAAGGCTACATCATATAATGGCAACTACCCCCGAAAATCATAAAAATGCAGGATGCATTACGCTTGATTTGAGGCAAGCATTTGATACCCTTACATGGGATTATATGTTTAAGGGCATAGAGAAGTTTGGCTTGCCTCCCGAATACCTCCAAGGGGTACGCCTACTATATGAGGTTCCTACCGCGAGAGTCCGTACCGGAAGTCACATATTGCATGCATACCCAGTATGCAGGGGCACATGGCAAGGGTGCCCCTTATCCCCACTGCTATTTGTACTAGCGTTAGAGCCGCTGGCTCTTAGGCTGCGGCAGGAAGCAAGCCAAACAGGGATCCAACTAGGCAACTCCACACATTTGATATCAGCCTACGCGGATGATATAAATATTATATATGCACATGACCTAACTGACACATTAGAACCAGTACCCAGTATTTTCTCCCGGTTCGAGCGCATATCAGGCCTTGCTATCAATTATGCAAAATCGAATGCCTTCTTTTTTCAAGACAGTGACCGCCCAGACGAGATCTGCTTTGGGCCGTACACCCTATCAGTGGCATAACATACGTTCAAGTACCTAGGCATACATATATATAGATCCCAAGCAGACCTGCTGGAAGGCAATCTAACCAGAGCGATTAGGGCGATACGATCTAAGGTAGCCTTCTGGACCTCGCTGCCTCTGTCGGCAATGGGCCGTATACCTATATCTAAAATGGTGGTCCTCCCACGTCTTTTATATTACTGTACTAACCTACCGGTAGTAGTTCCCCCCTCTACCTTCAAAACTCTAGACACCATACTCTTGGAACTAATATGAGGGACTGGACGAAGAAGGGTGGGACTAAAGAAATTACAGCTAGGGACTAGCAGAGGGGGACTGGGAGGCGCCGGATTTCCGAGCGTACTGTTATGCGAGCCAGTTACAATGGCTGTCCTACTGGACTGCAGGCCGCAATCTGCAGGAACTAGGATACACCATGCAAGATATCAGCCAGGGGACCCTGCACACATTACTGCTACCGAAGAGCAAGATCCCCCAAGACGCGCCGCCGTTACTACAGACAGCGCTGCTATACTGGAAAAAAGCGATACAGTACATGCCCCGCTGCCTTCCATATGCTGATAACATCCCACTGTTGGGGATCCCACTACCCAACGGTCAGATCACGAGACGCAGAATTATGGCCTGGACTGACGAAGGGGTCGACACTGTAGGGGCACTATTCAGCAATAAAATCCTACTAGACCATGAGAATTTCGTACGAGAAAATGGGGTGCCAAACCATTTATATATGATGCACGCTGTCATAATACAGTATGTGAAGAAACACTGGGCCCCTGATAGGGAAGAACCCCCAACACACAAATTAGTGCGAACAATATACTACATGGGTGAGGGACGCCATCTCATTAAATGGCTATATGCCGGTACCTGGGCGCAAGCTGTGGTGTCTCTCAACGACCTACGAGCCAAATGGTCTGGGGACATAGGAAAGGAGATATCCGACAAGGAGTGGGCCAGCACTCTAGAACATCCCAAAAAAGTGACGCGAAATGCAACATTTAAATTCATACAATACATGGTTCTACATAGGGCCTACCTTACACCACGCCCCCTGCAGCAGATGTTCCCAAACACACAGCATTATTGCCCCTGATGCAAGACAGAGTGAACGGACTTAGTCCACATGTTATGGTCTTGTCCGCGCCTTAGAGAGTACTGGGAGGAGGTACGACGAAACATAGATACAGTAACACACCTTCAAACTGGGGACTCAGCCGCAGGATGCCTACTAGGACTTCGCAGACGCACCACCTCACAGAAAGTGCAACTCCGATTTTTAGACCTCGCCTTAATTATAGCCAAACGGTCCATAACAATGAGGTGGAAATCAGTAAAACCCCCCACAGTATACACCTGGCACAATGAAGTAGTGCGCTGGGGTGGAGCCAAAAGCGCAGATATAAGACTAGAGGAGGCTCGAGGGCTGCGTAAATACCATATCTCCATGGAATGGGATGTCATGCTAGAGGCCTTCAAAGCCATGGATCCCGATCCTTTACCTAGCACCCCAAATGTATAGTGGCTACACATTGACTAGGCGTAGCGCCAAGTGGTAGAGCCCAGCATAGGAATAGACAGGATGCACAATCACCAGCACTGTGTACATAGCACAGGAAGGTCCGGGACGCAATAATATAATTGTGAATAGGCAAGATCAGCCAGAACGGGGGAGGGGGCGGGGGAAGGGTAGTTGTTACAAGTTAGATACCAATTGGCTATTAGAAGATTTTGTAATACATGGATGGATTATGTATATGCTTGATATAATTACAAGTGTCCCTTCAACTGACGGATGTAATATAAATGAAACCAACAGATGTATGGCACCCTGATCAAAAATGATATAATGTAAAAATGTTCTTCGCGAATGCACCAGATAAAAGGAAAATCAATAAGGTATGTTTAAAAAAAAAAAAATGATATATAATTAAATTACTTCCCACCCTATTCCTTATAAACCCACAACCCGCTACAGAATTAAAAACGCAAAATTCAAACAATTTTTTTTAATAACTACTAAAATTTTAACACATATAATAAAAATACAAACAATTCTTATACAAAAAATACATGCATCACACACATATAAAATATATACTAAAATACATAACATTAATAAAAAATTAGATATTTTTAACATCTATATTTTTGCAAACGATATTAAACACTTCGATATTTTTTACACCCGATATTTTTGCAAATGATATTAAACACTTCGATATTTTTTACATCGATATTACTTACCCAAAGTCGATATTCTCGACCACGATATTTTGTCTGTCGATATTCTTGACCAATGATATTTTTGCCACGATATTAGTGTAAGTCAATATTTTTGACTCAATATTCTGTCTCTGCACCCTGTGTGCCTTCAATCTGCCAGTTAGTCTATCTGCTTATTCATTATAGGCGGTTATGTCAGAGCAGCTCCTTCGAATGCGTAGAAACTGTCCGAAAGGTAGATTCTCCCTCATGGACTTCTGATGATGACTATTGAAACACAGCAGACTATTCTTGTCTGTTGTTTTTTCATGCACCTTTGTAGTCACTTTGTCCCCCACAACGCTGACACTGAGATCCAAAAAGGTGATTGTTTCCCTGTCAATGGTATGGGTAAATTGCAAAAAACGGATCCCTGGTATTGAAACACGCAGCTGCAACAAAGCACCTGCCTCACATTCAAGGCACTACACTTGGATACCTCTGAACTCAAACCATCTTTTGTTGGAGGAAAAAATCTCCAATAAGTAAATGTATTATTTGACTAGAGACTCATAATGACGAGAAGATGTCTACATTGGATCAATATTCTTTTAAAAAAAAAAATGTTTATTAATTTTTGCAAATGCTGATATTACATACAAACACATAACATGTCAATGAACTTCAAATGAGCACAGCATTACACCAGCACACAGTGCAGTTTACCAATTTTACCTCTACACACACAGCACTTAGAGGTATTGCTCTAATGCCAACCAACCATAGGTCCCGGCTTTTACAATGCGCACACAGTTACTTATATATTAGTACAGCTAACATTTATATATCGTCCAGTTTCGCCTATCCACCATTTCCCACATTTGAGTGCAAGTAAGTTAACAGTGGACCCCAGTAGTCTTTAGGCCTTGATGCCATTGGCAGCTCCTCCGCATAAAGTTCCAGTTGTGTCTTGCAACACGCCATATCTTTGAGCCATACTGCTTTCGTGGGACTAACCTTACTCCCCCAATGCAGTGCCACTCTACGTTTTGCAACCATCAAACACACCAGTGTCAGCTTCTTTGCGGGCGCCTGGAAATTGTTCAGCAAGCCTAATAAACACACCTCCGGCGTACATTCTACCCTCTTATCGATCATGGCAGTCAACACCTCTGTAACTTGCATCCAGATCTATTTACTTCCGGGCAACGCCAAGCCAAGTAAATAAAATCAGCCCCCTCCCCCCGCAGCGGGGACAATTTGAGTTGCTCTGCAGACCATACTTATACAATTGTAGTGGGGTGTAATACATTTGATGCAAGTATTTGAACTGAATAATCCATAGATTGCAATTTGACGTTAACATGCTCAATTGTGCACAGCATTTCCTCCATTCAACCTCTCCCAATGGCCTATCTAATACTGCATTCCATTTTTCCATCGACTTCCCCCCGCCCCGATTGTCCTCCATTTGTGAAGCATTGTATAACCTAGTCACACAGTGTTTACTAGTTTTACTGGTCAGCAGTGTTTGGAATGTTCTAAAAATGGGGGGCTCTTCTGGGAAACATGAATTGTGTGTCCGTATTGCCGCTCTTAGCCTGTAATATAGAAACGTAAAAAGTGGAGATCTTGTTGCTTGAGTCCCAGCTTCAGCAAGTGTTAAAAATGTCTCATTGATATATAGATCTCCCATCGTCAGCAGACCTGCCTCTTGTAGCATCTTAAGTGACTTGTCTTCCTGTGTCACTGATATGTCTGGGTGGGGCAAAAGAGGCATCTCGGGGGCATATATTACAGCCTGAGCAGCTCTCTTGGTGAGAGCCTTCCATGCCTTCCACGTGGTATACACAGTGTTTATTTCTGTGCGGGAGGGGGGCGTGTGTTTATGTGGGATTAAGGCGTTGAGTGGCAGTGGGACTGCGGTATCATGCTCAATTGCCACATGTGGTTTAAAGTCATGTGGCCTATACCAGTAGTGTGCGACCTGCGCCTGCGCACATAAATAATACAAGTTTAGGTCTGGTGCGCCGAACCCTCCATCTGCATATTGTCGAACCAATACTTCCCAACTTACTCTCGTTTTTTTGCCTGCCCACGTCAATGTTATCAAATGTGTTCTCAATTGTTTAAAAAATGCTCCAGTTAACACCAAAGGCACATTTGTAAAAAGGTAAAGGAATTGCGGTAAAATTACTATTTTTATAACAACTATCCTATCTGCCATGGACAGTGGAAGTGCAATCCAGCGCGTCACATGGTCCTCTAACCTGGACACCGCCTTACCATAATTTTCACGGAACATCACTTCCGGATCTCTGTGCACCCACACCCCCAGGTATTTAATCAAGTCAGTCGCCCATTCTAGTGAGAATTCTACAGCACAAGGCATCGTCGCAGGTGTAAGAGGAAAGATCACCGACTTTTCCCAGTTTATGCATAATCCAGAATGATATTCGAACTGCACATATTCACTGATTATATGCGCTAAATTAGTCCCTGGTTCCCTAGCATACAGTGTCATGTCGTCCGCATAGAGTGATATAATCAATGGGCGCAATTGGAAGTTTACTGCCGCAAACGCATGTTTCTGTCTAATTTTACAAGCCAGTGGCTCCATTGTCTTTATTAGGGAAGGCTCTCACATTTAAGTCAATCCAATACCCCTTCCTTCAGGCTTAGTGTGGCTCGGACTAAATGGTTTTCTTTTAATCTGATCCAATTTGTATGAGCACTATGTATAGCATGGGTTTTAGCATGAATTGAAGTTATGGAAAAAGTTCTCAATTTTGCATTTTCAGCATAGCCACCATCTTGTGCATCCTAACTCAGTAGCCTTTCTGTTTGGAGCTATATTTCACTGTCTTACAGTCACTTGGATCCTCCTCCACGCACAGCGTCTATCGGCTCATTATCCTGCAGTTTCCTCTGATTTTATTTACTGACCATTCCTGAGCCCACGCAGAGGTTCATTAGGATGTAACTGAATCATCCTCAACCCCGTTCTCCAAAGTATGACCTAATTTCGCATTGAGGATCCCCCATGTTAAGCTCATCTGTGCCTAACCGTTCAAGAGCTCTTAACTTTGCTCCTTACTAAAGATCTTCAACCTGACCCCCCACAAGAATGGATACAAGGCTAGTCCCCACCAGTCGTCATGCCTTCACAATCAACTACCCTCCAAACCTCTCCAAAAATGCGTCAAAAAAGCTCAAACATCGTTTACTCAAAACCCAATCCGAAACCCTTATCTCTGATCCTTACTTCTGTGCCAACAAGGGTATACTAACTAATGACCTCTCATCTTCTACTCCCGGAAACGGGCACGATGGAGGAATGTCTTCTATTCCTTGTTTCACATAACGGGTACCAGGAAAACTCTGTATGGCCTCAAACTATCAGCATCACCTTCGCCCTTTTAGAATGCTAATGCCACCATCTCCCTTTATAACAACGGTATTATCTTAATTCAAGCCTCGAATGACAATCTAATTAAGATAGATAATATCTTCCCCACCCTCAAGATGGCGGTGATTTCCAAGTCTCCTCATTCCCGCTTAATCCTTCCAATTCCAAATGATCTCGCACTCACACCTCTCATCACGCCCGAGATGACAACAACCACTCATATCCCTCCTCGTGCCTTAGGAGAGCGCTGTGCCATTCAGTTCCTTGACTTAGTTTCTCCTGAGACTACAATGTCCTCAATTTCAGTGAATCACTCGAATCCTGGACCTATATCGTCACTCACTTCTCCAAACTCCACATGGTTACCTAATGGGACCCTTGCAGGGGAATCCTCTAGAGCCCTTTCGCTTTATCTCTCTCCCGGTGAACCTCCCTGCTTGATCCTTCCTATCTCGCCTTTAGCCCAATCCATATCCAGCCTCCCGCCCTCCCTGGAACCCTTTCCTCCCATCCCACTCAATCTCTCTTCCTCCACATCCCATCTGCCCCACTTAAGTCCTATCGCCTGCCCTACGAACACGGACCCTTTTGCCTCGCTAATTGGTAATCCACAAGACCACTCTGACTCACCCGCTCCCTCTGACTATCTCATGGCCACCCCGGCCCCTTCAGCTATCCCCCGAAACCCCACCTCCCCTGCGGAACCCATCAATCAACTCTCAGACTGGGCCGTGCATCTGGATGAGATGTCTAGCCACCTGTACCTTCTCACAAAGGAACTCCAGGAATTGAGAGACATCACTATCGAACACCTCCCTCTACTCAGATCCCTTAGCACTATAGAGAATCGTCCCATCGTCCTGGAGGGCACAGCTCCTCCACTGGCCATGCACACCTTTCACCATACTTGGAAAACTTTACCTCTCCCGAATGCCTCCTCCCGCCCTGGACGACTGAAAGCTGTCCTCTCGTCCAGTGAGATCCGTGAGCTACTCCTATCCTACTCCCAATCACCTAACAAGTCCTGAACGGGGCAAATCCAAGCCATCCAAGCTAACCCTTACAGAGAACCATCACACAACCTGAGAGGCATAAATATTGACCACCTTCAGCGCATCAATATCCTCCCAGCTTCCACCCCTCACTCGACTGACCAATTGAAATGCGTTCTTCTCAATTGCAGATCAGCGAGTAAACACGCCTCCAACATCTATGATCTCATGCTAACCAACGAGCTTGACATCATTATCCTCACAGAAACTTGGCTAAATGACTCCTCCACACCTATATTCGACCTTCTAGTCCCACCTAGCCAATACATAATTCGTATGGACAGAGATTTAAAACAGGGTGAGGAATAGCCTGTATACACAGAAATACACTCTCGCTTTCCCAATCTGATTCCTCCATTCCATCCTCCAGCGAATATCTCTGCATCAACACTACCAGCAAAAACCGCCATGTCTGTAAATTACACACATTCTACCACACCCCTGGTGACAATCTTTCCTTCATTGAGCATTTAATGGAAATCATCTCATCCAACGATGACCCTCTAGTGTCCCAAATCTTCCTGGGAGACTTCAACCTCCACTGGTCTAACCCAAATGATCACGCAGTGAACTGTCTTAAATCCTTCCTACTGGATCATGAGCTGACACAATTTTGTGATAGCCCAACTTACAACAAGGGAGAAACTTTGGATCTCATCATATCCAAAGGTAACACCATCACTCTGGACTCCATTATTCCTTGCGACTGGTCCGACCACTATTGCATCTTCTTCTTTATTAACAGGGAGGTGTCAGCGAAGGGCATTCAACCCAAGAAAACGAAGCAATGGAAAAGGAACCTTAGAAATATTAACACTGAAGAGCTAGCAATCTGCTGTTCAAAGGCCTGGTCTCCTCATTCAGAAATGAAAGATGTTCATGTCCTCACGGATCTCTATAATGCCTCTATATCCGGTATCATGGACGATATAGCCCCTTTACAACAAAAAAAAAGCCTCCTCCAAAATCTCCAAACCGTGGTTCAACGACAACCTAAATTCGGAACGCCGTAACCTAAGGTCAGCGGAAAGATCTTGGAGATCTACACCATCGACCGAGCACCTAAACCTCCTTAGAGCTATCAGGGGCTCATACAACAAGAAAATCAAGAGTGCTAAAGCCGACTTCTTCAAATCTCAACTTAATCGAGCCATAAATCGCCCCAAGAAACTTTTTGAAATTGTTAATCAACAATCGATCAAAGCGCCCATCCGCACTGACCCTGGTGAAGGCACTCCTACTTGCGATGAATTGGCCGCCTTCTTTGTCGAAAAAATGTCAAGCATCAATATAGACCTAGAATTAAAAAGGGCTATTCTTCCAAATTCTGGACGCACTGCTCCACCTAACCACCTGGAGCTGCCCGTCCCCCCTAGTACTAGTCCCAAGAACAATGCCTCTTGGCACACCTTTACACCCCGTCAGTGAAAATGACATCTACAACACTCTTCTTGCGATCAAACCTTTCAACCACTTCAATGACCCTCTACCTCCTCCCATATTCAAAGAAATTAAAGCTGCCATCCTACCCATTTGGGCAAAGATTGTTAACACTTCACTACTGCAAGGCATGATACCAGACTGCCTAAAAGCAGCGCAAGTATCCCCCATTCTAAAAAAACCAAATGCAGACAGTTCTGATCTGAATAACTTCCGTCCTATCTCCAACATCCCCACGCTGGCGAAACTTTTAGAAAAGTGTGTGCAATCTCAACTCTGTACTCACATTGAGAAATTCCAAGTGTTGGATCAACATCAATCAGGCTTTCAGAGAGGCCACAGCACAGAATCTGCACTCACTCACATCTTGGATGACATTTTAAAGTTGCTAGACCAAAATGAATCCTGCCTCCATATTCTCCTTGACCTATCTTCTGCCTTCGACATTGTTAACCACAGCAAATTACTTTCCACGCTAGAACACCGGATGGGTCTATCAGGTGTGGTTTTGCAATGGTTCTCTTCCTTTCTCCACAACAAATCTCAAAGAGTCAAAGTGAATCAATCCCTATCTCAGCCATCTACAGTCTTGATGGGGGTTCCACAAGGGTCCGCCCTTTCTCCCATACTTTTCAATCTATTCCTGGAACCTTTAGCTAATGCCCCGAACTCAGCGAACATTCTCTTTCACATGTATGCAGATGACACCCAACTTTATTTGAAAGTCTCCTCCCCGGAAGTCTTCATTTCACTCAACTCCATCCTGATGAACACCCAAAACTGGCTCACTGAAAACTACCTCATGCTCAACACCTCCAAAACAGAATTGCTTCTCATTGCTCCCCATAACCATGCCCCCAAGATTGACCTCTGGATGCATTATCTTTCAGCCTTCAACTGCTCCCCCCACATTATCGAGTCTGCTAAAACTCTAGGAATCACCCTAGACAGGCACCTGAACATGCAGAAACATTTTAACAATGCAACCAAGGGTGCTAAACACCAGATGAGGCTACTAAGGAATCTCAAACCTTTCCTCCCACACAAAGACTTCAAATGGGCGGTTCAAGCTTTAGTATTGCCAAGGCTAGACTACGGTAGTTCCACGCTTTGCGGTCTCCGCAAACAAAGCTTGGTTCCGCTTACGGCTTCCATTAATGCCGCAGCCAGATTGATTACTGGTACAAAAAGAAATGATCACATATCCCCAGCCTTAAAATCCCTAAACTGGTTACCTTATGTGAAGCTAGAATACAACTAAAGATCGCTAGCTTGACTCACAAAACACTGCACTTCAAGACCCCCATCTATCTGGCTCACAAATTAGAATTATCAGGGGGTGGCTGTCTATCTCGAAGTGCAAACTCACTGCTCCTGAAACCTCAAATCTTCCACAAAAAGAGAACGAGTAACAGAGCATTCTCGGGCATGACCCCGAAGATTTGGAATTCCCTGCCACCGGAAGTCCGCCGAATCCCATCCACCGCTTCCTTCAAAAAAGAAGTGAAAAAAATCCTAATGCTGAAGTTCCTCCCCTAAAGTCCTGGTTCAGCTGCTTCAATACTGCTCTCTTCTCCGATGCTATGACTGTCCATTACACAGTTATACTTCTGGGTTTAACAGTGTGAACAGGCCACTGCACAACTTTGTATGTTATTTATGGAATGTTTCTCTCCAATTACTTGATCGTTGTCTTTTACATTTGTGTAATCCGGTGATTAATAGTGTTGGCAGGCTATGATCTTACTGGTTCTGTGTACATTGCCTACTCTTCTCTATTATTGGATCCGTCCGGGCTTGTTTTTAAATGCTCTGAATCATGTTGTTGTCATGCTCTCGTCTTGAACCTATTTGTAACGATTGTGCTTGTCCCACTTTGGTACCTACCTACCTCAACTGTGAAGTGCTCTGATACCCTCCTGGGTCTTGTTCGCGCTATACAAAACTTTATAAATGAAATAAATAAATAAATTATATAAGTGTAAACAGTAAAGGGGACAATGGGCAACCCTGTCTTGTCCCTCTATATATTCTAAAATAGTCCGACGTATGCCCATTAACTCGCACCCTCGCCTTCGGGGACTCGTATAGTATCCTGATCCATTTGAGAAAAGTTTCAGGAATACCCATACGGGTAACCACTGTGAACATGTACCGCCATGCAATCAAATCAAATGCGTTGGTAGCATCCAACACCACCACCGCCGCCTGCATACTGGGTTCAAGGTAGTGGAGCATAGCACAGAGAGTGCGTAAGTTATGGGTGGTAGACCTAGCATTTATGAATCTCGATTGGTCTGGTAGCACCATATTCGGTAGCAGCGGTTGTAGTCTCATTGCTATCACTTTAGCTAGTATTTTTAGCATCTATATTTATTAAGGATAGAGGCCTATACGGCTCTTATTTTTCCGGTGGCTTGTCTGGTTTTAGTAAGGTAATAATGAGTGCCTCTCTAAGCGACGGTGGTAGTATGCCATTTTCATAGGCCTCCTCGTAGACCGCATGTAGGCTAGGAGCTAGTAACTCGACTTATTCTTTATAAAACTCCCCCATGAACCCGTCCACACCTGGTGCCTTGCCATTCGGTAATACTTGTATTGCAGACTTAACGTCTTCTACTGTTATAGGCTTCACCAGATATTCCCTCTGCCCCAAGAATAGCCATGCCAATGCCACATCGTCTAGATAACAGCATAGTTCTACAACTGTGCATAAAAAATTGTAAATAACTTCAGTATGTCTGGGTTCGTATAGTGCTCCCTCCCCTCCTCGTCTAGTAGCTTAGTTATCGAATCTGCCACTTTCTGTATCTTTAGCTTCTGTGCGAGGGTATGCCCGGGTCTCCCACATTCCCCATGTGCCCGAGCCAAATGGCGCTTAGAGAGAAACCTCAATTCTTGCTCTGCCAGTTCCTCGAAATGTGTCAATTGTTCCCTAATGTGAGCTAGCTTGTACCCCGTGGGCTGCTGTTCCTATTCCCTTTCCAGGGAGTGTAGAGTTTTTTCAGAGTTAGCTAACTGGGTCCGTATGCTTTTTAATACACCCACTTGAGAGCTAATACATTTTCCCCGTATAGTTACTTTAAAGACTTCCCATAGGGAACCACTGCTATCCACTCAGCCCTCATTGTTTGAGAAATATTCCTCTATCGCCACCCGTGGTTCTTCCTTATAAACCGCATCCAGCAAGGCTGCCGGCCGGAAGCACCAGGTAAAAGGTCTGGGGACTAGCCCAGGAATCCTCAATCTTAATAAGACCGGTGCATGGTCAGATAATGTCTTGGGGAGATGGCGGACATCCGCCATCCACTGACATATCTCCGTGGAAACCAGCCAGTAATCCAGCCTGTACCAGGTGCCATGAACAGACGAAACAAATGTGCCCTCAATTTTCTGGGGGTTCCGCAATCGCCAGGCATCCATTAGGCTAAAGTCTTCCATCCCATCCCGTACTATCTTGGCTGCTTGCTTGCCTTGCCAACTAGTATTCGCTGAGCGATCGACACTAGGGTCCAGGTATGTATTGAGATCTCCTCCCCATAGAACATGCTCGTGCGCAAAGCTGTGTATCTGTCGCCACACATCTTTGAAAAATTACGGATCGTCGACATTTGGCGCGTATGTGTTTACCAGTGTAATATCCTTCCCTTCCAAATTCCCTCGCACCAACAACATTCTACCCTGCTCATCAGTGTGCCACTTTATGGGTTCGAAAGCGGTCCCTCGTTTAATCAGTAGTAGCACTCCCCGTGAATACGTAGAGTAGGAGGATGCTGCACGATATGTTGCCCAGCGGGAACCCACCTTGCATTCTTGTTGCTTGGATAAGTGCGTCTTTTGTAAGAGTGCCACATGAATATTATGTCTGTCTAAAAACTGTAGAACCATTCTAACTTTTCGGGGATTATTCAGTCCGTGTACGTTCCATGTCAAAAAAATGTATGTTGTCTCCCATTGGCTCATCAACAGCATCCCGATAATGTGCCGCTGAGCTATGTGCTGTGTGTTAGGCATGATTTGCAACTTGTGGTATGTGTCGCCTATGCAAAGGTCAGCTGTGCTCAAACATTCCCACATCCCCCCCCACTTCGGCGACCCCAAGTAGCCAAAGACATACCCCCCTTAACAATTTTATGCAAACATACAAACTCTTCATATACAGAAGTTTACAGCACACTGTGCTGGACTCATCTGGGGTGCTCCCTCGTGGGGGTTCGCCAGCGGCCCGAAACACCCTCCAGGTGGACGGAGGTGGCTGGGTCCCACCTAGCATCTTGTGACTCCATGGCCAGTAGTCGTGTAGATAGTTCACATGTCTGTTGTCTACCGCAAATCCTGTGCCGTAGCTAGCTCTCCAAGCCCGCTGAGTGGTGCTTGATCTGTTCACCTGAGCCGAGCCCTTAATCACCACACGTCTTTAGCCTTCTTCTTCTTCGATATCCGAAGTGTTCTGAGCCTTCTGGTTTCCAATCAGCTGTTTCAAGTAGTCTTTGGCTGCTTTCGGTGTTGCGAATATGTGTTGTTTGCCTTTATACTCTATACGCAATCGGGCCGGGTACAACATTGCGTATGTTATGTTAGCCTTCTGCAATTGGCGCTTGATGGGTAAGAACTCTCTGCAAGCTGATTGCACCGCCAGCGTAAAATCCGGGTAAAAGGAGATTCGATTATTTTGATACTGCAAGTCACCTTTCTCCCTTGCCAATCTCGAAATGGTGTCCCTATCAAAATAATTTAATAACTTCGATATTATGCCGCACGGTGGGGCCCCCGGCGGAGGCCGCTCCATGAGCGCTAGATGCGCCCGTTCCATCCCCTTTGGTATCGCTTCGTTCCACCACCAACAGCGCAGATAGGTTTTCCATACCAAAAAGTGCTTTTAACATGTCTTCTATGTATATTTCCATTTTGCCTGTATTTGTAGAATCCGGCACACCAATGATGCGTAAATTGCCCCGGCGGGAGCGCGCTTCCAGGTCTTCATTTTTTGCCTGGATGACCCCTAGGACACGTTCCATATTCAGGCTTTTGATTCTCACTGTTTGCAGCTCATCTTCAGTTTTTGAGATTCTTTGTTCAGCTTCTGTGATGCGTGAGGCCTGCTTATCCAGTTTCGCCACCATGGTGTTGATGCGCAGATTTAGGGAGTCTATTTTCCCGTCTATAGATTGCAGGCTATTCTGCATGGCTAGTAATGCTGCTTCCAGCATACTGTTTTCAGCTGGCTCTTCACTCTGCCCACCAGCCGCCCCTGCTTCTGTAGACTGTTTTGCGCTTCCCCTCGTGTCAAAGTTTTGGCGCAACTGTGTTTTATCCGACTTGCCCATTTTTTATCGTTTTCGTTTGCTCTCTACCAATGCAACGTTGTGCGTCTGTTCGCCAGTCCAGTCGGTGTCTAAATATCTGCCACTACGCACAGTGCTATGGTTAGGTTATCACCTGTGAACCCCCACAGGACTACGCAATCGGCAGCTTACGTTCGTCGTGTATTTCTATGACGCGTTTTGACACCAGCACCTCGATGCCGTTCTTTTCTGCGTGCAGTGTCACTGTCGCCTCAGCGCTTTTCCTATGGATCAGCGTCTGCAGCACCGCCGGACCCCCAGCAGGGGCCGTTTGGTTTGCGGTCTGTACCTTGTTTCTGATTTCTGGCACCAAAGCCCTTACACTGTTCAGTCGTTTAATTTAGTGCCGCCTCCACACCTCTGGTAACAGATTGGGCACCTGTTCTGTCTGCACGCTTCTTTGTACTGGCAAAGACACACCATCACATTTTCTTACGGCACTAGGCCCAATTTAATCGGTGTTGCTCCTTAGCTGTTACAGTGCGCGGGCACACGTCTGCCCTGTTGCGCCTCACCGCGCCCAGCAGCAGCGGCTGCTCGCAAGCTTTTCACGCCGTCATCTACCTTATCCGAAGTTAGTATTTCTAGCAGCCAGTCCTCATTACAGTTCGTTTGCTGAGCCCAGTCACTGCCACTCTTACTTGGATCACGTAGTCAGTGGCACCCTCCATGCGCACTTCTGCTTCTCACGCGTTGATGCCTGCACCTCGGGTTTTTCTTCCCTCCTTCACGACTCCGCGTAGTACTGCAAGCTAGCTCTCGTACTGTCTCTGGGCCGTGTCGCCGTTAATTAGTGCCCGGCCTGCACCCGTTTCCCGGCTTATTCCACCACAATTTTGCGCCACCACGCTGCCCAGACTGGGGTCGCCTCTCACACTTCTGGAGTCGCACTGGAGCTTACTCTCTCACAGCTTGCTGCATTCTGAGGGCGTCCACAGTCCTTGTGAGCAGGCCTGTCTCGGTGTCCAAAGCCACGGTCTCGATTTCTACCCTGCTGCCCGGCAGTGTAAGCCACCGCCGCTCAGTTCGCGGGCGCCCCCACTCTTCACCACGACTCCACTCGTCACAAAGCTGTATTTTTACCCACCGGTAGCGACAGCAGCTCCCAGCCGCGGTGTCTGTACTTATGGCAGGTAGGCCGCGTTGCAGTTCGGTGCGTCTTCTCCCCTGGTCGTCACCGCCACTAGGCCTCGCCCCGCGTCTGCCTGCGTATTGCCGGGTGTCGGCTACCGTGCCCGGCTCTTTCCCGTCCGCTATCCTTCACTCACCGCCACAAGATAGTTATTTTATGGCCACTGGTACTGGAGACGGATTATTAACGGATAATTGTGACCCAGCCGGCAGAGCTGCACTAATGTGTGGCCATCTTGCCGTGGGCTCTCTGGCGCCCCCCATTGAATCAATATTCTGCTGGTAATTCCCTTCTATCTCAACTCTTCTGCCTCAAGTCGAAGCTTAAATGCCATGTATGATCCATAGGCCCGATTCACAAAAGTAATCTGAGACAAAATCCTAACTTTACGACTTTTGGTATTCACAAAGGGCATTTAGGAGTAGTAAAGTTAGGATTTTGTCTCAGTTAAACTTAAGTTTTGGTCTTAAGTTTAACTTAAGTAAAACTTAAGTTTAACTGAGACAAAATCCTAACTTTACTACTCCTAAATGCCCTTTGTGAATACAGAAAGTCGTAAAGTTAGGATTTTGTCTCCGATTACTTTTGTGAATCGGGCCTTAGATTATTAATGCTTTGCACCGTGTTTGTATTACTCTTGTAATGCAAACCCTACACAAAGGGGTCGATTCCGATCCCAGTCGGAGGCGCACCTAATACCATTCGGCCGGGAAAAAAGCCAGGCGAATGCCTGTTTCCCGACCGAGTCGCACATTCGTCCGAACGAGCAAGTACGATGCGCACAACTGCATAGATTCCGACCCAGTCATACTCACCCAATCCAGGTCCTGTTCTCCGACCGAGCCGGATCCGTAAACGCAGAATTGAGTCGCACGGAAGGCAAAATGCAGCCCCGTCCGGCCGGACAAGTACGATGCACTTTCCGTATGCGCCGAACCCGTCGCTACGCACTGCACGTCAAAGCATCCGGGAGAGGCGCACATAAGCTCCGATTCGCGCCACAACACGATCCACGGCTACGAGACGAACACGCCAGCCACGAGGATGAGGCGAAGCAACGAGAAAGACGAACGAGACGAACCAACCATGAATCCCATCGTGCCGATCCTACCAATATTCTACATCTATTACCGGAACAGGCACAGACGCGTACGGCGCAGAAGGTAAGTCAGACACCAACCATAAAAACAAACTACACGTACCCGACATATCACACACACACAGAGGGATGCAGAAATTACTTACACCAGCACCAAAGGGGCGGGATGGCCATCACCAATGCCACATATACACATAGGGGCCTGGATGCCAACAACTAACACCACCCCTACCCAGGGGGTGCTAGATGCCTGTCACTACTACCACCTCTAGCCATGGGGGGCTGGATGCCTACCACCACTACCACCCCTACCCAGGGGGTGCCAGATGCCTACCACTACTACCACCTCTACCCATGGGGGGCTGGATGCCTACCACTACTACCACCTCTACGCATGGGGGGCTGGATGCCTACCACTACTACCACCTCTACCCATGGGGGGCTGGATGCCTACCACCATTACCACCCCTACCCAGGGGGTGCCAGATGCCTACCACTACTACCACCTCTAACCATGGGGGGCTGGATGCCTACCACCTCTACCCATGGGGGGCTGGATGCCTGTCACTACTACCACCCCTACCCAGGGGATGCCAGATGCCTACCACTACTACCACCTCTACCCATGGGGGCTGGATGCCTGTCACTACTACCACCCCTACCCAGGGGTGCCAGATGCCTACCACTACTACCACCTCTACCCATGGGGGCTGGATGCCTGTCACTACTACCACCCCTACCCAGGGGTGCCAGATGCCTACCACTACTACCACCTCTACCCATGGGGGGCTGGATGCCTGTCACTACTACCACCCCTACCCAGGGGGTGCCAGATGCCTACCACTACTACCACCTCTACCCATGGGGGCTGGATGCCTGTCACTACTACCACCCCTACCCAGGGGTGCCAGATGCCTACCACTACTACCACCTCTACCCATGGGGGCTGGATGCCTGTCACTACTACCACCCCTACCCAGGGGTGCCAGATGCCTACCACTACTACCACCTCTACCCATGGGGGCTGGATGCCTACCACCACTACCACCCCCTACCCAGGGGTGCCAGATGCCTACCACTACTACCACCTCTACCCATGGGGGCTGGATGCCTACCACTACTACCACCTCTACCCATGGGGGCTGGATGCCTGTCACTACTACCACCCCTACCCAGGGGATGCCAGATGCCTACCACTACTACCACCTCTACCCATGGGGGGCTGGATGCCTGTCACTACTACCACCCCTACCCAGGGGTGCCAGATGCCTACCACTACTACCACCTCTACCCATGGGGGGCTGGATGCCTGTCACTACTACCACCCCTACCCAGGGGATGCCAGATGCCTACCACTACTACCACCTCTACCCATGGGGGGCTGGATGCCTGTCACTACTACCACCCCTACCCAGAGGGTGCCAGATGCCTACCACTACTACCACCTCTACCCATGGGGGGCTGGATGCCTGTCACTACTACCACCCCTACCCAGGGGGTGCCAGATGCCTACCACTACTACCACCTCTACCCATGGAGGGCTGGATGCCTGTCACTACTACCACCTCTACCCAGGGTGTGCCAGATGCCTACCACTACTACCACCTCTACCCATGGGGGGCTGGATGCCTACCACCACTACCACCCCTACCCAGGGGGTGCCAGATGCCTACCACTACTACCACCTCTACCCATGGGGGGCTGGATGCCTACCACCACTACCACCCCTACCCAGGGGGTGCCAGATGCCTACCACCACTACCACCCCTACACAGGGGGTGCCATATGCCTACCACTACTACCACCTCTACCCATGGGGGGCTGGATGCCTGTCACTACTACTACCCCTACCCAGGGGTGCCAGATGCCTACCACTACTACCACCTCTACCCATGGGGGGCTGGATGCCTGTCACTACTACCACCCCTACCCAGGGGTGCCAGATGCCTACCACTACTACCACCTCTACCCATGGGGGCTGGATGCCTACCACCACTACCACCCCTACCCAGGGGTGCCAGATGCCTACCACTACTACCACCTCTACCCATGGGGAGCTGGATGCCTACCACTACTACCACCTCTACCCATGGGGGGCTGGATGCCTGTCACTACTACCACCCCTACCCAGGGGATGCCAGATGCCTACCACTACTACCACCTCTACCCATGGGGGCTGGATGCCTGTCCCTACTACCACCCCTACCCAGGGGTGCCAGATGCCTACCACTACTACCACCTCTACCCATGGGGGCTGGATGCCTGTCACTACTACCACCCCTACCCAGGGGATGCCAGATGCCTACCACTACTAACACCTCTACCCATGGGGGGCTGGATGCCTGTCACTACTATCACCCCTACCCAGGGGGTGCCAGATGCCTACCACTACTACCACCTCTACCCATGGGGGGCTGGATGCCTGTCACTACTACCACCCCTACCCAGGGGGTGCCAGATGCCTACCACTACTACCACCTCTACCCATGGGGGCTGGATGCCTGTCACTACTACCACCTCTACCCAGGGTGTGCCAGATGCCTACCACTACTACCACCTCTACCCATGGGGGGCTGGATGCCTACCACCACTACCACCCCTACCCAGGGGTGCCAGATGCCTACCACTACTACCACCTCTACCCATGGGGGCTGGATGCCTACCAACACTACCACCCCTACCCAGGGGTGCCAGATGCCTACCACCACTACCACCCCTACACAGGGGTGCCAGATGCCTACCACTACTACCACCTCTACCCATGGGGGGCTGGATGCCTGTCACTACTACCACCTCTACCCAGGGTGTGCCAGATGCCTACCACTACTACCACCTCTACCCATGGGGGGCTGGATGCCTACCACCAACAACACCCCCACTCATAGGATGGCTAATGCATGACACAACAAGCACACACCAACATAAAGAATGCAACAAAAAGACATCCCCCCCAACACCATGACAAGCGTGTGTAGACTGTGTCAAATGCCTACAACACTGAACATGACTTTGAACATACAATGTGACCCCCTATCACATGTGTCACACATAAATGTGTGTGGCCCCCACAATGCAAGCAGACCATGACCACTGTGGCAATGGGGTCCAACCCCCATCATCACAGTGACCAAAAGGTAAGTGTGGGGTCCATAGCTGAAGCACATTTTGAACATTGTGGCAATGGGGTCTAAACCCCCATCATCACAGTGACCAAAATGTAAGTGTGGGGCCCATAGCTGAAGCACATCTTGAACATTGTGGCAATGGGGTCCAAACCCCCATCATCACAGTGACCAAAATGTAAGTGTGGGGTCCATAGCTGAAGCACATTCTGAACATTGTGGCAATGGGGTCTAAACCCCCATCATCACAGTGACCAAAATGTAAGTGTGGGGTCCAAAGCTGAAGCACATTTTGAACATTGTGGCAATGGGGTCTAAACCCCCATCATCACAGTGACCAAAATGTAAGTGTGGGGTCCATAGCTGAAGCACATTCTGAACATTGTGGCAATGGGGTCTAAACCCCCATCATCACAGTGACCAAAATGTAAGTTTGGGGCCCATAGCTGAAGCACATCTTGAACATTGTGGCAATGGGGTCCAAACCCCCATCATCACAGTGACCAAAATGTAAGTGTTGACATTGAAAAAGCTGCAACTGCCAAACTGCATGGATGATTCCTGGTCACAGAACAACAAACACATCAGTGGCAAAGTAGTGCTTGTGTCCCATAGCAACATAGATTGGGGGAGGCAAACAGTGCAGTGCAAATAAGACATACCTTTTTCCATGTGCAGACAAACATCACCCATGGGGGCTGACACTGTCAACATTCATCAATGACATAATGACAGAAGTGACCATCATAATGCAGACCCACATATTTGCACCAATGGGCACACAAATGTAGATACCCTGTGGAGACTGTAGATGTGAGGTGAACAGATACCATACCATGGCAGCAATGGGACACACAAACAATGATCATTGTGCTGACTGATGACCTAGGAGTCCCAGGGACAGCAGGTGAAACCCACCAAACAACATACAGCCAATGGCACACTAAAGATATGCCAATGCAGTGGTGCAGATGCACAAACACAAACAGGCAGACCCACACTGCACATCAAACACAACAGGTGAGGGGGTGCCAGTGTCCCCAGGCAACCACACAACACATGATGAGGCCTGAATACCAATTACACAGATGCGCATACAGTGCCACACAAAAGTAACTCATGGATCCAAATCCCCTATGTGGGCAATCAAGCATTGTTAGATGAGAGGGAGCACAAATCACACATGTCACACAAGCATGTAGGAACAGCAACTGACACAGCAAGACACAGACACACCACAGCACTACCCCCAGGGTCCCCACAATGTGGTGACCCTGGGATGCATGACAATCCCACTGTGATGACAAAGCTAGATGTCGTTCACACTGTGAACCACAGTCATGTGTCCTGAGCAACAAACTACCATCACACCTACACAAGCACAAATCAATCAGCACAGCCAGTAAGCCAAGGCCAACATGGAGGCAGGGGTCTAGCCGGGCAACAACTCTCATCTGCACACACTCAACACCACACACCTCGACCTCCAACAATGTGCAGCAGTGAAGCTCACATGCACTGGTGACATTGCACATGCACCCATGACAATCCCATGGGTGGTGGTGGGAACCAAGGTGCAGAAACACATCACACATGGCCACTCAACAAGACTCCTGAATGTCTGACACACTGCACACTACGCTGTACATGGACATGACGGCAATACCACACCAACTAATGGGATCCCAGACACAGTCCCACACCAATGAAGAAGCCAGGGTCACCCACAAAGAACACACATAGACAACTACCAACATTGCAGCCCTGACCCTGAGGAGTGCCAGCAGTCACACACACAACGTGTCACAATCACTGAAAGCTAACACAAACTGGAAATTACATGACAGGTGTAACCAACAAGTGCCAAGGGGAATCCTGACTGTGTCCCATCTGCGTTTGCCCACAAACTCAGCCCTGACAGCAAACACACCTATGGGTGACACCCTGATGACCAGTAATGTGCCATGCACCCACATCACAGAGAACCCAGGGAGAAGACTTTGGGGGAACATAGGTCAACTCAGCAAGCATCACAAACAGGAACATCAGCATGCACAGCAAAATGGAAGTGAACACACAGACATGCTCACACAACACACAACTTGGGCGCAGGCAATGTCACAGGATTACACACTGCCATGAGGGGACTCCACTCCTGTGTGAGGAAAGCTGTGCCATATGTTGCCTCAGTAGGGCTCCATCATGTCAGCAGAACACTTGGTCACGCAGTCAACAATTAGCATCAAATGAAGGCTCCCGTCACATCAGCCTGGTCATGGGAGTGTCAACGAAATCATCAGCACAGATCCAACACACATGTATAGCAAGTTGCACTGACAACACAGATGAGTCCTTCCCCATTGATGCCCAAACCTGCATGTCCAGTGGAGATGGCCACACGGTCAGGGAAGTAGACTAATTGAACAATGGCAAGCACAACAGATGTGCAGGGGTGGAAGCCACAGATGTGACATTGCTAATGTAAGTAGGAAATCCCATTGCCAAATATTGAAAACATGACACCCTCATATGCTGCTAAGGATGACATGGATACACTCCGAGATAGGACACATTGGCCGTGGACCACATGGGTTCCTGCACAGTAACACTTCATTTTCATGAGACCAAAAATCACCATCACTGCAGCAAGGGCATGGTTAGCATCATCAACATTATGTACATCAGAAGCAAAACCACTAGAGAACAGAAAGTTGCTTTATTCAGCATATGTGGGTTCAAAAGTTGAAGTCCAGTAAAAAGAAACAAAGACCAATGGCCAGTCCATCCTGAAAGTCAAAACAGGGTGACAGTGGCAGATGTCACCCTACGCATGCCTGCCTGCTAAACACCAGGGACAATCCCCTCGGAGGGGCATACGGGGGGGCAGGCCAGGCACCGCAGGGACAGGATCAGGGCTCACCAGAAGGAGGCAGGGAAGGGGTGGTGGGTGCTGGAGAGCCACTGACAACTGCAGTGGAGGTGTCTGACATGGTGTATGCCGGCACAACTGGGGGGCATGACTCAGATGGTGTGGGTGCCGGCACGACTGCAGTGGGCCGTGCAGATGGAGTGGACAGGTTCCCCACTGCAGTGCCCAAGTCAGACCGGGTGGTAGTGGACTCCACTGCAGTGCCTACCTCCAGGGGAGGAGAATGGGGATCAGGTAAGGTGGGCAGGACAGAGGGGAGGACACCGTCTCCACACCAGTGGCACAGACATGCGCAGCGGGGGTGTGGTGCCGGAAGAGCAAGTGGCAGGGGGAGAAGGCCGGATCATTTTGGGGATGGTGTATCTGTGGGTGGGGGAACCTGGGGCAGGGTGTGGTGGGGGCACCTGTGGAGTGGGGGCCTGAGGGATGGGGGAAGGAGACTTGGTGCCTGAGCTGCAGGGCGGCGGCGGGGTCTTGCTCTTCCGGCTCCGGGGGGACTTGCGGATGGGGGCGTCAGTCGGTCTGCGCCTGGGGGAGGTTGTCCGGGGGCGAGGTGCACTCCCCTCCGTGTGGGTGGGCTTCCTCTTCCCCCTGAATGCTGTATCAGCTGGATCGGAGGGGAAGAGGCCGAGGTCACTGAGGAAGACCCGCTGTATCTTTGGGGTTGCAGGTGAGGCAAGGGAAGGGGCCTTGGAGGGAGAGGTAACTGAGGACTGCGCAGTGCTCGTGGATGCATGTGTGTGTGCCTGGGCCCCATCCCCTGTGAGTGTGGTTTCAGTCCCCTGACTGTGCGTGCGTGTGCGTCTTGATTTTGGCATGTGTGTCTGTGTGCTGCTTGTGTCTGTGCTGGTGTGTGCCTGTGCCGGTGTGTGTGTGCTTGGGACAGGTAAGGTGCTGGGGAGTGTGGATGGGGCAGAGGCAGGAGGGGTGAGGGACTGTCGGAGGAGGGACACTGCTGCCGTCAGGGAGGAGTCCATGGACCTATTGCCCCTCTGTAGGGCAGACATGCCCGATGAGATGCCCTCCATGAACGACACCAGCTGAGTCAACAGAGTGGTGTGTGCATGGAGGACACTCAGCATCGCTGTCTGCCCTACATGGAGCTGGCGAAGGAGGTACACAGACTCCTCACTCAGGGCAGCAGGGGACACAGGGGCAGGGGTGCGGTGCCTGGCCCGAAGGAGACACGCTCCCGAACATGGGAGCCTCCACGGACCTCGGGAATGGGAGCCGATGGGAGGGCGGTGGTGGTGGTGGCGGGGACAGCAACACTAGCTGGGGTGTGGTGGCTGCTGACACCCGCCTCCACAAGGGAGTCATCCTCTGAGCTGCTGTGGTCCTCAGCTGAGGTGGATGCTGCTGAGGACTCCTCGGTGTGGCTCCCTCGCCCTCCGTGCCACTGGGTCCCTCCGACCACTCCTCGGCTGCTGACCCAGTCTGGCTCTGCTGCTCCTCCTGGTCCGTGGAGCTGTCCCCTCCTGTGGCCGTGGATGTATCTGCAAACAATAGGAAACAGACAGACATCAGTCACCTGCACCGAACGCACACACCACAGTAAGTACAGCACATTACAGAGCAAGCCCTGGCATCCTTAGTTGAACATTGCCAAAAGTGCCCAAACAGAATAGGAGAAGCCAATTGTCAGTCTGATGGTCAACCATGGCACTCACATCCCTCCTGGCCTTGCACCCATCTGTCTGGTGTCTGTTGGATGGCAATACCCCAGTGTGGACACATGCACCACCTACACAGTAGTTGGACAGTGCAGAGAACACGGTGAAGCATGTGAACATGCACACATCACAACTCTTGCCACTGAGTCAGTACAGGTGTCCGGATGAAAGGGATGCCCAGAGTCAAATATGAAATGCATGTGATGCATACCAGCGACAGACACCATGATGCACCCATGTCCTGATAGTCATTGCCACAATGGTGTGCATGTAGCACATGTCACTCCCCTGCAGGATCACTCATAGTAAGTTTCATGCCATGGCACAGGCATGCCTGCTAAGTCATACATCACTGTCTCCAGTCACATGGGCAGGGCAGCCAGACAACAACAGTCTGCACTGTGTCACAATAGTAGGTCATGGGGAATGCAAGTCCTGGAGCTGAACAAGTGCACATGTACATCCCCCACACACCACATCATCTGAACCCTTTTCTGTCCACGTCATACCAATTGGACATATGGGAGACCTGTAACACAACCCTCTGAACCTGAGCACATCACAATCTGCTGTGAATGGGAAACAGCTGCCTGAACTTCACATTCGCATACCCCAGTCTGCACGGTCAGGTGATCAAACACCTATGTGTCACACAAGTATCGTCTCCTATGGTCACATCTTCGGTGGCATGCTGAGCCCAACCGAGAAACACCCCAGCAGTCCTGACAACGAAGCCACAGCACACTGACACAGAGGCAGACACCTGAGGGGACATATCACTGAGCACAACGTGTCAGCTGATACACGGGAGTGGGAGTGTGTTGTAATCTAGGGTGGTATCAGGGCAGGGGAATTGGAATGTCACTGTGTCATGGAATGCAGTGATGCACGAGGCTTCGTGAATCACCGCATTCCAGAGTTGGACATCGTGCCGGACTGTCGGTGCTGAATCCACGCCTAACCTGAATAAACCTTCATCTCAACTCTTGTGGCAATTTCCTTATTTTAACACTGGCGACGAGGAGCTTTTGCCTGATTGGGGACAGGCAACCCTCAGCACCGACACCCCTAAGAATTGGACTTTCACCGTTGGAAAATGTGGCCACATGCCTTCGACTTCGAAGAATTTGAATCTTAAAGGACTTGGGCAGTCTTCGCATAGAGAAAACTGTGAGTGACTTTCATTTGTCTTCCTGGCTTCCACGAGCAAAGCTAGCTTCAGCATCCCTACTCACCGGTTTAACTGCCTCGGCGCGAGCGGTGTCCTCTCGCGCTCAGCCTGCATTCCTGCAACGCACCCTGGAACGCACGACGATCTACACGCAGCGTGATTACGCAGCGTGCGATGTGCGGCCATTTTCTTTGATGTAAAAAAAAACGGAAAACTTTATTGCATCAAGGAGGAAACAAGCGTTTCTGACTGTATCCTACCACCTCGACTTCTGTGTGCTAATTTCATCATTTCTAATAGTGAAAGAGATTTTATTATTTTTTTTTAAAATACACAGCGAGAGTGCTTTTCATGTTACAAAGTTTTTCTTGTAACCCTTTTAAGTGATTGACACTACATCCTAACTACACCATGGCTACTGCACCAAATATGTCTCAGCCCCCACCCTTCTTATCGGAAAAAGGCGAACCCATTCTTCCCTGGAAAAGATGGAAGAATTTATTTGATTCCTATATTGTAGCAATTGGTGGAGAGAAATTCTCAGCATTCAGAAAACAAGCAATTCTCCTACACAACTTAGGTGTGGAGGGAAGAAATATGTACGATAGTATGGTAGTGTGGAAAACACTTCTACTTGGGTGAAGGAGATGAGGAGGAACCGTGAGGATAAGAAGGAGGGGCAAGGGGATGTCCATACTCTGGCGGATGGTGATTTTCTGGAAGATTGCGACAATGTGGCCAAAGTTTCTCCGGTGGAGAAGTACAGAACTCCTGAAAGGGATACTCGCATGCGTGGTCCTCTCAAAAGTTTGTCGGCAAGAACAGATTTTGAACGACGCCCAAATATCACTACTGCTACTAGTGGTAATTCCAGCGACAAAGCATTTGGGGAGTTTCCTAAACCTAAGTGTTTCAGATGTGGAAGCTTCTCACACTTCTCAAATTATCCTCATTGTTACGCCAGGGATTCGGTATGCAACAAATGTGGTGTCAAGGGGCATTATGCCCGAGTTTGTAAGTCACCTGCCAAAACTCGCAACCCAGAGAAAAGTACTGAGGTTGTGCGTACTGTAGTTCTGAGCATCAATGATAGTGATGGTAAGGTTGATGGAGGGAAGATAGCGATGCCTGAGTGCAACATCTCAGTAGATGACCATGACTTTATTGTTCTTGCTGACTCTGGTTCCCCGTTCACCATGATCGGCAACAAGCAATGGGATGAGGTTGTAGGTTTAGACAGTATGACATTATCACCACCTGACATAAATCCGGTTAGCTACGGTGGTGCAAGGATTAAGGTTCTTGGTTACGTGGAGGCTTGTATTCAATTTAAAAACAGACACACTATTGGCAAGGTCTATGTAGCGGAGAGAGGAGACAATTTGTTGGGATGGAGACATCAACGTGATTTGGGTATCATGCTCAACCCCAGTGCAAGAGACCCCAAAGATCAAGTTATGCTGGTAGACTATGAAGACCAAGGTTGCGAGTACTTCAAAAGATTTCCAGAGGTCTTCACGGATAGTTTGGGCTGCCTCAAAGGTTTCGAGCACCGTATTGTTCTCAAGGAGAGAGCTATACCTTGTGTACATAAAGTCAGGAAGGTGCCCAATATGATGATGGAACCATTAGAAGTCGAACTTAAGAGACTGTTAAGTTTGGGGGTCATTGAAGAAATAGAGGCCTCAGAATGGTTGGCCCCCATCGTTTTAGCCCCAAAGGATGGTGGTGCTAGCGTTAGGATGTGTGTTGATTTGAGGGGTCTGAACGAATGGATTTGGGTGGACCGACAACCTCTGCCCAACATATCTGAGTCCCTCAGCACACTTAAGGGAGCTCGAGTCTTTAGCGTTTTAGATTTGTCATCTGCATATCACCAAATTCTCTTACACAAGGACTCGAGGCATCTTACATCGTTCGTGACACCTCTGGGGGCCTACCGCTTTCTGAGAATGCCCTTTGGGTTAGCATCGGCAGCGGCGTGCTTCCAGAGGGTCATGAAGATGGTCTTGAAGAGCGTGCCCAACATCATGTTCTTCCAGGACGACATTTTGGTGTATGGTAAAAGTGAAACCGAACATGCTAAGACACTAACGTGTGTCTTAGAGAAACTGAGGGAAAAAGGGCTGACAGTAAAGAAGGAAAAATGTCGTATTGGGTTGGGATCGGTTACATATTTAGGACATGTGATCTCTGGGGAGGGGATTCAACCTAAGTTAGAACTTGCAGAGAGTATTATGAAAGCTCCTACACCCAGGGATAAGGATCAAGTGAGGTCATTTTGGGACTTGCTGAGTTCTATTCTAAATTTGTGCAAAGTTTTGCCTGTGTGACTGAACCTATCAGGACTCTCCTTAAAAGGGTACGCATTTTTTGTGGTCCAATGACTGCCAGGAAGCGTTTGACAAAATTAAGTCTGAAATTGGAAAAATGCCTACATTGGGGCATTTTGATGTCAACCGAAAGACTGTGTTGACTACAGATGCCAGTCTCAAGGGGCTAGGGGCAGTACTATCCCAAGTAGTGGAAGGAGAGGAGAGAGCAGTTGCGTTTGCCTCTAGGGCACTTAGGGATGCAGAAGTGAATTACTCGTGTGTTGAGAGAGAAGCACTGAGTGTGTTTTGGGCTATACAGCACTTTAAATTTTATCTTTGGGGTATTCCATTTTTAGTTAAGACGGATCATCGCCCCTTGGTTCAAATTTTCTCGTGTCGCCACAGTGAGCATATCACACCCAGACTTAAGCGTTGGGGTGAGGGTCTTCAGGAATACAATTTCCGGGTACAGTACATACCTGGCTCAACCAACAAATCTGCTGACTGTCTTTCTCGGTTACCTATAGATGATGAACATGGTGAGATTGAAACGGAGAGTGTGTGTTGGATTGCTGAACCAACGTTGTCCAGTGAAGAGTGGTTGAATGGTGTGAAGAAAGATAAAGTTCTTGTTTCTCTCAGAGTGTGGACAAACCAAGGGTGGCCGGATTATAAAACTTTGGACCAAGAAATGAAAGCGTACTGGTCTGTGAGGGACGAGTTGTCGTTTATTTCAGGAAATCTCATGAGGGGAGACAGAGTTGTTCCTCCTGTTGAATTTAGGGACAGGATAGTTAACATAGCTCATGAGGGCCACTTAGGAAGGAGTCTCACCAAGGCTCGGGTGAGAGAAAGATACTGGTGGCCTGGTATGGATCACATGATAGAAAATGTTGTTAAGGAGTGTGTGTCGTGTGCTTCTAATGATAAGTCTCACGTTCCCAATCATGCACCGCTATCACCAGTTGAGGTCCCTGATGCTGTATGGACAAAGTTAGGATTGGATATTGTAGGCCCTTTTGAACTTTTGCCCTCCTGTGAGCGGTTTGTTATTTTGATGGTGGATTATACCTCCAAATGGGTGGTTACTAAGTGTGTGCCTAGTGTGAGCACAAAGACTGTCATTGATTTCCTTAGGGATGTTTTTGCTTCGGAGGGTGTGCCCAAGTTTCTGATTACTGACAATGGAGTGCAATTTGTGTCTCATGAGATGTGCAAATTTCTTAATGATCACAACATAATCCATCAGAAAACAGCCTTATATGCGCCTCAAGCCAATGGTTTGAGTGAAAGGATGAACCGGGTTGTCAAGGATTGTGCTCAACGCGCTCTCGAGTCTAGATTGTCTTTCAATGATATCCTGAGAGACACCTGGTGGGCACACCGCACTACTCCGAATATGGTCACGCAGAAGTCTCCTTTTGAGAGTTTGAGGGGAAGGAAAGCCGTTTCAAAGTTAAACCCATCTTGGCTGCCTGCATGTACGAAGGGAGGTGTTTCTGACGAAACAAGACGTTCTAGGGTTTCGGAGTACCAACATAAATATAAAATCAGTTATGACTCTAAGATGTGTGTGAAGAACAAGAAGTGGAATGTTGGTGACAAGGTGATGGTCAAAAATCCCAGACATACGCTGAAAGGCAAAAGCAGTTTCATTGGTCCTTTCACCATTGTTGCCATCAGGAAAAATGTGGTGAGGGTGGACACGGGGTGCATGTGGAGCATGTCTAGGCTGGTGAAATGCTCTGGGAAATTTACAAATGTATGTTTACCCTGTGAAAAAGATCTGAATAATGGTAATGACCATTTGAATGAGAATATTCATGGCAGAGAAATGAACGCCTCCTCTGGTAGGAGTAGGAACCTGCCTGTGAAGCTTCGAGACTATGTTTTATATTGATACTGCTTGTATTGTGTGAAACTTAGAGATTTTTGTTTTATATAGATACGGCCTGTATCATACGCCATGTTCCTTGTTGTAGCTCCAGGAGTCCTTAGACAAGTATTCTACTTAGAACATGTTCTTGTGCATTATGTTCCCTCCTGGGTTCTACTTATCTGTTTCAATTTCTTTACTGCGTCGTTATTCTGTTGTACAATTCTCTTTATCATTATTTGTACTTTGTTGAGAAGGGGATGTGTTGTAATCTAGGGTGGTATCAGGGCAGGGGAATTGGAATGTCACTGTGTCATGGAATGCAGTGATGCACGAGGCTTCGTGAATCACCGCATTCCAGAGTTGGACATCGTGCCGGACTGTCGGTGCTGAATCCACGCCTAACCTGAATAAACCTTCATCTCAACTCTTGTGGCAATTTCCTTATTTTAACACAGTACAGAGTGTATTGTATGGCCTGGAGTAGGCATGACTGTCCTGCCCCACGTGAATGAGGGATGAGCCCTGGACAGTAGGCAGGTGGCTAAGTATGTGTGACACACGTAATGTACACACTCCTGGGGCCCAAACATTATTCACACCCGCAGCATGGGTGTGTGCCAGATACCCCAGGCACATGTGGTGGATCAGCTCAGCAATTGGACCACATATCAAAGTAACACGCAGATTACATGTCAGAACACAGGCATTGTGTAAGCAATGGACCCACCCATGATGCCCACCACAGAGTTAGGGGAACAAATGCTGTCCCCCACCTTGAGCTAAGCAAAATGCAAGGACACAGTAACCAAGTGACACAATTCCCTGACTGTAAGGGCCACACCAGGGTATCAGATGAGGAGTGGGCAGTGCACAATTGAGGGACATGGGTCCTGGACCACATGGCTGATGTACTGTTGAAGTTTAACCAGGCCAGAGGAGGGCACATAGCATGGCAGACAAAGTTCACAATGCAGTCATGGACTCACCCCCTCCTTGCTGCTGTCTGGCCTTCAGCTGCCCATCCAGATCAGGGAAGACCACCGCCAGGATCCTGAGCATGTGGGGGGTCAGGGTCCGGTGTCCGCCCCTCCTGCGAGGAGGCGACAGCTTCAGCTGGACCCGTGCGATCCTCCGGGTCCAGCCCCGAAGGTCCTGCCACCTCTTCTGGCAGTTGCGGATCCGGCACTTGTAGTCCCCCACGGATCTCACTGCCCGGACGATGGTCAGCCATATCTGCTGCTTCTGGTGGGCATCAACCTGTGAGGATGACAAAGTGAGAATGCCATTACTACACATTTAACATATCCGTGCATTACACAGTTGGATATACATGTCTCAATCACAGGGGCACATGATGTACACAGGCAGTGCATCGATGGCTATGGACAGTTTGCCAGCAGTTACTACATGGTATCATTGCCTGGGAAGTAAAACCTTGTTTAAATGCACTGTCACTGCACTATACCTGTTCAGTGCATGTAACTACACACTATGGGGGGTGACAACTACTCAGTGAGCCTGCTAGCCAGTGGCGTGCACACTGTAAGCCTTGCTAGTCAGACAACATGCACATTTAGTAAGGCAGTGGACAGCACACTCACCTGCTCCCCTGCTTTCCCATACAGCTTGCTGTACTGTGGAAGGAGGCTGTCCAGCAGGGCCTGGTTCTCCTCAGTGCTGAAGGCTGGGGCTCTCTCCACAGAACGTGCCATTGCAGGGTCCAGAGGGTGCAGATACAGCAGCAGTGGTGGTGGCAGATGTCGTCCTGGAGCATGTAGTGCAGGCAAGTGAGCTCTCAGGGGAACAGCCAGCATTATATGTGTGCTGCAGAGGCAGATACTGTCCCATGTGTCCAAAGTGATAGGTCCGAGTCGTTTGCATCTTCTGAATCTGACCAATCCATGGAATAGCAGCACTAATATACGCCCACAGCATCCTTCAAATCTTCAGCTTCATGACACCCATGATTTTGCAACATTGTTGTGGCTGGCCAACTGAATTCACTGCATCAGACTCGGAGCTTCGAAAACGCGTCCGTTGCCATGCCAGGCCCCAGCCAATGTGTGGGCACCGATCGGTCCATTGCTCTGCAACGCGTACCCGGGATACAACGCGTACCCGCACACATTGAATGCAATGGGCCTGCCGGGCACACCGATCGGTCCATTGCAGTTCAACGCGTACCCGCTCACATCATATGCAATGGGCCGGCCGGGCACACCGATCGGTCCATTGCTGTACAACGCGTATTTCGTGATACAACGCTGTACCCGCACACATCATATGCAATGGGCCGGCCGGGCACACCAATCGGTCCATTGCAGTTCAACGCGTACCCGCATCACATCATGAATGCAATGGGCCGGCCGGGCACACCGATCGGTCCATTGCTGTACAACGCGTACCGGGATACAACGCGCACTCGCGCACATTGAATGCAATGGCCGAACGGTGCGCACCGATCGGTCCATTGCTGTCCAACGCGTATTGCGAATACAACGCGTACCCGCCACATTGAATGCAATGGCCAATGTGTGCGCACCGATCGGTCCATTGCTGTCCAACGCGTATTGCGAATACAACGCGCACCCGCTCACATTGAATGCAATGGCCAATGTGTGCGCACCGATCGGTCCATTGCTGTCCAACGCGTATGCAGAATACAACGCGTACCCGCTCACATTGAATGCAATGGCCAATGTGTGCGCACCGATCGGTCCATTGCTGTCCAACGCGTGTTGCGAATACAACGCGTACCCGCTCACATTGAATGCAATGGCCAATGTGTGCGCACCGATCGGTCCATTGCTGTCCAACGCATCCCTGTACAAGTCACTGGCATATGTCCCCATGCCTGTCACAGGTGAACATATGCCAGCCACATATACTTCCCAGGGAGTGAGGGGCACACCTACAACACCACAGCCTGTCCACACTGTATCCTAAGGCATGTAAGGCTGCATTACCTATTCCGTGTATGGGGGTGAACATGTTGTTCTGTGGGTGTCACTTGGGGGCAGCCACTCCCAGGCTGTGCACGTGTTCATGGGGACAGAATCCTTGGTGTGTTGTGCACATGACCACTGTGATGTGCAACTGTTCATTTCTGAGCATGTGGCATGGTCACATTTCACGGTGGTGTATGTGTATGTCATGTCACATACCCCCTGAGTCCCATGTGGGACGGTATGTACGTCCCAGGGTGACCCATTGCCACAATAGTGATGGTCCTCCACAGTCTGTGTGCATGTTGTGTTTACAATGTCTCTGATTCCATGTGCACAATGGGAGACAGTCTCCACATCCACGTTGTTTGTGCATGGACTTTGATGTTGTGCGTGTGTGTGTCACAGACGTCCATGTCTGTCCTGCCGAGGCAACAGGGACCACTACCTGTGGGGGTCATGGTTGTTTTGCTGTGGTGTATTCATGATACACCATGTCATGCCAGTGTCCATGTGGCAATACAGGGTCCCTGGGAATCTACCTGTCGATGAGCTGTGATGCCTGGGGCACATCTGTCCTCACATGTCACTGTGGGGTGTGTTTGGAACGTGGCAGCAGGAGATGGGAACTGTGACACGGCCTCATGATATCCCATGGCACTAACTGGGACTTGTTGATGCCACTTGTTGAACTGTGATGTTAGATGTTGGCCATGTAGGTGCCATACATGTCCTTACGGAACTGCACACATCATGTACTTGTGCCTCCTAATGATGTATCATGTGATATTGAGTATGGTCAATGCCACATATGTGGGGTGACTGACAATCTTTCTTTCTTCACCTATGCACTGCAGGGCACCAGCTGTCCATAGACCATTCCCTGACCTTGCAACCATGGTCGAACGGGACTGCATCCGACGGTACCGCTTCACCAGGCCGCTGATTGAGGTATTGACGGTGCGCTTGGCCCCACATTTGCAACCTGGCCGGACATACCCCACAGCGCTGACCCCCAAGGTGAAGGTGATGGCAGCCTTACACTTCTTTGCCACCGGTACGTTTCAACACACTGTGGCGTCTGCTGGTGGGATGTCACAGACCATGTTCAGCCGTGTGCTCCGCAATGTTTTGGAGGCTATGTTGATATACCTGAACCAGTACATCTATTTCCCTAGACTCCAACAACTCACTGACATGAAGAGTGACTTCTATGCCCTGGGGAGGATGCCGCATGTCATTGGCTCCATTGATGGGACACATGTGGCTTTGGTACCACCACAGGCCCAAGAGCAGGCATACAGGAACCGCAAACACTACCACTCGGTCAATGCACTGGTGGTATGTCTTGCAGATATGAGCATCTCACACGTCTGTGCCCGTTTCCCAGGTTCTGCACACGATGCCTATGTGATGAGGAGTAGTCGCATCCCGAGGATGATGTCACAGATGCAGAACCAGCGTGCCTGGCTTGTTGGTGTGTACTGACTTTGTACCATTGTGTGTGTTCTGCAATGTAGTGTTCCACCCTCTTTTCCAACTCAGCTAATGTGCAATTGTCTGTATGTAGGTGACTCCGGATACCCCAACATGCCGTGGTTGCTGACGCCCCTCAGGAACCCTGTGACACCAGCCCAGCTGCGCTACAATGAGGCACATGGTCGGACCAGGAGAGTGATCGAGCGGACATTTGGTCTCCTGAAGAGCCGCTTCCGCTGCCTAGATAAGACAGGAGGGGCCCTCCCATATGCCCCAGCAAAGGTGTGCAAGATTGTCATCGTCTGCTGCATGCTACACAACCTGGCAGTGCGGAAGGAGTTGCCTCTCATCCTGGATGACGATGACCAACATCCGCCACCTGTGGAGGATCCTGGCCTGGACCACGATGCCAGTGATGATGATGATGATGATGATGGTGATGTCCGCACACAGCTCATCACCAACTTATTCAGCTGAATGTGAGTATCCGGAGATGTCATGTCAATGATGTGAGTATGCATGATATGTGTTGGTGGTGCTCTGGTGCTGTTTGAGTGTGGCCATGTGCTACATGACTGTATGCGTGTAGCGATGTGTCCTTACAGGTAGTCTGTACTCCCCAACAGTGTTGACATGCTAACTTGGTTCTGGGTGGGTATCTTGTGACATGTATTGGCATGAGTATTGCAGTTCTGTCCTGTTCTTCAGTGCTTTTGACTGTGTGTCATTTCTGTCCTTCACAGGGTACTTTCAGAGTCGTTTGGTCAACTGTGATCCCCCGACACCGTGATTCAACTTCCAGGGTGGTAGCTGTCGTGTCCCTACAGGTGATGTGCACCACACCCATGGACTTCCTTCCTTCTACACTTGTTGACTGTGTGCCCACTGCCAGGTGGGATTACCTTGCATCTGTAGTGGTTACAACATGTTGCAAATGTGTAATAAACCTGAGCTTCACTTTGTGATGTGCGTTGTCTGTGGTCACACATCTGACTGACATTTGCTTACTGCACCAGTGGGCTACTTGACAGAGACTGTGAATAGGTGTTGTGTCTGTGCATTGCACCGTATTTCCTGGCAACATCAGTGTAGGCGATGAGTCAGATGGCCTTGGTGTGTATATGTTGTGTAGCCCTGGTGGTGTGTCTCCCTCATATGTGTCACGTCACCATGACTCACATGCCTGTGTTGTACTTGCTGTAGCAGTTAGCATGCACAGTGTAATTTCGCAGGTCATCATCTCCATGACAGAAACCACTTTGGAATCACAACAGAGGCAGGTATGGTGTATTAGTGTGTTTATTGTCATACATGTGTGTGTGCAGTGCACAGGATGGTGGGTGCTGTACATTGTGATTGTAATCCAAAGTTCCTAGATGATTTGGAAGTCCTGGTAGCAGAAATGTCCTGAGTAAAGTCCACAGTCATCTGATACATTGGTCCAACTTGTACTCCCCATGTCATGTGGGGGAGTTGTGTTGCATTCAACAGGGTGAACAGTTTGCGCACAAAGGTGATTATCCAGAACAGGTTTTGGCTTCCTGGGGGTTGCGCATGGCCATCGGCCTCTCAGTTGCCCTTCCTCGGACGACCCCTCTTCTTTGGGGGACCCTCAAGTGCAGGCTGCTGCGGTGCAGGGGACTCTCCGCCAGAGTCATCCTCCCTCCCTGTGGCAGTTGCAGTTGTTTCAGCACCAGATGTTGTGGGCACACAGGGAGGTGTTGACTGGTTGCTGCTCATCTGGCGGAGGCATTGTAATATGTCCCTATGCACCGCCGTCATCTCTTGCAGTGTGTCCCACTTGGACTCCATGCAGGACATGTGTAAGTCCAAGCGGGCATGATGGGCAGCCTGCTGCTGTCGTATGTCCCTGAGGAGCCCCACTACCTGGCTGAGCTCTCCGGTGCTGGACTGGTACGCATCGGCTATGCGTACCAGTTGTGGGTCATCATGCAGTCCAGAACCCTCTGCGAGCAGTGACCTATGTCTACCACCCCTCCCACCACCCCTGGTGACACGTGCAGTACCTGAGGTGGCACGCACAGGTGACCCTGGGCCCCCTTGGGGGTTGTTGGTGGTGTTGGTGTCCATAGCCCCACGTTGGGCCAGGGTCCGTGTGCTGGTGGTGGTGGTGCTCCTTGGTCTGTCCGTGTCGGCAGGGGTGGTTTGTGTGTTGTCAGTCGTTGGAGGGGTGGGTGCAGGGGGTGCAGCTGGTGGTCCTGCTGGTGCTGCATGATGACTCGCTCCGGAGGTGCCAGGTAGGTCTTCGTCATCCGAGGAGGGCAGAGGCTGTTCCACACCAGTGAGCTCCGTTTCCCCTTGAGCCTGGGACGGGGACTCCTCAGCGTCTGCTGCTGTGTCCCCATCATCACCTGGTTTTGGGAGACACACACAATGTATGTTATGTTTCTGCAGGCATCAATGGTTGACACACCTGACAGTTGTGACTGTACCTCTGGATGCGGGCCTGTACATTGCATTGTCCTAAGTTGTCACAGTCAGAGGTTGATATTGGTGTAGCACATTGTCCTGCATACTTTGAGCATTTCAATATGAATGTTGGGGTGTGTACATGGTCTGCATTGGTTGTATTTGGTTGACATCCGGCCCTCCTTCTCCCCCAGCCCAGTTATCCCACCATGAAGCATGCCACCCTTGCAGTGGGTTCAGGTTGACTCTCAGGATGTCAGTGAGTGGTGTCCTGCTGTTGGTTGGTGCCCAGTTCCCAGCAGGGCCTTGTGCTCCCACAGCAGTAGCACCAGTGTCAGCCATCTTGTCAGTTCTTTACCACTCCCTGTGATGTGTGCATGGTTCAGGGTGGTGTTGATGGGACAGTTGTGGGGGTGACCAATATCTGTGACTACCACTCCCATCATGCTATTGCCTCCAACCCCCTTCCCAGCATGCCCATGCTTCCTTCCTTTTGACTCTGCTTCCCTGTGGGGTTGTGTGCCTGTGCTGACAAGATGGCTGACAGTGTTATCCTGGGGTTAGTTTGGCTACAAGTCCCATGTGTGTCCCTGTGCTTCACACAGCATGACCCAGGGTTGTGGTTCTTTGTGGGATATTTGATTAGAGTGTGAGGCAATGCATTCTCCCAGGTGAGTTGTGTGGAGTTTGTGTTAGGGGTGTGTGTGAGTGGAGCTGCTGGTAACTATGGTCAGTGCTGTCAGTCCTCCTTCCCACCCAGCCAGATATCCCACCATGGAACGTGCTTCCATTGCAGGGAGTGCAAGTTGTCTTTCAGGATGTCAGTCAGTGGTGTCCTGCTGTTGGTTGGTGCACAGTTGCCAGCAGGGCCTTGTGCTCCCCACAGCTGTACCCAGTGTCAGCCATCTTGTCAGTTCTTTTCCACTCCCTGTGATGTGCGCATGGTTCAGGGTGGTGTTGATGGGACAGTTGTGGGGGTGACCAATATCTGTGACTGCCACTCCCATCATGCTATTGCCTCCACCCCACTTCCCAGCATGCCCATACTTCCTGCCTTTTGAGTGTACTTCACTGTGTGTGAGTGTGACAGCAATGGCAAGATGGCTGACAGTGGTGTCCTGCTGTTGGTTGGTGCCCAGTTCCCAGCAGGGCCATGTGCTCCCACAACTGAGCACCAGTGTCAGCCATCTTTGAAGTGGCTTTTCACTCCCTGTGAGGTGCGCATGGTTCAGGGTGGTGCTTGCTGGGACCATGTGGGTGGGGACCGATATGGGCTGTGACTACCACTCCCATCATGCTATTGCCTCCACCCCACTTCCCAGCATGCCCATGCTTCCTTCCTTTTGACTCTGCTTCCCTGTGGGGTTGTGTGCCTGTGCTGACAAGATGGCTGACAGTGTTCTCCTCGGGTTAGTTTGTGCTACAAGTCCCATGTAGTGCCCTGTGCTTCACACAGCATGACCCAGGGTTGTGGATTCTTTGTAGGGATATTTGACTTAGAGTGTGAGGCAATGCATTCTCCCAGGTGAGTTGTGTGGAGTTTGTGTTAGGGGTGTGTGTGAGTGGAGCTGCTGGTAACTATGGTCAGTGCTGTCAGTCCTCCTTCCCACCCAGCCAGATATCCCACCATGGAACGTGCTTCCATTGCAGGGAGTGCAAGTTGTCTATGTCAGGATGTCAGTCAGTGGTGTCCTGCTGTTGGTTGGTGCACAGTTGCCAGCAGGGCCTTGTGCTCCCCACAGCAGTAGCCCAGTGTCAGCCATCTTGTCAGTGCTTTTCCACTCCCTGTGATGTGCGTATGGTTCAGGGTGGTGTTGATGGGACAGTTGTGAGGGTGACCAATATCTGTGACTGCCACTCCCATCATGCTATTACTCTCCACCCCACTTCCCAGCATGCACATACTTCCTGTCCTTTGAGTGGACTTCACTGTGTGTGAGTGTGACAGCAATGGCAAGATGGCTGACAGTGGTGTCCTGCTGTTGGTTGGTGCCCAGTTCCCAGCAGGGCCTTGTGCTCCCACAACATAGCACCAGTGTCAGACATCTTTGAAGTGGCTTTTCACTCCCTGTGATGTGCGCATGGTTCAGGTGGTGTTGATGGGACAACTGTGAGGGTGACCAATATCTGTGACTACCACTCCCATCATGCTATTGCCTCCACCGCCCCTTCCCAGCATGCCCATACTTACTTCCTTTTGAGTGGACTTCACTGTGTGTGAGTGTGACAGCAATGGCAAGATGGCTGACAGTGGTGTCCTGCTGTTGGTTGGTGCCCAGTTCCCAGCAGGGCCATGTCCTCCCCACAACTGAGCACCAGTGTCAGCCATCTTTGAAGTGGCTTTTCACTCCCTGTGAGGTGTGCATGCTTGGGTGTGAGCTTGCTGGGCCATGTGGGTGGGGGGATGTTGGGCTGTGACTACCACTCCCATCATGCTATTGCCTCCACCCCCTTCCCAGCATGCCCATGCTTCCTTCCTTTTGACTCTGCTTCCCTGTCGGGTTGTGTGCCTGTGCTGACAAGATGGCTGACAGTGTTATCCTGGGGTTAGTTTGGCTACAAGTCCCATGTGTGCCCCTGTGCTTCACACAGCATAACCCAGGGTGGTGGTTCTTTGTGGGATATTTAATTAGAGTGTGTGGCAATGCATTCTCCCAGGTGAGTTGTGTGGAGTTTGTGTTAAGGGTGTGTGTGAGAAAAGCAGCTGGTAACTATGGTCAGTGCTGTCAGTCCTCCTTCCCACCCAGCCAGATATCCCACCATGGAACGTGCTTCCATTGCAGGAGTGCAAGTTGGCTTTCAGGATGTCAGTCAGTGGTGTCCTGCTGTTGGTTGGTGCACAGTTGCCAGCAGGGCCTTGTGCTCCCCACAGCAGTAGCCAGTGTCAGCCATCTTGTCAGTTGTTTTCCACTCCCTGTGATGTGAGCATGGTTCATGGTGGTGTTGATGGGCGCATTGTGAGTGTGGGCAATATCTGTGACTACAACTCCCATGATGCTATTGGCTACACTGAGTTGCCCAGCATACACAGGATTCCTTCCTTTCAGTGGGCTTCCCTGTGAGGTGGTGTTGTAGTGGTGGCTACATATCTGGCTGTGTTTGTTAGTTATATTTGTGCCACTGCCTAGCTGTATTTGTAGTTGTGTTTGTACATGTGATGACACAGTTACATATCACTATGAGATGGCATGTGTTGTGTTTATCTGACTGACATACACATCTTGGGATGATTCTGTTTTGGTTGGTGTGTATTTGCTAAGGGTGCATGGTTTGACTATCCCCTTGACAGTGATGTGTGTGTATTGTCGCACAATATTGTGTACATTTGTTGTGTACTCACCAGGCTCTGGGATGTTTTCTAGTCCATATACGCTCACTGGTGGTAGGATGGCCCGCACCTTCTCCTCCCAGGGCCTGAGGTATACTGGTTTGGCAGGAGGGCCACTGCCGGTGTGTTGGCTCAAGAGGTAGTCCTTCTTAAGTAGGTCCCTGACCCTCCTGCGCACGTCATACCACCTGTTCTGGATGTCTTCCTTTGTGCGCAAACATGGTGATTGTGCGTTCACCCTGTCGACGATCCTCTCCCACATCTTGGTTTTCTGCGACATGGGGGTCTGTTGGACCAGTGTACCAAACAGCTGTGGCTCTACCCGGAGGATCTCATCTACCAGGACTTCCAATTCACTATCTAGGAACTTTGGATTCTTCTTTGGGGGCATGGTGATGGGTGGTGGTGGTGAGTGATGTGTGTGGGGGTGTGCAAGTGAGGGTGTGTGAGTGTGTGTTTTGCTGGGTGTATGTGAGGGTGCTATTTGTTGAGGTGCTGATGGTGTGTGGCTTGTGTGATGGATGAGCTGTGGGTGTGTGTGTCGTTGCTGTCTGTTGGTGTTGAGTGCTGGCAGGTAATTTGGATTTGCAAAGGATCATGGTAGGGATTTGTGTCCTTTATATGGGTGGAGTTGTGGGTGTGTCTTTGTTCCCTGTTCCCCCCAGTATTTATTGGCTTTGTAATTGCTTGTTTGGCCTTTTTGTGTGTTTTTTCCTTTGTACTTTTGTGCATGTAGGAGACGTTCTTCTGACCGAGTCGGACCCTGCAGTTGTCTCGTGCGAGCTTCTCCGATTCGTTCACGCTGTGTTTGTGCTGTTTTCTGTGCTGCGTACGCGTCGGTCGCGGTGTATTGGGTTGCTTCGGCTCGCAGTTTTGTATGCGTGTCGGTCGTACGGCTTGGGCTCCGTGCGACTCGGTCGTGTTTTCCACGCGTTGCATCGTACTTGGCGGGTCGGATTTCGCGGAGTACGTTTCGCTCGGGATTCTTCCTGGTGCGTGTCGGTCGGTTCGATTCGCGTGCTTTTCCGGCCGGATAGCTGTTTTCCGCGCGGTTCGGTCGTTCGTCTTGGGTTCCGTACGAGTCGGTCGGATTTTGCACGCATTTCATCGTACTTTGCGGGTCGGGCTGCACCGGTACGTGTCGGTCGGAATGAATTCCGGATCCGAATCGGTCAATACGTTTTCCGGCCCGAATCGGAATCGGCCCCAAAGTGTTATGCCGGGATTTACTATCCAACACAAATCCCAGATTTGCATTGCATAGTTTCCCAAAGTAACACAAAAGTGTGCTATGCGCTGTTTTGCTTCACTTTGTGTTAAGGGGGCTTTCCATGGGTGTTACATGGACATTCCCATGCAATCACCTTTGAGTTTTGACGCAAATCCCTATCTCCAAACATTTGTAGACAGGGATTTGTATCAAAATTGTTCGCCTCCTTGAGCAAGCATAACAAGAGAACATTTTCTAACTTCTCCTCATTTTTCCTATCTTTCCATGAGTGCTACATTTTAGAACATTGGATGTTGGGAGCTCCATTGAAAACAATGGAGTAGTCCAGGCTACTAATGACCGGTAGAAGCCCGAAGCATCAACTTTTCAATGTTAAACAAAGGCCTCATGGAGACCGAGGGGATTTTAACTCCTTCAGGCTCTAGGAGGCCTTTGTTTTACAAATTAGAACATTCTGCCCTCTAGGGGCGGAATGTTCTAATAGCCTCAGAGCCCTCCGTTGCGGGCTCTTCTGGCCATTAAAGGAACCAAGTGTGTTAAAGGCGCTACAAGAGGTGCTAAAAGGGGGTGAAAGTAGAGGGCTGATCACCAGAATATATGGTGCTTCTCAACAAGAGAATGAGTGGTCTGAATCCTCTGCGTTAGGAAAATGGAATGCTGTCCTGGAGGTCCCCATGTCCCGTGAAAACTGAGAGGCCTGTTGTAAATTGACAGGGCACCTGACTGCCAATTGTAATCTCTGAATCATTCATTTTAAATACTTGAATCAACTTGCATTCAAATTTGGATTACGGGAGGATGCGGGATGCCCCAGATGCCGGCAGGATGGAGCGGACTTTGTGCACTTGGCATGGGGATGCCCTGCTATATCAAATTTCTGGCGGAGTGTAGTGAGGGCGCTAACAGATATGACATTGGAAAAAATGTAATGCTCGCCGGAGTTATGTTTGCTGGTGCTGCTAAACAGAATTAAACCATGTAATAGACATTTAGGGGGTGATTATGATGGCGGGCGGATCGCTATCGCCAGCCAGGCGGTGGCGATCCGCCCGCCATCTCTACCCGATTTACCCCCGCCATATTACAATGGCGTGGGGTACCGCAGCCATCGTAAGCCCCAATTCCGGCCGGGCGGAATTGGGGCCTGATATGGTGGCGGTGCCTAGTAGGCACCGCCATCCATATCAGGATGTGTGTCTCAGAGGCAGCTTCCCATGGCGGCGATGCCGCCATGGAAAGACTGGCGGAGATGTGCTTTGGGGGCCCATTGCGGGCCCCCAGGGGGTGGGGGGTGCACTTGGGGGGTGCCCATGGTACCCCCCTGCAGTTCATGTACAAGGTGGCAGGCACCGCACAGTGCCTGCCACGTTGTGCATAGGAATGCACAACATGCTCATTTGGCATTGCGGCGGGTGCTGCTGTAAGCAGCACCCGCCCCAATGTCAAATATGCAGAATGTGACCGCCAGGGTGGCGGTCGCATCCTAATAAGGGATGCGGGACCACCGCATGTCTGGCGGCCGGTCCCGTTTCCACTGGGATGGCGGGCGGACTAAAGTCCGCCCGCCATCCTAATCAGCCCCATAGTTGCAATAGCCACTCTATTTGCCAAGCGCGCAGTTGCTATGCACTGGAACACCAAGGCAGTGCCAACCTTGGGCAAGTGGATTCGAGATCTCGTTTTCTGTAAGGAACAAATGAATGTATATGCTGAGGAGCTACCTGAGGCCTCCAGGCCTATAGACTTTTGGGCACCACACACCACGTACTTGTTAGCACACCCTGATCTGGCATAGATGTATGTCATTAGGATGGCCACTGATGATGCAATGCTGTTATAAGATCGATCAGTAGCAGCACCACCCCCCTCTTCCCCCAGCGCCTTGAGACCCTCGCGGGTATGTAGTGCGCTTTATAAGTGACATGATTGATTGATTGATTGATTGATCTGAAGTTACACTGCTCTATACTGTTGAACATGTAATATATTGTTTTCTTCCTCCTACATGCTTTGCCATGGGGTTGTTGGGATAAGGGTGGGGGAGGAGGGTTGGAGTTATATAACACAAAAACACTGTTGTATACTCAGGGGCCGATTCCGATCTCGGCCGGTAGTGCTCCGAATCGGATTCGGATTCACCGGATCCAATTCGGAGCCCTGTTTCCCGACTGAATCGCACGCGGGTCCGGCCGAGCGAGTACGATGCAAGCACCCACGAAATCGCCGACCGACTCGAACGCGGCTTCAACCCGCTCCGACCGACTCGCATGGACACGACTCGCACCGTGCTATGGAGACGTTTCCCGGCCGGGTAAGTACGATGCGCGCCGCGAGCAGTCCGACCGACTCGCGCCGTCCGGCTCGAAAAAGCTGTCGGAGTCGGACTTTGGGGGTCCGCGTCAGACCCCCTGTACACGTAGGCGCCCGAGTCGCACACAGGGGGGACCCCTGGGTCCCCCCTACCTGTGCTTGTACACCGCGATGCGCATGGACGCGTACACGCTGTAGGGGGCGCCCTTGTTCACCTCGTACCCATTGAGTCAATGGGAGCCCGCGTACACGTTGTACGACAGGCTCCCATTGACTTCAATGGGAGTCCGACCGACATGAGTCCGATAGCATGCGTGCGCATCGTACTCGTTCGGTCGGACTGCTAGGGTCCGATTCGGTCGGAATTCTCTCCGGGTCCGGCTCGGTCGGAGAGATTTCCGGCCCGAATCGGAATCGGCCCCTAAGTTGTTTTGGTACCGCTACTGTAATATGACTGTAACACTTGCCATTGTTCGCATATGGTGATTTAATAAAATAAAAATTAAATTAAATTAATTTTTTTTATAAAGGCCTGCTCCCTTGTTTAACGCTGGAGCGGGCTTTTAATAGCCTGTAGAGCCCGCTAAGGCGGGCTCTAAGGCTATAATTTAGCACGCATACAAAATAGGAAAAGTGTTAAAGGAAATGTTTTGTACTGAAAGGTTCCCCCTCCCAGCACTAGGGTGCAAGGGTGTGTGTGTTGGCAATCACAGTCTAGTTTAAAGTGCGACAGCATAGGAAGAGAGGAAAACAGAGTCACATCTTCGAAGAAAGGGTGCTGTTCTGCTCTCTCCTGTTGTTTGAATTTTTTGTAAATCTGGACCATATTTTATCTGTCAGTACTCTGAAAATACATTCTTAATGGAAGGATGATTATGGTCTTGTTTCTCAAAGCTTTCTGTAAATCATACCATGTAATGTATGACCTTCAATGTAACAAAGGGGTCACTCCTTTTATGTTCTTTTTTTTTGTTGCAATAATTCTTTATTGGCATTGTGTGGCACATTACGCACAGTAAGCAATACAGTGGTAAGTAGACATAATATCGAAATTTTTATATCGACATACATAAATATCGACTTTAGTATATCGATAGTACTAAATATCGATGTTGTGTATATAGATGTTAAAGATATCGATTTTAAGTGTTGTTAAAAATATCGAAGTATGTAATATAGACTGTTAAAATATCATTATGTTAAAATATCGTTTTTGTACTATTTTTTAATGTATTTATAGTTTGTTTGTAGTTAATTATAGTTAGTTAATGTTATAAAAAATTAAATTTGTAAAATATTTTTTAGGAGCGGGATGTTGGGTTTATAGGGGATAAGGGATGGGGAGTGTTTAAAAATAATTGATTTTAATTTTAATAAATTTGAAATTTAAATTTATAATTTATAAATATAAATTTCGAATTTAGAAATATATTTTTTAGGAGCGGGATGTTGGGTTTATAGGGGATAAGAGTGGGGAGTGTTTAAAAATAATTGATTTTAATTTTAATAAATTTGAAATTTAAATTTATAATTTATAATTTCAAATTTCGAATTTAGAAATATATTTTTTAGGAGCGGGATGTTGGGTTTATAGGGGATAAGGGTGGGGAGTGTTTTAAAATAATTGATTTTAATTTTAATAAATTCGAAATTTAAAATTATAATTTCTAAATATTAATTTAGAATTTAGAAAAATATTTTTTAGGAGCGGGATGTTATAGGGGATAAGGGTGGGGAGTGTTTTAAAATAATTCATTTAAATTTATAATACATTCGAAATTTTATTTTATAATTTAGAAAATATAATTTCGAATTTTGACAAAAAATATTTAGGAGTGGGATGTTGGGTTTATAGGGGATAAGGGTGGGGAGTGTTTTATAAATTATTAGATGAAATGTAAAAAATATTTGCAGTTTATATATTCTAAATTGGTTATATTTTATTTGTATATTGCATGTATGGTTTTATAATTTTGGAGTTGTGTTTATAGGATGTAATGTTGGTTACTGTTTTATACACATAAAAAATATTGAAACAATTAAAAAAATATTAATATTTACAAAGATTTTGCTAAATGTGTTTACAGTGTACATATTTAATCAATTAATATTTATCTTTATTTAAATATCAATAATTAATAAATTTTAAGAAGTTAAAAAATGTAGTGTTATAATTGAAAATTATTTAATATTTCATTTGTTAAGAATTAGAAATTTTAAATTAAAAATAAAGTGAAAATGTTTGTAATATTCAATAAAAATGTATTTGTTTTTTAAAATCACAATTTAAAATTGAAATATTTATATTTAGGTATTTAAGGTAAATATTATATTATTTATATGTGAAATTAAAAATGTAGTAAAATATATTAATTTTTCAAAATTAACTAAAAAATTAATATTTAATCATTTATACCATATAAAAAATTTTATTCAATTATATAGTGTAGTAATTTATTATAGGTGTTGTCAAATACTTGTAATTTTATGTATAGTGTAGTTAGTCATATTATATTAATTTTAATATGAAAACAAAAATATATATGTAAAAGGTCTGGCAACTCCTTTTAATTTACAGCAATTTCTGTGGGTATAGTTAATTAATAAATTTTAGGGTCCAGCACCTAACTGTAATTAATAATAAATGGAGTGGGAATAGTAAATTAATAAAGTTTAGGGGCCGATTCCGATTCAGGCCGGAAATCTCCCCGACCGAGCCGGACCCGGAGAGATTTCCGACCGAATCGAACCCTAGCAGTCCGACCGAACGAGTACGATGCGTTCGCATGCAATCGGACTCGATTCGGTCGGACTCCCATTGAAGTCAATGGGAGCCGGTCGTACAACGCGTACGCGGGCTCCCATTGACTCAATGGGTGCGAGGCGAACAAGGGCGCCCCCTACAGCGGGTACGCGTCGAAGCGACTCACGCCGTACACGCACAGGTCCTGTGTGCGTCTCGCGCGGCAAAGCGTACAGGGGGGTCCGACACGGACCCCCAAAGTCCGGCTCCGACTGCTTACCCAGCCGGTGAACGTCTCCATTGCGCGGTGCGAGTCGTGTCCATGTGAGTCGGTCGGTGCGGTTGGGTCCCGCGAACGATTCGGTCGGCGATTTCCCGAGCGCTCGCATCGTACTCGCTCGCCTGGACGCACGTCCGAATCGGTCAGGAACGAGGGCTCCGAATCGGATCCGGTAAAGCCGAATCCGATTCGGTGCCCTACCGGCCGAGATTGGAATCGACCCCTTAGTGTGCAGCACCTACCCCTAATTAATACTAACTGGAGTGGGAATAGTAAATTAATTAAGTTTAGTGTCCAGAACCTACTCCTAATTAATACTAACTTGAGTGGGAATAGTAAATTAAATATTTTTAGTGTCCAGCACTTACCCTGAATATATATTAACTGGAGTAGGAATATTAAATTAATTAAGTTCAGTGTCCAGCATATACCCCTAATAAATACTAACTGGAGTGGGAATAGTAAATTAAATCATTTTAGTGTCCAGCATTTACCCTGAATTGACACTTACTGGAGTGGGAATAGTAAATTATTTAAGTTTAGTGTCGAGCACCTATCCCTAATTAATATTAACTGGAGTTGGAATAGTAAATTAATTAAATTTAGTGTCCACCACCTACCCCTAATTAATACTAACTGGAGTGGGAATAGTAAATTATTTAAGTTTAATGTCCAGCACCTACCCTGAATTAATACTAACTGGAGTGGGAATTGTAAAATAATTAAGTTTAGTGTCCAGCATCTACCTCTAATTAATATTAACTGGAGTTGGAATAGTAAATTAAGTAAGTTTAGTGTCCAGCACCTACCCTTAATTAATACTAACTGGAGTGGGAATAGTAAATTATTTAAGTTTAGTGTCCAGCACCTACTCCTAATTAATACTAACTGGAGTGGGAATAGTAAATTACTTAAGTTTGGTGTCCAGCACCTACCCCTAATTAATACTAACTGGAGTGGGAATAGTAAATTAAATAATTTTAGTGTCCAGCACTTACTCTGAATTAATAGTAATTGGAGTGGGAATAGTAAATTTGTTAAGTTTAGTGTCCAGCACATACCCCTAATTAATACTAACTGGAGTGGGAATAGTAAATTATTACGTTTAGGGGCCGATTCTGATGCGGGTTGGAAAAGCTTCCCGACCGAATCGGTTGGGAAATGGTGTCCGACCCACTCGGATCGGTAAAGACCGACCGGCGGAGTAGGATGCATCCGGATGCTTCCAGATACGATTTGGTTGAACTCCCATTGACTTCAATGGGAACATTTGTTCCTAACCGCATCAGAATTGGGCCCTCGGTCGGGAAGACACGTTCCCGATCCGATTTGGAAGGAGCAAATGCCGTTAGGAGGCCTTCCTAACCGCATCAGAATCAGGCCCTCGGTCGGGAAGCTTTTCCAACCCGCATCAGAATCGGGCCCTTAGTGTCCAGCACCAACCCCTAATTAATACTAACTGGAGTGGGAATAGTAAATTAAATAATTTTAGTGTCCAGCACTTACCCTGAATTAATATTAACTGGAGTTGGAATATTAAATTAATTAAGTTTAGTGTCCAGTATCTACCCCTAAGAAATACTAACTGGAGTGGGAATAGTAAATTAAATAATTTTAGTGTCCAGCACTTACCCAGAATTAATACTAACTGGAGTGGGAATAGTAAATTAATTAAGTTTAGTGTCCAGCACCTACCCCTAATTAACATTAACTGGAGTTGTAATAGTAAATTAATTAAGTTTAGTGTCCAGCACCTACTCTTAATTAATACTAACTGGAGTGGGAATAGTAAATTATTTAAGTTTAGTGTCCAGCACCTACTCTTAATTAATACTAACTGGAGTGGGAATAGTAAATTACTTAAGTTTAGTGTCCAGCACCTACCCCTAATTAATACTAACTGGAGTGGGAATAGTAAATTAATTAAGTTTAGTGTCCAGCACCAACCCCTAATTAATACTAACTAGAGTGGGAATAGTAAATTGAATAATTTTAGTGTCCAGCACTTACCCTGAATTAATATTAACTGGAGTTGGAATATTAAATTAATTAAGTTTAGTGTCCAGTATCTACCCCTAAGAAATACTAACTGGAGTGGGAATAGTAAATTAAATAATTTTAGTGTCCAGCACTTACCCAGAATTAATACTAACTGGAGTGGGAATAGTAAATTAATTAAGTTTAGTGTCCAGCACCTACCCCTAATTAACATTAACTGGAGTTGGAATAGTAAATTCAATAATTTTAGTGTCCAGCACTTACTCTGAATTAATAGTAACTGGAGTGGGAATAGTAAATTATTTAATTTTAGTGTCCAGCACCTACCCCTAATTAATATTAACTGGAGTTGGAATAGTAAATTAATTAAGTTTAGTGTCCAGCACCAACCCCTAATTAATACTAACTAGAGTGGGAATAGTAAATTGAATAATTTTAGTGTCCAGCACTTACCCTGAATTAATATTAACTGGAGTTGGAATATTAAATTAATTAAGTTTAGTGTCCAGTATCTACCCCTAAGAAATACTAACTGGAGTGGGAATAGTAAATTAAATAATTTTAGTGTCCAGCACTTACCCAGAATTAATACTAACTGGAGTGGGAATAGTAAATTAATTAAGTTTAGTGTCCAGCACCTACCCCTAATTAACATTAACTGGAGTTGGAATAGTAAATTCAATAATTTTAGTGTCCAGCACTTACTCTGAATTAATAGTAACTGGAGTGGGAATAGTAAATTATTTAATTTTAGTGTCCAGCACCTACCCCTAATTAATATTAACTGGAGTTGGAATAGTAAATTAATTAAGTTTAGTGTCCAGTACCTACCCTTAATTAATACTAACTGGAGTGGGAATAGTAAATTACTTAAGTTTAGTGTCCAGCACCTACCCCTAATTAATACTAACTGGAGTGAGAATAGTAAATTAAATAATTTTAGTGTCCAGCACTTACTCTGAACTAATAGTAACTGGAGTGGGAATAGTAAATTATTGAAGTTTAGTGTCCAGCACCTACCCCTAATTAATACTAACCGGAGTGGGAATAGTAAATTAATTAAGTTTAGTGTCCAGCACCTACCCCTAATTAATACTAACTGGAGTGGGAATAGTAAATTAAATAATTTTAGTGTCCAGCACTTACCCTGAATTAATATTAACTGGAGTTGGAATAGTAAATTAATTAAATTTAGTGTCCAGCATCTACCCCTAATTATTATTAACTGGAGTTGGAATAGTAAATTAAATAATTTTAGTGTCCAGCACTTACTCTGAATTAATAGTAACTGGAGTGGGAATAGTAAATTATTTAAGTTTAGTGTCCAGCACCTACCCCAAATTATTATTAACTGGAGTTGGAATAGTAAATTAAATAATTTTAGTGTCCAGCACTTACTCTGAATTAATAGTAACTGGAGTGGGAATAGTAAATGTTTAAGTTTAGTGTCCAGCACCTACCCCTAATTAATATTAACTGGAGTTGGCATAGTAAATTAATTAAATTTAGGGGCCGATTCCGATTCGGGCCGGAAATCTCTCCGACCAAGCCGGACCCGGAGAGATTTCCGACCGAATCGGACCTCGTGCAGCCCGACCGAACGAGTACGATGCGCACGTATGCCATCGGACTCGATTCGGTCGGACTCCCATTGAAGTCAATGGGAGCCTGTCGTACAACGCGTACGCGGGCTCCCATTGACTCAATGGGTGCGAGGTGGACAAGGGCGCCCCCTACAGCTTGTACGCGGCGAAGCGACTCGCGCCGTACACGCACAGGTAGGGGGGACCCATGGGTCCCCCCTGTGTGCGACTCGTGCGGCTACGCGTACAGGGGGGTCCGACACGGACCCCCAAAGTACGGCTCCGACTGCTCTTTGGAGCTTGAGTGCGCGGCTCGGTCGGACTGCTCGCGGCGTGCATCGTACTTACCCGGCCGGGGGACGTCTCCATTGCGCGGTGCGAGTCGAGCCCGAGCAAGTCGGTCGGTGCGGTTAGACCCGGGAACGAGTCGGTCGGAGCGGTCGGGACGCCCGGACGAGTCGGTCGGCGATTTCGCATCGTACTCGCTCGCCCGGACGCGCGTACGAATCGGTCGGGAAATAGGGCTCCGAATCGGATCCGGTTAAGCCGAATCCGATTCGGAGCCCTACCGGCCGAGATCGGAATCGGCCCCTCAGTATCCAGCACCTACCCTGAATTAATACTAACTGGAGTGGGAATAGTAAATTAATTAAGTTTAGTGTCCAGCACCTACCCTGAATTAATACTAACTGGAGTGGGAATAGTAAATTAATTAAATTTAGTGTCCAGCACCTACCCCTAATTAATAGTAATTGGAGTTAGAATAGTAAATTGATTAAGTATAGTGTCCAGCACCTATCCTGTATTTATGGTAACTGAAGTGGGAATAATAATTTAGCTAAATGTGTTTTATTATGTAATTAAAAAAAATATTATAGTTTAAAGTAGTGTAATATTATTTTTATAAGAGAGTTGTGCATGTAAAAAATTAATATTGTATATATACTTAAGGAAAAGATAATATTTTACACAGTATGTTTATTAAAAATAAAATTAATATGTAACATTAAATGTAACATTAATAAAATGGTAGACAATAAATTAGACATTTTAATTTGTTTATTGATGTTTATTTATTGTAAAATATTTTGAAAAGAATAAGAAATATATTTTTTTAACAATTTGTAAGATAAACAAAAACATAAAGATAGGAAATCATATTTATTTTGTAAAAATAACAGATTGTACATATGTAAATTTTTACATGTAATTAATGAAAAAACATTTTATAACATTTGTACTTTTTATTTAAACAGTTGTGTAAATTTTGTAATATCAGACAATGTAGTTTACATATTTTAATATACATTTGAAAAATAATATATTTATTTATAACAGTTGTTAATTTTAGGGGCCCATTACGATACCCGGCGTAAAAAAATCCGCCAGGCATGGAAGCGGCAAAAATCCGCCCGCACACACCGCCTGAACACCGACCACGCCATTATGAGTACACAAACCGAAACCGCCATCGGCGGAAAAATCACACAAAATACCGCCCGCCATCGTCCGAGTCGGAGTCAAACCGCCCGCCACGGACGGAAACACGCACGACAACACAAAACCGCCCGCCCACACGGCCGACACACCGCACGTGAAATTACGATCGCACCGCCATGAGCGCGGAAAACAACAAATATACCGCCCGCCAGCGCAAACAACGCCGATGAGAATCGACACGGCAGAAGCCATGGCGCCCACGTACCTGCACAGAAACCATCCGCACACAAAACCAATAGCACACAACATGGCCAACAAGTCCACACAGCAAGGCACACACAAATACACAAGCACAGTACACATCCCGAAAACACCCCCCGGACAAACAAAAAATACAAAGGCCAGAACCCCAGACACAACACACCTGAAAACAACAGACCATGAGGACACACCCACATAGGTGAGTACAAAAGCAGCACTCCCACAGACCACAACCCCTTGCCACATTGCAAACCAGAGAGGAGAGGAGAGGACACAGTGACACAGCAAGGACAGCAGCACACCACAGAAACGCACACATCACAACCACCACCACCACCACCACCAAACACCGGCACCACAAACCCCTGCACATTACACAACACACACCGCACCAGCACCACAAACACCATGGCACCACAAAGAATGCCCAAGTTCACGCCCATGGAGCTGACGGTCATGGTCGACGAGATCATCAAGGTGCACCCACAAATCTATGGGAACATGGTCCAGCACACACCACTAGCCACCAGAAACAGAATGTGGAACCGGATCGTAGACCAGGTCAATGCAGTCGGGACCCTGCCCAGGAACAGAGTCGAGATAAACAAACGTTGGAATGACGTAAAGAGCCTGGTCAAGAAGAAGGAGGGCAAAAACAGAGAGCTGGCTGCCGTCACTGGCGGAGGGAATCCCGCGCTCTTTAAGACCTTCAAAGCGTGGGAGGAGAAGGTGCGAGTCGTAATACATCCGGAGATCCTCGCCGGATTAGCAGGGGGAGTGGAGGCTGGTAAGTACAAACCAATGTATACTAGCACACCGCTATGTACTCACATGCGCAACCACCATGCCACAGCTCCCAGGGACAAACACCCCCATGTCCAGCACACAATACACAACACATCACACGCACATGCAACAGACACTACCACACACAGCCCAAACCGAACAACTGTAAGATGCGTGGGGACATGTGTACACTAAGCCAGCCACGTAACCACCAACAGGTCCCCAAATATGCCAGAAGCGCCACAACGAGCACCCACCACACCCATGTGTCCGCCACAGCTGCACTAACCGACAAGTAACAGGTAAGTGGCAGGAACACAAAGTGCAGTGGGTGGGACGGTGGACAGCCCAAGTACAACACACACCAGGCCCCAGTCCCACAGCACAGCAAGGAGGAGCATCCCCACACCCCACAGCCACGTGTCAGCCACCGCAGTGCACAACGACAGCCGAAAGGCAGACATCACGGTCCACAGCAATCGGTGTCAGTGGGTGTACAGCCACCCCCACGACCCACTACACCCCCCACCCCCACAGACCTGCAACATGGAGCACCCCCGCTTAGAGCCATGTGGCATCCAGTACAGTGCACGCACGAACAACTTGCAGGTGGGAAACTGGACAGGGCTGGATTACTGGAGGCATGAGGACCATAACACCACCAACACATGGGACATGTCACGTAGCAGACGAACACGCAGCACCGCCCACCGTCACGAACAAGTGAACAATGTGCACACGGACATGAACAACAGACTCACACCCCACATGACCCATCACAGACATAGCAACACCCAAGGAGCCACGTCTGCATGCACAAGCCACACTGAATATAGTCCCACACGGCAGCCACTGTGCAACTCATCACACACAACCGAAACACCATTGAAGTCCTGTCCATGTAGCCCCCACTGCCTGTCAACCCCACACCCCACAACTACGCCTATGTAAGACAAACAACACTAGACGCAACAGAGCGGAACAACAGAAATGCACACGAACACCACTGAACCCATCAAACTCACAGACACACCATGCACATACAACATACCATCCATCCCATCCGTCAGCCCCAGTCACATGAAAGGCATGTCATCCGCACAGCTGCCACACATACAGCAGTCACGCTAAGACACATGCCCATGACCAACCATGTGCCAGAAGTCAATTAAGCGCACGACACACTGTGAGCAACAACACACAACATGGGCCACACCCCCCGAGCACTGCAGTGATGCACATGGCACAGGGCAGCACGCACACCAAGGAGATGGGACAACTGCAATACGTTGGCTGGCACACAACTATCACTCACTCATAACGATGCGTCCAATGCCATGTCCAGTAACCACAACAGACAGCAAATATGCAGGGCATGTCAGGCATGCACACACCTCAGACCATGCACTGTCATGCTGCCACAACACATGTCACGTTCGGCACCCATGGCTCACAGCATGTACCCCAAAAGCATATCCCCTCCCAAATGCGAATCTGGGGCATGGCCCCCATGTTGCCATATGCGTTCCTAAGCGTTCCATATGAACTCCAAAAGCAAAGTACAAACCAGACCCAGGATGGGCCAGGAGCCCGCATACACCAGAGTCACAATGAGTAGGGGCAAAGCAACACACCCATCGGCATGGCCAATCCGTCCCATGCCACATGTGCACAGCACACAGTCCCATTGCCTAGCACACACAACTACAGATGCCACAGCCACACACTCGCCTCCGGGAAACCCATGTACGAGATTGCACGAACTGCCAATGTCAGACGACTAATACATACTTCGCCAGGTGCAACACAATAACAAATCTCATTTTCTCCACAGGTGACGAACTGCTGGACGCTGGGGATGGAGACAGCAGCCAGCACAGCCAGCCTACAAGCCCCCAACGAGGACACACGGATCTGGAGGATCTGTCCACCTCTTCGGACACGGACCACCAAGCTGGCCCATCTGGCGTGGCAGGGCCCAGCCGCTCCCCAGGACCCCTCCTACCCACCAACCCATCATCCAGGGATGCTGAACAGTCCCAGTCCCCTGCTGCCACTGTCGTTGCGGCCACACCCACGGTCATTGCGGCCACTACCACTGCCGCAACCGCCACCATCGCCGCACCGACCACCACCGCCTCCACCACCACCACGTCTTCGCTGGCACCAGCCCCAGCGCAGGTGGTGGCCCGGCCGACTGGATCCACCCTGGGAGCCACAGCGAGGACCGTGGTGTGCAATGTGGCTAGTGGGCAGGCCGGTGGCAGCAGGACTGGTAGGAGGAGCAGGGTCAGGGAAACGCCAGCCTCCCTGGGAGCCATGCCCTGCCTCAAATGGCCAGAGTCCTTGGGGCCTATGAAGAGGCCCAAGGACAATGGGCCAGGTCTGCTACTGACACGCGGGAGGTGCTGGGGGTGCTGAGGTCCATGGACGCCCATATGGGCCAATTCGTGTCCCGTATGGACCAACTCGTGGACCTCATGGGCCAGCTGGTGGTGGCGGTGGGGTCACAGGCAAGGCCAGCAACACCACCTCCGCCACCACCTGCTAGGGCGCAGGGTCGGCCAGCAGTGTCCACTTCCCTGCGTCCACAGCCAGTGAGCACACCTCACCCACCACCAGCAGGTCGCCACCACACACCCCCTCCCAAACGTGGAAGGGGCCGTCCGAAGAGGAAACAGATCTCCCGGGAGGACTTCGCACGCTCCAGTCGCAAGTGAGGCAGCCAGCCAGCCTTCCGCCAGCCTTCCTTGACCAGCCACTGCATTGACTTGCTCTACGATCCCACTCCACACAGCCAGCTGGATGGCATGTGTGTGTTGGACTATGGACATAGAACCAGTGGGTACACCCTGATCATCACGCAGCCATGACCGACAGCTCATTGTCACTGCACGCACCACTTTTGTCATCACCTTACACACAATCACATGTCACAGTTTGTAATAAATGCACCTTTTTCACTAACTGCTGTTTGTGCCCTGTGTTTTATTTGTACGGAATACAACGGCCACCTTGGGCGGAAGGGCACCTGATGCGTGGCATGGCAATGGAATCCGGAGGGCCTGTAGGGACCTAGGGGTGGGAGACAGAACAGGAGCACATTCAATGAGTGTGTCACACACCCATCACACAGTACATGTCAACAACTACAAGCAATGTACACACATCGCACGGAGCAATAGGGCACAATGCCACAGTCACCAACAGTGGCATACTACCCTGGCCATGGAGCGTTGACACACTGCACGCAGTGAACATACGGCCACCCTGACACAGCACACACACACCTGCACAGATACAGACACATCATCCGTCGTACATGGACACTCACCGTCAAGTGAAGTAGCGGGCGATGAGCTGCTGGCGCACATTCCCAGCTTCCTCCTCTCCGCTGTCCACCTCACTCGAGCTGTCCTGGTCTGCGGGCTGGGGCCCTGGTTGATCTCCGTCATCCACAATGAGGGGGATCTGCTTCCGAATGGCCAGATTGTGCAGCATGCAGCACGCCACCACTATCTGGCACACCTTCTGTGGGGAGTACGCCAGTGCACCCCGGTGCGGTCCAGGCACCTGAACCTGGACTTGAGGAGGCCAAAGGTACGCTCGACCACACGTCTGGTCCTCCCATGTGCCTCATTGTATCGATCGTCTGCTGGGGTGCGAGGATTCCTCAATGGACTGAGCAGCCATGCCCCATTCGGATACGCAGAGTCACCTGGGTGTGAGGGACACAGAGAACCGTTGCTATTCCAACTGGACAGGGGACAGCATCGCACAACCAGCACGCTACACCACTCCACATACTCACCGACAATACAGGCACGATCCTGTTGCAGATTGGCCATCAGTCGTGGCAAGATGCTGTTGCGCATTATGTGTGCGTCATGGGCCGAGCCTGGAAACTTGGCACACACGTGGGTGATCACCATGTCCGCAAGGCACACCACTTGCACATTCAGGGAGTGCGTGTGCTTCCTGTTGCGGTACAGGTGCTCAGTGGCCTGTGGTGGAACAAGGCCAACATGAGTGCAGTCAATGGCTCCCACGACGTGTGGGATTCTGCCAAGGGCATAGAATGCACCCTTCACTGCCGCCAATTCACGAGCCCTGGGGAATCTGATGTACCTGTTCCGGTACAGCATCATGGCTGCCAGTACATCCCTCAGCACCTTGCTGAACATGGGCTGGGACATCCCTCCTCCACTGCCCACTGTGTGCTGGAATGACCCAGTGGCGAAGAAATGCATGGCGGCCATCACCTTAGCCGTGGGGGTGACAGCAGTCGGATACACCCTGCGGGGACGGAGATGGGGCTCTAACATGGCACACAGTCGATGCAGAGTTGGCCTGTCCAGCCGAAACTTCCTGATTACCTCTGTATCGTCCATGTCCGCCAGCAATTGGTATGGGCGGTCAATGTTCGGTCTCCGCCTGGGGTAAATGGCAGAGGACACATGTCAAAGCAACACGGCACATAGCAATTTCGCATACACATCACTGACATGACTGAGCAAGCACATGAGCCACAGCCCAGCTGTCAAGCTGGGACGGCACGGCCACAATACACTTACACAGGTCTCCCAACAATGGCAATGGCAAGTGAGACATACCACTGCCATGTGCATGCACATGGGGATCTAGGCCCCAATGACTTGCGGGGCGTGCTGATGGGGACTGACTGCATATTCGTCTAGCGGCAACGCCACGGCAACATGAGTGTCTGCTGAGCATGGAACTGCTTCCGAGGCTGGATGAGTATGGCACACGACGACGACGATGTGGGCACGGGCTGAGCGGCCAATACAAGTGGGACCTGTGGCACGAGGGGATATGAGACAGTAGTAGGTGTCAGCACTGCACCCTATGTACAGCACTGTACGGATCACAGCTCCCGAAACATTGACTGGTGTCCACATTGACAGCCCCATGCCAAGACGGCTGTGTGCTTGCAGTCACACGTCACAGGTGAGAGGTTACATTGCACGTGCCAGGTGGCAGACGTACATAGTGGGAGCTGGCATGTGTGTGCATGTGTCTCCTGTTCAGGATCCACCAGATGGGCGCTGACTCTGTACTGACCATTGGACACAGCATGTTCCGTGGAAGGCTTGTGTGTGTGGGATGGTGGCACTGGATGTGCCTCCGTTGGGTGGGGGGCCATGCACAGGGCGGGTACGTCGATGATTGCGCATTGTTGGTCACGGTGGGTGCACCAACTAAGATGTGTTGCCCTGTGTTCAATTCCTATGTCCGCATGATGATGGACTGTGGATGTGGGCAGACTACACATTGGTCGATGTGCTGTCTATATGCATGTGCCTTCACACCAGGCACAGCTGCCCCTGCACATGTGACCCCTGCTGGACTCGCTGCTGGGTCTGTGGAGCTGATGCACGTTCTGCGCGTGGGGCGGACAGCTCTCCTCACTTCCCTCATTGCGCATGTCATGTCTTTGCCGCAGGTGACATGGATCATGGAGGGCCCACATGTACGCGTGGGTAGGCTACACATGATTGTTCACTGGTCGCCACCCCCAGTCAGTGTTTCGAATGGGAAGGTTGTCGTGCTGGTGGTATGTTCGATGTGGCGGATGGGCGGGCCTAGGTGCGGGCTTACATTCCGGACATGGGGGGTAGTTGGATTGGCGACTAGTTGCAGTACACACGGGACACGTCTCTTCCTTTCCACATCTGGGTCATCCCTTGTACTAACTGACAGTGATACAGTCATCTTCGCCCCAGCCCTCATGTCCTCCCCTCGCCCCCCAATATGCATGCTCACCTGCGAGGCTAGCGCTTGCACAGGCAGCCCCAAGCTCGCACCAGAGAGGGCAAGGAGTGTATGTGTGGGTCCAGTTGCACGAGTGGGCTGTCTCAGGGTATGATGTGTGGCGGGACGCCGTCCACCTGCGTGGTGCCCCAAATGGAGACCCGGCCTGCATGGACTATGCATCACAGTCTTCGCCTTCCGGATCCGCCACCTGCGACACCCAGTGGCTGTGGCTGCCCTTGCGGCCAGGCCGCGTCCGTCTGTGGCTGTTGGCCCACACATTCACTCTTTGGCCTCTCTGGGGAGGGCTCGGGGGTGGTGGCGCACGCGCTTGCACTTAGTCGCAATGGCATGTGTCGTGGTTGGTATGATGGGCAATGGATGGGATGGTGCGAGCCACCTCCTGTGACGTCAGTGCTGCTCGTGCTGTGGTGCGTCCCCCTACACTTCCATGTGACTTGTGCCATGCTAGACGTTGAGGTACTATTGCCTGCGTGATATGACCAGGAGGAGCGCGAGGAGACCTCTCACACACCATGCTCCACTGCCATCCCGTGCCCTGTATCGCCTGTGCGGATTGACTATGTTGGGGTTACACCTGGTCGACTGGGGCTGTGTGTGCCTTGTCAAGGGGCATGGCGGGCGCACAACAGGATCCAGCTTGTCCACAGAGGGTGGGCTGAGGTGCGCCTGGTACCGCTTTGTACGTGTGCCCGGCTGCTGTGCACACACGTGTTCACTCCCCCGACAGGTGTCCTCTCACAATGCCCAGGGAAGCGGTGGTGTACTGTTCATGAGCCCTCCCAACACGGCGTGCTCCAACTTGGCATGTGCGCATCTACCCGTCGCACCCACCCACCTGAGCACTGCGTCCATACGACTTCACACGACACATGTGTGTCTTCCACAGTAGTGCTACTCATTTGCGTTGACATCCAATACCAGTGGACTACATGGTCATGTCACGACTGCCGTGTACTTCACATACTCTCATCCTCTCTCATTCGTACTTGTGAAATGAGTCAGCGGAGACAGTTTTGGTTTCAAACATTATATTGAGTCTTCTGTCCTCTGTGATGCAGTATAGTGGACACTACTGGCAGCGGAATACATGTTGAGGATATACTGAGCATGATAACAAATGGGATAGGGTGTGGGGTTACATCTGCTTGGCCAAGGCTGTGCTAATGTACATTTACGTATAGCTGCGGAGCTGCGGACTTTGACACAGACGGTATACATGTAGCCTACCAGACCGCTCGGCATCATGGGCACAGTCCATCTCAGTTCCATGTGACAGGTTTGCTGCGGTTGTTCCTCATGCACGCGTGCATGTGAGATGACATCAGGGCATGTGCTTGCGTGCATGCAGCGGCGTGCCACTTGTTGTTGCACTGTGGTGGTTACTGGACATGTCACAGTCACTGGGGTCGTGTTGTTGTTGTATGCACTTGTCGTCCATGCAAAGGTCCTGGTATGGGATTCCCGGGGCGGGGGTGGGAGGGGTGCAGCACCCACAGACTCCAGGCGACCTATTCATGTCCACTGAGCGGTGTGTGTGTCCATGTGCGCTGGATCCATGTCGTGTCCTGGTTGTTCGTGCAGTTCCGTCCATGTGGGTGCGATGCACAGAGCCCATGCCACTGCCTCCCACGATGCATGCGGTGTTCCTGGATGTGATGGGGAACAGTGTGCATGTCCCGGTCATATCCGATGTCATGGCGATGTCGTTGATGGTGTGGTTACAGTTGCCGGTCGTTTGGTATGGCTGTTGTGGTGGTGACTGGCCAGATCCGTGCGGAAGCTGAGCATGGGTGCGGGGTTGGACTTCATAGGTCACTCGGGGAACCTGCGTTGTGGTCCGACGTATTTACAGGTTGTCAGGTATGCGATGCCGTCCAGCAGGGCTTCCATGTCATTGGTGGTGTACATGTTTGCCAGCCAATGAAGCGGATGGTGGCTGTCAAGGTGTTGTTCGTAGGTTGTCCCTTGGAGGACCATGATGGGGCATGCTGGGTGACATTCGATGTAGCTGTTCTCGATGATCCGTCGTGTGGAGGCACAGTGGTTCCATTTCAGTGCGCGTGCGATGTTGGCCACATACGCCATGCCCCCATAGGCAGAGCAGGCCCTGTCGTGTGCGTCCAGAGGGAGGAGTAGTGGTAGCAGGTCCGCCTTCAGACATGCCGGGTTGGAGAGGCATATCTCGACGGGATGCTGGTAGGGACACCTCCGACAGTAGAAGACGGGCATGACGCAGCTGAACAATGTGATGCGGTAAGTCAGTCGGTAACTTACGTTCAGCAGGGACAGGAGATCGCATCCCAATGTATGTATCGTGTTGGTTTGGTACAGCTTGAGCTGTTCGGCGTAGTTGGGTAGGTGTGTTGCGGTTGCCATTTCGCAGCGGTTCGTAGAGGTGGCGTGCTCCGGCTGTGTGTGCAGTCTGCAATGTGCACGCTCCGGGGTTGCTGTGAGCTCTGTGTAGTCGTGGGGAGACAGGACTTGTGTTCTGTTGGCTTGTTTGGAGGACACGGGCCCTCTTCCCACATGCTTCTCAGACAGTTCAAGGTCGGTGCTGTGTGACTCCTTCCAATTAACTTGCATGTGGCCGACATGGGGGAGTGTTTTCTTCTTTCTTCCCCGTCCGTTGTGTGCTTCTGTGATATGCGCTATCTGCCCTGTGGTCGGTCTCCTCGGCATGCCTGTGTTGGTCTATTCTTGGACAATGGCTGTATTCACCGGCTTCTGTCGTAGGGCTGTGGTTTCGGTGTTGGAATGGAAGGTCATTCAGTGCTGTCTGCTCTCCCTTGTGTGGGCGGCAGGCTGCCTTTCCGCTCTGCGTTGGGCCTTGTGTGTGGATGTAATTCTTGGGCCACCTGTTGTCGGTCCCCGGGCTCTTTGGTGTTCCGTTTCATGTGTCTTGTTCATATGTGCAGGGTGGTATGGGTTTTTCAGTGTGGTACTGGCGTTCCTCTTCCCGAAGGGGCCCTGCTTCTCCTAGCTGGTGTTGCCGCCGCTGTGTGCTACGCCATGTTTGTTACACTGGGGTGTGTCCTGCAGTTGCGTGTCTTCACTGACATGTGTGCGTCGGTTGTGTGGCGTTGGGTGTTGTCCGTGAATTGGGCGTTGGGGACATGTCTGTGGCCGGCCTGTCACGTGTCATGTGCGTTCGGGGTGGGGCTGATGTGTGTGCTGCTTGGTTGTGTCCCTGTGTCTGTGTGCGACGCATGCATGGCGCTGCGGTTGGCCTCTGCGTTGTGCGCATGTGTGGCGGCGTCATCAGCGCTTTGGGGCCGTGACGGGGTGGTTGGTTCCTAGTCCCAGGTGGTGTGTACACATGTGTTCTGCGATGTTAGGATTTGGCCTGTGTGTCATATGTGGATGCAATGGTGGATGTGTAGTGTGCACGCGCTGGTGGGGGTTGTCCGCTTTTTCCGCCCTTGCACTGTGTGCGCTGTTTGCGTGCACTTGTTGTGTGTGTGCCTACCTGCGTCTCCGCGGTACGTTGCGTCCTTGGTGGTGCATCAGCAGAAGCATGGGAAGGGCCTGCAGTGCTGGATTCATGCCCGGGGTGCCGCTTCTTCGTTGTCCGTGCTCTGCGTCCGTGTTTCCGCCTCTCTTTCACGTGCGGTGTCTCTTTGCCGTGGGAGCCGTTTGTTTGCGGCATCGTAATTTATGCGCCGGGCGGGACGTGTTTCGTCGGACGGTGTGTGTCAGTTGTGCTGCGCCGCTACGTGTGCGGGCGCACTTTGATGGCGGACGGTGTTGCTGGCTTGCCGGCGGTGTTTGGCCTGCTTTTCGCATCGTAATTGGGCGGGCGTGTGGACTGCTGCGTGCCGGCGGTAACTGGTGGTTTTTGCATCCGCCAGCACGGCGGTTGTGCTTCCGCCCGCCATCGTAATGGGCCCCATAATAATCAGTTTTAATAATTATTTTAATAAATTATAAATTAATAAAAAATATTATAAATTACAAATACATCTATACACATAAAACAATAACATAAATAAAAATTAAACAATTATGTATAACAAATTAAAAAATTAAAATTTACTTTTAATATTTTTAAAATTAATTATATACTACATTAACTAAAATAATACAAAAAATATTAAATAGCGGAGAGAATAAAAATACTATTTCAACTCCCAAAAAAACAACAGTAAGAAAAATGTTGGATAGCGTAGAGGTTAAAATTACTATTCCCACTCTAGAGAGTGCAACATTAGAGAAAGTATTGGATAGCGTATGGGTAAAAATTACTATTCCCACTCCAGGTAGCGCAACAGTAGGGAAAACGTTGGATAGCGAGAGGGTAAAAATTAATATTCCCACTCCAGTGAGTGCAACCGTAGGGAAAGCGTTGGATAGCGTAAGGGTAAAAATGAATATTCCCACTCCAGTGAGTGCAACAGTAGGGAAAGTGTTTGATAGCGTAGGGTAAAAATTACTATTCCAACTCCAGAGAGTGCAACAGTAGGGAAAGTGTTGGATAGCGTGAGGGGTAGAAATTACTATTCCCACTCCAGTGAGTGCAACAGTAGGGAAAGTGTTGGATAGCGTAGAAGTTACAAATAACATACTTATAAATAAAATAATTTTTTTAAATAATTAATGAATTATTAAATAACCTTAAACTATTTACCAATACCAATAAATAATTATTAAAAACATAATTACCAATATAAAATTTATTAACAATAAATTCATAATAAATACCAATAAATAATAATTAATAAATATGAATTACTAAATAATAAATATTGAACAATAAAATATTTTTAATAACAAAAAACATATACATTATTAAAACGTAATTACCAATTAACTAATATTGAACAATTAAATACTTTTTTATACCCAAAATAATAATAATTAAACATTAATTATCAATTAATAATTACTTCTTATTATATTAATTACATTTATCAATACATAATATTTAATAATATTTAATTACCAATTGATGATAAATCAACAATAAATTAATTTTTAGAACCCAAAAATTCTAATTAAAAAAAATTACCAATTAATAATTAATGTCCAAAAAATTAATTATCAATACCCAAAAATAAATGTAATAATTACTTAATTAGATTTCAATTACTTCCAAAAGTATTCCCCTATAAACGCACAACACACTTCAATAATAAAATAATACACTTAACATAATGATCAATTAATCAATTAATAAAAATTAATAACCAATTAATAAAAATTAATTACCAATTATTAATTAATTAACAATAATATAATTATCAATACCAATTAATTAAAATAAATTATAACTTAATTACAATTAAATTACATACTGATCAATTAATAAATTAATAAAAATTAATAACTAATTAATAAAAATTAATTACCAATTATTAATTAATTAACAATAATATAATTATCAATACCAATTAATTAAAATACATTATAACTTAATTACAATTAAATTACTTCCCACCCTATTCCCCTATAAACCCACAACCCGCTGCAGAACTTAAACGCAAAAAATAATTAAAATTAATTTATAATTCCTAAAAATTAATAATTAATTTAGTATAATTAAATTACTTCCCACCCTATTCCCCTATAAACCCACAACCCGCTACGGTACAAAAAAAAAAACAATAACTTAAAAAAACATTATTAACATATAAAAATTGTATACATATATTTTTAAACAAGTAGAACACTTCACAAAAAAACATATAACACATACATATTAAAAACATAACAAAATACATAACAATAATACAAATCTCGATATTAGTAACATCAATATTAGTAACATCGATATATTTAATTTCGATATTACTAACTTCGATATACTTACATCGATATAAAAAAATTCGATATTACTTACCTTAGGGTCGATATTCTGTCCATCGATATTCTTAACATCGATATTCTGTCC